>OY757018.1:127168401-127768401 GCA_963580285.1 Lucinisca nassula | reverse complement strand
AAATGTCATTGAATGACCTTGACATCTGACATTCTTAGAGGTTTATATAAGTCATATTTTAATTTCATAAACTATGACTGAATTGCATACAAGCACTATTTGACCTGTTTCCCATTTAAATGCATTAGGGACCAAATTTGACCTTACTGTAAAATAGGCCGAGGTCAACCCAGGATCATGATTTATATAACTGTTGTAGGGCTCGTGTCCCTTTTGCTGTCTGCCAGGTTTTAAGGTCATCTGATTTATGGTTCTGGAGAAGAAGATTTAAACCCTTATCTTGTTGTTCGCGACAACCCCTATCTTTGCAAACAGTGTAGATCCAGATCAGATAGCTTCTGAAGAAGCCATCTGATCAGCAGCTACACTGTTTGGCATTTAGTTTATGAAATTGTAGCAATATATAACATCAAGTAATTTGATTGGTTGATAGACATAAAATGGGTGTGGCTTAAATGAATATTCAGCAAGATAAGGGTTAAAAGGGTTTTTACTTTATGTGGGCACGGCGGTCATAAATACCAAAATTGACCTTGCCCTAAAATAGGTCAAGGTTAGCCCAGGGTCATCAATTATATAGCCAAGTCCCTGTTGCTGTTTGCAAAGTTTCAAGGTCATCAGGCTTATTTCTGGAGAAGAAAATTTTCAAAGTGTTTACCGTATATGGGCATGGCGGCCATCTTGGTTATATGAACTGGATCAATTATATAAACTTAAGTTCCCGTTAGGCATAAATGCTGTATATATAGTCGAACTTCAATGGCTCGAACACCTTTGGGACCAAGAAATTATGTTCGAGACAGGTGTAGTTCGAGCCACTGATGGTTACTGTCAGGAAGCATAACGGGGTTAATTTGGGAACATCTTTTTGATAAAAATGTATACTGTGTGTACTCATTAGAATCGATTCATCGAAGCGATTCTGATGAGTACACACAGTATACATTTGCAAGACAAAATTCGAAAATCTCCCTAATTATCCCGCACTAGTATAATTCCCCGGGGACTCAAAAACGGGTTCGACTCAGCCATGGTAAACGAGCCATCGGTGTCCGAGCCATCGAAGTTTTACTGTAGTATGACTCGTTTCTGAGAAGATATGTTTAAAAGTGTGGACGGACGACGGGTATACTATAAACTTACCGTGTAAGCCTTCGGGTCAGGTGAGCTAACATGTTGACAGACAGACGAGTGACAACTGAGACATTGACGCACTATAAGTTCACCCATGAGCCAGCTAAATCAGAAAAGAAGTAATTGCATTGGTTCGCATCTAACATAAAATTCAATTACTAAATATCTCAACTTCGTTGATTTTACCCCAGTGAGCCTATCATCCCATAAAATGACGTTATGATCTACACTAGGGGGCCTGTATGGCTAAGATACTTGTTTTGTTTAATACAGTAAAATTCACTTAAAATTAAGACTAATTCTGCTTTAAAATGTTTATTAAGAAGCGTGCAGTTACTCTTGTCTTCGTGTTTGCTGCACGCAATGTCCTTTGGTCAGGGACACTTTTGAACAGTCCCAAAGGTGGTCTTTATATAGGCATTTTACTACTTACAATACATATTAAGAAGTCAGCACTGAATAGTGTATTGAACAGGCTATAAGGTAAAAAGAAGATGCGTGTGCCATGAAGGAAATCCAACTGTGTTAAACCAGAAAACACTATTTTTGGATGTGTCATTGTAATGTTTGTTAGACTTGATGTTTAAAGTCGCCGTCAATTTGGAGACGCTGCTTCCAATTTTGTGGGACTTTTACCCGACATTGAGATGAAATGACACCTCAAGCCCAGTCGCCAAATGAAACCAATAGGCTTTATAAGCATGGCCGGTCCGACTCGCACCGCTTTGTCTGGGCACGCTTAGATCCTCTAAGCGGTTTACCGGTACTCGTGTGCGGTCGGTTTCAGCTCTGTGTGGAAGCATCATGCAGCCCATTTATTTCTTCAAGCCCCGATGGGCGGTGCTGTCATGTGCCATGAAGGCAATTTTCCCCAACTATGTCAAACCAGGAAAACACTATCTTTGGATGAGAACATAAATTGAAACCAGCAGGCACATGGCGTAATTGCGACGTCACATCAGTGTCAGTGCAACGTCATGGCGCTGATGTAACGTCACATCTACGTCGATGCAACGTCATGGCGCTTATGCAACGTCACATCTACGTCGGTGCAACGTCATGCACCGACGTTGATGTGACGTTGCCCTAGCCACATGTGCCTGCTGGGAAGACTTTTCTCATTAGTCGGCCCAAATGTCAATTAGATTATCAATCTTCTTTCGGCTGTTTTATGCTAAATTAACTCCATGTAGATGAATTTTTTAATTCGTTTCCCAGGGCATTAGTACACCTAATCAGCTTCAGGTTCTCCGATTGAAGGAAACTACTTGTATCACATGACGTCGTTGATAAGCAGTGGATAACGTCGTGTAATAAAAATCGTATGACCCCACGTGTAATAACACTTTGGCGGGATTAAGTAACGTCATGACGATGTCCATGTCAACAATGCATTTTCTGTGGAAAAATTGTCAAACTCAAAGGCGATAAAGTCCAATTTATGGTGGTCATATGATAAACAGAATCTTACTCTCGTGGTCATTTCATATGAAATTTATGAAACTCGCCGAAGGCTCGTTTCATAAATACCATATGAAATGACCACTCGTGTAGGATCCTCTATAGCTGTCAGAGCAAATGAAGACAAAAGTCTGCAAGACAAGAATTTATACACGCATCACGCTGACACGCCCATGCTTCGTTGTTTGTTCATCTGTTTATTTGGAGTTGCATTTGTTGTAAATGGTCTAGTCAACACTGTCTATGCCATATCGAGCAAGTCAGCTTACCTAACAAGGTTTTCCATTGGCAGGCTTATTCATAAGCGGTTAATCGGAACGGTGCGTATTTTTCGCCAGAAAAGGACAACAGTTACTGCCCTTTTTAATCAGCAGAAGCCGGCCTCGGTGGCTCAGTCGGATGCGCGTCTGACTGGTGATCAGGAAGACGCTGGTTCGATTCCTTTCGTGGAGATTGATCAAGGGTTTTTTTCTACGGCAATTCTCTCCCTTCCGCTGATTCAATAATGGCGGTTGTCAGTTTCTGGCGAAAGAATGTGCACTGTACTGGTTATAGTGTGGATAGGTAAGCTGACCGGCTCAAAAATTATCTAAAATAGTGTTGACTGGGCCGGTAGACCCTGACCACCTAGCATTATTCTTTTCTGATGATCTTTTATGGTATTTTCAGGTCGATCGATCTACCAAAAAAACATACTTATACATGTTTTGTTTGTTTGTTTGATTTGAGGTTTAACGTCCCTGTCAACACTGTAAAGGTCATTTTGGAGACGTTGCTTCCAATTTTGTGGGACTTTTACCCGACATTGAGATGAAATGACATCTCAAGCCCTGTAGCCCAATGAAACCAATAGGGTTTCTTAGCGTGGACGGCCCACCTCGCACTGCGGTTCCTGGACAGGCTTAGATCCTCTAAGCGTATTACCAGTACTAGTGTGCGGGCCAGATTCAGCTCTGGAAGCATCATGCAGTCCATATATTTCTTCAAGCCCCTATGGGCGGGGGCCGTCCAGGGCCCAGTTGTTCAAAGCATCGTTAGCTCCAATTGTTAACTTTTCTAGCGCGTTTAAGACCTAAAATTTTGTTATTTTTGCTGAAAAAAAATGTGAGCAGCTTTTGCATCTGCGAAAGCTGCTCACATTTTTTCTGCAAAAATATAAGTATATTCGTCATATTAAATGATCAAAGTTTTAACGATACGTTAACTAACGATGTCGTTAGTTTTGAACAACTGGCCCCTGATGCTTCCCGCCTGCTATTGACCACGTGACTACCACTGGTTATGTACAAAATCCAAATACTTGTTATCTATAACCACGCGATTCTTGTCACATGACGCGATTCTAATGAGTGCACACAATATAACTTTTACATATCAATCAGGTAACTTTCCCACAAAATGGCCAAGTAAAACCCACACACACGCACGCACACACACACGCGCGCGAAAAGACGAACCATCAGTATAACGTTGAATGATTTCTAGCTCCTCAAATCAAACGTATACAGCGATGAAACAACGACGAGTATTCAAAGCATGAAGTAGTGGAGCCGCGGTAGCTCTGGGGTTAATGCACTTGCCTCTGATACTAGGGGTACCCGGTTCGATTCCCGGCAG
Organism: Lucinisca nassula; assembly: GCA_963580285.1. NCBI lineage: Eukaryota > Metazoa > Mollusca > Bivalvia > Lucinida > Lucinidae > Lucinisca > Lucinisca nassula. The sequence continues at coordinate 127,764,189 of OY757018.1, read as the reverse complement.
CGGTAATAAAATTCGGTGTCCGAACAAGAACCATTGGCATCATTTGCAGGTATGACTGGCACAAAGTGCACCGTTGTTAACTGAAGGACCCCTGTCACTCTATATAGAGTAGGTTTTTGTTCGTTTGACTTGAGGTTTAACGTCCCCTTCAGTATTATTTCGGCGAATTTCGTGACGTTGTTTCCAATGTTGTGGGACTTTAATCCGACATTGAGATGAAATGACATCACTTTGCCTGGGCAGGCTTAGACCATGGAAGAGGTTTACCAGTAGTCATGTTCGGTCGTTTTCAGCTCTTCCAACCCAATCTATATCACCAAGCCCGATTGGCGGGGGCATGGGGGGGGGGGGGTCATTTCTCGGACTTCTTCACTTTATGCGGATTTTGAGTTTTCGTTTGAACGGCCTCTTTGAAGAGGTTCTTGCGGGCACTATAATCTATGTTTGAGTATTAACCCATTTTGTACCGGAAACCCAAAAACGCATACCCTGACAAACAGTGCAGGCCCAGATCAGACGCCGCAGAACGCGGCGTCTGATCAGGGGCTACACTGTTTGCAAAAAGTTCAGTCATTTTCCAAGTAGATTTTGGAGAAAACACAACCTGACACCCCTAAATTTCGAAATGGACTCCTGCCCTATATAAGGAGGAAGATTCCATTTGGTACAAAAAAGGGTTAAGAGTATCCCTTAGAATCGAGATACTGAAACAAATGTTGGACTTGTCAGTGCGATCGGTACAGAAAGGTACATGACTTTGTGTCTGTTAAAGCGTAATTAATATTGTGGTAAAGGAAAAAAAAAACGAGTATGTACTGTATTGTACATAATATTGAAACATGCACCATTATGAAAGATTGTTTTTTGTTCTTTGATTGCACGTTTTGTTTGCATGCAAAAGAAACTTGTAAAAACGAACTGTCTTTTATTTGGAGGAATGGGTGTTTCGATAATTAAAACATCTATTTTAGGATACTTAAGCATATTTATCACGTGAACAATAGTATTGTGCCGTTATAAAGAATTTGCCGTTATTAAGAATTCCAGTTAGGAGTATGATAGGTAATAAAAGGTCTTTTCCCCAGTATTACTCGAGAAACAAATGTTATAGACATTGTTATAGACATTTGTTGGAATCGCCTCGATGAAGCGATTATAACAAATATCTATAACATTTGTGTCTTGGTTTTATTTGATTTGTTTGATTTGAGGTTTAACGTCTCCGTCAACATTGTAAAGGTCATTTTAGAGACTTTGCTTCCAATTTTCTGGGACTTTTACCCGACATTGAGATGAAAGGACATCTCAAGCCCTGCCGCCCAATGAAACCAATAGGGTTAATAAGCATGGACGGACCGACTCGCACCGCATTGCCCGGGCAGGCTTAGATCCTCTAAGCGGTTTACCAGTACTCGTGTGCGGGTCGGCTTCAGCTCTGCGTGGAAGCATCATGCAGCCCAACTATATCTTCAACCCCGTTGGGTGGGGGCTATGTTACTTGCAGTTTTAGATTACAAAAATCTTTAATGGCTATGGATTGGATTTGTGAATTTCCAACCGAAGGAAATCCCACGCCGCTCGGAACCGGGACTAAGCCTTTAGCTAAGAAGTCATTCCATTGAAATTGACGTTATAACGAATTTTGCCGTTATAATGAATGTCGTATTAAAGAGGATTGACTGTAATAAATTCGATAATAGTTAGATACGCCCCGTAACGTTACATGTATGACGTTCTTAACGACGTCGCTGTAACTAATGGCACGCCTACGGAACGATAGAATGCGTAACCATTGGGTAAGAACATGAAGCAATTAGAGCGACATCCGGTGAGGAATTAGATCGCTAAAAAAGGTAACTGTGCATTTTCTGTGTTTCATAAGTTATATAATTTTTACGAGGAAGTTATTTAAAAAACGGGGAATTACATTCAGGAGCCCATTGATATCGGCATCTTTGGAGTAAATACCAAATCCCGTACTTCACACATTTTGGCTAAATTTAGTTTCTCCTGCTGAAGGTGAACTCAAGCCTTAGAAAACGAGTGGTTTTTCGAGGTGTTTGTTGCCTTTTATTTATTACTGCGCTTTGCTACAAGTTCAGCGTATTAACATGCACACACAATAAACATATATGGTTATATGTGTTGTGGATATTTTGCTTGTCAATGCACCACTAGCGAGAAATCACCACGGAAAAGGTCGAAAATGGTTGGTTACGCATCAGATCTATAGAAATGATAACAAAACTTGCAACTATAAAGCGGATCTGTTTTCATCTCCACGGCCCCAGAATCACCGCACCTTGTTCTACGGAACCATTTTTAGCCAACCTGATAAGCAGTGCGCTATTGATTCGATAATGACATAGTATTTTATGGAAACATTTTCAGTCTCCAGAATCATAGTACCGAATGATTTTCACTGACTTTTACGCTGTGTTTGTTTTGTCAATGGTCCGGTAATTGACTGAAATGAAATAAAACAGGTTTTGGAGTTTTAATTTCTGCGAAGAACTCCTCATATGTCAAAATTTGCTCGTTAAGCATTAGATCGTCTGGTTGAGCATTCGATAACCAGAGGAGAAAATCAAACCAGTTGCTGCCTAAGTAAATGCCAGCAGCTTACTACAATAAAAGTTGGTCTACATATGATTTCTAAATTGTGTTAAAATCACCAGTTAAAGAAAGCTGTGATGACCAATACTTTTCTGGACAAGACCATTAAATGTCTGGGTATCATGCTTATCTGACCAAATGACGCGCCGATTCATAAATAAGAGGTCATTACTTGCTTTTGTAGAAAACAAAATGGCCAGCTTACGCTTTGTAATGGCGATTAAATCTATATCCGGATGGGACGGCCATTAATGAACCGTCTCATCCGAGAATCAAAGCTGTTCGCCATCCTGTAAATGAATTTGACTAAATCCCCTATTAACAAGAATTGCCCAAAATAAAAAAAAAAAAATGGAGAGAACCCGTTTAAGAAACTCAGGCGTGAAAGGCTAAGGGTAAGATCATTAACACTGCAGATACGAAAGCCTATTTGGCTTATGTACGAGAAAATAAAATACCGTAAAGGCGTAGTAACGCGACACAAGACGTAATAACGCAAAAAAGGCGTAGAAACGCAAAACAAAAGACGCAGTAACGCCAATCAGAAGGCGAAGCTACGCAAAAAAGGCGTAGTAACGCAAAAACAAGGCGTAGTAACGCGAAAAAGTGCATACTAATGCAAAAGAAAGACGTAGTAACGCAAAAGAAAGGCGCAGTGATGCGAATCAAAGGCGTTTTTACGCGAATCAAAAGGCGTAGTAATGCGAAAAAAGGCATAGTAACGCAAAAGAAAGGCGTATTTGTTTTAGCTCGCCTCTGCAAAGCAAATAGGTAGCCTGAATATCCTACTCCTGGGACTGCGCATGCCCCCAAAATATATGTCTGTATCATGATCAATAACCCAGATCGGAGATCCCGTGAGTTCTATGCTAACTGTCAAAACGATGAGATAAAGATATTGTCTAAAACCAACTTCTTATTAATACAAACAGCGCAAGAATGACACACCATGTATTCTAAATCATGTTAATCAAGACGAACCAGAATCCATTTGTCAAATTTATAAAAGTAAACAGGAGGACAGGTGCGTTCATTAAATAAATTGAGAGAAGTAAGTAAGTCAGTCAGTCAGTCAGTAAGTAAGTAAGGTAGAAGTAAAACAAAGATCAGGGCCCAGGATTACAATGCGTACTTAAATTTTAAGTACCTACTTAAACTAAGTATTTACTTAACTGTCGTATAAAGTGAACTACAAAGTATTTCTTTCGTTTAAGTCGATACTTAACCAGAGAATATCCTTAAATATTTAAGGTAACCCAGGTAGGTACCTTAACTTTTAAGATTTGACCTTGACACATGAATGTATATATCAACAACGGCAAACACGAGAGTTTTTATTTGCCCGTAATTACCAGTCATGCTCGGTAGCTCAGACGGTAAAGTGTTTGCATCATATTCAAGAGGCCCTGGGTTCGGGTCCCAATCGAGCCACTTTTTTTTCCTCCTTGGAGCGCAAGTCGACTCGGCGATGAGGTATAAAACAACTGGGATTTCTCCCTTGGTGTGTCACAGTTTTCGACCGGTAGAGCTGTATAAAAACTTCCCTTTACATAATACTGTATAATACTGGTAACAGGGTAACAATTTATTGTTTGGTGTAGGAAGGTTCTTACAAGCGAAAGGGGGTCTTAAACGACTTGGTTGTTTTTGTCAGGGTAGGTGTGGGTGTATGTTTGATTGATTGACTGGATGTTGAACGTCCCTTTCAACTATATACAGGTCATTTTGGAGACGTTGCTCCTATTTTGAGGGACTTTTACCCGACATTGAGATGAAATGACTTCTCAAGCCTGTCGCCCAATGAAACCAATAGGGTTTATAAGCATGGACGGTCCGACTCGCGCCGCTTTTCCTGGGCATGCCATAGGGGCTTGAATCATGAAAAAAAAAAAGATTCAAGCCCCTATGGGCAGGCTTAGATCCTCTAAGTGGGTAACCAGTACTCGTGTGCAATCGGATTCAGCTCTGCGTGGAAGCGTCATGCAGCCAATTTATTTCTTCATTTCCCGATGGATGGGTGGGGCCGACAGGTTTGTGTGTCGGGGGATGGGGGTGTTTGGGGAGGGAGGCTGGCGCATATCACTTTTGTCTGTTATTTAAAAACTGATCCTGTGTTACAGCGGGTCCATGTTCCTACGCTTATGCATGTCCTGCTACTTTTACGCATACCATGTTCACAACCATCATATGCCGTCTTTATATTCAGTGTCATGAAATAGTATGACGCCACGTGCATTTAAGAAATAACTTTTATTTTTCTGCTGTTCATGAAAGTATGAACGAACAGGGTCGCCTGCAAAGTAAATGAACTCCGAAGGGGTTCATATAAACTTTGCTAGCGACCCGCTGTCGTTCATACCTTCATGAACATCGAAAAAAATATTTCTTATATTTACATTCTTTTTTCCTCACTTATAAGGCAAACTGTTAAAGCTGAAAAACATTTACACGCACATTTCTAATAATAGCGGAATGCCCAATGAGATCATAGAGAACCATGGTTTAGACTGGTGTCACTTGACGTCATGGAAAATCATATGACTTGATGCGTTCATGGAAGTATGGACTGCATTGTTTTCTATAGGTTTACATTAGTATTTTCACTTGAAATTTAAATAATTTCTATTTTGGCGGGAACAACTGTAACGTATGTCAGCGATGTACATTTGCAGGGCAAATGGTCATAGTAAAGGCAATAAAATCCAATTTAAAATCCAATTCGAAGGCCCGTTTCGTAACTTTCATATGAAAGCACCATTTGTGTAAGATTCGCGATATCAAAATTTATTAAATACAAAGAAGTTTTTTTTTTTGGTTGATTTGAGATTCGTCCTCGCAACACTATTTAGGTTTGATTTCGGAAGTGTTGCTTTCAATTTTGTCGGACTTTTACCCGGCATTGAGATGAAATTACATCTCAAGCCCTGTCGCCCAATCAAACTCGTATACGCATGGACTGGAGGTCGCGTGTGGTCGGCTTGTGCTGGTTGGGTGAGGCAAGGTGACGTGTATCTTGCGTCACTGGGGTGTCCAACTGATATTGGCCGCAACCAATCATAAGCTTCTACTCCTTGCCTTGAAATGCTAAATAAAAATAAGTTTGAGGCGTACCACCTCCCTTGTTTGTTTTGTATGATTTTAGGTTTAACGTCCCCGTCAACACTGTAAAGGTCATTTGGAGACGTTGCTTCCAATTTTGTGGGACTTTTATCCGACATCGAGATGAAATGACATCTCAAGCCCTGCCGCCAAATGAAACCAATAGAGTTTATATTCTCGCACCGCTTTGCCTGGGCATACTTAGATCCTCTAAACGGATTACCAGTACTCGTGTGCGGGTCGATTTCAGCTCTCCGTGGAAGCATTAAGCAGCCCCTCTATTTCTTCAAGCCTCGATGGGCGGGGGCCGTCCACCCCCTTGTAAGCTTGTGCATGTGATTGTGAGGTGAGTGAGTGAGCGCTTTATGCCTCATCAACTGTAAGGTAATACGCAGATAAGGACCACATTCATAAAAAAGACGGGGCAATCCGAGATGGAATGTACAGAGATTTTATATCACATTTTTTACTCCGACTGGAGCTACGGTTTTTCTCCGTGTTTGTCTGCACGATGTTTGATCTAGTCGTTAATGACTATATCATCTACATACATGTATAATAATGACATCCGAAAACAATATTGTAGCATGGGTTAAGTTTGGGGTGGTTTCTGCGTGAGTCTTCCCTGTTCTTCACCATAGTGCAGAATATATTTATTACTGTACCAGATTGTGTTGAATATTATGCAATACGCCTAACGGCATGAGAAGGGTTGAATCATAGACATACTCTGTAAAACCGATTCCGCCCCCACCCCTCGGGGGTTCAGATTTGACTGCATGATGCTTCTATGCCTAGAGCTGAAACCGACCACACTGGCACGAGCACTGGTAAACAGCTTAAAAGGACTAAGCCTACCCAGGCAAAGTGATGTGAGTCAGACCTTCCACTGCATATAAGCCTTTTGGTTTGTATATTCAAATATTGTATGATTTCTTGTTTCTAAAGGGACCCCGTAGAAACAGCGTTTTGAATATGGCGTGGTGCTACATTGTGACCAATGTTTGTCCGCACAAATCGTGATCGAGTGTGATCATTCAATGAAACACGTTTTATAGTGTATAAAACATTTTTCATGGTTTATGTGGTGAAATGGAAACTAAACCATCATATTTTCTCTTGTCTCCATTCAATGAAACAGAAGAAGTGATTTTTGACAGATCGCGGGAAAATTGTGGGCCGCCTACATCAATGTGTAATTGAAACTTACGTGCTGATCGTCGTGAAAATTTCCGTCAAAACTACGACTTTATCCGAAGTTAAATACTTAGCTAAGTAAATGAAATAGGTGGCTTTCGAATGCACTTTTTAAGGAAATACTTTACTAAGATATTAATTCCTCCTTAAATCGTTAAGTCGACCTTAACTTAAGTATCGATTGTAATCCTGGGCCCAGGAATTGATACAATTAACTTACTCCATCCATAAAAGACACCAAAGGGAAAGAAATACAAACATTAAGCGACCAGACCATAATGGAAACCTAAACAAAGGAAGGCCATATGGACAGTTACTTTCCCACAAAATGGCCATATGGCCATCCAAAATTAAAAGACACAAGTGATACACACAGTAAGTAACAAACAACAACATAAATAAATCGCCACGGAAGAGCCGCCTTGGAACGGTCAGTGGAAGATTTCCACTGGGGGGCTTAAATCGATTTTACGTGGCCACAATCCTCGCCCTTACTTCCGTCGCGATTTAGACAAATAATTTGTTCGGTCCGCATGAAGGCCTCCTTACTCATCAGTTCAGTGAAGGTAGCAACATTTAGCACATACAAAAATACATGTAATAGCTAATCTTCCACGAGGCCCTCAGCTAATCTTCCATGATCTAATCTTCCTTCTTAATTAAACATACATGCTATAATATTTTGTTTCATCGGCAGTGTCATTTTTAGATATGAAGAAAAAATATAGATATAATAAATTGATAGAACATACAAGTTATAATATTTTCTTCCATCTGCAGTATCATGTTTAGATATGAGGAACTTTTGAAACCGTTTTGAATATGGAGCAATATTTTTTCACGGATGTATCTAGGCAGTGATTAGGCAGTTTACATTAAGCCAAAAGTCCAGTCTTTTGTTCACTATCGACCGACTGTTGATAATATTGTATTTAGTACTAAAAATGTTGTAGACATTTGTTTTCTCCACATCATTTTGTTTATTTGAATAATCATTACGAAAACATGCCTGTACAAATACAATGTAACCTTTATCGCCGAAAAAACGAAAATTTTAAGATGAAAAATTGTGATATTTTCTCATTTCTGCTCAAAATATAATGTGATTTAAAAAAAAAAAAGACTTGTGGGGTCTATTGCCTCCGAGTGTAGGTAGGAGAAATAGTCTTAAACTGTTCCATTAATCTCTTAAATTCCAGTGTCCAATCAAATAGTGTAGATCTTCAACAGACGCCGGATTCTGCAGCGTCTGATCAGGGTCTACACGCTTTGCCAAGCCCATCATATGTTTCCAAGATAACCCTCTTTAGTTTTTCACAACACTCTGACCTCACTGCTACTATTTTCATTCTAATAGTTTTCCCGACAAGTCAGTGATATTCACGTGCACTTAAGCATAGAACAGCTTTTCTTCTGAGCACCTTTGGGTCGACTGACAAACAATTCCCAGTGGAATTCTTTTCACTGACTGTATATAAGGCGGTTCTTCTTTGGCGGTTTATTTGTGTTATTGTTTGTCACTGATTGTATGTATCGCATTTTGGATAGCCAGCTGGTATTGATTCCTGATCATTGCTTTACTTCTATTTTTTTATAAGCACCAAGTTTATAATCATGAGTGTCTTATGCTCAACCTGGCTCTCTAATGCTTGACCATAGAAACACGATATACATTTAATCGCCATTACAAAGCGTAAGCTGGCCATTTTGTTTTCTACAAAAGCAAGTAATGACCTCTTATTTATGAATCTGTGCGTCATTCGGTCAGATAAGCATGAAAACCAGACATTAAATGGTCTTGTCCAAAAAAGTATTTTTCATCACGGCTTTCTTTCTCTGGTGATTTTAACACAATTTAGAAATCATATGTAGACCACCTTTTATTGGACCACCTGGCATTTACTTAGGCAGCAACTGGTGAGATTTTCTCCTCTCTGGCTATCGAATGCTCAACCAGACGATCTAATGCTTAACCAGCAAATTTTGACAGATGAGGAGTTCTTCGCAGAAATTAAAACTCCAAAACCTGTTTTATTTCATTTCAGGCAATTACCGGACCATTGATAAAACAAACACAGCGTAAAAGTCAGTGAAAATCATTCGGTACTATGATTCTGGAGACTGAAAATGTTTCCATAAAATACTATGTCATTATCGAATCAATAGCGCACTGCTTATCAGGTTGGCTAAAATGGTTCCGTAGAACAAGGTGCGGGTGATTCTGGGGCCGTGGAGATGAAAACAGATCCGCTTTATAGTTGCAAGTTTTGTTATCATTTCTATAGATCTAATGCGTAACCAACCATTTTCGACCTTTTCCGTGGTGATTTCTCGCTAGTGGTGCATTGACAAGCAAAATATCCACAACACATATAACCATATATGTTTATTGTGTGTGCATGTTAATACGCTGAACTTGTAGCAAAGCGCAGTAATAAATAAAAGGCAACAAACACCTCGAAAAACCACTCGTTTTCTAAGGCTTGAGTTCACCTTCAGCAGGAGAAACTAAATTTAGCCAAAATGTGTGAAGTACGGGATTTGGTATTTACTCCAAAGATGCCGATATCAATGGGCCCCTGAATGTAATTCCCCGTTTTTAAATAACTTCCTCGTAAAAATTATATAACTTATGAAACACAGAAAATGCACAGTTTCTTTACCCTTTTTAGCGATCTAATTCCTCACCGGATGTCGCTCTAATTGCTTCAAGTTCTTACCCAATGGTTACGCATTCTATCGTTCCGTAGGCGTGAATGGAGGAATATTGAAATTTTTATAACACAATCATGAAAAAATGTGTTTAAATTGTCCTATGATAAATAGAATCTTGCATTCAGGCTAATGTATTATTGAATTTATTAAACTCGTTGAGGAAGAGGGATAAAATGCTCGACATCGCCTCGCATTGTATCCCTTTTCCTCAACTCGTTTAATAAATTCAATAATACATGAACACTAATGTAATATCCTCTATTAATACAAGAGTGTTATGAGATATTTATCTACATGTAAGCTTTATCTACTGAACAAAAGTGAAAAAGCCAAGGAGAGCGGCTTTCATGTGCAACAGGGGTCACAATTTTAAGCTTTTAAGATGTTCAGTTGAACAGAAATCTCGCCCAGCATCACACAAACACGCCTATATAATTTTGACCTCCCCACCTAAACCCCACGTTTACATGTATATAGTAAAACTGGGATTTAGAGAGTTATACATTATTTTTCTTATTTAGTACCCACAATCTATGTTTTGAGCCGAAATGATCAAAATATCACGGATTTTCCTTTTTAAAAAAGTAGCCATTTTTTTGAGATGTGAAAAAAATGCAGTATGTTTCACGGATGTTAGGCCATCAATAATCCAACATGGAGACTCCTACAAGGAACCTAGTTCTACAGTATAACGTCACGCAAACATGCCTTTATAGTTTTGACCCCATTGAACCCCACTTTTATATAGTAAGACTGGGGTTTACAGGGGTAAACCTTATTTTTCTTATTTCTTCTCTAAACTATAGATTGTTGGTACTCGTTAGAACCGTCTCGATGAGGCGGTTCTAACGTTTACCCATAACCTATATTTTGAGCAGAAATAAGAAAAATATCGAGGCGGTTCTAACGAGTACCCACAATCGATAGTTAAGAGCAGAAATAAGAAAAATAGCAAAATTTTTTCATCTGAATGTTTTTTTTTTTTCGGCGGTAAAGTTTACAATGTATTTGTGTAGGCGTGGTTTCGAAATGAAAAGGTCAACTGGAATCAATCAGTTGGAATTTGGAAAGGCCTCATCAAAATTCTGTTTGATCGTTAAGATAACCCATCTTTAACTACGGATAGTCCATCAAATTGTACCGCCCCCGCCCATAGGGGCTTGAAGAAATATATGGACTGCACGATGCTTCCACGCAGAGCTGAATCCGGCCCGCACACTAGAACTGGTAAACCGCTTAGAGGATCTAAGTCTGTCCAGGAACCGCGGTGCGAGGCGGACCGTCCATGCCAATAAACCCTATTGGTTTCATTGGGCGACAGGGCTTGAGATGTCATTTCATCTCAATGTCGGGTAAATGTCCCACAAAATTGGAAGCAACGTCACCAAAATGACCTTTACAGTGTTGACGGGGACGTTAAACCTCAAATCAAACAAACAAACAAACTCTTTAATTACGGATAGTCCATCAAATTTTAAACATGAAATCCCCATCCATACAACTTCCATAGGGAATTCAATGCGCCGTCACATGGAAGGTGCAGTTTTATCTGTGACAATGATAGGAATTTTGTGCTAAAAGGCATTAATAATCCTGCAAATGACTTTTTTTCGAAACGCGCCATAAATCTAAGAATATCCCTTATTTGTTTTTCTTTTAGGGTGTTAATTTACAGTTGTCAATTTAAACATTGATTTGGAGCCTGATTCATCTGGAACGCGTGAGTTTTTTTGTGTTTTATTGTTCCGCGGTTAGGATTGTACCTGATAAGCCGTACAGATTTCATCTGCGTATACCGGCCCCGATAGCTCAGTTGGTAGAGTTTCCGCTCCGGGGAACGGGAGGTCACGGGTTCGATCCCGGGCCGCGACATACCAAAGTCGTTAAAAGTGCTACTAGCTGCTCCTCGCTTGGCACTCAGATTTACGGGGTAGTGCTTAGACTGGTCGACCCAGTGTCAGGATAATGTGACTGGGTGTGGTATCATGTAATGTGTCTGGGACATGATACTTCAGTGAGGCAGCACTATAAAAGTGAGCATTGAGCTCCCTGTCGCAACCAGACACCGTCGTGATATGACTGAAAAATTGTTGAAAGCGACGTTAAACCCGAATTCAAACACACACACACACACACATTCACCTGCGCATATGTACTTGTTTAATTTGGTGAATACAGCTTAAAGGTGCATTATTGAGCTATCCGGAAAAAATGCTTCCAAAAATAAAATACATATAGCCAGTATTTTTCTTTAAAACAATACAAATGAATGCATTTTATGCAAAAATGCGAACAATTATGATGACAGGTAAACGAGTTTGAGAGGGATTCCCTAACTAGGTTTCGAACACTAGTTAGATCTATTTTTAGTTAGTGACAAAAATAGAATCCCCATATATGACGTTATGCGACGTTCATTTTTGGTCTTGTTTGCTTAGGCCATGCCTGAATCGGGAAAAAATATGACGCTGAATACCATGCCATAAGTAACGACACTCAGAGACGATACTGTCGCCATGTATGTGTAAAGTGACAGATTTATTTTTAGAACAGAAATTCCGAACACATGTTCAGAGCGAAGGGGTAACATGAATGAAAACGACAATTTTCACAAAGTTCTGAAGCTGTATTTGGCTCCAAAAGTGTACACATGACAAAGGAGTATGCATTGAAGATAAACCAGAAAAAAAATTTCAGACCCGGTAGCTCAATAATGCACCTTTAAATCACTTTAAGAAGCATAACTCGGACACCAAAGGATGCAAAATGATAGAATTGCTGTCAGCCGATTGCTAAATGTTTAGGAAACATAACGTCATTCAATTTGTCACATTGCCAGGAAAACCCAGTTGTATAGTGAATCGTTTTCACTTTGGCTCAGTATATTTGAGCGTGCATACGGGTCTCCGTCATAACTTATGTGTAAGAGCGCTGACTCTTAATAATTAGGCCTCCAACCGCTGTGGTAATAGCCTTGCTCGGAACACATGTGAGACGTCAAGTCTCGCAACTGAAAGGTCAGGTGTTTCTTCTCCGGGTAGTCGAGTTTTCGCCCGCTTCTGATTAACGATCGCTCGATAGAAGTGATATAATCTTGAAAGGGTCGTAAAACCAAAGCCAAAAATAAAAACTAGGTACTGTTCTTTTTTTAAACTGGATTATGTTTTACCTAAATGCGAGTCTATTTAAAACATGTGAAACTTGGGGTTGGCCATTTGTGATTATAATTTACATAGTATAGTCTTGGCAGAGGTTCACTTAAGTCGATATTGTTTTTTTTTTTTTTTTTTTTTTTATCTTTTTTGTCGCGTTTTACTTCTTTATTTTTGATCAACACACCCAGCGGGAAAGTTGCATAGGAGAAGCTCCATCAACTTCTCGAAAAGGTCCAATGCCATAGTAAATACATGGTTAGTGTCTTTAATAATAAAATATAATCGGTGAGCCTTAGACAGTTTTATAGGGGCGAGCTTTAACGCCCCTATAAAATTGTCGCGGCGAACCGATTATATTTTTATTATTAAAGACACTAATCATGTATTTAGTTTATACCGCAATTCAAAACAATCAAGGGGTTTTGCAATAAATAAGCAAATTTAAGCAAAAAATACAGCAGACAGTGCGGCATGTTAAACATGGCGCGCACACGTAGTATAACGTGACGTCAACTAGTGCAAAGTTTATGACGTCACCGCGCCCGCCAGACGTAGGAAACAACATGGACGCTCGAATAAAAGTTTCTCAGCGGATTAGATTCTGTATGAAAATCTGCAAATAAATAGTTTATTTTAGCTTTAGAAATTATTTTCGAGGTTGAGACGCAACTCAAATAGCAGTGCGCAGTTATTCCAACGGGCCATTCAAACCAGGAAAGGCCGAGAAGGTAAGAATTTGGCTGAAATTTCTGAAAATATGTTCAAATAAATATTGCAAAGATTTTAACTTGCAGTTTCGTTGTTTTCCCATGTGTAAAAGATTGCATGTTATTGTTTACACTTGTAAATTAGTGACATGAAAAGTAGGTCCGGTCTATAAACGGTCACTAGACGTACTGTAGGTCAATAGAAGGTATTGTAGGTCACTACCGATTATAGCGTGCAGATATTCGACCCCCTTTATTAGGTTACTAGAATGCCTGATTGCGGTATAAAATAATTTATATGAGCAGAGCGATTTCTGAAATTGTAGCTAGCATGCGATGATTTGCCTATACTCTACTTGTCTCAAACATTTCTCGAAAATTCGCAATTCAGCACGTGAACAAGTCCGTGAATTCATCACGTGAACACGTTCGTGGAATAAAGACCACCACCCCCCACCCCCCTAAACCCCACTTTATATAGAGAAAACAGAGGTTTACGGGGGTATTCATTATTTTTCTTATTTCTGCTCCAAGACATAGGTTATGGGTACGCGTTAGAACAGCCTCAATGAGGCGGTTCTAACGAGCACCCTCATCCTATGTTTTGAGCATTTATAAGAAAAATATGAAGGATTATCATCAGAAAAGTAGACATTTTGGAGATGTGAAAAATGCACTATGTCGTACGGACGAATTATCGTAATGTTCCATGACGTATAAAAAGAGCTAATATCAGTTGGGAGCTTTGTAGCTGTCTGAAAGTACGAATGACATATCCATTGGGGTTTGAGAAATAGATTGGACTTGTTTATTTTGATTTTACGGCCATTTCAAGATTATTTCACTTACATGTATATCGAACCGATCGTTAATCAAAGGTGGACGAAAAGCCGGAGTACCCGGAGAAAAACAACCTGACCATCCGTTGCAGATCTTAGCGTCTCACATGTGACCGGAGTCAGGCTTGAACTCACAGCGGTGAGATTCCCAATGATTAAGATGAGCCTGCGCTCTTATCAATCGGGCCAGGGAGGCCCGTAATAGATTGGACTCAGTCTGCACGATGCTTTCACGCATGCTTTCACGCAGAGCTGAAACCGACCGCACATGATTACTAGTAAACCGCTTTGCTGACCGATTTACGTAAATAGCATCGATTGATACGAATCTGTTAATTCCAAGTACAAGTGTACGAACCCCCAGCAAGCGTTCTTGCCATGTTTTGGTTTGGTCGCCATGAGGCGGGCAAACCGGGTCTAATGATCAGATTGTAACTGTTCCATGGAGGGGCACGTGACGCGATCAACCAATCAGCTTTAACGATGATGCAATACTATACTGGAATTACAGGAAACAGCCTGTCTGAATAGCGAAACAGACCGAAAAACAAGCGTTTCAACTCAAACAATAAATATCTTAAGGGATATGGATACACCTGGCAGGTGTGGCAGTCAGTCTACCATATTTACCGTATTTCGAAACAAACCTATTCAAATACATTGTCATTATTGTAACTGTTCAATGGAGGGGCACGTGACGCGATCAACAAATCAGCTTTAACGATGATGCAATACTATACTGCAATTACAGGAAACAGCCTGTCTGAATAGCGAAACAGACCGAAAAGCAAGCGTTTCAACTCCAACAATAAATATCTTAAGGGAAAAGGATACACACACCTGGCAGGTGTGGCAGTTAGTCTACCATTTTTACCGTATTTCGAAACACACCTATTCAAATACATTGTCATTTTTTGGCCAAAGAAAAAGAAATTTGAAAAAGAAAAAATGGAATATTTGCCTTTTTTGCTCAAAAAATAGATTGCGGGGAGTCGACAGAAACGCCTCGACGAGGCGATTCTATCGAGAACCAACAATCTAGTGTCTCAGAGCATGAATACGGAAATTAATGTTTACCCCTGCAAGCCCGAGCTTTACTATATAAAAGTGTAGATTATATTTGCATGTCCTTTGAGATCATTGATTCCAGTGTGGAATTTTGAAAATATCTGAGGGTCACTGATGAGGCCTAATTGGCCGAAACTAGCTAGTCTGGCCCAGAAAACATGTACACTCCATATTTTTCAGTTCTGTGGTGTATTCCTTGCTTCCAAAGGATAGCTCTTTTATAGAACATATTTAACTTCACTACAACTGGTGTGTGGGAATGTGTGGCGGCGGTAAAACGGCTCCCTGCCCTACATCATAGTGTACATTATATTTTCTTGTCCTTTGGGATGACTGATTCCATTGTGGAATTTTGCGGGGAGTCGACAGAAACGCCTCGACGAGGCGATTCTATCGAGTACCAACAATCTAGTGTCTCAGAGCATGAATACGGCAATTAATGTTTACCCCTGCAAACCCGAGCTTTACTATATAAAAGTGTAGATTATATTTTCATGTCCTTTGAGATCATTGATTCCATTGTGGAATTTTGAAAATATCTTAGGGTCCCTGATGAGGCCTAATCGGCCGAAACTAGCTAGTCTGACTCAGAAAACATGTGCACACCATATTTTTCAGTTCTGTGGTGTATTCCTTGCTTCCAAAGAATAACCCTTTTAAAGAACATATTAAAGGGGATCACAATTCTATAGGCATGATTTCGTGATTGAAATACAACTAAAAGGACCTTATGGTTGCTACTCTGTTGACTCTGTCCAACTGAAAAAGGGGTCTACTCTAAAAGGGAAAGAATTTGCTCCTCAAGGGGTCTACTCTAAAAGGGAAGAATTTGCTCCCCAGGAGCAAATTCTTTCCTTTAAGAGTATACCCCTTAGACATATCCAAAGAGAAACTACTTTTGGAGGAGTAGCAGTCATTTTCGCAAACTTTACGTCTTGCAATGTCATTATGGAGTAAATATGTTCTATAAAAGGGTTATCCTTTGGAAGCAAAGAATACACCACAGAAGTGAAAAATATGGAGTGTACATGTTTTCTGGGCCAGACTAGCTAGTTTCGGCCAATTAGGCCTCATCAGTGACCCTCAGATATTTTCAAATTCCACAATGGAATCAATGATCCCAAAGGACAAGAAAATATAATCTACACTATGATGTAGGGCAGGGAGACGTTTTACCGCCGCCACACATTCTCATGGGGCCATGGAAACGGAAAACAACAGAACATAACTACTACTACTCACAAAGCGTGGCTGGCTGCGGTAGCTCAGTCGGATGCAGTCTGGCTGGCGATAAGGAAGACTCGGGTTCGATACCTACCGGGGTCGGCAACATTCTTTCGTGAAGATTGATTATGAAATATTTTCTATGGTCATTCTCTCCCCTCCGCTGATTCAGGAAGGGCAGGGGTCAGTTTTTGGCGACAGAATGTGCACTGAACTGGTAAACCTCTTACGGTTAAGCCTGCTCAGGAAAAGCGTGGTTAGGTACACTGACAGGCCCAAACATGACCCAGATCAGTGTTGACTGGGCCGTTAAATACAAATAAACAAAACTTGCAAAGTTTACTTTACACAGATAGGAACAGATTTATATATTCTGAACATCTTTCGGTACGCTGATAGCTCTAATAATACGTATATGTAAATGTTGGAAAGACAGAGAAGGTTTTTTTCCTCATTTATAAAGATCGCTAGGTGTAACGGGCCTCCGTGGCCTAGTGGATAAGAGTGCTGACTCTTAATCATTAGGTCTCTCAACGGTGTAGGTTTAGAAGCCCATGTAGCGCAGTGGTTAAGCTACTAGCCTTGTAAACCAGGGATCGCAGGATCGATCCCGGGCTTCTCCAGACTTTCGGATGAGTCTTTAAACCGAGGTCCCGTCTCCGTATGACCTTAGCTGTTGGTGGGACGTAAAACTAAAATCACTCACTCACGGTGTAGGTTTGAGCATGGCTCAGGTCACATAATGAAAAGTTCTGCAACGGAAGGTCAGGAGGTTTTTCATCGGGTACTCTAGTTTTCGATCACCTCCGATTAACGATCGGCTTGATGCGAGTGAAATAATCTTGAAAGGATCGTAAAACCAAACATAAAAAAGATCGCTGGGTGTGTAAAAACATTTTCATGTCTTTGCTACTAGAATTAACGTCAGTGCCAAGGTTGAAGGTTCTAACTCTTCCAAATATATAAAATATTTAGGGAGCGAAAACAAAGTCATAACGTTGATGGGTCGTTGTTTATTGTTCTTGAGCAATAGATAGCAATAGTTTCTGTTCAAAAACTTCATGACTACTAAGTGACCTGCCACCAGTTACAGACTGGGTTGTTAAAAGACTTTTTGGGTCGATGGGAGCTATTGTATCTGATAAGCAGAGAGTGGTGTTCTGAATTTCCACTCAATACTTGACGTTTTTACTAATCAGTTTCTTTTACAATTAAAATGTGATCCAGAAAGATATACAAAAGGATTGCAAATTTCAGGTTTTTGCGGAGGTACCGCTCAAAGAAACTGCCGAGGTTTAAGATACAGTCCGATTCGCAGCACTTTGTCTGGGCAGGCTTAGATCTTCCTAGGTGGTTCAGCAATACTTCAAAGTTCGGTCGGTTTCAGCTCGTGCAGTCCAATATATTGCACCAAGGTCTGATCGGCCACCGTCCATC
This sequence comes from Lucinisca nassula, assembly GCA_963580285.1. Taxonomy (NCBI): domain Eukaryota; kingdom Metazoa; phylum Mollusca; class Bivalvia; order Lucinida; family Lucinidae; genus Lucinisca; species Lucinisca nassula. The sequence continues at coordinate 127,746,132 of OY757018.1, read as the reverse complement.
GGGGATTGAAGAAATAGATTGGGCTGCATGATGCTTCCACGCAGAGCTGATACCGGCCACACATGAGTAGTGTTAAATCGCCTAGAAAGTCTAAGCCTGCCCAGGAAAAGTGGCTCGAGTCGGACCGTTCATGCATTTCAACCATTTAGTTTCATTGGGCGACAAGGCTTGAGAAGGAGTCTTATCTGCCCGTTTTATCTCAGTACTGAGTAAAAAGTCCCATAAAATTGGAAGCAATGTCTCAAAAAGACTCATACAGTGTTAACAGAGACGTTAACAACAAATGAAATAGATACTATCTTTCTTTTTCCTAACTCATCAGGCCTTCTATAGGGCCTTGGTGACCAAGGCCCTATAGAAGGCCTGATGACTTAGGAAAAATCTTTTTATATGCCCGTTTGAAAAACAACAAAAACAACAACAGCAAAAAACGGTCGTATTAAGTTATGGGGTTGGTGTCCGTCCGTCCGTTCGTAAACTTTTTTTTTTCGTTTCTGTATAACTCCTACTATACAGTTTTCATCCGATCAAGCCTAAAATGTGTATGTAGTAAGGCTAAGATGTGAAGATATGCCACCAACTATTAACATAGTTATGACCCTTTGAAAAATTCGGTTTACATTTTCGTTTGGTTAAGTTTTGTGCTATACATGTGTAAACCATATGTAAGTACACTTGCCATGGCGTTAAACAATTTACCACAGAATACTCATCACTACCTACCCTTTCTGATACCAAGCTCACAGACTTCGAAATTTTATATACACGTTTTGTATTAAAGTTTATTATTTTTATTCAAAAATGCATTAAGTGGGATAATGATATCAGCTAGCTCAAATCAGAATGTAGACTGACAAGACCAAACCTATTGGATGCTTTTTGAAAGCAGCCAACTTGTTTCATCCTTTCCAATGTTCATCATATCATCCACTTACTATCCGTTTATGTATTATGCTCATAAGTCTTGATAATGACGTGCTTGCTATTATTTGCTTAATGCTCTGTTTGTGTGTTGTAGGGGAAGGGCCGTATCTAATGTTGAGATAACTTGTGGCCCGACCCCTTGCTTGCAAATATAAGCAATAAATATGTTTAATCTAACCGCTTTGCGGGTCTAAGCCTGCCCAGGCAAGGTGGTGAGAGTCGGACCCCCCACCCCCACCTACATATACATGTATACTATTTTGGTATTGTTTGGGAGACAGAGCTTGAGATGTCATTTCATTACAATTTCGGGTAAAAGTCACACACAATCGGAAGCAACGTCTCCAAACATTTTCACAGGGACCAAAAACCTCAGTTCAAACAAATATATTGCCATACATCGAATGAAGGAAATTTTAACCCATTTAGTACCAGAAACCCCAAAACGGGTAGCCTGGCAAACAGTGCAGGCCCAGATCAGACGCCGCACAACGCGGCGTCTGATCAGGGCCTCCACTGTTTGCTAAACGTTCAGTCATTTTCCAAATAAATTTTGAAGAAAACACAACCTGACACCCCTAAATTTTATAATGAACTCCTGCTATATATAATGAGGAAGATTCCATTTGGTACAAAGAATTAATAGGAGTGATATAGTTCCAACCTTTTAAATCTACATCCGGCAAAAAAATTTGGCTGTTGTTGCGTTTTTTTTTTTTTTTTTTTTTTTGTTTTTGTTTTTTTTTCGTAAGGTTGCGGGGGTGGATGGTGGGGTGGGGGGTGGGGGGTGAAAGTTTGAGAACGTTTTGCGCCATGGTTTGTATCCGATAAGTGCGTCAAATTGGGAATTATCTAGCTTTGCTTTTCGCCATGGACTGCCCTATTATAAACACGCGAAATATAATAGTGCATTTTCTACGTCTCAAAAATCAGCCCCCGCCCATCGGGGCTTGAAGAAATATATGGCCTGCATGATGCTTCCACGCAGAGCTGAAACCGACCCGCACATGAGTACTGGTAAACCGCTTAGAGGATCTAAGCCTGCCAAGGCAAAGCGGTGCGAATCGGCCCGTCCATGCTTATAAACCCTATTGGTTTCATTGGGCGGCAGGGCTTGAGATGTCATTTCACCTCAATGTCGGGTAAAAGTCCTACAAAATTGGAAGCAACGTCTCCAAAATGACATTTACAGTGTTGACTGGGACGTTAAACCTCAAATCAAACAAACAAACAAAAACATCTCAAAAATGACCACTTCTCTAATGATATTCTGTTATATTTTTCTTATTTATACTGAAAAAATAGGTTATGGGTGCTCGTTAGAACCGCCCCAATGAGTACCCACAACCTATGTTGGAGCAGAAATAAGAAAAAATAATATATACATGTACCCCCGTAAACTCCAGTTTTCTCTGTATATAGTGGGGTTTAGGTGGGTGTTCATTTTACGGGCTTGTTCATGTGATGAGCTATTTGTATTTGTAGATTCAAACTCTTGATGTTATTGTTTGTTTTGTTTGATTTGAGGTTTAACGTCACAGTCAACACTGTAAAGGTCATTTTGGAGACGTTGCTTCCAATTTTGTGGGATTTTTACCCGACATTGAGATGAAATGACATCTCAAGCCCTGTCGCCCAATGAAACCTATAGGGTTTATAAGCATGGACTCGCACCGCTTTGCTTGGGCAGGCTTAGATCTTCTAAGCGGTTTACCAGTACTCGTGTGCGGGCCGGTTTCAGCTCTACGATGAAGCATCAAGCAGCCCATATATTTCTTCAAGCCCCGATGGGCGGGGGGGGGGGTTGGGGGGGGTGGGGGGGCGTTTGAGGTTACTGTTCTAGATTCTAGTTTATGTAGTATCGAAACCACGAACACTATCAGGTTATGAACGTGCCTTTTTCGTGATGAAAACACGCCTATACAAATACATTGTACATTTTACCGCCAAAAAAAATGCAAATTTCAAGGCGAAGAATTGTAATATTTTTCTTATTTCTGCTCAAAATATAGATTACGGGTACTCGTTAGAACCGCCTGTTAGAACTGCCTACACGAGGCGGTTCTAACGAGTCCCCAAAATCTATTTTAGAGCAGAAATAAAACAAAAATGTGTATCCCTGTAAACCCCCGTTTTTCTTTATAAATGCGGGGTTAAGGGGTCGATTCGTGATGACAGAGAAAGCTGGCGTTGACAGGGGTTCACATTATTTTTTATTTATTTACTCACCTAGACAAAGCTTGTGGATACTAGTTAGAATCGCCTCAAAAACGTAAAGACTCAGTAGAAAAATGAAAACTCTCGCAAATTTTCGTCAGACAATTCACCATTCTTGAGATCATGGTTTCGTAATAACCAGGTCATTTTTGGCTCACTATAATAACAGTAAAACAATATTTTAAGGATTTCTTTTGCAGTTCCTGCATCTCATAGATCAAATCTGCTCCCGCGTTCGCAATATATGGACGACTGCAAAGGGCATAAAATAAATAATTATGATCAATTAATCCACACGTCAAGGTCCGATTGGTGTTCAGGAGGACGCGGATTCGATACCTGCTGGGGTCGGCAACATTCCTTCGTGGAGATTGATCATGCAATTTTTATACGGTCATTGTCTCCCTTCCGCTGATTCAAGAAGGGCAGTTGTCAGTTTCTGGCGAAAGAATGTGCACTGTAATTTGGTTAACCGCTTACGTATAAGCCCGCCCAGGAGAAGTGTGGATAGGTAAACTGACCGGCTCAACAATGACATAAATATTGTTGACTACGCCGTCAAACTCCAATACAAACAAACAAATCCACACGTCAAGGAAAGACAATTTATTTTGATACATAGCAGTGAAATCAATGCATATCAGAAACAAATAAAAGTGATATTTTCACAGTGTGAAAAGCAACATGACCGTGTGTTTTTCACAGCTCCAGCCCGGACTACTTTTCTCGCCAAAATTCAAATATTATCTATAAAATAATTCTGTAAAATACCTTGGAAAGCACTCTTTGAACTGTAAAAATGCTGTATTCAAAGTGGCGATCTGTTTATGTTTTGAAACGGACATTTGTGACGTCACAACCAGGCAAAATTGTGACGTACAATACGATTGATCAGTTAGCGTAAATATCCGCATAAAATTATAAAATAAAAAGAAAAATTACTTTTCTTCGGCAGATACCAAAATATTTCATCTCGTGAGTTGAAAACATCCGAATTTTCACTCGTGCTTCGCACACGTGAAAATTTGGATGTTTTCAACACACTCGATGAAATATTTTTGGCATTCGTGGGGGAAACGGATAAGGAAACAGTACTAAATTTAGAACACAACACGTCAGACAAATCTTAAGAAACGAGAAAGAAAAGAGTTGGAATGTTTCGACCCTCAAACAAAATTCGATTGTGATTGCATTGTTCTATTCCGGAAAGCAAAATGCAATGATATCTCAGTTATTTCTCAGTTCAATTAAAAGCTAGAATTGTTAAATTGTGTCCACAAGAACATTATATTTGCAGTAACAGTCTCTTATTTACACTCTTTTTTTCCAACAAGAACAACCATCACGAAATGTGCCTATATAAATTTTGACCCCCTTGAACCCCACTTTTATATAGTAAAACTGGGGTTTCCGGGGGTATACATTATTTTTCTTATTACTGCTCTAAAATATACTGAGATTGTGGATACTCATTAGAACCGCCTCGATGAGGCGGTTCTAACGAGTGCCCACAATTTATATTTTGAGCAGAAATAAGAAAAATATCACAATTTTTCATCATAAAATTTTCATTTTAACGGCTATAAAGGTGGCAATGTATTTGAATAGGCGTGTTTGCGTAATGACAGGTCAATTAATGCCGTGTTTATGCGTCGTCATTTTTATTATTCCTTTAATAGGCATAAATACTTTTTCTGCTAAAAATATAGATTGTGGGTACACGTTAGACCCGCCTCATCGAGGCGGTTCTAACGAGTACCCACAATGTATATTTTAGAGCAGAAATAAGAAAAAATAGGTTTACCCCTGTAAACCCCATGGGTCCGAGTGCATAAAGTAAGCGTAGTTTGCGCTGGCGTAAACTACGACAGTAGGCGTTGTCGTGGGTGTAACTACATGTAAGTCCAACGTATGACTGTCTTAAAATCGGAGTGAATAAAGCGTGCGTAGGTAGAACTTAATGGCGACTGGAGTAAGACTCGCGTAAGACTGGCAAATAGCCATAATAGTACTTTGTTTTGTTTTTGTTTGATTTGTGGTTTAACGTCCCCGTCAACACTGTAAAGGTCATTTTGGAGACGTTGCTTCCAATTTTGTGGGACTTTTACCCGACATTTAGATGAAATGACATCTCAAGCCCTGTCGCCCAATGAAACCAATAGGGTTTATAAGCATGGACGATCCACCTCGCACCGCGGTTCCTGGACAGGCTTAGATCCTCTAAGTATGGTTTATAAGTATGGACGGTCCGACACTCACACTGCTTTGCCTGGGCATGCTTAAACCCTGTAAGCGGTTAACCAGTACTCGTGTGTGGGTCGGATTCAGCTCTGCGTGGAAGCATCATGCAGCCCATATATTTCTTCAAGCGCCGATGGGCGGGGCCGGCCATAATAGTACGATGTATCATGTATACCATATGCGAAAAGATTTTTTTGTCTGCTTTGTACACGGATACATACGCTTCAAGTGTTGTAGGAAAGAAATTTACATACAACACATCTGCTTAGCATGTTCTTGCAAATGGCCCCTGCCCATAGGGGCTTGAAGAAATATATGGGCTGCATGATGCTTCCACGCAGAGCTGAATCCGGTCTGCACACTAGTACTGGTAAACCGCTTAGAGGATCTAAGCCTGTCCAGGAACCGCGGTGCGAGGTGGATCGTCCATGCTTATAAACCCTATTGGTTTCATTGGGCGACAGGGCTTGAGATGTCATTTCATCTCAATGTCGGGTAAAAGTCCCACAAAATTGGAAGCAACGTCTCCAAAATGACCTTTACAGTGTTGACGGGGACGTTAAACCTCAAATCAACCAACCATGTTCTTGCAAAATGTCTGCAAGAAAAACAATGTTGGCCCTCTATAAGGAAACTGCTAAGATGTTAAACTCAAAATTTAGTAATGTGTCCACATCAAAATTGAAAAAAAAAAAAAAAAGATGAAACATGGGTGGTAATAAATTGTGCTGAAAATTCTATTGAAAAGCAACAAAGGACAATAGGTGAACTCAGACGCAAATGGGAGGATCTAAACGTTTATTCTAACAGAAGATATCCTAAGACTGGGGAGGTCCATCAACACAAGCGATTACATTTGAAAACCCAGCTCATTACGAAAACACGCCTATACAAATACAGTGTGAACTTTACCGCCGAAAAAAGGCAAATTTTAAGCTGAAAAATTGTGATATTTTTCTTATTTCTGTTCAAAATATAGATTGTTGGTACTCGTTAGAACCGCTTCAATGAGCAGAACTAAGAAAAATAAGGTTTACCCCTGTAAACCACAGTTTTTCTATATAAAAGTGGGGTTCAAGGGGGTCAAATTTATATAGGCATGTTTTCGTGATGTGTGACATAAAAACCTTGTATGATTGCATTGTGCATCTGTACTTGGAAATTACACATAGCAATGCATAAGTAGTTTGATAGCCAAACAACCCGTCTGATAATCCTGCATGCAGTTGATCTATTAATATTAACTAAGTCCCCCAAGAGCATGCTGGAAACAACCGCTTGCCAAATATCTCAAACCAACAAGGCTCTGAATTTCGGCTGAAATCGCCCTATGTCGCCGCGCAGGATATTCCAAGCCTGGACGTGACTCATCAATGAAAGTCAAGCAATCTGTAGCGAGGTAATCTAAATCGCTCTAAAGCTCAATATCATTGTAAATATCCAAAGGATTTGATCTGTCTAAAACCCCGTTCTCTCCTTAAACATCCCATATACTGTAATTCCTCAATTTAATGTATAATTCCATCCATTTGTACACAGACAAACGTAAAATAATCACGATACGCTGCATTTACGTCTGCTACCAAATAGACGTGACTTTATGAGTGAGTTTACGACTATGTTTTGCGACACTCCTCCTTTATGCACACCGCGTAAATTTCTGCGACAATTTTACGACAGGCCTACGCTTACGTCTACTTTATGCACTTGTCCCCAGTTTTACTTTACTAAAAGTGGGGGCTCAAGGGTGGGGGGGGGGGGGGGGGTAAAAATTATATAGGCGTGATTTCGTGATGGAGTCTTGCCAATCACCTTTTATGGTTTCATGTGTTTTTTTTTTGTTGTTTTTTTGACAAAGCCACACTAATTACTATTAAACCATTTGGTACCGGAAAGCCCAAAACGGATAGCCTGGCAAACAGTGCAGGCCCAGATCGGACGCCGCAGAACGCGGCGTCTGATCAGGGCCTCCACTGTTTGCAAAAAGTTCCGATATTTTCCTAATAAATTTTAAAGAAAATACAACCTGACACCCCTAAATTTTGAAATGGACTCCTATTAAATGTATATATAAGGAGGAAGATTCCATTTGGTACAAAAAGGGGAAAATGTTAGAAATACCTCTGTGACCCTAATTCAGGTTTAGTTATGCGATACATGTATAAGTATATTGAAGTATGGACGTCGGTGAACGACGATTTATTTTTTTTATTAAACACCTTTCTTCTATAGAGATGTTTAATTCCAAAGACATTTCAGATGAGCTCAATAAACCTAAAGGAATTAAACAGCAATTTCTTCAATTTCGAATCCTTCACCTTCTGTCTTGTTGGAGGGCAAGAAAATGTGTTGATTAGTACATTGGATTGTGTCTGAAGTGGTCAAGGGTACATCCTAAATGTACTTATTCAAATGAGGCTGTGCATTTTAATAAGTCTACGACGACAAAGGCACCATTTTGTTTAGTTAATTTGAAATGCCAAATCGCTTGAAAAGACCTATTGAGAACAAGGATCTAATCAGACAAATGGCACTGAATAACACAGGGCTTGGAAAAGCCTAGAAGATGGCCGCCAATGCCACCTTGATCGTTCTTCCCCTCTATAGTCTTTGGTCAGTTACCAACTTACCAGAGTATTGCCTATTATTGTTCATAGTCAAAACCGATTATATTGTGTAGATAAGCAGTTGTCTTATACTTTTAACCCTTATCTTGCTGTTCACGACAACCCCTATCTTTGGAAACAGTGTAGATCCAGATCAGATGGCTTCTGCCATCTGATCAGGATCTACACTGTTTGGCATTCAGTTTATGAATTTGTAGCAATAAATAACATCAAGTAATTTGATTGGCTGATAGACAGAAATGGGTGTGGCTTAAATGAATATTCAGCAAGATAAGGGTTAACTGGTGTGCTACGGTTTGCCCTCCGCATGGTCAGATAACAGACAGGAAGGCACAAGGTTTCATAATTCTGACAAGTCACGTTTGCAGTCGGAGGTCGGATTGTCGGCTTTAATGAAATCTAATAAGTGCATAGCAGATTCAGTCAGCGTTACGTATTAACCCTTCTCTTGCTGAATATTCATGTAAGCCACACCCATTTCTGTCTATCAGCCAGTCAAATTACTTGATGTTAGTTATTGCTACAAATTCATAAACTTAATGCCAAACAGTGTAGATCCTGATCAGATGGCTTCTTCAGAAGCCATCTGATCTGGATCTACACTGTTTCCAAAGATAGGGGTTGTCGTGAACAGCAAGATAAGAGTTAAGCAATGGACCGGCGGTTCTTAATGAACGACAATAGCCAAAAGGACAGTTACTTTCCCAGAAAATGGCCAACAGGCTATACAAACCAAAATAAAAGCGATACCCACACTAAAAGACAAAACATTACAAAAACAAACCGCGACAGAAAAACCGCACTTCACTTGGAATTCCACTCTGTGTGTGTGTGTGGGGGGGGGGGGGGGGGAGGGACTCGACAGCAAGAAACCACTGAAATGCTGGAGCAAAAGAAGTAAACCTGTAAGATTTCCCAAACGTCCAGGATAACAACATCCCTCGTTTATTAAAATAATATTTGGTAAACATTCATTTAACAATACTTGCAAAAGTATTAAATGGGAATGGGAACACCTTCAGGGGAGGCAACTCCTGCAAATGTATTTTTGTCTCTCATGTCAATAGGGGTCAACTCTTAAAGGAAAGAATTTGCTCCTGAGGAGCAAATTCTTTCCTTTAAGAGTAGACTCCTTTTTCAGCGGGAAAATAGGCCTATAGAAATGCGAACAGGAAGTCCCGAAAGTTGTCTCACTTTGAAAAAAATGGCCGAAAATATGCCCCTTAAATGGGATGGTTTGGAGAGGCGAAAGTGTCGTGTATCTTGCATCACTGAGGCGTCCAACTGACAATGGCTTCTGTCGCGGTTTATTTTTGTTATGGTTTGTCTTTGAGTGTTTGTATCACTTATATTATTTTGTTTTGGTTAGCCAGTTGGCCATTTTGTGGGAAAGTAACTGTCGTTTTGGCTTTCCTCTGTTGATGTTCCATTAGGGTCTGTTGTTTCATGTTTGTGTTTCTTTCCCTTTGGTGTCTCTGATTGGGACTGTGGGTTAATTGTATCGATTCCTGATCATTGCCATCACTTCTATTTTACAGTTCGGCAAGGCAAGCTGTCATCACAGCATGTAAGAGAAGAGGGGAAGGTTATTGTTCCTGTTTCTACACCTTCATTTGGTTCCTCTTTCTCACCTCTCCCTCTCTTTTATATCTCTATTACTTCTACTATCTCCCCCGCCCATTCACTTCGAGAAACACAAAAAACGCACACGAGTACTGGTAAACCGCTTAGAGGATCAAAGCCTACCCAGGCAAAGCGGTGCGAGTCGGGCTGTCCATGCTTATAAACCTTATTGGTTTCATTGGGCGACAGGGCTTGAGATGTTATTTCACCGCAATGTCGGGTAAAAGCCCCACAAAATTGGAAGCAAGTGTCCAAAATGACCTATATAGTGTTGACGGGGACGTTAAACATCAAATAAAACAAACAAAATGTTCAAACAATTAAAAAAAATGCATCAGTATCAAGCAATATTAGAATTCAGTCAACCCTCTTTATACCGACATTCTTTATAACGGTAAAACTCGTTAAAACGGCAATTTCAAATGAATGGCTACTTTACTAACGACTTAGCCTAGGTTTCGAGCGGCGTGAGCTTCCCTCGGGCTCGAAATGCAAAAATCGAGTCCATAGTCATAAAAGATTCTTGAAATCTAATAATCCAAGAAACAAATGTTTTAGATATTTGTTAGAATCGCCTCACTGATATCTATAACATTTGTTGAAATTGAGGCGATTCTAACAAATGTCTATAACATTTGTTTCAACAAATGTTATAGATATTTGTTAGAATCGATTCTAACAAATGTCTTTAACATTTGCTTATTGGACTTATGATGGGGGAAAATGCCTTTTATTACCTATCATACTCCTAACTGGGTTTCTTTATAACTTCAAATTCTTTATAACGACACAATGACAGTGAACGGATACTGCCGTTATAACGAGGGTCCTCTGTATGTCAAATGGGATGATATGTCCCCACCTGTCTGGGAAAGAGCTGCTGACTCGGTTTACCAGCTGTCTGTTTTGTTAACTGTCGTAACTCTATGTTTCGACTTTTTCCCTTGTGATATTGTGGGGTGATTTGGGATCTGATTGTATCAGTTTCGGGTCGTTTCTCATTTCAGTTTTGAGATTAAGGCATCAGGGGACAGTTAATCGCAGCACTTTTTTGTCCGCGTCACACCACGTTTTTGAATCGTTATCGACAACTCCTGGAGAAAGCGATAACTTCTGTTTTGGTTTCAAATTGCTCCACACATGCATGAAATCAAAACAGAATACCTAAGAAACACTTCTCTGTTTGCATAGGCTGACAGCAGCAGCATTTCACTTACCCCACCCACTAATTTTTACATACAAAAAAAAATCATGACTCCACCTCACTTTGACAGATCCTGTGAATTTACTCCCAAAACACCAGTACTTGGCACCTGTTGAAATGTCATGTACACTCAGTCACATGCAAAGAAATAGACAGAAAAGTATACCATAACCAGTAAACTTTTTCAGGAATCCTCTTTGAAAAACAGCTACTTTTTAGTGCCAAAGCTACCTTCGTGAATTCAGATATGCCGCTGCACCTTGAACTTGCACAGCATCCAGACAGCCGGGGTTTTAGTTTCGTATTCCATTTCATAAAAGTACAGATACTCAGCAAATAAGCCCACATTGGCAAAAAATATCTATGAGCAACCATGCCATTATTGGCCCTCCTACTATAATATTTTGAAAAACGTCCACCCTCAAATGCGAAACTGTCCCCTGATGCCTTAAGTTTGGAAGTTTTCTTTGATTTTCAGCTATTGGTGATCCCACATTGTAATTTGGCTCATTTGTAATAAAAACAAATAAAAAAGTGTTGACTAAAATACATGTTGTTGCTTTCAAAGCCCTTTTGGAATTTCATTAATACTGAAGAGCGGCCAGATTCAATTCGGAGAATTGCGCACTAAGTCTATGATGGACGATGCTTTCTGGAGATGTCATTTGATGATACACAGCAATGTGGTGAATAGGGATGTAATCAGTGATGTTTGATGTAAACCATGTAACTGATAGCACTGGCCCTAAATGACTGAATTGGTGGACATGGGCCGTAAACTTAAGTACCCACCCCAAATCCCCAAATTTTCCTAAAATGACTGGGCTTTTGAGATATTCATTATCTCCCCTTTGCTACTGATCAGAGTCTAAAGTGGACACCCTCTGCAGGTAAGAAAAAGGGAGAGAACAAACCAATTAAGTCAGTTGTGTCATTTCTTATCAGATAACTGGCTTAGATAAAGATACTGACAGGCTCTAAAATAATCAAAATCATAAGGCTTCTACTGAAGCTGAATTTCAACCAAAACAGAGTCTACAGGTTATGATAAAACAGCAACTATGCATACCAGAAACTGCAAAAAAGGGTATTTCATTTCTGAATGTGTTTGAGAAAGGTTCTACTGTGTTTTTGTTACAGTCAAAGCACTATTTTCTGAGTCTGGGGCATATTACAAGGTAAGAACTGAGCTCCAGACTAAAAAATCTCTTTAAAAGAATCAGGGAGGAGTGTAACATTGCACTGGCCTTGTCATTCTCCACTATATAAAATGGAGTCAGCACAAGAAAACACTTTCTGGCTGCAAGAAACTACACTTACTTGGATAAGAAGAACTTCTTAACTTGCACATGTGCTGTCATCAGCAACTAGCAGCTAGACCTGGTGAGTATTCTGAAGATACCAGCTACAGACTGGAAAAGAGAAAGAATCCTATCAGAATAATGTGTCCAAAGTACATTCTTGGACACACAGAAGGTCTTACAGTGCTGAAAAGGACATTGTTGTTAATATTAAGGACCTGGATAGGCTTTTTGGACATTTGCACAGCACAAATTAGAGATCTGTTTATGAGGCAACCTTTGCATCTATAGTGGTCATGGCACTGTCCATCATTTTTAATGAATTACCTATTATTTTTTCACAGAGTGTGGCTCATGAGACAGGTCATAACATTTACACAGAGATGGTTAGGGCAAAAATGGGCAAAATATCATATCAAGTACTCCTGTGATAAATATTTAAATGGTCTGGTGCAAAATCAATGCGGTGTAATTTCAGACAAGCGCACACATTGCGATGCCATACAAGCTTTTCACCAAAACCAATATCATCTGTGCGCCCTTGCCAAGCTCGACAACTGTTTTTGTTCAAAATATTCCTGTTGAACTGTCTTAGAATGCTGTTAATTGCTTTTTCTGGTAGATTTTAATGCTTGATAGAATGCCTGTGCCACTGTGGTGTGGACTAGAGCCAAATTTTTGACTTCAGTAAAATTTTGCCCATTTCCCCAATGGACAATTCATTCAAAATTGGGAAAAATGACCAAAAACAAAGCCAAACTAGCTTAAATTATACTTTTTAAGGCCATATTTAGATGTAAAAATATTCAAATCCTTAAAAATAAACAATATTTCCATCCCCAGTATATGAATTAGATGTTTAAGGGCACAGGCTGCAGTCTGGTGTAAGAAAACTGTTTGTCGGCTTTAAATCGGACAATCATACGGTACCTATAGCGTATCTATGGACTGCACGATGCACAAAAACATTGCGGGTACTCATTCGACAAAAGCTTTTCAAATTGCAGTGAATAAGACCCCAAAAGATGACTTGAATTTTTGGCGTTTTCCCTTAAGGCATCAGGGGACAGTTAATCGCAGCACTTTTTTTGTCCGCGTCACACCACGTTTTTGAATCGTTATCGACAACTCCTGGAGAAAGCGATAACTTCTGTTTTGGTTTCAAATTGCTCCACACATGCATGAAATCAAAACAGAATACCTAAGAAACACTTCTCTGTTTGCATAGGCTGACAGCAGCAGCATTTCACTTACCCCACCCACTAATTTTTACATACAAAAAAAAATCATGACTCCACCTCACTTTGACAGATCCTGTGAATTTACTCCCAAAACACCAGTACTTGGCACCTGTTGAAATGTCATGTACACTCAGTCACATGCAAAGAAATAGACAGAAAAGTATACCATAACCAGTAAACTTTTTCAGGAATCCTCTTTGAAAAACAGCTACTTTTTAGTGCCAAAGCTACCTTCGTGAATTCAGATATGCCGCTGCACCTTGAACTTGCACAGCATCCAGACAGCCGGGGTTTTAGTTTCGTATTCCATTTCATAAAAGTACAGATACTCAGCAAATAAGCCCACATTGGCAAAAAATATCCACATATCACAATTTCTATTAGCAACCATGCCATTATTGGCCCACCTACTATAATATTTTGAAAAACGTCCACCCTCAAATGCGAAACTGTCCCCTGATGCCTTAAGCATTACTGTAGCTGAGATCCGGCCAATAGCTTATACATGTAAATATAATTGTTGGACCGCAAGCTGACAACAGTACGCGAAATGTTTGAAATTATAACTGCTGGAGAGTGAGTGAGTGTTTTAGTTTTACGTCCCACCAACCGCTAAGGTCATATGGAGACGGGACCTCGGTTTGAAGACTCATCCGAAAGTCTGGAGAAGCCCGGGATCGATCTTGCGACCCCTGGTTTACAAGGCGAGTAGCGTAACCACTACACGACGGAGGCTTCTAACTGCTGGAGAGTAAGCAAATGTTTCGGAGTCCTTTTTTTCCTGTGTACCGTGTGCGAGATCAGTTTTCTTTTCTTTTTTTGTTGTTGTTGTTTTGTTTTGTTGTTTGTTTTATTGATAGGTTTCATGTTTCATTTGTTGAACACCGGTTTGCGTGTTAAAATGTTTCAGTTGACAATATATTATGCAGATACTTGGTTCTCATGATGGTGTTGCATGAGCAAAGTACTGAAACGCAAGAACAAAGCTGGTACTCGTAGTGTGCCGCTATCGGGTCGTACGCAATACACTCCATGCTCCTAACCGTTCTCGCTCCTGAGTCCCGGTATTGTCTCTTCCACTATTGAATTTGATTTAGTGTTTTTTATCTACATTGTGTACTGGTCTTCATTATCGAACGGGTTTAACCTTTTTTGTACCAAATGGAAACTTCCACCTTATATATTGTAGGAGTCCATTTCAAATTTAGGGGTGTCAGGTTGTGTTTTCATCAATATTCATTTGGAAATTGGCTGAAAATTCTGCGGCGTCTGATCTGGGCCTGCACTGTTTGCCAGAATACCCGTTTTGGGGTTTCTGGTATTAAATTGGTCAATGCGTTCTATAACAAGGGGGTCATGATGTCATGGATCGCTCACCTAAGTTCCAAGATTTGCACAGCTTATGGGACTGAAGAATTCACTGGTTTAAGGGCACATGGACCAAGATGTTTTTTCTATCTTTATTTTTTTAGGCCATCATTATCATCATTATCATTAAGTGGCATCGTTTGACCATATTGGAGGAGGTTTTCTGTGAAATCATTTTGAAGTGGGGGGGGGGGGGGGGTGCATTGGCCTAGGATATGCTGTTAATGAATCTGACACTTTTAGTTTTGTTAGTTACTTTGTTTAGCTGAGTGGTACCATTTTAGTAAGTTTGGATAGATATCATCAAGACAAACATTCTTGTAAAGATTCCGTGCAGATTGAAGCTAATCTGTGGCCTCTGCAAAGGGTGCAAAATATATTAAAGAAATTTGTTCTAATGAACTTTTTTTATATTTTGCATAATCCATATTCAAACCTAACAGAAATAGCGCAAAAACAACAACAAACCATTCTGCTATATTTTATGAAGTTTGAAGCTAAACAGGCTTCTGGAGGATGAACAATGCATTTAAACAATTTGACCTAGTGACCTAGTTTTTTATTTGACATGATCCATATTAGAGCTTGGCCGGGATATTATCAAAGCAAAGACTCTAGTTTGTTTGTTTGTTTGTATTGGAGTTTAACGGCCCAGTCAACACTATTTAGGTCATTTTTTTAGCCGGTCAGTTTACCTATCAACACTTTCCTGGGCAGGCTTGTACGTAAGCGGTTAACCAGTACAGTGCACATTCTGTCGCCAGAAACTGACAACTGCCCTTCTTGAATCAGCGGAAGGGAGAGAATGACCGTAGAAAAGATTGCATAATCCATCTCTACGAAAGAATGTTGCCGACCCCGGCGGGAATCGAACCCGCGTCCTCCTGATCACCAGTCAGACGCGCATCCGATTGAGCCAACGAGGCCGGCAAAGACTCTAGTAAAACATCATGAAGGCTGAAGGAAAACTGTGGCCTCTAGAGGATGAACAATGTTAGACAAGTTGCAGGTATACCGATGGGTACAAATTGCGCAACCCCTGTGGCTGATCTGTTCTTGTTTTGTTATGAAAGAGACTTCATGATGTCCCTTTCCGTTGAAAACCAATCTGAAATCATTGAAGCCTTTAGCTCGACTTCTAGATATTTGGCTGATTTAATAAATATTGACAATACCTATTTCGATGGTTTGATTAGTAAAATTACCACCCCTCCCCCGCCCGTAACTTCAGTTAAATAAAGCAAATTCTTCTGATACCGAGGCCCCGTTTTTGGATTTACATCTATCTATAGTAGATGGGTTGCAAATTTTGTGAAAATTTTGATTTTGGGATTGTAAATGTTCCTTTCTTGGCATGTGATGTTCCTCTTGCGGCATCATATGGCGTTTATATTTCGCAATTAATTCGATTCGCCAGTGTCTAGTCATGTAACTGACTTCAACACTCGTAATAAATTGTTAACTGCTAAACTTCTTAATCAGGTTATCGGTATCATAAACGACGCAAAGCCTTTTCAAAATTTTATAGACGGCATTCCGATTTAATTTCAAAATTTAATGTTGGACTTAAATCTCTTCTGCAACAAGGTCTATCGGAACCCGAATTTTATGGCGACTTAGTATATAAATTCAGAAAAATATATAAATGCAATAACTTCAGCACCAATTTTCGTAAAATCATTCTTCGATATAAAAAAGATAGGGTACAACATAAATAATATACGACAGACTACATGCATGGTAGTAAACATAATCACGGTTAACAACTTTGCTTCCCTCTTTACTTGCACGCCGGTGGGTCAGGCCTCAGATTCTATGACGGTTCCAGCGTAAAGGCTAACTGAGAATTAGAGAGTATATTATTTTGCGTAATGTTGGTTGGAGCCTGGTCGGGCCCATCGGAGTCTAACTTTTGGTCTTCTTTTGCTCCAGCATTTCAGTGGTTTCTTGCTGTCGAGGATTCACCGTTGTTTTATCTCTGTGGTTGTTTGGTGTTTGTGTTCACGGAGATGTTGCACTGATGAGTCAGGAGGCCTTCATGCGGACTGAATAAATTATTTGTCCAAATCGCGACGGAAATAAGGGGCGAGGATTTTGGCCACGTAAAATCGATTTAAGCACCCCCCCCACCCCCACCCCCACCCCGTGGAATTTATTTCACTGACCGTTCCAATGCGGTTCTTCTGTCGCGGATGATTTTTGTTATGGTTTGTCTTTGAGTGTATGTATCGCTTATATTATTTCGTTTTGGATAGCCAATTGGCCATTTTGTGGGAAAGTAACTGTCCTTTTGGCTTTCCGCTATTGATGTTTCCATAAGGGTTTAGTTGTTTCATGTTTGTGCTTCTTTCCCTTTGGTGTCTCTGATGGAAGCTGTGGGTTAATTGTATCGATTCCTGACCATTGCCTCAACTTCTATTTTTAGCTCACATGACCGAAGGTGTCATGGTGAGCTATTGTGACCGTGAGATGTCCGGCATCGTCGTTCGTCGTGCATCGTCCGTCTTTCGTGCGTAACATCACGATAACAAGTCCGTGAAACGAAGACCCCTCTAAACCCCACTTTATATAGAGAAAAGTGGGGTGTAAGAGGGTAAACATTATCTGCCTTATTTTAGCTCAAAAACATAGATTGTGGGTTCTCGTTAGAACCGCCGCATGTTAAAAGCAGAAATAAGAAAGATGTTAAAATTTTTACCTAGAATTTGTCACTTCTGACACCATGTTGGACGCCATTATTTCACACGGACATGTTTTCCTAATACTTTTCTTGTTAACACTCTAGAGGCCAAAACTTTTGTTTAATCATCATCAAACTTAGTCAGAATGATTATCACGACAATATCTCGGTCAAAATCGAATGTGGGTCATATCTGGTCAAAAAGTAGGTCGTTGTGTCTAATCATAAAAACATTGTTAACGCACTGGAGGCGACAGTTTTGGACCAATCATCAGCAAACATGCTCAGAATGATCATCTCGACATTATCAAATTTTCGAATATGGTTCATATCGGGTCAAGAAGTAGGTTAGTAGGTCAAATCATAGAAAAACCTTGTTAACACTCTAGAGGCCAAAATTTTGGTTCACTCATCATCAAACTTGCTCAGAATAATCGTCTTGACTATGTCTAGGTCAGGTTCGAATATGGGTGATATCGGGTCAAATAGTAGGTCAGTAGGTTAAATCTTAGAAAAAACCTTGTTTACACTCTACAGGCCTCTGTATTACCGCCCTTATTTCTAGTTGTTTGATTTGAGGTTTAACGTCCCCGTCAACACTGTAAAGGTCATTTTGGAGACGTTGCTTCCAATTTTATGGGACTTTTACCCGATATTTAGATGAAATGAAATCTCAAGCCCTGCCGCCCACTGAAACCAATAGGGTGTATAGGCATGGACTCGCACTGCTTTGCCTGGGCAGGCTCAGATCCTCTAAGCGATTTACCAGTAGTCGTGTGCGGGTCGGTTTCAGCTCTGCGTGGAGGCATCATGCAGCCCATCTATTTCTTCAAGCCCCGATGGCCGGTTGCCGTCCCGTTTTTCCCTTTGTTGAAAAATAGACGTAAAACAATGATCAGTTTACGTGTAACCTCTGTAGTATGATGGATACAGCTTAGAACTCTGATTCAAAGGGTTGTGAGTTCAAAATCCCAGCCGAGGAACATTTTTTTTTTCTATTTTTTAAACGCATAAACAATTCATACCGCCTCTCCCCACAAAAATTTCTTAGGGGTGGGATATTGCATTTGATGCACATACACACATGCTGCATGCATAAATGCACACAGTCATGCATGCACATGTGCACATACATGCATTCACACACTCATGCACTCACACATGCATGGACGCACACCCACACATGCAATTATACATACATGCATGTGTGACTGTGTGTGCATGCATTCATGTGTGTGCATGCATGCATGTGTTAGTGAATGTGTGCATGCATGCTTGTGTGTGTGCGTGCATACATGTATGTATGTGTGTGTATGCATGCATGCATGCATGCATGCAGTGGGTATGTGCATGCATGCCTGTGTGCAATTGTGTGTGCATGCACACGCTCATATATTTATGAGTGCGAACATGCATGTATACATGCATGTGTGTGCATTCAAGCGTACATGCATAAATATATGAGTGTGTGCATGCACACACAATTGCACACAGGCATGCATGCACATACCCATTGATCTGATCTGGCTCTTCACTGTTTGCCTAGACCAACACATGAGTTCGGTCAAACCCCTCTCTACACGATACCCTAACGTCAAAACATGAGTAGCGTGGCTATAAATAATTTTTACCTGAATTTCATACAAATCAATGATAGTCAATGGACATCAGCAATATAAAGCTACTGTGCTTAGTGACTTTGAGTCGATTGACAAACAACAGACCCAAAAAACTGGTTTTGCGTAACGTAGGTGATTTATATAATTCCTTCCGATCTATGAACTGATTCCGCAATATTCGAAACTAATTATTCACTCCGAACAAAATAACTGTGCCAAGCAATTTTGAATCAATAAAAATTCCTTGCTTTTAGGATCCAATTACGCCATATATTTCTTATTTCGACAAATTGAATGAGACCTCAGCAAACGGGAAAACCTGATCGCTGGCCACAGAATGAACGTGTTGCCTGATCAAGGCCTACACTGTATGCTTTTAGTTCAGCAATCACTGCAAAACTTACAACAAATAAAACTTAGCTAATCTGACATACATGAATTTGCAAATGGACCTGTTTCGACAAAATATGAGTCAAGTTTGCTACATGTATCGTTTTTTCTGTTAAATGTCATTACATCATGTTAACAGGTCCGTGAAATGAACACCCCTCTAAACCCCACTTTTGTTCGAGCTGGCTCGGGTCACATGTGAGACGCCAAGTTCTGAAACGGAAGGTCAGCTGTTTTTCTCCGTGTACTCCGGTTTTCGCCCACCTCTGATTAACGATCGGCTCGATATGAGTGAAATAATCATGAAAGGGTCGTAAAACAAAAAGAAAAAAAATAATAATAAAACATTTTATACAGGGAAAACTGGGATTTACAGAGATTTACATTATTTTCTTTCTTATTTTTGCTCAAAGACGGCATAGGCTGCGGGTACTCCTTAGAACCGCCTCGACGAGGCGGTTCTAGCGAGCACCCACAACTTGTGCTATGAGATTAAATAAGAAAAGTATCAGAAATAGACATTTTGGTGGCATGAAAAAATGCACTATGTTACACAGGTGTGTTATTGTAATAGATGTGCTATGCACGCACGAACTTCAATTGATCAAACACATTAGGGACCTCGAAAATTTGAGACAGAAGTAGTTCGAGCCACTTTGGATCAGCCATTTAGGATAATGTCACGAAAACACGCCTATAAAGTCTTGACCCTTGAACCCCACTTTTATTTAGTAAAAGTGGGGTTTAAAGTGGTATACATTATTTTTCTTATTTCTGCTCTAAAATATACATTGTGGGTACTCTTTAGAACCGCCTCATTTCTGCTCTAAAATATACATTGTGGGTAC
Organism: Lucinisca nassula; assembly: GCA_963580285.1. NCBI lineage: Eukaryota > Metazoa > Mollusca > Bivalvia > Lucinida > Lucinidae > Lucinisca > Lucinisca nassula. The sequence continues at coordinate 127,725,849 of OY757018.1, read as the reverse complement.
TCGTTAGAACCGCCTCGATGAGGCGGTTCTAACGAGTACCCACAATCTATATTTTGAGCAGAAATAAGAAAAAAATCACAATTTTTCATCTTAAAATTTTCATAATTTCCGCTATTACGGTTACAATGTATTTGTATAGGCGTGTTTACGTAATGATGTCAGAATCTTTTCTTTGCATGATGCTTCCGCACAGAGCTGAAACCGACCGCACACGAGTACTGGTAAATCATCAGAGGATATAAGTCAGCCCAGGCAAAGCGGAGCGAGTCCAACCGTCCATGCTTATAAACCCTGTTGGATTCATTGGACGACAGGGCTTGAAATGACATCTGGTAAAAGTCCGACAAAATTGGCAGCAACGTCTCCAAGATGACTTATACAGTGTTGAAGGGGACGTTAAACCTCAAATCTGTCAATCAATAGCGACAAAATGCAAGTTTCACATCTCCAAAATGGCTTCTGTTCTTATTTATACTGCAAGCAATGTGGCGGTTCTAACAAGTACCCACAACCTATGTCTTGGAGCAGACATAAGAAAAAATATGTATACCCCACATAAAGCACAGTTTTCTATATATAAAGTGTGGTTTAGGGATATTCATTTCACGGACTTGTTCACGTGATGCCAAGTTTCACATCCTTCTATGGGGCCTATGTCGGCTATCTTAGGCGTAAAAAAGCTGTGTTTCTACTAACATGCTGAAAAATACTTTGGTCGGCAGGTAGGAGAAACTTTTTTAAAATATTTTATTTCTTCCCCCGAAAAAAGACAGGGTTGAACCTGTATTTTTTATGTTTTTTTTTTTTTTTTCTGTTAATAAAATTGTCATGTTGAGACTTGCACTGTACATCATAATTCATTTAAGATGCTCAAAAAGTCAGCTCTGTACTTTGTAAGTTACTAAATGCCAAAAACTACAAAAAAAAAACTTAAAACGCGAAATTACTATGGGAAAAAGCAAAGCCACACTGGGTAGGGTCGGAAATTAAAAATGGTAGGGTCGATGTTTTAATCTTTATTTTGTTCTTTTATTGATCAAAATAGTAGAGTCGAGGGGTCTGGAACAAGGTCCGTCGGGTTAGTGGAAACACGGCTATTTTAGGCCTTATTCAAATGATTCCAATCCCACAAACATTCACGGTGGCTTCAACAGCAACCCATTAGAGAAGAAGTCAAAATACTGCATCTTGGCTATCCGGGACAGCTGATTTTGATACAACAGTCTATAGCCGTCACCACAGTTTTTTTTTCACGATGATTTCGCGTCCATTTAGAGGTGTTCAACGTGTTAACTGGGTATAACATTGGATGTAAACTAAAAGTTTGCACTTGGAAAACACCATGGAATGTTACTTTACCAAATGGTTCACTTGAAATGGCGTCGCGTGCATTTTTCACTTTGCGTAGGCGCTAAACGCGACGCCATTATCATTTAAATGACTCGAAAACGTGCGTGACTTAATTTCTGACATACAGTTATGCTGTTAGCTGATAATAATAAATATAATGTTATTTTCCGATGATATATCTAATTTACAAACAGTGCAAATAAAGATCGTATTTGTTTGAAACAGTGACGATATCGATTTCCATTATTCATACATATACCATCACGAAAACACACCTATATATACATATACCATCACGAAAACACGACTATATATACATATACCATCACGAAAACACACCTATATATACATTTACCATCACGAAAACACGACTATATATACATATACCATCACGAAAACACACCTATATATACATATACCATCACGAAAACACGCCTATATATACATATACCATCACGAAAACACGCCTATATATACATATACCATCACGAAAACACACCTATATATACATATACCATCACGAAAACACGCCTATATATACATATACCATCACGAAAACACGACTATATATACATATACCATCACGAAAACACGACTATATATACATATACCATCACGAAAACACGCCTATATATACATATACCATCACGAAAACACACCTATATATACATATACCATCACGAAAACACGACTATATATACATATACCATCACGAAAACACGCCTATTTAATTTTGACCCCCTTGAACCGCACTTTTATACAGTAAAACTGGGGTTTCCGGGGTATACCTTATTTTTCTTATTTCTGCTAGCAGAAATAAGAAAAATATCACAATTTTTCATCTTAAAATTTTCATTTTTTCGGCGATAAAGGTGGCAATGTATTTGTATAGGCGTGTTTGAGTAATGATTGTATTCTTTTACCGCCGAAAAAACGAAAAACTTAAGAGGAAACATTGTGATATTTTTCTTATTTCTGTAGGTACACGTTAAAACCGCCTCGACAAGGCGGTTCTAACGAGTACACACAATCTATATTTTTGAGCAGAAATAAGAAAAATAATATATACCCCTGTAAACTCCAGTTTTATTATAAAAAAGTGGAGTTAAAGGGCGTCAAAATTATATAGGCGTGTTTTCGTGATGGATTTCACTGAGACATCTCTATATTTCATTCATGTAAGATTTTGTTTTGTTTGATTTGAGGTTTTACGTCCCCGTCAACACAATTTAGGTCATTTTGGAGGCGTTGCTTCCAATTTTGTGGGACTTTTATCCGACATTCATGTAAGAACGATAGATTTTATTTTAGATTTTGTGGTGGTCTTAAACAGATGCACAGGGTTATTTTAATTTCCACTGTATGCACATGTAAGAAGATAAGTTTGTTTGTTTGTTTGTTTGATTTGATGTTTAGCGTCCCTGTCAACACTATATAGGTCATTTTGGAGATGTTGCTACCACCTGTGTGGGACTTTTATCCGACACTGAGATGAAATGACATCTCAAGCCCTTTCGCCCAATGAAACAAATATGGTTTATAAGCATGGACGGTCCGACTCGCACCGCTTTGCCTGGCCAGGCTTAGATCCTCTAAGCGGTTTACCAGTACGTGTGTGCGGTCCGATTCAGCTCTGCGCCCATTTATTTCTTCAAGCCCCGATGGGCGGGGGCCGCAGAAGGTAAGTTTTCCATACAAGCGTCCAATACGATATATGCTAATAAACAGAGATTTTAAGTATCAGATTACTATTAAATCATTTAATTTGAAAGTGTTACGCTGCAAGACGGAGGCGAATTTCAAGAAGATGCGTTTTTTCAGCTTTGTTTTAAAATCGAGGAGGTATTATAGACGATACTAATTGAATTTGTGCGTGAGAAATTCATTATTGACATTATAAATGCAGCTTTAATGAGTCGCATCGAGCAAAAATGTGACTTCGTGTGTTGTGCACAATGAAGACTCAGGTCAGACTGCACATCTGAGTCTTCGGTATGTACTTTATTCATGAACGGTGGTTAGAGGCCTATTCATGAAGATAAAGAAGACTACAGTACGCAGCTATTTTTCCGAGAACACATTTCCGCTCATTGCGGTTCTTATTCAATGTCTTCTCAAATAAGCACGGACCAGTAAATGAACACAAGCTGCACGGTGGCATTTTGTGTTATTTAAGCTTCAATTAGCTTTTAACCATCGTTAAAACTCAATTAGCATGTCTACAGGATGGAACAATCTCGTCCAGTTTCTGACGAGACGTAAACGAGAAGTTGGAGTGAAGTATCTCCTATACCGATATTCCTTGGTGCCGGTACATGTACATGTAACAACATGTTTTTTGTTGCCGGAGATGCCTTAATGACAAATAAAACTTCCTACAGAATAGTTTTGCTTGCACCTCAGGTAAATCCTCCACTTGGCAAACAGTGTAGACCCTGTCAAGAAGCCACATTCTGTGGCGTCGGACCTGTGCCGTCACTGATTGCCTTTGACCCATTTTGGAGACTCTAGGCATAATGTTAGTTAAAAAAAGCTGACCAGATCAGAAAATGTCAATAATTTGTATTGCTCTCAAGAGAAAGCGGGCGGCGTGGTCAGCGGGTGGTGTGTATTTTGCGTCACAGACGTCCAATTGCTATTGGCTTACAGTTGGACAAGGCCTGTTGTCCTTTTAGCAGGTAAGGGTAGAGGTGGCATGCTGTCATTTCTTCTGTGTTTTACACTTTCATTCATTTTCCTCTTCCACCTCTGTCCCTCACTTTCATCTCCTCTTCAATCTCTTAAATCTCTTCTACTCCCATTCTCTGGGATACGACACAAAATAACCCACAAGTGTCGACGTGTCGTTCAATAAAAAAAACAATCAATCCCCGGCCCCACCCTTTTGGACCCCGTCACGTTGACGAGTCTATGAACTGTAAAACCTCTGTAAATCCCACTTGTTTCTGCAAGGGTATGTACTATTTCTTTATCATATTCGATGGAGACTCGTTCGAATCGCCTCAATACGGCAGAAAAACTAGTTGGTCAATTCAATGTTGCGTTTAATACAACTGAGTTCATGGGGGTTCCATTGACTGAAAGATCGACCCCATTCATGGATAATATTGTTGTGACAGCTGCAGCAGTGATCAAGTTACTTCAATGCTTGAACCCGAGTAAGGCCTTAGGAGCTTCATCCTAGAGTCCTGAAGGAACTAGCAAATGAGTAAGGTCCAGTTTTTGCACACTTGCTTCAACAGACTTTTGATGCGGGTGAAATCCCCAAAGAAAGGCTCTTAGCGAACATCTGTCCACTCTTCAAAAAAGGAGATAGGACTCTTGTCCGTAAATACAGCCCTGTGTCTCTGACTTGTGTTCTGTGTAAATTGCTTGGACACATAGTCTGCTCAAACTTCATGGCTCACTTGGATGAACATAAACTTTTGTCAGACAGACATCATGCATTTAGGAAAATGCATAGTTGTGAAACTCAGCTGAGCACAGTTATTAATGACTGGGCGAAAACCTTGGCCAAAGGGGGACAGGTGGACACATTTATTCTGGACTTCAAGAAGGCTTTTGACACCCCTCCTTACGAACTACTTAAATCTAAGTTGTTTGTTTACGGAAGGGGGGACCCTCAAATGGACAGATTCTTTTCTTTGCTACAGAAAACAGCGCGTTGTTGTTAATGGCGAAACCTCAAAGTGGGCTCCAGTTTTGTCTGTAGTCCCACAAGTGACTGTTCTTGTTCCACTATTGTTCTCCCTGTACATCAATGATATTTCCACTGACATTGACTCAGAAATAAGACGTTTGCAGACGACTGTGTTTGTTACCTGGAAATTAGAGATTCAGATGACTCAGTGAAACTTCAGACTGACATAGATAAATTAGGATGTTGGGCCCGAAAATGTGACATGAGATTTCAGCCAGTTAAATGCAATATTATGCAGATAACTAGGAAGAGATCTAATAAAGTTGAGGCTTCTTACACCTTAGAGGGAACGGTCCTCGAGAATGATGACTCCATTAAATACCTTGGAGTGACAATCACACACAACTTGAGATGGGATACTCATATTAGCAACATGTGTACTAAGGCAAACAGAACGCTTGGTTTCCTGAGGCTAAATCTTCATCAGTGCCCTCAGGATGTAAAACAGGCTGCATATGAAGGTCTTGTTCGCCCAATCTTGGAATATGGTAGTCGTATCTGGGACCCCAGTGGAGTGGTCCTTAACGAAGAAATTGAGAAAGTTCAGAATAGAGCTGCTAGATTTGTAACGGGAAATTACTGCTTTGAAACTGGGAGCATGACTGGAATACTTGGAAAATAAGAATGGGAGTCTCTCAAGAATAGGGGAAAAGATAGTAGGCTGATCCTTTTATTCAAAGGTCTAAAGGGTGCTGCCAGCATTCCAACAGATGACCTTGTTCCCCCAGCTAGACACTGTAGAAATCACCATTCGTTGGCATTTCAGGCCCATACTGCAAGAACTGACATCTATAAAGTGTCGTTCTTCCCCAGAACCATTAGAGATTGGAATGCCCTTCCCGATTCGATTATTTCGACAGCTGAAGGTGCTGATGATTGTATAGCTCAATTTACCTCTTTGGTTAGAGATAGGGATTAACTTCCCTCATCACAGGTCCTGGTGTATGAATGTCATTTGACGTTTCACCGTGTAACAATTCTGATCCTGATTCTGATTCTAACGAGCTCGTACAACATACGTTTGGTATAGAAACGAAAATCGGATCGAAATAGCCAAACTAAAATTGCAGTAAAACTCAAAAAACTGCCTTTACTGTTGTTGTTTTTTTTTGTTTGTTTGTTTTTGTTTTTTGTTGTTTTTTTTTTTTTTACTTTTTTTTTTGGGGGGGGGGGGAGGTTATTATGAAATTTGGCTCTATAGTCTGGTTACTAAGGCAAGTTATGAGTTTTTCTTATTAAATTGCATGGACATTTCATAGGGAAGACTTCCTCTATCTTACATGGAATGTAAGAAATGCTTTTTTCACCTCTGAAATTATACAGTATGGTCATGTCAGAAAGTTTGTGAAGCTCTTACCTTTCTACTTGACAATATTTACATAAGATTTGGTATTAAGTTATTCAGACAAGTTGTGAGTATTCCTATGGGTACAAATTGCGCACCCCTTGTCGCTGATCTGTTACTATTTTGTCATGAGAGAGACTTCATGATGTCCCTTTCTGTTGAAAACCAATCTGAAATCATTAGAGCCTTTAGCTCGGCTTCTAGATATTTGGATGATTTATTAAATATTGACAAAACCTATTTCGATTGTTTAATCTGTCAAATTTACCCCCCCCCCCCCCCCACACACACACACCCCAACCGAACGTCAGTTAAACTAAGCAATTCCTCTGATACCCAGGTCCCGATTTTTGGGTTTACATCTATCTATTGTAGATGGGTTTGTTTCTTGCAAAATTTATATTAATGATAAACGCTATGATTTTTATTTTGAGATTGTAAATTTTCCTTTCTTGGATGGTGATGTTCCTCGTGCGGCATCCTATTGCGTTTTTATTTCGCAATAAATTCAATTTGCCATAGTGTCTTGTCATGTAAATGACTACAACACCTGTAATAAATTGTTAACTGCTAAACTTCTTAATCAGGGTTATCGGTATCATAAACTACGCAAAGCATTTTCAAAATTTTATAGACGTCCTTGAGATTTGTTTTCAAAATTCAAAGTTGGACTTAAAGGTCATATTCAAAGGTATAGAAATCCATTAAATTTAAAAAGACATTGATTCAAGAAATTGAAGGGGGAAAGCCGCATCAAATTATCTTTATTAGTTTCCAAGTTATTACAGTTTGAATTGTGAAATATTTCATTGTAACAGAGCAACTTCAGACTGCCTCATTTATATTCATGAGGTATTCTATGATGTCATAGATGCGCATTAAAATTTTAAACTTTTTTAAATATGAAATACCTTGTATTTTATAGTCCTCAGGAACTGTATAATCACATATTTGAATTACTGAAACTGATCTTAACTGATATGCTTAACCAGTTTTCTCCTTTTTTTCAATTGCAAACCTTAAATTCAAACTTTAAATATTATTTTTTTTTAATTTAAATTCCAGTTTCTGTATTTGTAAGGGGATGAAATAGCGTACAGAACTTACTGATCTGTTTTAAAGACACGTAAAAATACGTTCACTAACTAGTTTAAATGAAATTTTGAATGAAATGGTAGTTTTAATTTATTTAGAAAAATACTTTAAATGTAAATTTAAGTTTGAATTTTAAAATCATATTTCTCATTTCTATCCTAAATTATGAACAACATACACAGCAATCAAAAGGCATCAGAAAACTGCATTAGGCAACAGCAAAATGGAACTCCAATACCCTTTGAGATATATTGTAGGAACTTGGCACACTTGTATACAAGGTACAGAAGGGGTGCCATGTGCAAGAACCACAGCTGTTGGTGCTGTGGTATTTGCGTTATCTACCCTTCTAATATAACAGTATGACCAGCTTGTGATCACACTATCTCCAATACCCTTTGAGACATATTGATGGTACTTCGTACAGAAATACATGAGCTTAAGCAGGCATGTCACGCGCAAGAAGACTATATCGGTTATATTATTTTGTTTTGGATTATCAATCGGCAATTTTGTGGGAAAGTAACTGTCCTTCTAGCTTTCCGCCATTGATGTTTCCATTAGGGTCTGGTTGTTTCATGTAAACTTTGTGTTTCTTTCCATTTGGTGTCTCTGATGGAAGCTGTGGGTTAATTGTATCAAATCCTGATCATTGCCGTCACTTTTATTTTCTCTTTGCTTGTTAATTATTAATCCATTTAACATGCTCAACAAAGCTGGACAAAAGCAAAACATAATTTTCAAAAAACGTATAATTTATACTAATTAACGGCTTTGCCTGTGAATAAACCAAGTAATTAAATTTATCAGTTAGCCTGTATATTAATTGGATTGAAACACATTGACCTGATAAAGATATGGTATCTCAGGACAAGTGAGCTTTACCACGTCAACGTGGCATTGCATTTTTTATAAATGAGGCGGACTACTGAAAGAAATGGCATAAATTCTATTATTATTGAAATAAATACTTTAAAATTATCATAGGAAAAAATGGGCAGATGTTACTGAATATATCTACAACCAAAACGTTGGGACGCACTGAGGACCACCGATAAATGATCGTAAATTGTTAATTAAACTGATAAATAGAATACCAGATTCGTGTCATTTGATATAAAACTTATCAGGCTCGGCTTCGAGAACGCATGTAGAATCGCTCGGCAAGCCTCGCGATTCTACAAGCGTTCTCGAAGCCTTGCCTGATAAACTAGATAACAAAAGACACTCACCTGGTATTCTCTATAACAGTAGGTCTTCTTTGTTTTCACTCACACCAAGAACAAGGCAATGCGGAAAAAAGTTGAAAATTACCGTGTATAACTTGCAAATCGCCAGGTTAGACTTGCATGCATAAGCGAGACAGGGCTACGCCAGAAATAACGGTTCTTTTTTATCCCCCGACCGAATAGGTTCGGGGGATATTGCGATCAGCCTGGCGTCCGTCCGTCTGTCCGCCCATCCGTCCGTAGACGCGACCTTGTGATGGCCATAACTCCTATACCCTTTGAGATTCATTGATGGTTATTGGCACAATTGTACACAAGGCTGAGATGGCGTGTCATGCGCAAGAAACAGAACTCTGGATGCCATACTTAGTGTTATATCCCCTTTTGATAAAATAGAATGACTACTTTGTGATGGTCATACCTCCAATTCCTTTTGAGATATATTGATGGTACCTGGCACAGTTGTTCACAAGGCTGAGACGGCGTGTCATGCACAAGAACCACAACTATGGTTGCCATGGTTTTTGAGTCATCTCCCTTTCCAATAAAATTGAGTGACTACCTTGTGGTGGCCATAACTCAAATACCCTTTAAGATATATTGTTGGTACCTGGCACAGTTGTTCACAAGGCCGAGACGGTGTGTCATGCACAAAAACCACAACTCTGGGTGCCATGGTTTTTTTAGTTATCTCCCCTTCCAATAAAATAGAATCACTACCTTGTGATGGCCACATCTCCAATACTCTTTGAGATATATTGATGGTACTTGGTACAGTTGTACATGAGGTTAAGCAGGTGTGCCGCCTGCAAGAACCACGACTCTGGGTGCCCTGTGTTTAATTATCTCCCCTGACAATATAGCCTTGTGATGGCCATAACTCCAATACCCTTTGAGATATATTGAGGATACTCGGCACAATTGTATACAAGGTTGTGACGGCACTTCAGGCTTGAGAACCACGACTCTGAGTGCTATAGTATTTGAGTTATCACCCCTTCCAAAATAACAGTATGACCACACTGTGATCACCGTACCTCCAATACCCTTTGAGACATATTGCTGGTACTTGATGCAGATGTACATGAGGTTAAGCAGATGTGTCATGCTCAAGAATTACAACTCTCGGTGCTCTGGGTTTTTAGCTCACCTGGGACGAAGGCTCCAGGGGAGCATATGGTATAGTGGGTCCTCCGTCGTCCGTCGTCCGTCAGTCCACACATTTGAGCAGCTATATCTCTGCAGCCTGCAGGCTGATCTCAATCATTTCTCATCTGTAGCATGCCTCTGGTGGGGCATTGATGACATAAACTTTTTTTCGAAATCACTCTAAAACTTTGGTTGTTATGGCAACCACAATGTCTCATAGACTTACTATGGGAAAATGCTTGTCATCACCGTAGCGCCTTCAGTTTTGATCGGATCTTTCTGAAACTTATATGTAAGGTGGCTGGGGATAAAAACTCGGACGAGTTCGAAAACCGGCCAAGTCGGCCCATTAGAGTTACGTCCCTTTGATTGCTGAAAATGCCAATTTTTGACCTTGTCATCACCGTAGCCCCTTCAGTTTTGATCGAATCTTTCTGAAACGTATATGTAAGGTGGCTGGGGATAAAACCTCGGATGAGTTCGAAAACCAGCCAAGTCGGCCCATTTATCGTAGAGTATCGTCCCTTTGATTGCTGAAAATGTCGTTTTTTTTACCTTGTCATCACCGTAGCCCCTTCAGTTGTGATCGAATCTTTCTGAAACTTATATGTAAGATGGCTGGGGGTAAAACCTCGGATGAGTTCGAAATGCGGCCAAGTCGGCTCATTTATCACAGAGTAACGTCCCTTTAATTGCTGAAAATGTTGATTTTTGACCTTGTCATCACCGTAGCCCCTTCAGTTTAGATCAGATTTTTCTGAAACTTATATATAAGGTGGCTGGGGATAAAAATTTGGATGAGTTTGAAAACCGGCCAAGTCGGTCCATTGATCATAGAGTTACATCCCCTTTGATTGCTGAAAATGTCGGTTTTTGACCTTGTCATCACCGTAGCCCTTTCAGTTTTGATTGGATCTTTCTGAAACTTATATGTAAGGTGGCTGGGGATAAAACCTTGAATGAGTTCGAATACCGGCCAAGTCGACCTATTTATCGTAGAGAAACGTCCCTTTGATCGCTAAAAATGCCTATTTTTAGCTCACCTGGGCCGAAGGCTCCAGGGGAGCTTATAGTATAGTGGGTCCTCCGTCGTCCGTCCGTCGTCCGTCCGTCCGTCCGTCCGCCTACTTTTGACATTGTCATCATCGTAGCTGCTTCAGTTTTGATCGGATCTTTCTGAAACTTTTATGTCAGGTGGCTGGGGAAAAAACCTCTGATTTCGAATACCGGCCAAGTCGACCCATTCATTGTAGGGTTACGTCCCTTTGATTGCTGAAAATGCCGATTTTTTACCTTGTTATCACCGTAGGCCCCTTCAGTTTTGATTATTATCTTTCTGAAACTTATATGCAAGATGGCTGGGGGTAAAATCTCGGATGAGTTCGAAAACCGGCCAAGTCGGCCCATTTATCATAGAGTAACGTCCCTTTGATTGCTGAAAATGTTAATTTTGACCTTGTCATCACCGTAGCCCCTTCATTTTTGAACAGATTTTTCTGAAACTTATATATAAGGTGGCTAGGGATAAAAATTCGGATGAGTTCGAAAACCGGCAAAGTCGGTCCATTGATCATAGAGTTACATCCCCTTTGATTGCTGAAAATGTCGATTTTTGACCTTGTCATCACGGTAGCCCCTTCAGTTTTGATTGAATCTTTCTGAAACTTATATGTAAGGTGGCTGGGGATAAAACCTTGCATGAGTTCGAATACCGGCCAAGTCGACCTATTTATCAAAGAGTAAGGTCCCTTTGATTGCTGAAAATGCCTATTTTTAGCTTACCTGGGCCGAAGGCTCCAGGGGGGCTTATAGTATAGTGGGTCCTCCGTCGTCCGTCCGTCCGTCCGTCCACACTTTTGAGCAGCTATATCTCTGCAGCCTGCAGGCTGATCTCAATCATTTCTCATCTGTAGCATGCCTCTGGTGGGGCATTGATGACATAAGCTTTTTTTTGAAATCGCATGAAAACTTTGGTTGCTATGGCAATCACAAGGTCCCACAGACTTACAATGGGAAGATGCTTGTCATCACCGTAGCCCCTTCAGTTTTATATATAAGGTGGCTGGGGATAAAACCTCGGATGAGTCCGAAAACCGGCCAAGTCGGCCCATTTATCAAAGAGTTACGTCCCTTTGATTGCTGAAAATGCCGATTTTTGACCTTGTCATCACCGTAGCCCTTTCAGTTTTGATCGGATCTTTCTGAAACTTATATGTAAGGTGGCTGGGGATTAAACCTCGGATGACTTCGAATACCGGCGAATGTGGCCTATCATAGATTTAGGTCCCTTTGGTTGCTGAAAACATTGATTTTTGACCTTGTCATCACTGTAGCCCCTTCAGTTTTGATCGGATCTTTCTGAAACTTATATGTAAGGTGGCTGGGGATAAAACCTTGGATGAGTTCGAATACCGGCCAAGTCGACTGATTTATCAAAGAGTAAGGTCCCTTTGATTGCTGAAAATGCCTATTTTTAGCTTACCTGGGCCGAAGGCTCCAGGGAAGCTTATAGTATAGTGGGCCCTCCGTCGTCCGTCGTCCGTCCGTCCGTCCACACTTTTGAGCAGCTATATCTCTGCAGCCTGCATGCTGATCTCAATCATTTCTCATCTGTAGCATGCCTCTGGTGGGGCATTGATGACATAAGCTTTTTTAGCTCACCAGAGCCGAAGGCTCCGGGGGAGCTTATAGGATAGGCAGTTGTCCGGCGTCGTCGTCGTTGTCGTTGTCGTCGTCGTCTGACGTCAACACTTTCAAACATCTTCTTCTCTGAAGCCACTGGACCGATTCAGCCCAAATTTTATCTGTAGCATCCTTGGGCAGGGGGATTGAAAATTTGTGTTTTTTATGAAAATCGGCCCATTAGTTTGGTTGCTATGGCAACTTAGAGTTTCCATAGACTTATAATGGGGAAAATTGAAAAATCGCATTTACTGCCAAGTCATTGCAGATATTTGGACAAAACTTTTATAGAAATGTTTCTTGAGTAAAATTCTTTCAGCCATATGCTTTTATGCCAACCTGAGGGTCCCCCAGGTTGTGCCGGGGCCATGCCCCACCCCCTCCAATTCATAAAAGGCCATATATCTCAGAAACCATTCAGATCCCGACCCCTAAACCATATATATTCTTGTTCCTATTGATAAGACGCATTTAGTAACACCAACCTTGGGGTCCTCAGGGATGCGCCGAGGTCATGCCCCACCCCCTCCACTTAATAAAAGGCCCAATATCTCGGAAACCATTCAGATCCCCACCCCTAAACCATATATATTCTTGTTCCTTATGATAAGACCCATTCGGTGACATCAACCTGGGAGTCCCCTGGATGCGCCGGGGCCATGCCCCACCCCCTCCATTTCATAAAAGGCCCAATATCTCGTAAACCTTACAGATCCCCGCCCCTAAACCATATATATGCGTGCTTCTTATGATAAGACACATTCATTGACACCAACCTGGGGGTCCTCAGAGATGCGCTGGGGCCTTGCCCCACCCCTCTACTTCACAAAAGGCCATATATCTCAGAAACTGTTCAGATCCCCACCCCTAAACCATATATATTCTTGTTCCTATTGATAAGACGCATTCAGTAACACCAACCTGGGGGTCGTCAGGAATGCGCACAGGTCAGGCCCCACCCCCTCAACTTTATAAAAGGCCCAATATCTCGGAAACCATTCAGATTCCCCCCCCCTAAACCATATATATTCTTGTTCCTTTTGATAAGACCCATTCAGTGACATCAACCTGGGAGTCCCCTGGATGCACCGGGGCCATGCCCCACCCCCTCCATTTGATAAAAGGCCCAATATCTCGGAAACCTTACAGATCCCCGCCCATAAACCATATATATGCTTGCTTCTTATGATAAGACACATTCATTGACACCAACCTGGGGGTCCTCAAAGACGCGCTGGGGCCTTGCCCCACCCCTCCACTTCAAAAAAGGCCATATATTTCAGAAACTGTTCAGATCCCCACCCCTAAACCATATATATTCTTGTTCATTATGATAAGACGCATTCAGTAACACCAACCTGGGGGTTCCCAGGGATATGCTGGGGCCATGCCCCACCCCCTCCATTTCATAATATCACAATATCTTGGAAACCCTACAGATGGCCACCCCTTAACCATATATAGTCTTGTTCCTTATGATAAGACACATTCATTGACACCAACCTGGGAGTCTCCCTGGGCCTTGCCCCACCCCTCCACTTCACATAAGGCCTTATATCTCAGAGAATGTTCTTAGCCCCACCCTAAACCATATATATATTCATCTTTCTTATGATAAGACGCATTCAGTGACACCAGCTTGGGAGTCCCCGGGGCACGCCCAGGCCATGCCACACCGCTTTACTTCATTAAAAGCCATATATATCAGAAATAGTTCAGATCCCCACCCCTAAACCATATACTTGTTCCTTATGATAAGACTCGTTCAATCACACCAACCTGGAGGTCTCTTTGTGCTGAGGTAATGTGCCCCGCCCTTCCATTTCATAAAAGGCTTTATATTTCAGAAACCATTCAAATCCCCACCCCATAATCATATATGTTCTTGTTCCTTATTATTAGCACACCTACTGTAGCGGGGTCCGCAGGGGCCATTCCTATTTCATAAAAGGGCCTCAAATCTCTGAAACCGGTCAGATTCCCAGCACTGAACCATATATATACTTGGTCCTTATGATAAGACACATTTAGGGACAACAGTTTGGGCTTTCCTGGGATCAACAGGGCATGCCCCAACCCCTCAACTGTTAAAGAGGCCTTACAGATCCCCACTGCTAAACCATAATATTATATATTTTTGTTTCTTATGATAAGACGCATTTAGTGATACCAACCACGGCTCCATTGGGTCCATGCCCCACCCCTTCTACTTCATAAACGGGCCTAACTTTTCAGATGCTGAGTCCACATGGGTGCTCATTTGGACATGGGGGTTCATTTGGTGGATTAAAATGATATCATGTTAAAATACATGGCTGCCATTGGGCAGGATGGGCAGTGCCCACCTGAGCTCTGGTGAGCATAGTGGCCCATGGGCCTCTTGTTTTAAAATCGCATGAAAACTTTGGTTGCTATGGCAATCACAAGGTCACATAGACTTACAATGGGAAAATGCTTGTCATCACCGTAGCGCCTTCAGTTTTGATCGGATCTTTCTGACACTTATATATAAGGTGGCTGGGGATAAAACCTCGGATGAGTCCGAAAACCGGCCAAGTCGGCCCATTTATCAAAGAGTTATGTCCCTTTGATTGCTGTAAATGCCGCTTTTTGACCTTGTCATCACCGTAGCCCTTTCAGTTTTGATCGGATCTTTCTGAAACTTATATGTAAGGTGGCTGGGGATTAAACCTCGGTTGACTTCGAATACCGGCGAATGTGGCCTATCATAGAGTTAGGTCCCTTTGATTGCTGAAAACATTGATTTTTGACCTTGTCATCACTGTAGCCCCTTCAGTTTTGATCGGATCTTTCTGAAACTTATAAGTAAGGTGGCTGGGGATAAAACCTTGGATGAGTTCGAATAACGGCCAAGTTGGCCCATTTATAAATACCGGCCAAGTCGACTGATTTATCAAAGAGTAAGGTCCCTTTGATTGCTGAAAATGCCTATTTTTAGCTTACCTGGGCCGAAGGCTCCAGGGAAGCTTATAGTATAGTGGGCCCTCCGTCGTCCGTCGTCCGTCCGTCCGTCCGTCCACACTTTTGAGCAGCTATATCTCTGCAGCCTGCATGCTGATCTCAATCATTTCTCATCTGTAGCATGCCTCTGGTGGGGCATTGATGACATAAGCTTTTTTTTTGAAATCGCATGAAAACTTTGGTTGCTATGGCAATCACAAGGTCACATAGACTTACCGTAGCCCCTTCAGTTTTGATCGGATCTTTCTGAAACTTATATATAAGGTGGCTGGGGATAAAACCTCGGATGAGTCCGAAAACCGGCCAAGTCGGCCCATATATCAAAGAGTTACGTCCCTTTGATTGCTGAAAATGCCGATTTTTGACTTTGTCATCACCGTAGCCCTTTCAGTTTTGATCGGATCTTTCTGAAACTTAAATGTAAGGTGGCTGCGGATCAAATCTCGGATGATTTCGAAAACCGACCAAGTCGGTCCATTTATCTTAGAGTAACGTCCCTTTGATTGCTGAAAATGCTGATTTTTGACTTTGTCATCACCGTAGCCCCTTCAGTTTTGATCGAATCTTTCTGAAACTTATACGTAAAGTTGCTGGGGATAAAATCTCGGATGAGTTCGATAACCAGCCAAGTTGGTCCATTTATCACAGAGTAACGTCCCTTTGATTGCTGAAAATGCCTATTTTTTACCTTGTCATCACCGTAGCCCTTTCAGTTTTGATCGGATCTTTCTGAAACTTATATGTAAGGTGGCTGGGGATAAAACCTCGGATGAGTTCGAAAACAGGCTAAGTCAGCATAATTATGGTAGAGTCATGTCCCTTTGATTGCTGAAAATGTTGATTTTTGACCTTGTCATCACCGTAGCCCCTTCAGTTTTGATCAGATTTTTCTGAAACTTATATGTAAGGTGTCTGGGGATGAAACCTCAGACGAATTCGAAAACTGGCCAAGTCGGCCCATTTATTTTAGAGTAACATCCCTTTGGTTGCTAAAAATGCCAAATTTTGACCTTGTCATCACCGTAGCCCCTTCAGTTTTGATCGGATCTTTCTGAAACTTATATGTAAGGTGGCTGGGGATAAAACCTCGGATGAGTTAAAAAACCGGTCAAGTCGCCGCATTTACTATAAAGTTATGTCCCTTTGATGGCAGAACATGTCGATTTTTGACCTTGTCGTCACCGTAGCCCCTTCAGTTTTGATCAGATCTTTCTGAAACTTATATGTAAGATGACTGGGGATAACACCTAGGATGAGTTCGAATAACGGCCAAGTTGGCCCATTTATCATAAATTTACGTCCCTTTGATTGCTGAAAATGCTGATTTTTTACCTTGTCATCACCATACCCCTTCAGTTTTGATCGGATCTTTCTGAAACTTATATGTAAGGTGGCTGGGGATAAAATCTTGGATGAGTTCGAAAACAGGCTAAGTCAGCATATTTATGGTAGAGTCATGTCCCTTTGATTGCTGAAAATGTTGATTTTTGACCTTGTCATCACCGTAGCCCCTTCAGTTTTGATCAGATTTTTCTGAAACTTATATGTAAGGTGTCTGGGGATGAAACCTCAGACGAATTCGAAAACTGGCCAAGTCGGCCCATTTATTTTAGAGTAACATCCCTTTGGTTGCTAAAAATGCCAAATTTTGACCTTGTCATCACCGTAGAGTTACGTGCCTTTGATTGCTTAAAAATGCCTATTTTCAACCTTGTTAGCACTGCTGCCCCTTCAGTTTTGATCGGATCTTCATGAGACTTACAAACAAATAAGTCAGGCTGAAAAGCTCGGAGGAGTTTGAAAACTCATGAGGTTTGCCTATTTGTCACAGAGTAACATCCCTTTGATTGCAGCAGTTAATTGCTTATTTTTGAACTTGTCATCACCATAGCCCCATCAGTTTATATCAGATCTTCTTAGCAAGTCAGGAATTAAAGCTTGAATGAGTTTGAAAACTCGTGAGGTCAGCCTATTTATCATAGAGTTACATTCTCCTTGATTTGCAGAAAATGCTTACCCTGTCATCACCTTGTTCTTCAATTAATCCTTCCGTAAAGGTTGGCACTTCCTGAAACTTTGAATCTGTTAGCTCAGGTGAGCGATACAGGACCAAGCTAGATTGGTCCGCTTGTTTAGTTATCTCCCCTGACAATATAAGTTTTTGGTGGCCATAACTCCAATACCCTTTGAGATGTATTGAAAGAACTTGGCACAATTGTATACAAGGTACAGAAGGGGTATCATGTGCAAGAACCACAACTGTTGGTGCTGTGGTATTTAAGTTATCTACCCTTCCAATATAACAGTATGACCAGCTTGTGATCACCATATCTCCAATACCCTTTGAGACATATTGATGGTGCTTCGTACAGAAATACATAAGCTTAAGCAGGCATGTCATGCACAAGAACCACAATTCTGAGTGCCCTGATTATTTAGTTATCTCCGCTGACAATATAATCTTGTGATGGCCATAACTTGAATACTTTTGTGATATATTGCTGGTTTAATTCTGGTGCACTTTCTATTGGTGAACAATCTTCTGAATGCCATAATGACTTTTGGTCGGGGGATTTGCAATCTCTTCCGATGGCTATTTTTAATATTTTGGAAATCGAAATTCCGCCAAAAATATATAAAAAAAAACGCCAAATGGTCCCCTCATAAAAAAAAACGCCAAAATTTGCTGCCGACAAAATTAAGTGTTTTACAGTATTAGATTGATTGATTGATTGATTGATTGATTTGTGATATTTTTCTTATTGCTGCTCAATATATAGATTGTTGGTATTCGTTAGGACCGCCTCATTGATGCGTTCCTAACGAGTTCCCACAATCTATGCTTTAGAGCAGAAATAAGAAAAATAAGGTTTACCCCTGTAAACCCCAGTTTTGCTGTATAAAAGTAGGGTTCAAGTGGGTCAAAATTATATAGACGTGTCAGTTTCGTGATGCAGAGCTGTAAATCGTCGCTCGGGAGTCAAAACCTCGTAACTCTGATTTTTGGTAAAATGACGTTTTGACACCATTAGGTTCATGAACCACAGACACATTTTAGCTCAAAACGGCGTATTTCTAGGCCAATCAGTTTTCATTTTACAGCAGGAAAACGTATCTCAGCATCATCTTGATTGATGTAAAACTTGAATCTCAAAGCATCGTATCTCAAGTATGGTGTGGTCAGTGGTGCAGAACAGTATGTCCAGACAGAGGTTGAGATTTTGATGGCCAGTAGGCAATTCCATAAGTAATTAAATAAAAGAAAAATCAATTCATTTAAGTTAATGCAGATCTAAATAATACGGTCAACAAAAAGTGACAAAAGGATGTAACTGTATAATATGGTAAAATAATCGTCAGAAACTCGTACCTCCATGAAAATCCAAAAATCTAGGTCTCTGAAATGACACAATCAGCAACTTATATATTGAATATTTAAGGGGTATCGGTAATAAAAAATTTTGAATGGAGTCCAGTAAATAAGAAGAAACATGCTTTTTTTTCAAAAAAGAAGAAAATCGTCTCTCCTGAAAAGTTGAAAAATCTAAGTTAAGAGTATCTTTGACGCACAAACAGTTTTATTATATTTATTTTTCGCAATAATTCTTCACTATCTCCGGCGTTTCGGCTTTTTACAGCCTTTATCCCCCCTTCAACACTGTATAAGGTCATTTTGGACACGTTGCTTCCAATTTTGTGGGACTTTTACCCGACATTGAGATGAAATGACATTTCAAGCCCTGTCGCCCAATGAAACCAATAGGAATTTTAAGCATGGACGGGCCGACTCGCACCGCTTTGCCTGGGCAGGCTTAGATCATCTAAGCTATTTACCAGTACTCGTGTGCGGTCGGTTTCAGCTCTGGGTAGAAGCATCATGCAGCCCATCTATTTCTTCAAGCCCCGATGGGCGGGGGGCGTTATATACAGTGATAATCACGTGAATCTGCTGTGCTAAGTAACTTTGTGTAGACTGGCAATCGACCCCAAAAGGAAAAACAGACATTACGAAAACACGCCTATACAAATACATTGCCACCTTTATCGCCGAAAAAAATGAAAATTTTAAGATGAAAATTTACGATAATTTTCTTATTTCTGCTCAAAATATAGACTGTGGGTACTCGTTAGAACCGCCTCATCGAGGCGGTTCTAACGAGTAGCCACAATCTATATTTTAAAGCAGAAATAAGAAAAATAAGTTTTATCCCTGCAAACCCTAGTTTTACTTTATAAAAGTGGGGTTCGAGGGGGTCAAAATTATATAGCCGTGTTTTCGTGCTGTTTATACAAGAGCATTGCACTCATTGAAACCTCACTTCCAGCGAGAACCCACAATAAATACATGTCTTCCATTACGAAAACATGCCTATGCAAATACATTGTAAGTTTTACCGCCGCAAAAACGAAAATTTTAAGATGAAAAATTGCGATGTTTTTCTTATTTCTGCTCAAAATATAGCTTGCAGGTACATGTTAGAACCATCTCGATGAGGTGGCTTTAACGAGTACCCACAATCTATATTTCTGAACAGAAATAAGAAAAAATAAGGTATACCCCTGTAAACCCAAGTTTTACTATATCAAAGTAGGGTTCAAGTGGGTCAGAATTACAGAGGAATGTTTTCGTGATTAAATGATTTAAAGAAATTAGAAAAAAAAAAAGTCTTTTAAACTGCGTTTTTACAAAGGGAAATGTAGCGTACATAATGGTCTTCACGACAGAAACTCGTGAATGCTATGAATAACTCTAATCACAAACATGCCTGTATACTTTGACCCCTCCCCCCACCCTGACACCCCATTTTTAGCTCGTCTGTTTTTTTTTAAAAAAACTTTCGAGCTATTGTCATCACTCCGGCGTCTGCGTTGTCGTTGTCGTATGGCGTCTGGCGTCGTCGTTCCAAAAAAACTTAACCTTGGCTATAACTTAAAAAGTATTAGACCTAGCCTCATGAAACTTCATACACCCACTCATCATCACAAGAGCTACATTTTGACCAAGGACCATAACAACATTGTTGACTTTGGCTGAATTATCTCCCCTTTTCCAATTTTTTTCTGAAACACATTTTTTGCTCTCATTTTAATACTATTCACAACAGAGCCTTAAAACTTCACATGAATGTTCCTTGGGACAAGACCTTTTCAGTGATAGCACACTTTTTGATCTGTGACCTTGACCTTTGAACTTTGACCTATTTTTCGAAAATTTAACCGAAAACCTTAACCTTGACCATATTTCCAAAAGTATTTGGCCTACTTTCATGAAACTTCATACACATACTCACCATCACAAGAGCTACATTCCCTACAAGTTTTATAACTCCATCTTGCAATTTGATTGCTCTTGTTTGACTTAGAACTTTGGTTTTCTAAAAGAAACTGCAGACGAGCGTTGGCACCCGCATGCGGTGCTCTTGTTTATAGTGAAACTTTGGTTTACAGGGGTATACATTATTTTCATAGCTCTGCTCAAAAGCAATATGTTGGTACTCGTTAGAACTGCCTTAATCATGTGAGAGAAAACTTATTTGAGTTGTCTGCTCGAAAGATGTATTCATACTCTTTAAACTTCTAAAGGCTTGATTGATTTCTATGATAACATGGCGAACATCTTGAGACTTCAACAGTTTAAGTGTTTTTTATGGCTTTATCAGCAACTATTTCATCAATAGCTGTTCAAAACCTGACAAACTACTGTTAAACACCAGGTCGTATCCTGACAAGCTGTTTAACAACCGTCATAAAAAGCTCCCCAAAACTATCAGGAAATCTGTTCAATTATTCCATAGCCTGAATACAGCATTACGATAACACACCCGTGCGACATATTGCATTTTTTCATATCTCTAAAACGGTGACTTTTTGTCGAAAATGTGTGATATTTTTTCTAACTTATACTGCAAACATAGGTTGTTGGTGCACGTTAGAACCGCCTCATTGAGGCGGTTCTAACGAGTACCAACAACCTATGTCTTAGAGCAGAAATAAGAAAAATAATGCATACCCCCGTAAACCACAATTTTCTCTATATAAATGGGATTAAATATATATAAAATGGTGTTCATTTCATGGACTTCTTCACGTGATGATGCTGTCGGACTGTCTCTCAGCTTTCAGTCGGTGACTTCTGTGAATTCACAACCTCGCAATGACGGCACTACTTTCCCTCGATTATTTTTTCAAAAGTTTATAGCTATCACCAAGAGCAGATGTTGGTGCTACTTCCTATCACAGCGGCCCCCGCCCATCGGGACTTGAAGAAATATATGGGCTGCATTATGCTTCCACGCAGCGCTGAAACCGACCCGTACATGAGTACTGGTAAACCGCTTAGAGGGTCTAAGCCTGCCCAGGCAAAGCGGTGCGAGTCGGCCGTCCATGCTAATAAACCCTATTGGTTTCATTGGGCGACAGGGCTTGAGATGCCATTTCATCTCAATGTCGGGTAAAAGTCCCAAAAAAATTGGAAACAACGTCTCCAAAATGACCTATACAATGTTGACGGGGACGTTAAACCTCAAATCAATCAAACAAAAAAACAGTGTAATTCCGCTATTACAATGTAGAACCATCTAAAATTAAGAGCAATTCTGCTCTAAGAAGATTATTAAGCAATGTGCTATTTGTCTTCATGTTTTCTGCACACAATGTCCTCTGGTCAGGAACCAACTTTGGACTGTTCAAAAGTGGTCTTAAAGACCACTTTTGAACAATCCCAAAGGTGGTCTTAATATGGGAATTTTACTTAACTAATATTACTACTGGGTTTCTGAGTGTAAGACGGGAAAATAGTCCTGAACATAGACATAATCTGTTTCGTTCCATCCAGTATTTTAAGCAAACAGTGTATACCATGATCTGACACCGTATTCTGTGGCGTCTGATCTGGTTCTACACTGATTGCCTAACCAAACTAGGTTTTACAGATAACTCTCTTTATCATATGACGTCGCGTATGAGAGTGTAATAACGCCATGCATTAAATTCGTTAATCCACTAGTGATTAAATATGCAAATTAGTTAGATACGTGCCGTAACGTTACACGTACGACGTCCTTAACGACGTTGCGTTTATTAACGGCAGAATATTGACATTTTTGTACAAAAATCGCTCATGAATAATTGAATTTATTAAAATCGTTGAGGAAAAAAAATGAATTGCGCAGCTATCAGTCACCGTTATCTGCATCAAGAAAACACGCCTAATGTTTGACCCCTCTAAACCTCCCTTTTAATTGTAAAACTTGGGTTTAAGGAATTTACATTATTTTTTGTATTTCTGTAAAAAACAAAACTTACAGTGTGTGTACTTGTTAGAACCGCCTCGCTGAGGCGGTTCTAACGAGTACCCACTATCAATCTTTTGTGCAGAAATAAGAGAAATATCAGATTTTTTTTTTTTTTTTTTTGGGGGGGGGGGGGGGGGTGGGGGTTGGGGATTTCATTTTTGGGTGGTAACATTTTCAAAAGGTTTATAGGCGTGTTTTTGTAAATGTTGATTTCGTACAAATCCTTGCCAGTCACGCGAACATTAGTACAATAATTCAGACAAACAAAGACAAACAATCGCCGACCCCACCCACCCACCCACCCCCGCCACAACACACACCCACCCGCACACACACCACTCCCACGCAGAAAATCAAAGCACTGGCAGAGCTTGAAGATCGATTGTTTCTGAGTTTAGGCCGGGAAATTGTTCCGAACGAGGACTCAGACATTTGGGAGAGGTATCCACAACCGACCAGACAAAAACTGTTACTTATGGGCAGTAGCATTGTTAAAACTTGAATTTTTATGTTTGGTTTTGAAAAAGTAAATTGTTTCTTTCAAACATTTGAAACATCGAATGGCGTTTCATAATACCACCGGTCAATAGACATCTGCGAAAATATCATACATGTACATGTATATTGGAATTCGCATAACTACCTTGCTAAATTTTAAGATCTTTTTAGTAAGGTTTTCTGTAAGTTTTCACAGTGTTATGATTTTCTCATAGAATCTGTCATTTCAGTGCCTTTGGCGCAATGAATTAATTGATTGATTTGAGGCTTAACATTTTAGGTCATTTTGGAGACGTTGCTTTCAGTTTTATTGGACTTTTATCCGACGTTGAGATTGAACGACATATCAGTCCCTGCCGCCCAATGAAATATGCATGGACGGTCCGACTCACACCACTTTACGGTTCGACTCGCATCATATTTCCTGGGCAGGCCGCTTACTCGTGTTTGGTCTCTGCGTCGAAGTACCATGCAGCCAAATGTATCGCTCCAAGCCCCAACTGGTAGGGCGATCGTCCTACCAGTGTCATCAATAGTTTATGTTTTGTTTTACGGATACATGTAAAGTCAACCCTCTGTATACTGACATTCGATATAACGGCAAAACGCGCTATACAACAGTTTCAATGGAATGAATTCTTAGCTCAAGGCTAAGACTCGATTCCGAGCGATGTGGGCTTTCCCCGGGTTGGAAATGCCCAAATCGAATCCATAGTCATGAAAGATCAAATGTCTTGTTGTTTAATACTCCAATAAACAAATGTTATAGATATTTTTCATTCTTCAGCTGAAAACATAGATTGTGTGTACTCATTGGAACAGCCTCGGCGAGGCTATTCTTAAGAGTACCCTTAATCTCTGTTTTTGATCAGAAATAAGAAGAGAAATGTTTATCCCTGTTTAACCAGTTTTACTATGAAAAAGAGTGGTTTCAGGGGGTCAAAAATATCCAGGCGTGTTTACGTGATAAGTGTTTATAGTTATTTCTAATTTGTTACAAAGGCGGCCCAGCTTGTTCAGTCCATGCAGGCACAAAACGTTGACTCAACGTTGAACTAACGTTGAAACAACGTTGTTTCGACGTTTGTTCAAAGTTGAGTGCTTGCTGGGCTGATTGGTGATCAGGAGGACGTGGGTTCGATACCTGCAAGGGTCGGCAATATTCTTTTGTGAAGATTCATCATGAAATCTTTTCTGCGGTCATTGTCTCTCTTCCGCTGATTCAAGAAGGGCGGTTGTCAGTTTCTGACGAAAGAATGGACACTGTACTTATTAGTCTAGCTCCTAGACCTTGATGTCATATTTGCCAATGACCAACATTCCTGTGTGTTTCTATCAAATATGAAACCTTGTTAGACCTTAATCTTGTCTCAGACATCAAGGATATCTTCCCATGATAAAACAAGTTGCTATCAGAGAGGGAAAAAGAAGTAAAAATATATATATAGAAGAATATTACTTATTAATTATTAGCTTTAAAATATGATATCCGACTAGTGGCTAGTCTATGTACTTATAAACGGCTTACTTGTTAACTGTACTTTCCCTGTCCAGGAAAAGTGTGGATAGGTTAATGACCGGCTCAAAAATGACCTAAATATGTTGACTGGGTCGTAAAACTCCAATACAAACACAATCTAATGTGTTACATTAATTACTGGACTGACACCGGTCCAACATACACGCAACTTGGTCACGTAATAATTATACTATTTTTCGGTGGATATTGTGGTTTTGTTTGATTTGAGGTTTAACGTCCCCGTCGACACTGTAAAGGTCATTTTGGAGACGTTGCTTCCAATTTTGTGGGAGTTTTACCCGACATTGAGATGAAATGACATCTGAAGCCCTGTCGCCCAATGAACCCAATAGGGTTTATAAGCATGGACGGGCCGACTCGTAACGCCTTGCCTGGGCACGCTTAGGTCCTCTAAGCGGTTTACCAGTACTCGTGTGCGTGTCGGTTTCAGCTCTGCGTGGAAGCATCATGCAGCCCATATATTTCTTCAAGTCCCGATGGGCGGGGGCAATGATATTGTGGTACCATAAATAATTATTATAAACATGATAAGGAAACTTTTAATATTTTTGGTGGTTAAAGAGTCAAAAGTTCACTATGTATGTAAGAATTCCAGATGCTGAGTTGATCTCTTGATCTAACACGTTTATGTCTAAGAAAACTAGAGCTATCACTAAAGGTGATGAATACCCCCACAAAAACTGCCTTGATAGTACAACAGCGGCATTTTGCAATTTTTTCACTTGAAAGGGGCCATAACTATGTCGAAAATTGACGAATTGTAGTGGAAATCGAACTTGACCTGTATTTTATGATGTTACATCAGTGTACCAAAAATTATAAGAAAATCGGTGAAGCGCTTTTTGAGTTATCGTCTGGAAACCAAGTCAACAGACCGACCGACCGACAGACCGACCGACAAGCTCACTCCTATATACCCCCCCCACCCCAAATTTCATATGTGGGGGTATAATTATTAATGAAGATAACAGATTCCTGGCATTAATCTGCATGTACGAGTACTGTTTAAAATACATTACTTTTCTGAAGAAAATCCGTATTTATACTAAAAGCATAGGTTGTGGGTGCTCGTTAGAACCGCCTCATTAAAACTACTACTACTACTACTACTACTACTACTACCTGTACTACTACTACTACTACTACAACCTGTACTACTACTACTACTACTACTACAATTACTAATTACTACTACCTACTACTACTACCTACTACTACTACTTATACTACTACTACTACTACTACTACTACTACTACTACTACTACTACTTCTACTGCTGCTGCTGCTGCTACTGCTTCTATCACTGTACTACAGCCACTTTTTCAACTATTATTATCGGGCCCCGTCGATCGGGGCTTGAAAAAATAGATTGGCTGCATGATGCTGCCACGCAGAGCTGAGACCGGCCCGCACACGAGTACTGGTAAATCGCTTAGAGGATCTAAGCCTGCCAGGCAAAGCGGTGCGGGTCGGACCGTCCATGCTTATAAACCCTTTTGGTTTCATTGGGTGGCAGGGCTTGAGATGTTATTTCATCTCAATGTCGGGTAAAAGGCCATCAAAATTGGAAGCAACGTCTCCAAAATGATCTTTACAGTGTTGACGGGGACGTTAAACCTCAAATCAAACAAAAACTACTACTACTACTACTACTACTACTACTACTACTACTGCTGCTGCTGCTGCTGCTGCTGCTGCTACTGCTGCTTCTATCACTGTACTACTACCACTACTTCAACTATTATTATCGGCCCCCGCCGATCGGGGCTTGAACAAATAAATGGGCTGCATGGTGCTTCCACGCAGAGCTGAAACCGGCCCGCACAAGAGTACAGGTACATGTAAACCGCTTAGAGGATCTAAGCCTGCCCAGGCAATGCGGTGCGGGTCGGACCGTCCATGCTTATAACCCTATTGGTTTCATTGGGATACAGGGCTTGGGATGTCATTTCATATCAAATGTCGGGTAAAAATCCAACAAAATTGAAGCAACGTCTCCAAAATGACCTATTCAGTGTTTATGGGACGTTAAACCTCAAATTAACCAACCAACCAACCAGCCTACCATTGTAAACAGTGTAGGTCTACTAAAGATCACGATCTACACTGTCTGTCTTCCCATTACGAAAACACGCCTATACAAATACATTGTAAACTTAACCACCAAAAAATGAAAATTTTCACATGAAAAATTTCGATATTTTTCTTATTTCTGCTCAAAATATAGATTGGTGGTACTCGTTAGAACCGCCTCGATGAGGCGGTTCTAACGAGTACCAACAATTTATATTTTGGAGCAGAAATAAGAAAAATAAGGTTTACCCCTGTAAACCCTATTTCACTATATAAGTGTGGGGTTCGATGGGGTCAAAATTATATAGGCATGTTTTCGTGATGTATGTGCCTGTAAATAAATAAATAAAGAAAGAAAGAAAGAAAAAAAGAAAGAAAGAAAGAAAGAAAGAAAACTGATCGACCTGATGAATATGACGTAATTAGTGCTGAATGGGCCGTTAAACTTCAAAGAAGCAAATAAACACAATTTATTTTGCAAATTTGAATGAATACAGTATATCAACAAGAAACTGGTGCGACAAAATTAAATCAACATAATAAGCGTTATAAAAATGTATCGCATCTGTTACAAACAAAACATCTCTCCTTTTCAAGCTGTTTTCTAAGCCTAAATAAGAGAATAATCGATCAGGCAGGTAAAATTATGCATATTAAAGAGAATACATACTTCTCAAGGGCAGGGAACTCTGTAATGTATGTACATGTACTATCATGAAGAATTCTATCTTATCTCTTAACCTGATATCAACTTTTAACCTTTGGCACTTGCCCATAGGGGCTTGAAGAAATATATGGGCTGCATGATGCTTCCACGCAGAGCTGAATCCGACCCGCACACTAGTACTGGTAAACCGCTTAGAGGATCTTAGCCTGTCCAGGAACCGCGGTGCGAGGCGGACCGTCCATGCTAATAAACCCTATTGGTTTCATTTGGCGACAGGGCTTGAGAAGTCATTTCATCTCAATGTCGGGTAAAAGTCCCACAAAATTGGAAGCAACGTCTCTTTACAGTGTTGACGGGGACGTTAAACCTCAAATCAAACAAACAAACAAAAATTTTAACCACAAATCACGAAATCACACCGATATAATTTTGACCCCCTTGAACCCCACTTTTATATAGTAAACCTGGGGTTTACAGGGGTAAACCTTATTTTTCTTATTTCTGCTCTAAGACATTGATTGTGGGTACTCGTTAGAATCTATGTTTTGAGCAGAAATAAGAAAAATATCAATTGAGGCGGTTCTAACGAGAACCCACAATCTATGTTTTGAGCAGAAATAAGAAAAATATCAGAATTTTTCATCTGAAAAATTGTTGTTTTTTCGGCGAAAAGCTTTGCAATGTACTTGGATGGTGTGTTTTTGTTATGATTACTAAAACATTTTACCACCAAGAAATGAAAAAAATTCAGATAGACAAAACTTTTACCTTTTCGTATTTCTGCTCAAAACATAGATTGTGGGTACTCGTTAGAACCGCCTTGACGAGAAGGTTCTGACGAGTACCCATAATCTGTATTTCTGAGCAGAAATAAGAATAATAATGTATACCCCTGTAAATCCCAGTTTTACTACATAAAAGTGGTGTTTAAGGGGGTCAAAATTATATAGGCGTGTTTTTGTGATGTGAAAATTAAGAAAACTCCAATAGCTCGGAAAAAAATATGGATTATGAAAATTTATTCGAGGCAAGGGTAGTTCAAGCTACTGGGGGCTAATTAGAGCATTACGAAATCACGCCTATACAAATACATTGTAAACTTTACGGCCTAAAAAACGAAAATTTTTATTATTAGATGAAAAAATTCTGGTATTTTCTTATTTCTGCTCTAAAATATAGATTGTGGGTACTCGTTAGAACCGCCCTACTCGTTAGAACCGCCTCATCGCGGGGTTCTAACGAGTACCCACAATCTATATTTTAGAGCAGCGTTTCTAACGAGTACCTACAATCTATATTTTAGAGCAGAAATAAGAATGATACATGTAAGATATACCCTTGTAAATCCCAGCTTTACTATATAAAAGTGGGTTTCAAGGGGGTCTGAATTATAAAGGCGTGTTTTCGTGGTGTACATGCCATAGAGATAGCTTTCTGATTCTCTTTAATAAAGGTATGTAATGTGTACTCATTAGAATTGCCTCATCGAGGCAATTCTAACGCGTACACACAACTGTACTCTTTAGCATTGCCTCATCGAGGCAATTCTAACGAGTACACACAACAAGAACTACCTTAACATACATTTTCAAGATAACATTACGAAAACACGCCTATAAACATGCATTGTACACACAACTGTACTCTTTAGCACTGACTCATCGAGGCAATTCTAACGAGTACACACAACAAGATCTACCTTAACATACATTTTCAAGATAACATTACGAAAACACGCCTATAAACATGCATTGTACACACAACTGTACTCTTTAGCACTGCCTCATCGAGGCAATTCTAACGAGTACACACAACAAGATCTACCTTAACATACATTTTTAAGATAACATTACGAAAACAATTCATACAAATGCATTGTAAACTTTACGGCCGAAAAAAACGAATAATTTAAGATGAAAAAATTCTGGCATTTTTCTTGTTTCTGCTCTATAATATATAGATTGTGGGTACTCGTTAGAACCGCCTCTTGCTCTAAAACATAGATTGTGGGTACTCGTAAGAACCGCCTCCTGCTCTAAAATATAGATTGTGGGTACTCGTTAGAACCGCCCCTTGCTCTAAAATATAGATTGTGGGTACTCGTTAGAACCGCCATCTGTTCTAAAATATAGATTGTGGGTACTCGTTAGAACCGCCTAATCGAGGCGGTTCTAACGAGAACCCACAATCATATTTAATAGCAGAATCGATGAGGCGGTTCTAACGAGTACCCACAATCTATATTTAAGAGCAGAATCGATGAGGCGGTTCTAACGAGTACCCACAATCTATATTTTATAGCAGAATCGATGAGGCGGTTCTAACGAGTACTCACAATCTATATTTTAGGGCAGAATCGATGAGGCGGTTCTTACGAGTACCCACAATCTATATTTTAGAGCAGAAAAAAAGAATACTACATGTAAGATATACACCTGTAATCCCAGTTTTCCTATATAAAAGTGGGTTTCAACGGTGTCTGAATTATAAAGGCGTGTTATCGTGGTGTACATGTCATAAAGATAGCTTTCTGATTATCTTTAATAAAGGTATGTAATGTGTACTCATTAGAATTGCCTCATCGAGGCAATTCTAACGCGTACACACAACTGTACTCTTTAGCATTGCCTCATCGAGGAAATTCTAACGAGTACACACAACAAGAACTACCTTAACATACATTTTCAAGATAACATTACGAAACCACGCCTATACAAATGCATTGTAAACTTTACGGCCGAAAAATACGAATAATTTAAGATGAAAAATTTCTGGTATTTTTCTTGTTTCTGCTCTAAAATATAGATTGTGGGTACTCGTTAGAACCGCCTCCTGCTCTAAAATATAGATTGTGGGTACTCGTAAGAACCGCCTCCTGCTCTAAAATATAGATTGTGGGTACTCGTTAGAACCGCCCCTGCTCTTAAATATAGATTGTGGGTACTCGTTAGAACCGCCCCCTGTTCTAAAATATAGATTGTGGAATATATGGGCTTGCTGTTTCTTTCACGCAGAGCTGAATCCGACCCGCACACGAGTACTGGTAAACCGCTGAGAGGATCTAAGCCTGCCCAGGCAAAGCAGTGCGCACGAGTCGGACCGCCCATGCTTATACTTTGGGCGACAGGGCTTGAGATATCATTTCATCTCAATGTCGGGTAAAAGTCCCACAAATTGGAAGCAACGTCTCCAAAATGACCGTTACAGTGTTGACGGGGACGTTAAACCTCAAATCAAACAAACAAACACTCGTGAGTGGGTACTCGTAAGAACCGCCTCATCGAGGCGGTTCTAACGAGTACCCATAATCATATTTAAGAGCAGAATCGATGAGGCGGTTCTAACGAGTACCCACAATCTATATTTAAGAGCAGAATCGTTGAGGCGGTTCTAACGAGTACCCAAAATCTATTTGTTTAGAGCAGAATCGATGAGGCGGTTCTAACGAGTACTCACAATCTATATTTTAGGGCAGAATCGATGAGGAGGTTCTTACGAGTACCCACAATCTATATTTTAGAGCAGAAATAAGAATACTACATGTAAGATATACACCTGTAAATCCATGTTTTCCTATATAAAAGTGGGTTTCAACGGTGTCTGAATTATAAAGGCGTGTTTTCGTGGTGTACATGTCATAGAGATAGCTTTCTGATTCTCTTTAATAAAGGTATGTAATGTGTACTCTTTAGAATTGCCTCACCCCGGCAATTCTAACGAGTACACACAACAAATTCATTTTTAAGATAAAAGAAATATCTACCTTAACACACATTTTCAAGATAACATTACGAAAACACGCCTATACAAATGCATTGTAAACTTTACGGAAATTTTAAGATGAAAAATTCTGGTAATTTTCTTAGTTCTGCTCTAAAATATAGATTGTGTGTACTCGTTAGAACCGCCTCATCGTGGCGGTTCCAACGAGTACCACAATCTATATTAAAGAGCAGAAATAAGAATGATACATGTCAGATATACACCAGTAAAGTTAACGATCGGCTCGATATGAGTGAAATAATCTTGAAAGGGCCGTAAAACCCAAACCAAAAAAAAAAAAAAAATACACCTGTAAATCCCAGTTTTACTATATAAAAGTAGGGTTCAAGGGGGTCTGAATTATATAGGCGTGTTTTCGTGGTGTATCTGTCATAGAGATAGCTTTCTGATTCTCTTTAATAAAGGTATGTACAAGGTAATGTGTACTCTTTAGAATTGCCTCATCGAGGCAATTCTAAAGAGTACATACAACAAAAATTATCCATTAACTTACATTTTTAAGATAAAATAAGAAAAATACCCCTTAACTTTCCCAAATATATTCATATATGCAGTTATGATAACCCATGGGGCGGTTCTAACGAGTTCCCACAACCTATGCCTTGGGAGGCGGTTCTAACTATTTCCCAGGAGCAAATCCAAGAAAAACGATGTATACTCGTTAAGTCCCAGTCTGGTCTATAGCGGTATGTTCATTAGACGGACTTGTAAACATGATAATGGTTGAGACCATAGTGTTACAACACGCATGCGTCTCATACATGTACCATTATGGCCTCATCACGTGAACGGGGGTAAACATTCCTTCTCTTTATTTCTGCCCCGAGACTTAGGTTGTGTTTATTCGTGAGGCGGTTCTAACGAGCATCCGCAACCTATGTTTTCAGTATTAATAAGTAAAAAATATCACGGAGATGTGAAAAAAGGGTCGATTTATTAACATGTGTCAAGGGTAAACCTAAACCCCATTTTATATAGCGAAAAATGGGTTTTACGGGGGTAAACATTATTTTTTCTTATTTCTGCTCCAAGACATAGGTTGTGGGTACTCGTTAGAACCGCCTCAATGAGGCGGTTCTAACGAACACCCACAACCTATGCTTGCAGTATGAATAAGAAAAATATCAGGGATTTTCATCAGAAAAGTAGCCATTTTCGAGATAAGAAAAATGCACTATGTCGCACTGGGTTATTTATCGTAATGTAGCGCAGACAGAATTTATAGAGCCCGTTTCTTTCTTAGCAACTGGCTATATAAGAGGAGAGCACAATTAATGCAGTCATTGGAATAATATTCGATAACTTCACTTCCACCGGGAGAATAATTCGTGCTGGACATAGGGAAAAATACAACCAAAGAAACGGAGACGGTTTCATATTTTTTTCTGTAATGCACAGGGATTGTTATTGGACCTGAATATTATTAGTCTTGTTTTGTAACGGGATATGAACGTTTATATGGTGTGTGTTTAAAGTTATTAAATTAACAGCTGTGAAGGACTTTATAACAACTGTTTTGGATAATATTTTATTTAGCGGACTTTAGAGGAAGCACATACGCTATTCTAAATTCAATAGATACAAAGGACCCGCGTTATAACGACAGTATTTGTTCACTATTATTGTGGCGTTATAATGAATTTGCCATTATAAAGAATCCCAGTTAGGATTATGATAGGTTATAATAGGTCTTTTCAGCATCATTACGCCAAGAAACAAATTTTATAAACATTTGTTAGAATCGCCTCGATGAGGCGATTCCAACAAAAGTCTATAACATTTGTTTCTTGGAGTATTAAATAACAATAATCTTTCATGACTATGGATTCGATTGGGGCATTCCAACCCGAGGGAAGCCCAAGCCGTTCGGAATTGAGGTTTAACCTTGAGCTAAGAATTCATTCTATTGAAGCTGTCGTTATAACGCGTTTGCCGTTATAGCGAATGCCGTTACAACGCGGGTTCTCTGTACGTTTCCTGAAACATGAAATGTACATTTCGAAATGTTTCATTATGTTCACATCACGCTGACACGTCCGTACAAACGAACATCCCTGTAA
This sequence comes from Lucinisca nassula, assembly GCA_963580285.1. Lineage (NCBI taxonomy): Eukaryota > Metazoa > Mollusca > Bivalvia > Lucinida > Lucinidae > Lucinisca > Lucinisca nassula. The sequence goes on along the minus strand of OY757018.1, from coordinate 127,692,400 downwards.
CCCCCACTTTATATAGAGGATCTTACATGAGTGCTCATGTATTATTGATTTTATTAAACGAGTTGAGGAAAATGGATAAAATGCGAGGCTGTGCCGAGCATTTTATCCCTTTTCCTCAACGAGTTTAATAAATTCAATAATACATGAGCACAAATGCAAGATTCTATTAATCACATGACATTTAAAACGCATTGTATCCACAATTGTTTACAAAAATATTAATATTCTACCATTAGTAAACGCGACGTCGTTAAGGAGGTAGCACATTTAACGTTACGGGACGTATCTAGCTAATTTGCATATTTAATCCACTAGTGGATTATCGAAAATATTACATGGCGTTATTACACTCTCAGACGCAACGTCATATGATAAATAAAGATAACGCAGGGATATATTTTTCTCTTATTTCTGCTCCAAACAATAGATTGTATGTACGAAGCATTAAGGCAATTTTTTCCAATTTTCTTCACTAAAAATCGAATTCTAACACAGCGCACCTATATGGGTAACGGAAAGCATCACGAAAACACACCTTATATAATTTTGACCCCCTATAACCCCACTTTTATATAGTAAAACTGGGGTTTGTAGGGGTAAAGCTTATTTTTCTTATTTCTGCTCTTAAATATAGATTGTGGGTACTCGTTAGAACCGCCTTGATGAGACGGTTCCAACGTGTACCCACAATCTCTATTTTGAGCGGAAATAAGAAAAATATCACAATTAAAATTTTCCTTTTTCCGGCGATAAAATTTATAATGTATTTGTATAGGTGTGTTTTCGTAATGGGAATTGTGATTTATCCTGCAACAAATCACTGGGCGGAACAGCGTGGCGAGTGACGCCATAAAGCCGCAGTTTTTGACGTCACTCGTAGATTCTTTGAACGTTATTTTCTCGCATCAAAAAAGTTACAAAAGGACATACATGTGTGTGATACAGTCAATAATATTGGCGGGATATCTTCGAGCAATGGCGAATGGTTGGGAGAATTTAAAGGGAACAACAAAATCATTGTCGATTTTAGTGTGTTAGAATCCAAACAGATCCGCTGTAGTGTGGGATCTGTTGAGTAAAAATTCGCGGTTTGTCGGTTAGTTGCTCGTGATTTGATTTACTTTACAATTGACTTGCAAACTGAGATTTATTACTCAAAAACTCACTCCTACATTGAAGGGTTGATCTATTTCTTAAGCAGCTTAATTGATTTGAATACCATCACGAAAACACGCCTATACAATTTTGACCCCCTTAAACCCTACTTTTATATAGTAAAACGGGGGTTAACAGGGCATATATTGTTTCTCTTATTTTTGCTTAAAAACATAGATTGCGGCCGCTGGTTAGAATCCTACAATCCATGTTTTTAGCAGATATAAGAGAAACAGTAGATTTTTTAATCTAGAATTTTTTTTTTTTTTTTTTGGTTAGTTTGTGGTTAAAATTTCAATATATTTGAATAGGCGTATTTTCATAATGTAATGAATACAGTGAAATTTCGCTATTAAGACCACCTAAAATTAAGACCAACTCTGCTTTAAAAAGCTAATTTAGTGGGTTACAGTTATTCGTTCTTTGTGTTTTCTGCATACAGTGTCCTCTGCTCAGAGACCACCTCTGGGGTTGTTCAAAAGTGGTCTTAAAGACCACTTTTGAACACTCCCAAGGTGGTCTTCATATAGGAATTTTACTGCATTTGGAGAGAAAATGGACATAGAGGAAGACAAAAAAAGTGCCAGACAAAAACTAGTTAAAGACGGGATTGCTTAATAAAATATAAAAAAAAAATGAGTCAGACAGATTCATATGAGGATTTAAACCAATTCGGACCAATGCAGGTCCCCGATGATTTGCTTGGAGATAACTTTGAATCATTTTTAGATCAGGAGTCTTTGGATAAATTCTTTGAATATCAGAACTTGGATCAAATTCGCTCGTTTGTGAATGCAACTCTTTCACTGGTGAACTACAGCATAAATCCAACCGAGTTACCACGTGAAATCGCATTTAGCAGTGATAACCTCGTGTCAATTATTGCATATGCTTGTTTATTTGTGGTTGCTGCCATTGGAAACTTGACTGTTTTTATAACATTGTTTCGTACACGCAGAAGAAAGTCGCGTGTGAACACCTTTATAATGCACTTAACTGTTGCCGACCTCATTGTCACATTTATAATGTTGCCCTTAGAAACGGCGTGGCATATCGCTGTCGCGTGGCGTGCCGGCGAATTCGCTTGTCGGCTATTGATGTTCTGTCGGGCTTTTGGATTTTACCTGTCTTCTTTTATTCTGGTAACCATTTCTCTGGACAGATACTTTTCAATTGTTCATCCTTTAAGTATCCACGATGCGGACAAAAGAGGGAAACTCTTCCTTATATTCTCTTGGTTGCTCAGCGCCATGGCCAGTCTACCACAGGTATTTAACATAACAATAACACATCCGGTTGATATAGTGCATTTTTTAACTAAAAAAAAGGTATTTTTTCTAATGAAAATATGTGATATTTTCCGAATTTCTGCTCCAAACATAGCTTTTGGGTACTCGTTAGAACCGCCAAATTGAGGCGGTTCTAACGAGTACCCACACCCTATGTCTTGGAGCGGAAATAAGGAAAATAATGTTACCCCCGTAAACCCCAGTTTTCTCTATATAAAGTGGGGTTTAGGGGGGGGGGGGTCTTTTTAGGGGTTGCTCAGCGCCATGGCCAGTCTACCACAGGTATTTTACATTACGATAACATATCCGTGTGATATAGTGCATTTTTCAAACCTCAAAAAAGGTATTTGTTCTGATGAAAATATGTGACATTTTCCGAATTTCTGCTGCAAACATAGCTTTTGGGTGCTCGTTGGTGCGGTTCTAACGAGTACCCACAACCTAAGTCTTGGAGCAGAAATAAGGAAAATAATGTTTACCCCCGTAAACCCCAGTTTTCTCAATAATTAGTGGGGTTTAGTGGGGTCTGTATTTGACAGACTTGTTGACGTGATGAATCTTTCTTCTTGCTTCATTTTGTTTGTCTTTTTTCCTCCATTCCTTCCAAATTTCTCCGAATTGAATGACATGTTTCCTTCCCTCCCTCCTTCCTACCTGGCCGGTCTACCACAGGTATTTTAATTTCTCTTCTGTCTTCATTTCCACTACAAAAACACGCCTATACAAATACATTGTAAATTTTACCGCCGAAAAGATTAACATTTTCAGATGAAAAATTGTGATATTTATCTTATTTCTGCTCAAAATATAGATTGAGGGTACACGTTAGAACCGCCTCATCGAGGCGGTTCTAACGAGTACCCACAATCTAAATTTTAGTATAGATTTAGAGTACACGTTAGAACCGACTCATCGAGGTGGTTCTTACGAATACCCACAATCTATATTTTAGAGCAGAAATAAGAAAAAGAAGGCTTACCCTCTAAACCCAAGTTTTACTACATAAAAGTTGGGTTCAAGGGGGTCAGAATAATATAGGCGTGTTTTCGTGATGTATTTCTTTGATTCCTTCCTTCCTTCCAAATTTCTCCACATGATATACATTCAGTACTGAATTCCTTCCTTCCTTTCCTTCCTTCCTTCCTTTCCTTCCTTCCTTCCTTCCTTCCTTCCTTCCTTCCTTCCTTCATTCCTTCCTTCCTTCCTTCCTTCCTTCCTTCCATCATTCCTTCCTTCTTTATTCACATCATCATGCTCCGTGTGATGAAAACCGCTCTAAACCCTCTTTATATAGAGAAAACTGGGGTTAAAAGGGTTTTTGTTTGTTTGATTTGATGTTTAACGTCCATGTCAACACTGTAAAGGTCATTTTGGAGACGTTGCTTCCAATTTTGTGGGACTTTTACCCGACATTGAGATGAAATGACAGCTCAAGCCCTGTCGCCCAATGAAACCAATATATAGGGTTTATAAGCATGGACGGCCCGACACTCACACGGCTTTGTCTGGGCAGGCTTAGATCCGCTTAGCGGTTTACCAGTACTCGTGTGTGGGTCAGATTCAGCTCTGCGTGGAAGCATCATGCAGCCCATCTATTTCTTCAAGCCCCGATAGGCGGGGCTGGTTAAAAGGGTTTACATATTTTTTATTATTTCTGCTCTAAGACATATGTTATGGGTACTTGTTAGAACCGCCTCAATAAGGAGGTTCTAACGAGCACTAACAATCTATGTTTGAAGTACAAATAAGAAAAATAGCGCAAATTTTCATCCGAAAAGTCACCATTTTTGGAGTTATGAAAGAGTGCAATATGTCGCAAGGATGTCATCACGAAAACACGCCTATATAATTTTGACCCCCTTGAACCCCACTTTTATATAGTAAAACTGGGGTTTCCGGTAGTATACCTTATTTTTCTTATTTCTGCTCTAAAATATAGATTGTTGGTACTCGTTAGAACCGCCTCGATGAGGCGGTTCTAACGAGTGCCCACAACCTATATTTTGTGCTGAAATAAGAAAAATATCACAATTTTTCATCTAAATATTTTCATTTTTTCGGCGATATAGGTGGCAATGTATATGTATAGGCGTGTTGCGTAATGGTTATCGCCATGTGATTCATTCTCATCATGAAAACATGCCTATATGGTTTTAACCTCCTCAAACCCGACTTTTAAAAAGTAAAACTGGGGTTTCCGGGACTATACCTTATTTTTCTTATTTCTGCTCTAAAATATAGATTGTGGGTACTCGTTAGAACCGCCTCATCGAGGCGGTTCTATCGAGTGCCCAAAACCTATATTTTGAGCATACATAAGAAAAATACAATTTTTCATCTTAAAATTTTCATTTTTTCGGCGATATAGGTGGCAATGTATTTGTATAGGCGTGTTTGTCATAATGGTTATCGTCATGTGATTCATTCTGTACTGAATAACGTGAAACTGGGTTATGAATTTTCCTCTACACCCCACTATATATAGACTAGATATGGTCTTACCACGCTTACGAGGTATTCACTATGTTCCTTATTTTGTACCCCAAAATCATTCGTCGGTACTTGAAGCTTTGTTTGTTTGTTTGATTTGAGGTTTAACGTCCCCGTCAACACTGTAAAGGTCATTTTGGAGACGTTGCTTCCAATTTTGTGGGACTTTTACCCGACATTGAGATGAAATGACATCTCAAGCCCTGTCGCCCAATGAAACCAATAGGGTTTATAAGCATGGACGGTCCGACTCGTGATCCTCTAAGCGGTTTACCAGTACTCGTGTGCGGGTCGGATTCAGCTCTGCGTGGAAGCATCATTCTTCAAGCAGTTCTAACAAACAGTCCATATACATGTACAGTGATATTCCGTTTTTAAGACCACCTAAACTTAAGACAAATTCTGCTATAAAAACGTATTTTGAAGGGTACACTTAATTTTTCTTTGTGTTTTCTGTCTACAATTTTCTCTGGTCAGGGACCAGCTTTGGGACTGTTCAAAAGTGGACTTAAAGACCACTTTTGAACAGTCCCAAAGGTGGCCTTAATATAAGAATTTCACTGTATTTACTAGAAATAAGAAAAATGTAGAACATTTTCAACTGAACACTTCTACTTCTAGAGATATGAAAGGCGTAATTTAACCCATATATGACAATGGAATCTTCCACCTAGTTAGTTTGGAGTGGTCCATTTCCAATTATAGGGGTGTCATGTTTGGTTTTCTTTGTGGCAAATTTTACAAAAACGAATGTTCCTTAAGCAAACAGTGTAGATCCAGATCAGACGCCGCGTTCTGCGGCGTCTGATCTGGATCTACACTGTTTGCCAATGTCCCAGAAAAGGGCCGCTAGGCATATATGGGTTAAGCGCATGGGTGGCTTTGGGACATGCATAGTGCACACCCGTGTTAAGAGCTCATTACGATTATACACCCGTGCGACATAGAGCATTTTTCCACATCTCCAAAATGGCTCCTTTTCTTATTTATACAGCAAACAAACCGACCCCGCCCGTCAGGACTTGAAGAAATAGATGGGCTGCATGATGCTTCCATGTAGAGCTGAAAACGACCCGCACACGAGTACATGTACTGGTAAACCGCTTAGAGGCTCTAAGCTGCCCAGGCAATGCGGTGCGAGTCGGCCCGTCCAGTGTTGACGGGGACGTTAAACTTCAAAATCAAACAAAATTATACCGCAAACAAAGGTTGTGGGTGCTCGTTAGAACCGCCGCAATAAGGCGGTTCCAACGAGTACCCGAGCTCGTTAGAACCGCCTCATTGAGGTGGTTCTAACGAGTACATGTACCCATAACCTATGTCTTGGAGCAGAAATAAGACAAATAATTTACACCCCGAAGACCCCGGGTTCCTCTATATAAATGGTGGTTTAGAGGGATGGTTATTTCACGGACTTGTTCACGTGATGCTACGTTAACCCTTGTCCTGCTGAATATTCATATATGCCACACCTACTACCGATTATCAACCAATCAGATTACTTGATGCAAATTATTGCAACAAATTCACAATCTGAATGGCAAACAATGTAGATCCTGATCAGATGGCTTCGTCAGAAGCCATCTGATCTGGATCTACATTGTTTCAAAGAAAAGGCATATCCGGGCTCAGCAGAACAAGGGTTAATTGTGTACAGATTTGTAGCGAAGTAATACACAAAACCTACAAAAACCTACTCAAACTTAATAAAACGTAGTGTGTGTGTGAATTAGGGTTTAACGTCGCTTTCAACAATTTTTCAGTCATAACACGACGGTGTCTGGTTGCGACAGGGAGCTCAATGCTCACGTTTATAGTGCTGCCTCACTGAAGTATCATGTCCCAGACACATTACATGATACCACACCCAGTCACATTATCCTGACACTGGATCGACCAGTCCTAGCTCTACCCCGTAAATCTGAGTGCCAAGTGAGGAGCAGCCAGTACCATTTTTAACGACTTTGGTATGTCGCGGCCCGGGATCGAACCCGAGACCTCCCGTTCCCCGGAGCGGACACTCTACCAACTGAGCTATCGGGGCCGGTAATAAAACGTAGAATAAAACGTAGCAAACCATATTACAATGCAAGATGTAAGAAACCGTAGGTAATGCGTAGTAGTAATACGTGTTGTTCGTTTGTTTTATTTGAGATTTATCGTCCCCGTCAACACTGTATAGGGCATTTTGGAGACGTTGCTTCCAAATTTGTGTGACTTTTACCCGATATTGAGATACAATGGCATCTCAAGACCTGTCGCCCAATGAAACCAATAGGGTTTATAAGCATGGTCTCACACCGCTTTGCCTGGGCAGGCTTAGATTTTGATCCTCTAAGCGATTTACCAGTACTCGTGTGCGGTCGGATTCAGCTCTGCGTGGAAGCATCATGCAGCCCATCTATATCTTCAAGCCCCTATGGGCGGGGGCCAGTAGTAATACGTAAAATATCTCAAGCTATATTGCTTGCTACCTTTTTGCACGTATTAAATGCGTATCGTCTACGCTTTAGTACTACGTGTTTTGCTGGGTATACGCTACGCATATCGGAATGCCATGTATGTTTTGAAAATTTCGCATCATACGCAGCTTGGTCACGTATGTAGCCATATACAGACGTATGAACTACGTTTTCACTACGTATATTGCCGTTCTGCAACGTATAAAAATTGTAGGGAAACCTAGCCTTGAATACGCGAAAGTGAGGATGTGGCTTATGTGGCCATATTTATTGTTTGTTTTGATGTTTAACGTCCCCGTCAAAACTATATAGGTCATTTTTGAAAATTTGCTTCCAATTTTGTGGGACTTTTACCCGACAATGAACTGAAATGACATCTCAAGCCCTGTCGCCCAATGAAACCGATAGGGTTTATAATCATGCATGGACGGTCAAACTCGCACCACTTTGCCTGGGCAGGCTTAAATCCTCTAAGCGGTTTACCAGTACTCGTGTGCGGTCGGTTTCAGCTCTGCGTGTAAGCATCATGCAGCGCATCTATTTCTTCAAGCCCCAATAGGCGGGGCCGTTGCAATCAGTCATCTGAACAGTATTTATCCTGAAGGATTAAAATGTGGGTCATTCAAACATACACCATACTCCATCTTTACAATGGGAAATTGCATGAATGAAGCAGAAAAACATGCGGGCAGGAGTAATGCTTGTTTAAGATTTAAGGGGAATGGGAACACCTGGCAGATTTTTCTACCATTTTTCAAAGGGAGACATCTTTCGGAACTTCCTGTTCGCTTTTCTTAAGCCCTGACCCACTGAAAAAGGGGTCTACTCTTTAAGGAAAGAATTTCTCCTGAAGGGCCAAGTCTTTCCTTTAAGAGTTTACCCCTATGGACATGGAAGACAGATATTAAGAGTACTTTTGCAGGAGTTGCCTCCCCTGAAGGTGTTCCCATTCCCCTTAAGAAATTAGTGAATGTGCAGACTGAAATGCATAGGGCCTATTTTGTCTGAATCAAGAGTCGACCCAGCAGGCACCTGACGTAAATGTGACGTCACATCGGTGTGCTTGTAACGTCATTGCTTTACCGGAACGTCATATCAACGTCGGTGCAACGTCATTACGTTTATGCAACGTCACATCTACGCCGATGCCGTTGATCTGATGTTGTCTTAACTCTTATCCTGCTGTTCACGACAACCCATATCTTTGCAAACAGTGTAGATCCAGATCAGATGGCTTCTGAAGAAGCCATCTGATCAGGATCTACACTGTTTGGCATTCAGTTTATGAATTTGTAGCAATAAATTACACCAAGTAATTTGATTGGTTGATATACAGAGATGGGTGTGGCTTTAATGAATATTCAGCAAGAGAAGGGTTAACAACGTGTGCCTGAAATCACGCCGTCACGTTTGACTGTCCGTCCCTCGACGCTTCGTTGGCTTCAGATTTTATCCATGTTTATCGTTTCAAAAGGCTGTTTATTTAACCCATATATGACAATGGAATCTTCCACCTAGTTACTTTGGAGTGGTCCATTTCCAATTATAGGGGTGTCATGTTTGGTTTTCTTTGTGGCAAATTTTACAAAAACGAATGTTCCTTAAACAAACAGTGTAGATCCAGATCAGACGCCGCGTTCTGCGGCGTCTGATCTGGATCTACACTGTTTGCTAATGTCCCAGAAAAGGGCCGCTAGGCATATATGGGTTAATGGGTTGAAAGTAAAGGCATGTTGCCTGTGTACATTAGAATCGGCTTGTTGATACGAATCTAATGTGTGCACACAACATACCTCTTCAATAACTAATTAGAATCGCTTAATCATCCTAAAAGTTATGGCGAGAATTCGCATATATTTTCTGCATCAAGAGTCTGTCGAGTGGGTAGAAGCGGAGCCTCTCCATCATTAGATTTACCAACGATGTGGGTTCGCGCCTCGCTCGAGTCACATATGAGACCCAAAGCATTACACCTAGTAAATTAAGAGTGGTCCATTTCCAACTGTAGGGGTATCATTTTTGTTTATGTTTGTGACAAATTTTACAAAACTGAATGTTCTTTAAGCAAACAGTGCAGATCAGACAACGCGTTCATATATGGGTTGATGTCTTGAAGACCAACTTGGAGTATGCTAACTGGTGTTGGCCTATAGGAGTAGGATAACAATTTAATTTTGTTTGTTTGATTTGAGGTTTAACGTCCCCGTCAACACTGTAAAGTCATTTTGGAGACGTTGCTTCCAATTTTGTGGGACTTTTACCCGACATTGAGATGAAATGATATCTCAAGCCCTGCCGCCCAATGAAACCGATAGGGTTTATAAGCATGGACGGTCCGACTCGCACCACTTTGCCTGGGCAGGCTTACATCCTCTAAGTGGTTTAACAGTACTCGTGTGCGGGTCGGTTTCAGCTCTGCGTGGAAGCATCGTGCAGCCCATCTATTTATTCAAGCCCCTATGGGCGGGGCGGATAACAATTTAATGTAATTGCATATTTATGTACAATCAATGCGGAAACAATAAACATAATAAAACGATGTGGACAGCTGTTTATTTATCTTTGTGACTAAAGTGCTACATCTTTTTAGTTAAAATATTGGGTTGCTTCTCTCCAAAGTCAGGGCACAGCATAATGTACATGCTGGCAAGTTTAAACACAACTTCCCATACAGAAACGCCAATGGTACTGAGTCCACCATGTTCCTTACGCACTTATAATATCCGTCAAATGATATTTTAATATTGTATCCAAAATAATTAGAACCAATCTTTATCTTTTTTTTTTTTTTTTTTTTTTTTAATCATAAAGTATCTGTGGAAAAACTTTTAATTGCTGTCAAAACAAAAATATGACTTACAAATCCTTATCTCTTACTGAACTGTAGAAGCCTACGTGGTGTAGTGGCTACGCTACTCGCCTTGTAAACCAGGGGTCGTAGGATCGATCCCGGGCTTCTCCAGACTTTCGGATGAGTCTTTAAACCGAGGTCCCGTCTCCGTATGACCTTAGCTGTTGGTGGGACGTTAAACTCAAACACTCACTCAATCTTACTGAACTGCAAGAAAAATACACAGTTCTATTAATACATTGTAGATCATGTAAGCAACTGGTGTTAGAATTAATGTGTAAAGGTATTGAAGAATAATATTAGTGAATTTAAAGTGTTAGGCCAATCAAAAGCTCGAGTCACAAAAATGGTAGTCCGAATAGAAATCGAGTGTTTAATTGCGACTCTTAAGACATAAAACATCGCGTCCGAAGCCTTACAAGTGACAAATCCATATGGCCAATTTTAGATCAGTCTTGTGCCAAATACATGTATCTTTCAAGTTTCGGGGTGTCTGGTTGTGCCTGTATTTTTACAAGTTTTACCAATACCATGTACAGTGTACTTTCACACAATAAGCTGAGACCAGATCAGGCGTAACGTATTGCAGCTTCTGATCTGGCTCACGACTGTTTGACAATGCCCCCTTTCGGTGTCACCAGACACTAACTAGATGATTTCACATTTAACCCATATATGCCTAGTGGCCCTTTTTTTGGACGTTGGCAAACAGTGTAGACCCAGATCAGACGCCGCATAACGCGGCGTCTGATCTGGGTCTACACTGTTTGCTCAAAGAACATACATTTTTGTACAACTTACATTAAACAAAACAAATATGACACCCCTATAATTGAAAATGGACAACTCCAAATTTATAAGATGGAAGATTCCATTGTCATATATGGGTTAAGTTAAGTCTTGGAGAAAAATTCATCTGACAGCTGTTCAGACAATTACATGTAATATCGTCTTCAGATGTAATTGCATGGGTCGTTGACGTTTAACAAGTAAACATGTATAGCGCTCTAATGGCCTATTTTTGTACCCTATATATGACATAGAGAATCTTACTAGAGTGGTCATTTCATATGAAATACATGAAATGCGCCTTTGGCGAGTTTCATAAGTTTTCAGATGAAATGATTAAATGGAATGTAATATATGAGAAACGAGCATTCGGCGAGTTTTATAAATATCATATGAAATGACACGAGAGTAAGATTCTGTTTATCGTGTAACGATTTTAAAATCCGATTTAAGAGGAACGGGAACATCTTCAGGGGAGGCTACTCCTGCAAAACTATTTTTGTCTCCTATGTCAATAGGGGTCAACTCTTAACGGAACGAATAGGAGCAAACTGTTTCCTTTAAAAACGACCCATTTTTCAGTGGAAAAGCAAACAAGAAGTCCCGAAAGTTATATCCCTTTGAGAAATGGCGGAAAAATCTGCCAGATGTTCCCATTCCCCTTAATTGCCGAATATGTTTAGAAGAAATTCAATAGAAAACACAAGGTTTACGCGAACAAGTCCGTGCAATGAACACCCCCTAAACCCCACTATATATGGAGAAAACTGGGGTTTACGGGGATAAACATTATTTTTCTTATTTCTGTTCCAAGACATGGGTTGTGGGTATTCGTTAGAACCGCCTCAATGAGGCGGTTCTCACGAGCACCCAAAACCTATGTTTGCAGTATAAATCAGAAAAATATCACGGATTTTCATCAGAAAAGTAGCCATTTTGGAGATAAAATAATGCACTATGGCGCACGGGTGTGTTACCGCAATGGGCACCGTGACGTTACGCGCCAGTCATGTGTTATTACGTTTGTGGTCGTATCATTTTTATCACATGACGCTCACATAATATCAGCGGCATTATGTGATAAATAATGTCCATTTGTAGGTTTATTTAGTTTTGTACAAAGCATATACCAAAAGAAAACGTAGTACATTCGTTGCCAATGCCCCTAAAATGGCACGCCAGACATGTAAGAGTTAACTCAGTGTGTATCAGAGGAGACTTCCATTGCTATATGTTGGACAAGACCATTTGTCTTATGAGGGTGTCAGGCCTATTTTTCGTTTTTATTCTATTTTTGACGGAAGAATTCGTTAGCGAATAGTGCAGGCCCTGATCTGACGCCGCGTTCTACGGCGTCTGATCTTGGCTTGCACTGTTTGCCAAGGTACCCGCATGATTTTATGGCATATTTACCCAGCTTGTGCAGTTTGCAAAGGGTTTAACCAGAGTTTTGATGCACAGTACTACGGTAAAAGCGGCGTTTTCAGGCGATTGCATTATAAATCGTCTAATAAATGGCATGTTAATGGTGAAAGTCTTCCATTTTTTTTAAAGTATCAGATAGCTAATGGGTGAGCTAAAATTAATTAATTTAGCAACTGCTAGTTTTCTACAGCAAGATATTCGATTTTCTTTATTTTAAGTCGGACTATCCACCGAAATACTGAAAGATTTATTGTACGGGCCTCCGTCGCCTAAGGCACTGACTCTTTATCATTGAGTTTCTCACCGCTGTGGTTTGAGCCTCGCTCGGGCCACAAGTGAGACGTCGAGTTCAACATTGGGAGGTCAAGTGTTTTTGTTTTTTTTCCGAGTTCTCCGGTTATTAACGATTGGCTTGAAATTAAGTGAAAAGGACCGAAAAAACAAAACCAGAAAAATCTTTACTGATATTTGCCAAAAAGAAGCATTTGCCCGCCGAAGAACATTTGTCGTAATCAAACATTCTAAGGATATTTCCGTTCATATCATGTTTATAGATAATACGTGAGTAGTATAGGGTGCACTACTGTTCACGACAACCATTTTCTTTGCAAACAGTGTAGATCAAGATCAGATAGCTTCTGAAGAAGCCGTCTGATCAGGATCTACAGTTTGACATTCAGTTTATGAATTTGAAGGAATAAATTACATCAAGTGATCTGCCTGGTTCAAAGTCAGAAATGGGTGTGGCTAAACTGAATATTCAGCAAGAGAAGGGTTAATCACAAGCGAGAAATGCTATAGTATGTGTTCTAAGATGAATGATTAGACCGATTCTTTAAACTGTTTGTTGCAGATAGACCAACAGAGGTCAGAGAAAGACACCTCCGTTGGTGATGCCTCATTTCTTGGTTTGCACGTTTCTATTCAGCTTCGCTGGTTCTTTTTTGCCACATATTCATTAGCATCTCTGTGGATGAGGCCTCGCCACTTTGCTCGGTCCTGTTCAATTTCTCCCCACGCTTCTGGTTGCATGTTGAAGTCCTTGAGGGAGGCTTTGATGGTGTCCTTGTATCTATTCTTCTGACCACCGCGGGAACGTTTGCCCATGTCTAATTCTACATAGAGTTTTTTCTTTGGCAAGCGTTCCTCAGGCATCCTGGTAACAATGCCCGTCCATCTTAACCGTGACAGTTTCAGAAGAGTATGCGCACTCTGCATCCCTGCCCTTTTCAGGACTTCTGTGTCTGGAATTTTGTCTTGTCATTTAATCTTTAAAAGATTTCTAAGACAGCTTGTATGGAAGTGGTTTCAGTCTTTTGGCTTGCCGTTAATAAACTGTCTACTTATCGCATGCATAAAAAGGAGTTGGCAGCCCCACAGCTCTGTAGACTTTCAGCTTTGTGGCAAGCCGTATTCCACTTCGGTCACAAATACTACCATAAGCACAGTTACTTTCCTACAAAATGGCCAAATGGCCATCCAAATAAAAAGACACACGTGATACACACAGTAAGTAACAAACAACAACATAAATAAACCGCTACAGAAGAACCGCCTTGGAACGGTCAGTGGAAAGAATTCCACTGAGGGGGCTTAACTCGATTGTACATGGCCATAATCCTGGCCCTTACCTCTGTCGCGGTATACATTAATTGTGTTTAGTCCGCATGAAGGTTTCCTAACTCATCAGTGTAACATCTCCGAGAACATACAAATAAAAAAACTACAAAGATGAAACAAGGTTGAGGACTCGACAGCATACAACAACAGACTTGCTGGAGCAAAAGAAAACCAAGTTAGACTTCGAGGGGCCCGACTTTTGTCTACTTAAAGTCCAGGGATGTCAAACAAGCAGTTGTTATACGACGAACATCGGTTTAATAATGACCTTCAACAGGTAACTAATTAAGGCGTAACTATACCTAATTTAGTGACACAGAGGCCTTTCTGATATTTAATCTTCATCAGCGTGTCTCAACCCCAAAGTTTTGAAACGGATGATGGGCAAGACCCGGCAAACACAGCACATCCCCCTCCGAGCACACACCGACCGACGTAGCCTATGAGACAGGTGAGCTGGAGGCATCAGGCAAGAGAGCCTACCCGCGGACTTATAGGGTCCCCCACCGAGCCAACATCAGCAAACATGACCCACACTCCACGGAAGTCCCGGGCATCAGGAAGGAGATGTCCAAAGTAGCGAGACTTGCAAAATTTAAAATATAACAAAAAATGTAAACCAGATCCGCTAAGATACATGTCTCGCCTGACAAGCCAGTCTTAGTTTTAGAACAATTAGAATTTAATGCTGCAAAAATTAAAGATATAATATAGTTATTTAAACCAGTATTTGAGCACTGACGTCAACACCGCAGTATCAACCTCAGCACTAAGGAACTGATACTGAGCTGATGATACGAATTGATGGAACAGTTAAAAACAATTGCAATCAAGCAATCAACCTGCCCCAAAAAAAGCGGTGCGAGTCGGCCGGTCCATGCTTATAAACCCTATTGGTTTCATTTGAGCGGCAGGGCTTGAGATGTCATTTCATCTCAAAGAACTAATCTAGCATCTCTGTCTGCACATTAAATTTGGCCTTCAACCTTCTTAGGTTGGAAAGCTTCCCACCAAAGCGACATCTAATAAGTATTGTCATCCTCCTGCAAAGCATCGCAGGTAAATTCCCTATGTAAAATAGAAGTGGAGGCAATGATCAGGAATCGATACAATTGACCCACAGCTCCAATCATAGAGACCAAAGGGAAACAAACACAAACACGAAACAACAGACCCCAACGGATATACCAATAGCGGAAAGCCAACATGACAGCCACTCTCCAACATAATAGCCAATAGGCTATCCAAAGTAAAACAACATAAGCCATGCAAACACCCAAAGACAAACCATAACAAAAATAAACCGCGACAGAAGAACCGCCCCGGAACGGTCAGCGGAAACGAACTCAACCGGGCGGCCAAAACCGACCCTACGTGGCCAACATCCTCACCCTTTCTTCCGTCGCGATTAAGACAAATAATTTGTTCAGTCCGCATGAATGCCTCCTAACTCATCAGTGCAACATCTCCGTGAACACAAAAATCAAACAACCACAGAGATGAAACAACGGTGAGCACTCGACAGCAAGAAACCACTGAAATTCTGGAGCAAAAGAAAACCAAAAGTTAGACTCCGATGGGCCCGACCAGAGACAGAGCATCAGACACCAACCAACATAAGCCTTTACGCTGGAATCGTCATAGAATCTGAGGCTTGACCCACCGGCGTGCAATTAAAGAGGGAAGCAAAGTTGTCAACCGTGATTGTGTTAACTACCACGCATGCAGTCTGTCGTATAACATTTGTGTTGTACCCAATCTTTTTATATCGAAGAATGATTTTACAAAATTGGGTGCTGAAGTCATTGCTGTTGTATATTTTTCTGAATTTATATACTAAGTGACCATAAAATTCGGGTTCCGATAGACCTTGTTGCAGAAGAGATTTTAGTCCAATGTTGAATTTTAAAATTAAATCAGAATGACGTTAATAAAATTTTGAAAAGGCTTTGTGTAGTTTATGGTACCGGTAGCACTGATTAAGAAGTTTAGCCGTTAACAATTTATTATGAGTGTTGAATCAGTTACATGACTACACACTCTGGCAAGTCGAATTAATTGCGAAATATAAACGCCATAGCATGGCGAACGAGAAACATCACCATCCAAAAAAAGGAAACTTTAAATTCTCAAAATAAAAAATCATCGCGTTTATCATAAATTTTTGCAAGAAACACACCCATCTACAATAGATAGATGTAAATCCAAAAACGGGGCCACGGTATCAGAAGAATGTGCTTTATCTAACTGAAGTCCTGGGGGATAAATTTGACTGATCAAACCATCGAAATAGGTATTATCAATATTTAATAAATCATCCAAATATCTAGAAGTGGAGCTAAAAGCTTCAATGATTTCAGACTGGTTTTCAGCAGAAAGGTACATCATGAAGTCTCTCTCATAACAAAACAAAAACAGATCAGCCACAAGTGGTGCACAATTAGTACCCATTGGAATACCCTCAACTTGTTTAAATAACTTAGTATGAAATCTTATGAAAAAGCATTTCTCACATCCTGTTTTAGTAGCGAAGATGAAATGATAAAACAAAAACAGCAATCTCTTAAGTACCATTATATTTTGAGGTCATGTGACCAGGAACATCATGGCCATCTTGCCTTTGCTAAAAAAAGGGAAACATTATATACCATAGCAAACCCGTATATGTAAATGCCGAGAAGGGTTTGTTCGAGATTTTGGAAGTCTTCCTATGGCTTTCCATTGGCAAACATATCAGAAATAATTCTGGAAATGGCCACATTGTACGGATCAACAAGATCATGGTGCCTCCCATAGAATTTCTTTCGTGTTGATACCAGTTTGGTTTTCTATACCCCTGGCATAACAACCTGGTAGTGAGCACCTTCCCATGTTCCATAAAGTCCTCCTACTTGGAACAGGCTCTAGCATAACGGATTAACTGTGAAACGTAAACTCCATATGCTGGTACAGACGGGATATTACTGCTCAGGAAGGAAAAGTTAACAATGGGAAAATTGAAGTCATCTCGTTTATCGTAAAGCCTAGTAGTAGGCTTCCCGTTGTATATAAAACAATACTATGGTTATGTCAAATTTCTATAGTCTGGTTTCCACGTTGCTTAGTAGATATTGGTTTAGATGTCTTTCTATCAAAATACCGATGCCACCAATATCCCTTTCGGAATGAAGTTTCATATTTCATATTTTTTTTCAAAATAATTCATTTAATAGTTTCACAAAGGCTGTAGCCCCATTTTGTCTTGTAGTCATTGTTTGACGCACCAGGATTGCAATTAGATCTAAAATATATTGCTTACTCTTAAACAGATTCTTGTGTATTGTAAAGATGACGGAATTGCCTATAGCTAGGATAAAAATATTATTGGATGACATTTTGGGTTACAGTACATGATTATTTGGCGTAAAACTCGTGCAGTTGTTGTATAGCGTATAGACCAGTAAAACTAAACGCTTGGCTGATTTCAAAGTGAACTGAAGGGGGTAGTCTTGTGCCTTGTGTTCTTCTGTCGCGGTTTAATTTTTGTTATGGTTTGTCTTTGAGTGTTTGTATGGCTTATATTATTTTGTTTTGGAAAGCCAATTGGCCATTTTGTGGGAAAATAACTGTCCTTTAGGCTTTCTGCTATTTATGTTTCCACTGGGGTCTGTTGTTTCATGTTAGTTTGAGTTTCTTTCACTTTGGTGTCTCTGATGGGAGTTGTGGGTTAATTGTATCAATGTCTGATTATTGCCTTCAATTCTTCTTTGTACACTGTAGTACAACAAATTTTATATCTATCCAGGTTTTTTTAATTTAGTTTGACGCTTGTAAAATAACTTTCAATACAGTTGCGGATGAGAATATTTTCTCTATTTTTTTCTGGACGTTTATATCACAATTGAAAGTTCTGTTTTAGGTTAAAGCATATACTATCATTGCAGTGTACTTCTTTTCTCTCTAATTTTGGAATCGACATTAATTTGTGTTTCAGTCTAGAAGATTGCTAATCATTCAGGAATTGAAAAGTATAAAAAAAATGAATAATAAAATGAAAACTAAAGATAAAAGTAAAAAAACAAACAAACAAACAATAAAAAAATAATAGGATCGTTGGGATATTTATTGTTGATTTCTTTATTACATGTTACAGCATAAAAAAATATTGCAAATTATGAAAAATGTCACTTAACTTCAGTTTTCTATTCATGATATCTGCAATCACCACCTGATGGTGACTCGAAGAGGAGTCGAAATAATTTTTAATGCCAAAAATCGATGAAATATTTCGTTGTTTTGTCTTATATTGAATAAGTGACTCGTTCAAATGACATTAATACAATGCTTTGCAAGTCTAATTTAAAACACCCAAAACAGTAAATGGTATTACCATAGATTTAATGGATCCGGAGCCTGTTGAACATAGTGTTATTCACCGTGGGGCAAATATTTCGCTAAACTGCTGTATACTCAATGGGTTTGTTAGTGTTGGTATTATAACTGGTGTTATAATATGTATTACTTGTTTGTTTGTTTTTTATTTTCAGTCGAGATGTTTAATACTTTCACAACAAACTGTCGTTTCCTCTTGGCAGAACATACAACAGTATATATTAAGCAGAATAAATGCCATTTATAATCCTGTTTGCGTTATTTATAACATTTACAACACGTTGAAGTGCCTTACGTAATTCTAATAACAAAACGGCTTTCCATACAAAAAGCATTTAAATGCCAATTCGCAATCCGCAACGGATGTCCATACAGTGGTTTTGAATTACCTTATTATTTAAGCATTTTATATGCAAAAAATTAGCTGTCCTACTTTCCAGGTAAGAATCGATTGCTTTTTATCGACAGAAATAAGAAAAAAATACATTTTTTTCTCCTTAAAATTTGCCTTTTTCGGTGATAAAATTTACAATGTATTTGTATAGGCGTGTTTTCGAAATGAAGTATTGAAATCAGTGTTAAACGTACTTTACAAATGAGACCTAGTATCACTTATATTGTAACTGTATCTGTTCAAAGCTATTAGGTCTTATTGATCACTAAAGTGTTGATGGTATGTAGGGCCTCTGTTAATCTCTACATGTACTTGATTAAGTTAAATTTAAAGGTTTTATAAAATTTATGACTGTTCTACTCTACGCACATGTCTAACATGTTGTGTTATGTAGCTAGATGAAAATCATCTATGATCAAAGTACATTTAGCACTGAAACATTTGGAACCTATGAGCACTTGGGTTTTGGAACACAAATTTGTGCAAATTGTGGCAGAACACACTTCGAAACAGGGATCTTAATTTCATATTATCTATATACGGGTTATCCTTTGGAAGCATGCGATACACAACAGAACTGAACAGTGTGGAGTTTTCAAGTTTTTTGGGCAAATAAAAAAAATCCTTGATTTATGGGTCTGTTGTGATCATTTTACCAAGCCTCTATTTACCTATTTGTCCAAAATAAATGAGCCAGCGCATGACAAAACCTACAATAAGACATGTACGCCCAACGAAGACTCAGATCAGCCTGCGCATCCGCGCAGTATGATCAGAGTGTTCGTCGTACGCTCTGAGGATAGCTAAGGGCCAAATGCTCCTTCATGCAGTAAGAGAAGTCTCTGGTTAAACTATTTGGATACACAGGCTGTTCTGATACCTCGCTGTGCGCACATGTAAGTTGTAGGAAATGCTGTGCCCCGACTCAAATGTAGTACAAATAGCGCAGATCTAGCATATATGGTTCATGATGAGCATTCTCTTCTGCATCTATATTGTTCGCGATTCTTTTTATAAGATTTTGTTGTAATGAAATACACCCACAAAAAGTAACTGTCTTTTTGGCTTTTCGCTTGTGATGTTTTCTTAAGGGTTTAGTTATTTCATGTTCGTGTTTCTTTTCTTTTGGTGTCTCTATGATGGGAGGTGTGGGATTATTGTATCGCTTTCTTATCCTTACCTTCATCTATATTTTGCACAACTGGTATGGCCAAATTCAAAGAATAATTCTAATTCACTTGCGTAAGTAACGAGATGCCTGATGGATAACGTCAAATATAAGCGACAGTATGTGTTGCGATTTACTGTCGGGCACCGGGCGTCATCATGTAACGTCGCTTTTCATTTGATCGCATTGGGTTTTACCCAGCTCACACCGCTTGCTGCTTTGTGCAAAATACTATAATTTTTAACAAAACAGACGAATAAGTTTCCGCTAATGCGTCGCCGAAAAACGAAACTTTCAACCGTAAACACACGATTTTTCCTCCCCAAATGACAATTTTTATGACTCGAGCTTTTGATTGACCTATCTCTTTAAGGTCACAATATTATTCTTCAGTACCTTTACACTTTCATTCTAACACGAGTTGCTTACATGATCTATTAATAGAACTGGGCATTTTTTTCTTTCATTTCAGAAAGAGAAAATGATTTGTACGTCACATTTTTATTGACAGCAGTTAAAAGTTTATCCATAGATACTTTGTGAAATAAAAAAAAAGATTGGTTCTGATTGTTTTGGACGCAATATTAAAAGATCATTTGATGGATATTATAATGATGCGTATGGAACATAGTGGACTCAGTACCATTGGCGTTTTTGTATGGGAAGTTGTGAACATGTATATTGTGCTATGCCCTGGCTTTGGAGAGAAGCAATTCAATATGCTAACTTAAAAGATGTAGCCCTTTAGTCGCAAAGATAAATATATAGCTGTCCACAAGATATCGTTTTATTATGTTTCTTGAAATAATTGTTAATTATTTGTTTCAAATGAACTTTATAACAGTTAATTGTAAGGGACTGAAACCAATGTGCTATTCACCTATACTTATGCTGTGTAAATGGCATTTCTCTAACGATACAATTGCAGATACATTGCGGGTTGAAATGTAAACCTTATTTTTTCTTGACATTAAATAGGATTTACAAGGGCATTACATGTGCATGTTAACATGATGAAAAAAAAATCGGATAAAACTAGCCAATATTGTTTGTTGGAATGTACATAAATAATAATAATAATTATTATTATTATTATTATTATACTGTAACTACTTCTACTACTTCTAATAATAATAATAATAATAATAGAAGCCTCCGAGAAGTAGTGGTAATGCTACTCACCTTGTAAACCAGGGGTACGTCCAGGATCGATCCCGCCCAGGATCGATCCCGGGCTTCTCCAGACTTTCGTATGAGTCTTTAAACCGAGGTCCCGTCTCCGTATGACCTTAATTGTTTATGAGACGTAAAACTCAAACACTCACTCACAACTAATACTAATGATAATAATTTTAATGATAAAACGATGATGATAATAATTATAATGTTAATACTTCATGATACTTCCACGCAGAGCTGAAATCCGGCCCGCACACAAGTACTGGTAAACCCCTTAGAGGATCTAAGCTTGCCCAGGTAAAGCGCTGCGAGTCGGACCGTCCATGCTTATAAACTATATTGGTTTCATTGGGCGACAGGGCTTGAGATGTCATTTCATCTCAATGTTGGGCAAAAGTCCACAAAATTGGAAGCAACTTCTTCAAAATGACCTATACAGTGTTGATGGGGATACAAAACCTCAATTTAAACAAACAATACTACATCTTCTACTATTGCTACTTTTATTGGGCCCCCGCCGATCGGAGCTTGAGGAAATAGATTGGGCTGCATGATACTTCCACACAGAGCTGAAACTAACTGCACATGAATACTGATAAACTGCTTAGGAGGTCTTAGCCTGCCCAGACAAAGTGATGTGAGTCAGACCGTCCCTATATATAAATCCTTTTTGTTTGTTTTGGACGGTAGGGCTTGAGATGCCATTTCATATCAATGTTGGGTAAAAATCTCACAAATTGGAAGCAACGTCGCCAAAATGACCTTAATAATGGCGGGAACATAAACTCTCAATACAAACAAACAAACCACAAGAACTGATAGTACTTTTAACGAAATTTATAATCTTAAAAATAAAAGCGATGACAAAAAATAATAATTATAAGCATACTTCTACTCCCACTACTACTGCTACTACTCAGTACTACTATACTTCTACTACTACTAATGATAATAATAACAATAACAATAATAATAATAATAATACTTATAATCAAAACGATGGTTATAATAATTATATCTTGCTACTGCTCCTACTCCTTCTACTACTACTACTGCTATATGTACTACTACTACTATCACTTTCCTAATACCATTACTTGAACTTTTATTTTTATAATTATCATTAACGTGATGAAAATAAAGTGGATAAACACTATCTACGTGCAATAATGTTTGTAGGAAAAAACATTTAACAATAACAATAATAATAACAAACGATAATAATACGAATGTGTCATTCTTGATTTGAAAAGGAGGGTGCTAAGTATAAAGAAGACCAGTCTTTTTGCTGATTGTGCTTTCCGGTTTATAATTTCTCTAAGGCTGTGCTTACTGATCAATTACGGTCGAATTCAACTCTGTGAAATATACATCTCTAAATTCGACGGGCTTCCGTGGCCTAGTGGTTAAGAGCGCTGATTCTTAATCATCAGGTCTCTTACCGCTGTGGTTCGAGCCTCGCTCGGGTCACATGTGAGACGCCAAGCTCTGCAACGAAAGTTCAGGTGGTTTTTCTCAGGTTACTCCGGTTTTCGCCAACCTCTGATTAACGATCGGCGGATGAGTCGTTAAACCGAGGTTCCATGTCCGTATGACGTTAGCTGTTGATGAGACGTAATGCCTAGGTCACATAGCCCGGCCGATGAGGTTTCGATGAGCGAGCGATGCGGCTTTCGCCAAACAACGGCCGGAATCCCGTGGTCACCGGCCGGCGTTTGGGGCTTAAAGCGCATCGGTGGGCAGCTCGGCGAAATTCAAGTTCACTTCGGAGTTAAAATTCGATGGGCTCTCACCGAGCTCCTTCATCGCAGCCCCATCCTTACCATATCGGAATACGCATCGGCCGGTGTACGGCTGAGTATCGGCCGGTGTCCCGTGCATCTGAGGCCACCAGAGGAAAAGCTTTTGTGAACGGACACCGACCGAGTTTCGGCCGAGGTCCGACCGCTGTGGGACCGAGCCTTGGAAAATATAGTACCGGTGGGTGACCGATGTAAGGGACAGTGGCCGAAGCTCCATCTGTCTCCGAATCCCTCGGCCACCAGGCGCCACTCATCTTCTGTCAGTGGAGTGGCCCACATCTCGTCCTCGTATTCGTCGTAGATGGCCTGACACACCTCGGGGACGAACAGAGAGATTGTGTTGTGTGGGACACGATTCGCGAACGCCAGATCGCGGTAGCTGCTTCCGGTCGCCAAGAACCTCAAGGTGATCGCCAGCTTCAGCCCAGGGTCCAAGGGGGTTCGATGCCTGCAACAGAACAGGGTGAAATATGATGAAAATCAAGCAATAATAAATATGTTTGCAAGGCATGTGTTTGCAAAATAAGAAATGAAATTCACTACATTCAGTACAATTTCACACTAAGTTCACAAAGTGCAATGTTACCTTGTGGTCTTGGCAGTGCGGGGGCCAACTCGATGGAGCAACTCTTGGAACATCTGTGGCTCCATGCGGAGGTAGGCCATGAAGTCGGCAGCGTGCTCGGCCTCGAGTTCCCTCATGAGCGTCTCATATTGGCCGAAAAGGGGTCTGCGTAGGATCCACTCTCGCACCCACCAACGTCTTTCACTTCTGCCGGACCTCTGTCCCTCCCTCTCGGCTTCTTCTAGTATTGCCGCCAGGACCAAGTTGTACTGGAACCTCGCCTGACCTAGCTCGTGTTCTAACAACGCCAATCGAAGTCTTCTCGGTGCAGCCATAGTGATGAACTGACCATGCCAGGCAGGTTGGACATATATACAGTGATGTAATAGCTGACCATCGCCCCCCGCCGCCCGCCAAGTCCGAGTTACAACGGCCGAACATCGGCCGGGCAGTATCCAAAGACCGTTTGCAACCCGTCCGGTGATCGCACGGTGTCCTGTAACCTGCTCAGGTACCGGCCGTATACCCCCCCCCCCTCCAATGTCCGATCGACCACCGGCCGGTAGTTGCTACCACATAGGCCGAAAACATCTGCCCTGTTAAGACTCCGTACGGTCATCGACCGGTGTTTGGTCGGTCGCCTGTAGATTTCCGGACGGAGCCCGTTCACGTCACCGAGCTATGCCTCCGATGAGGGGAACTCGGCGACACCCCAAAAATCTACCGAGCTCCACCGATGCCGGACATCGGTCGGGCTATGTGACCTAGGCTTAATACCCAAACACTCTTCTCTTCTTTCACGTCAGTTTAGATATTCAATCTATGAAATTCAACAAAAAAGAACAACAAAAAAAAAAATAATAATAAAAATGTACAACCGGAATTGTATACTGCAAATTCGGAACATATATTTCTTGTTTATAAGTCTATAAATAAACGGCTTTAATAATGAAATACCATTGCCTGTTTCTCTCCCAAATGGTACAATGCAATCACACTCGAGTCACTTGATATGGCACTTTATGACGTGCCATACCTTTTTTCTTGTTAAAATTAATATCCTGTAATTAGTCGACTGACAACACGCACGGTGTTTAACGATTATGATAACAGAAAATTGTTACGAATTCCAGAATGCCTCAAAGTTCGAACAATTCAATCACAGCAAATATTGAAGGAATCAATATCGAAACTCTAATCATCCATCTTGAAAATACACCTAGAATCAATCTATGCTTTTGCAAGGATGGGGCAAACAGTACACGTGTTTAGAAATGCCTTTGCACACACAATAAACGCTTTGTGTATGAATAAGGTGTATACTAAGATAAAACAATGATCTATGTTTTGCGCAAGAGTAAGCAAATAGGGTATGTAGTTGAATAGCCTTATAAAGGTGTGTAGTAGTCGCAGATAAGATTGACTAGGCGGAGCTACCGTTTGTACCTGCTTTAGGAATATTCCATTAACAAAAAGGTTAACCAAGTCACCCGATTGTGTGAATTCAGGTGTAACACAAGCATAGCTTGGCGTATATGACCATTTCGTCCGCTGATAGAAAGCGTGCGAAAGGCACTCTACCGAATCTTCTGGTGGACTTATCGAATTTGACATATATTGACAACACCTGAATAGCTCCGCCTAGTCAATCTTATCTGCGATTACTATACATAATCTAAGTTTAAGCAAAGGAATAAAGCAAGTAGTGTATAAAGTTTTCTACATTACGAAAACACGCCTATACAAATACATTACAAATTTTACCGCCAAAAAATGAAAAATTTAAGATGAAAATTTGAGATATTTTTCTTATTTCTGCTCAAAATATACATCATGGGTACTCGTTAGAACCGCCTAGAGGCGGTTCTAACGAGTACCCACAATCTATATTTTAGAGCAGAAATAATAAAAATAAGGTTTACCTTTTACTATATAAAAGTGGGGTTCGATGAGGTCAAAATTATAAAGGCGTGTTTTCGTGATGTATAGAAAGTCGGTCTATACCAGGTATTTTGTGTTCCCCTTCGGTATACAAATGCCGTTGTTGTTGTTGTTGTCGTTGTTGTTGTTTTTTTGTGTTTTTTGTTTGTTTTTTATGTGTGTGTGTTTTTTTTTTTTGTGTGTGTGTGTTTTTTTTTTCTGAATATTAGTTTCCGACAATATCGTCCATCCTTAAGGCTTGCAAACTGTCGGAGTGGTAAGGCTATAAAAAAATCTTATTTTGCCAGCCATCTTCATTAACGGGAACTTATTTCTAGAATGAATAGATGTCAGATTCAATAAGCCTAGACACGTACTTAAATTATTTGGGACCGGCACACAATGGCGTTTTGTTAGTCTACGATAAGAATGTCGTCAGATTTTATGTTACGGCTCTGTTCCAAAAGAAAAAAAAAGGTTTGTACACTCCACGTTTCTTCAGTGCTTACCTCAAAAGGATTACCCTTACACCGTAAACTTCGGGTTCCAATAGACCTTGTTGCAGAAGAGATTTAAGTCCAACATTGAATTTTGAAATTAAATCGGAATGAAGTCTATAACATTTTGGAAAGGCTTTGCGTAGTTTATGATATCGATAACCCTGATTAAGAAGTTTAGCAGTTAACAATTAATTTATTACGAGTGTTGCAGTCAGTTACATAACTAGACACTCTGGCAAATCGAATTAATTGCGAAATATAAACGCCATAGGATGCCGCACGAGGAAAATCACCATCCAAGAAAGGAAAATTTACAATCTCAAAATCAAAATCATCGCGTTTATCATAAATTTTGCAAGAAACACACCCATCTACAATAGATAGGTGTAAATCCAAAACCGGGGCCTCAGTATCAGAAGAATATGCTTTATTTAACTGAAGTTCTGTGTGTCTGTGTGTGTGAGGGGGATTGGACTGATCAAACAATCGAAATAGGTATTGTCAATATTTAATAAATCATCCAAATATCTAGAAGTCGAGCTAAAGGCTTCAATGATTTCAGATAGGTTTTCAACGGAAACAGGACATCATTAAGGCTCTTTCATAACAAAACAAGAGCAAATCAGCCACAAGGGGTGCGCAATTCGTACCCATCGGAATACCCACAACTTGTCTTAATAACTTTTACCAAATCTTATGTAAATACTGTCAAGAAGAAAGGTGAGAGCTTCACACACTTTCTGACATGACCGTAAAGCATATTTTTATTTGTTTTTTTTTTTTTTTTTTTTTTTTTGTTTTTTACTTTTTTTTATTATTTATTTATTTTTATTTATTTATTGTTTTTTTTTTTTTTTTTTTTTTTTTGCTTCAATACATGTCGGGATTTCTGAAAATTTCTATAGAAATCGCTTTTTAGCAAAATAGCCGTTTCATGTGATGTATGCCACAAAATGCACTTTATTGAGAATGACAGTTTATCCTAGGTCTGATTCGC
Organism: Lucinisca nassula; assembly: GCA_963580285.1. Taxonomy (NCBI): domain Eukaryota; kingdom Metazoa; phylum Mollusca; class Bivalvia; order Lucinida; family Lucinidae; genus Lucinisca; species Lucinisca nassula. Next base: position 127,665,423 of record OY757018.1, on the reverse strand, counting down.
ATAGTGTGTTGCACTTTATGTGTTTAATATAGAGGATCTTACATGAGTGTTCATGTAGACATAGACATAGACATAGAAGTTTTATTTAGTGTCGAATATGTATAACAAGTAACATAAGCCCAGTAGGGCTTGTATTTCGACAAACATTGAGTAAAACAACAACGGGTTATAAATATATCACAGCATGCAGACATTACAAATAAAGGCACACGTTAAAGAGTAATCACACAGTAAGATAGTTACATAAGAAATAGGTGTTGTAAGATTTACATGTATAAGGTACGTTAAGACATATAATGGACAGTAAATATAAATATATATAATATGTACATGTAATGAGAAAGTACTAAAAAGAAAGAAAAAAGATTAATAAAAAATTGTGTTAGAAAAATACATATATAGTGTTAAGAGGGCGGCCATATGAAGGTCAGTGAATGTCAGTTTGCTGCATCAAAAGACCCCGACTAATACATCCTTGGTACGAAAGCGAAAAAAGGGAAAGGTGAGGCGTAGCCCACAGTGCCCTTAAGAAACAAACAAACAAACAGAAAAAAATATATATAAGCCAAGGATGTAGTAGGGTCCGAACAAAACAAAATAAAAAAGAGAAACGACATGTATATGTTGAGGAAAAGGGATAAAATGCTCGAAGCCGAGCATTTTATCCCTTTTCCTGAGCTCGTTTAATAAATTCAATAATACATGAGCACGAATGCAAGATTCTAATTGTCATATGACATATAAAACGCATTTCATTCACGATTGTTTAGAAAAATATCAATATTCCGCCATTAGTAAACGCGACGTCATTAAGGACGTCGTACGTGTAACGTTACGTGACATATCTAGCTAATTTGCATATTTAATCCACTAGTAGTTTATCGAAAATATTACCTGGCGTTATTACACTCTCAGACGCGACGTCATATGATAAAAAAGGCTACAAGCTCAAGAGCAAAATTGAATGTTGCTGATAAAGGGTAATTTATAATACATTGAATTCTTGCTTTTAATTCTCATTTTGTGCAATATTGACAAGATCCCCCTTTGGTCCTTTAGGCAACCCGGAACCATCATCACGAAAACACACTTACCTACATCTGACCCCCTTTAAACCCACTTTTATAAAGTAAACCTGGGATTTAAAGGGGCAAACTTTATTTTTCTTATTTCTGCTCTAAAATATATATTGTGGGTACTCGTTAGAACCGCCTCGATGAGGCGGTTTTAAAGAGTACCCACAATCTATATTTTGAGCGTAGAAAAATTTCCAATGTATTTGCATAGGCGTGTTTTGTAATCAATTTGAGTAATATTTGATAATCTTTAATCCATTCTCGGGTAGATTTTCAGGGTTTACTTTTTACTGCTCAAACACCGAGCACGCCATTGTCTTTCATTTCTTTTTCTCTTTATTTTTTCTTTCTATGTTTTTTTTTTTATTATTATTATTATTTTTTTTGCTCTTTCATGTTGCATGTGATCATTAGGCAGCGATGCACAAAATATATTCGTTTCCTAACTGTCTCATATTTCCAATCCCAACAAAGATTTTGCCTGTCTAATTAATCAAAATTTAGATATTGACTACAAGAGAAAATTGCAGCACAGCGTTATTAAAGAATCGAATATGTAACTCAAGGTCACTGTTTATCGTGTATTTAATTGCAAATACTATATATAGGAGATATACAGAATATTTTTGTGTTGTTATTATGGTTTGTTATTTTGCATGAGCGATTATTATCACGTCATCATGAAAACACACCTATATTATTTTGACCCCGTTGAACCCTACTTTTATATAGTAAAACTGGGGTTTACAAGGATAAACTTTATATAGTAAAACTGGGGTTTACAAGGATAAACCTTACATAGTGTGTGTGTGTGTGTGTGAATTCGGGTTTAACGTCGCTTTCAACAATTTTTCAGTCATATCACGACGGTGTCTGGTTGCGACAGGGAGCTCAATGCTCACGTTTATAGTGCTGCCTCACTGAAGTATCATGTCCCAGACACATTACATGATACCACACCCAGTCACATTATCCTGACACTGGATCGACCAGTCCTAGCTCTACCCCGTAAATCTGAGTGCCAAACGAGGAGCAGCTAGTACCATTTTTAACGACTTTGGTATGTCGCGGCCCGGGATCGAACCCGAGACCTCCCGTTCCCCGGAGCGGACACTCTACCAACTGAGCTATCGGGGCCGGTAAACCTTACATAGTAAAACTGGAGTTTACCAGGATAAACCTTATTTTTCTTATTTCTGCTCCAAAATATAGTTTGTGGGTACTCGTTAGAACCGCCTCGATGTGGCGGTTCTAACGATCGATGCGGTTCTAACGGATACCCACAAATTATATTTTTGAGCAGAAATAAGAAAAGTATCACATTTTTTCATCTAAAAATTTTTGTTTTTTCGGCGGCAAAGTTTACAATGTGTAAAGTGTATTTGTATAGTCGTATTTTCGTAGTAGTTAACAAGTCTATATGGGCCCCGCCAAGCGATTTTGGTACTTATCGCCTATGCGAGCAGCGAAGGTTCAGGCGAGCCTGCGCATCCGCGCAGTCTCGCCAGAACCTTCGCTGCTCGCTCATGCAAGCAGTGAATCAAGAGGAACCTTCAGACAGAAAGCCATATCCCTGGCCCCTCTGAATGGCTGGGCATGCGCAGTTAAAATGTGTCATTACGGAATGCTCGAAGACCCAAATTCGCTTGGCGGGGCTCATATATTGAAGACCCTGGTAAACCCGACTTGGCTTTAATTGTGATTTCTTTGTTTACCGAGTTGATTCACTGATGAGTTAGAAAACCTAAATGCTGGCTAAACAAATGCTTGTTTGAACCACAGTGAAAGTGAGGGTGAAGGTTCGAATCCCGTAAAGTTAACTTAAACAAACCAGTATTTTTACTGACCATTCCAAGTCGCTGCTTTTTGCTGTGGTTACTCAATGTTTTGTGTTGGTGGTTCTGATTCTTTCCCTAATTATATATGTTGTTACCTTATTGATTCTGATTCCCGCCCCACCCCCTTCTTAGATGTTAATTTTATCCAGTTGTTGGTGATTCAGATTATTCCCCCATTATGTATCTTCTTTTCAGTCAGATTTAGACTGGCGTTTGTGATGTTTCTTGACAGCAGTCTAAGCCGGTTAGAAGTCATGAAGAGATTTCTTCACAGTAAGAATCTGCTACGCTTCGCTTCGCAGATTCTTACTTGTGAAGAAATCTCTTCATAACTTCTAACCTATACTTGGATATTCTGAGTCATCACCTGTTGCTGACGTCCGATTTGTTTACTGTCGTCACTCCATGTTTCGACATCTTTCCGTAGTGATATTGGGTGGGGGGGGGGGGGAGTTTTGGATCTGATTGTATCAGTTCCTGATCGTTTGTCTTTAATTTTTACACCTTTATACGGTAGATTCTTTATTGCTGATGGATTTACATTATGAAAACGCGCCTATACAAATGCATTATAACCTTTATCGCCCAAAAAATGAAAATTTTTAGAGGAAAAATTGTGATATTTTTAGCTCACCTGTCACGTAGTGACAAGGTGAGCTTTTGTGATCACATTTTGTCCGTCGTCCGTCGTCAGTGCGTCCGTGGGTGCGTCCTTGCGTCAGTGCGTGCGTGCGTAAACAATTTCTTGTCCGCACGATAGCATCTTCATTTATTATTTGATTTTAACCAGACTTGCACACAACTTGTACCACCATGAGATCTAGGTTCCTTTCTTGAACCAGCCATATCCCATCATGTGTTACGGAGTTACGGCCCCTGAAAGGGCAAAAATTGCCTATTTTGGTCTTGTCCGCACGATAGCAGCTTCATTTTTTATTTGATTTTAACCAGACTTGCATACAACTTGTACCACCATGAGATCTGGGTTCCTTTCTTGAACCAGCCATATCCCATCATGTGTTACGGAGTTACGGCCCCTGAAAGGGAAAAATTGCCTATTTTGGTCTTGTCTGCATGATAGATGTTTCATTTATGATTTGATTTTAACTAAACTTGCACACAATTTGTACCACCACAAAATCTCGGTCAAGTTCGAATATGGGTCATGTCGGGTCAAAAAGTAGGTCAGTAGGTCAAATCAGAAAAAAAACTTGTGAAGACACGAGAGGCCACAGTTTTGGTCCGATCATCATCAAACTTACCCAGAATGATCATCTTGACAATATCTCAGTCAAGTTCGAATATGGGTGTTGTTGGGTCAAAAAGTAGGTCAAATCACAGAAAAACCTTCTGACCACACTAGAGGCCACAATTTATGTCCAATCATCATCAAACTTGCTCAGAATGATCATCTTAATAATATCTTGCTCACATTCGAATATGAGTCATGCCGGGTCAAAAAGTAGGTCAGTAGGTCAAATCAAAGAAAAACCTTGTGAATATACTAGAGGCCGCAGTTTTAGTCCAATCATTATTAAACCTGCCCAGAATGATCATCTTGACAATATCTCGGTCACGTTTAAATACGGGTCATGTCGGGTCAAAAAGTAGGTCAGTAGGTCAAATCATAGAAAAACCTTATGAACACACTAGAGGCCACAGTTTTGGTCCGATCATCGTCAGACTTGCCCAGAATGATCATTTTGACAATATCTCGGTCAAGTTTGAATATGGGTTATGTCGGGTAACAAAGTAGGTCAGTAAGTGAAATCATAGATAAACCTAGTGAATACACTTGAGGCCACAGTTTTTGTCTGATCATCATGAAACTTGCTCAAAATGATTATCTTGACAATTTCTCGGGCAAGTTCGAATATGGGTCTTGTAGGATCAAAAAGTAGGTCAGTAGGACAAATCAGAGAAAAACCTTGTGAACACACTAGAGGCCACAGTTTTGGTCCGATTATCATCAAACTTGCTCAGAATGATTGTCTTAACAATATCCGGGTCAAGTTTGAATACGGGTCATGTCGGGTCAAAAAGTAGGTCAGTAGGTCAAATCATAGAAAAAGCTTGTGAACACACTAGAGGCCACAGTTTTGGTCCGATCATCATCAAACTTGCCCAGAATGATCACTTTGACAATATCTCAGTCAAGTTCAAATATAGGTCATGTCTGGTCAATATGTAGGTCAGTAGGTCAGATTGTTGAAAAACATTGTGAACACACTAGAGGCCCTAGTTTTAGTTCGAGCAACATCAATCTTGCTCAGAATGATCATCTTGACCATATCTGTGTCAAGTTTGAATATGGGACATGTCGGGTCAAAAAGTAGGTCAGCAGGTCAAATCATAGAGAAACGTTTTGAACACTCTAAGAGGCCACAGTTTCAGTCAAATCATCATACAACTTGCTCAGAATGATCATCTGGACAATATCTTAGTTAAGTTTGAATATGGGTCATGTCAAATCAAAACGTAGATCAGTAGGTTATTTTGTCATAACTTTTGAACCATTTGAGATAGAGCCTTCATATTTGGCATGTAGGTTCCTTCTGACAAGGGCTTCCCACTCATAAAGATTTGACCTGTGACATTGACATGTTACCTACTTTATCATACCTTTTTGAACCATATGAGATAGAGCCTTCATATTTGGCATGCATGTTCCTTGTGACAAGGTTTTCACAGCCATTCAAAACTTTTGACCCATGATCTTGACCTTTGACCTACTTTGTCATAACTTTTAAAGCATTTGAGATACAGCCTTCATATTTAGCATGTAGGTTCCTTGCAACAATGTTGCTTAGATTATCCTCTACCAAAAAGGCTAAAACAATCCCACTCGGATGAACAAAATGGCCACCGGAGGTAAAAATAGAAAAATATTGTAAATTTAATTCAAACGGAAACTCCCCCTAAACCCTAAGGCCAATTTGATTCAAAGTTCCCAGGAATATTGCCTAGGTTACTCCCTACCAAATAAGCTAAAATCACTCTGCTGATGGACAAGATGGCCACAAGAGCTAAAAATAGAATGTACTCAAGACAGCGACACACAGGTGAGCGAACAAGGGCCCTCTAGACCCTCTTGTTCTTACTTCTGCTCAGGATAAAGATTGTGGGTACTCGTTAGAACCGCCTCATCGAGGCGGTTCTAACGAATACCCACAATCTATATTTCAGAGCAGAAATAAGAAAAATAAGGTTTACCCCTGCCAATCCCAGTTTTACTATATAAAGGTGGGGTTCAAGGGAATCAAAATTATATAGGCGTGTTTTCATGATGAGATTGTTTACTCCTTAGAGCCCACAATCAATGTTTTAACTTAAAATCGGAAAAGATCACGGATTTCCATATGAAAAATGCTAGTTCTGGAGATATGAAATCAATACTTGTGTTTAGCATACGTTTTCTTGTTAGTTGTCTAATTAATCAAAATTTAGAGAAAATTGCAGCACATCGTTATTAAAGAATCGAATATTTAACTCGAGGGCACTGTTTATAATCACGAAAACACGCCTATATTATTTTGACCCCCTTGAACCCCACTTTTATATAGTAAAACTGGGGTTTCCGGGGGTATGCCTTATTTTTCTTATTCCTGCTCTAAAATAAAGATTGTGGGTACTCATTAGAACCGCCTCGATGAGGCGGTTCTAACGAGTGCCCACAATCTATATTTTGAGCAGAAATAAGAAAAATATCACAAATTTTTCATCATAAAAGTTTCATTTTTACGGCGATAAAGGTGGCAATGTATTTGAATAGTCGTGTTTGCGTAATGTGGTATTTTTGTTGTTGTTGTTTTTTGTTTATTTTGATGAGCTATTACTACGTAAACAAGTACGTATAATGATCACCCTGGTAAACCCAACTTTGTTTAAGGGATATATTTTGCAGCAGGAATCAGAAAAAAAAAAAACAATCAGAAACATGTCCGATTTAGGGATATGAAAGAGCGAATTTTGCCACATAGATGTGTTGTCTTAATGCATAGTCAAGTTAAATTAATGTCTATTCAATTTTATTTTGGCTCAAAGATAGCCCTCTATATCTGTTATGGTGCAATAGCAAGCTTGCCGGCGCGCCGTGTTTGTCTGGTGTTAGAGCAGCGGCCTAAATATAAGCCATCTTAAATGACATCCATCAGGAAAACATGTCTATGTTTTACGTTTAGTTTTACTGGGATAACTCATATTTTCTAACTTCTGTTCTAAAATATAGATCTTTGGTACTCGTTAGAACCGCCTTGAAGAGGTGGTTCTAACGGGTACCAAAAATATATATTTTGAGCAGAAATAATCAAAATATCACAATTTTTCATCTGAAAATTGTTGTTTTTTTTTGTTTTTTTTTTTGGCGATAAAATTTTTTGCAACGTATTTGAATAGCCGTGTTTTTGAAGTGAAAGACTTTGTCTGTTGAATTTGACATTTAGTGGTTTGGTCTGCTACCCCAAGGAAAGTTTTTGGCCGCCGCTTACATGGTGCAACCAGTTCAGCTATTTTAATTCACATTACGCTAACACACCCGTGCGATATAGTGCATTTGTTATATCTCTAAGTTGGCTACTTTTCTAATGAAAATTGAGGCGGTTCTAACGAGGATCCAAAACCTATGTTTGCAGTATAAATAAGAAAAATATCACGGATTTACTTCAGAAAAGTAGCCATTTTGGTGATGTCAAAAATGCAGCCTGACGCACGGATTTGTTATAATAATGACCTCAAGGAAAATCATTAAGAAAAAAAAACTATACAAATACATTGTAAACTTTACCGCTGAAAAAAAAAATGAAATTTTAAGATGAAAAATTGCGATATATTTCTTATTTCTGCTCAAAATATAGATTGAGGGTACTCGTTAGAACCGCATCATCGAGGCGGTTCTGACGAGTACCCACAATCTATATTTTAGAGCAGAAATCGATGAGGCGGTTCTAACGAGTACCCACAATCTATATTTTAGAGCAGAAATAAGAAAAATAAGGTTTACTATATAAAAGTGGGGTTCTAGGGGGTCAAAGTTTTATAGGCACGTTTTCGTGATGGGGGTCACGAGGAGAAAATCTTTCAATTATGTTTGCCAGTCAGTGTAACGAAACCCCTCTAAGCGACACTTTATGTAGAGAAAAGTGGGGTAATAGGAGTCTACAACACATCACTTATTTGTGCTCGAAAACATTGATTATGGGTACTCGTTAGAACCGCCTCAACGAGGCGGCTCTAAAGAGAACCACAATCTATGTTTGAACAACAAATTAGAAAAATACCATATCTAATTATCGGGAAAATGCTACATTTTGAGATATGAAGACGCCCTTTTAGGACAGGGGTGTGTCATTGTAATGCTTTACGACAGACAGACAAACAAACATACAGAGATACAGACAGGCATATATATATATATTTTTTATTAAAGTCTCATTTTTGTACAAATATATAAAACATAAATCTAAAAACACTGCTATTTACTTATTAGAGTGAATTCGTTTCCGCTGGCCGTTCCGGGGCTGTTCTTCTGCCGCGGTTTGTTTTTGTTATGATTTGTCTTTGGGTTTTTGTGTCGCTTGTGTTGTTTTGTTTTGGATGGCCTATTAGCTGTTTTGTGGAAGAGTGGTTGTCCTTTTGGCTTTCCGCTGTTGATGTTTCCCTTGGGGTCTGTTCTTTCGTGTTTGTGTTTCTTTCCCTTTGGTGCCTCTGATGGGAGCCGTGGGTTAATTGTATCGATTCCTGATCATTGCCTCCACTTCTACTTAGAGGAGTAAAACCTAATAGCAATGGAGGTAAAAGTACTTTTTAATAAGAGAGAGTGAAAGAAATGTGCGTTGAACGTAAATCAAATGCAAATGTCAAACAATCCAATATCGCGCTTCGTAATTTACTACTTTATAAAATCTTCTGCTATTGAATTTAAAGTGCGTGTTATACAGTAAAATGGTGTCTTTCTATGGCAATGATCACGGTCAAGAAGATTTCTCCCGGGAGATCATTGTGTAGTGTATGTCACATATATCAGGACATATTTTTGCTTGTTTTAGCTGAAAATTATCTTCCTCGCTGTATAATCATAGCAGTAATCCATTTCAAGAGTTTGGGGAGTGTCAGCTACGGTTACGTACAGCAATTTAACAAGATGAAAGTGGCAGAAAAATGACCAAATGTTACTTTCTTCGATGACTTGGACCTGTACTGTTCGTAAATAACCGAGTTTGCGTTTTCCCGTCTTAAATGGGGCTACGTTACGGAACCTGGGAAGGAACATGCATTTTTTAACATGTTGTGCAAACAAGATATTATCTTGTATATTATCATGTCCGCACAAGATAATATGTTGTGCGCAGAATTTATCTTGTGCGGATAGCATAATGTATCTTGTGTGAACAACATAATATCTTCTACAAAAGATAATATTTTGTTCAACCAACTTAATATATTGAGCGCACACGATATTATCTTGTGCGCACAACATAGATCTTGTGCGGACAACATAATATCTTAAGCGTCTGATTAAATTGTGCTAACAAGATAATACGTTGTGCGCACAAGATATTCAGTTCTGCCAACAAGATATTATCTTGTACGCACAAAATAATATCTTGTGCGCACAAAATAATATCTTGTGCACACTACAATTATGTTGTCCGCACAAGATATTAAGTTGTGCGAACAAGATAATATCTTGTGTACACAAGATATTATGTTGTCTGCACAAGATAATATGTTGTGCGAACAAGATTATATATTGTGCGCCCAAGATATTATGTTGTGCAAACAAGACACTAAGTTGTGCGCGAACTCTGCATAGGAGTAACCTTTTTATACCTGTATGTCACTAATGGTGACTTGGGGTAAACAGTTTTCGAACAATTCTTACACGTAAAATTATACTTCTTTAATAAAAGGTTTATTACAACTCATTTGTTGCAAGGAAACTGCTGCCAATCATTGTTGCGAGTTTTGGCTACTGAAATTGGTTTAATACCCTTTCACCCCTTAGCTTCGAAATCTGTTGTGAACTCTTTTGTCGTTGCATTTGGATACACTCGTAAATGGCACTGAAAATTTCAGTCAAATAAAGCAACCTTTATCTCGATCTACACTGTCAGCATATCGTGGCCTGAAAACATTTTTAGTTCAAATAAGGCGAAATCTTCTTGTTGGTATGATCTTTTAACCCATTTCAGGCCGGAAACCCCTAAAGGGGTACCCTGGAAAACAGTGCAGGTCCAGATCAGACGCCGCAAAATGCGGCGTCTGATCAGGGCCTTCACTTTTTTTCTAAAAGTTCAGTAATTTTCCAAATTAATTTTGAAGAAAACACAACCTGATACCCCTAAATTTTGAAAATGACTCCTGTCAAATATCAGGTGGAAGATTCCATTTGGTACAAAACGGGTAAATACACCCTACACCATATAGAGGAAATTTGATTTTTTCAGTGCACGATGGAAATTTATTTCATCAAATGAACACCAAAACCAGTATTTTTACGAGTGGCGTAGCCACGAGTGGAAATACCAGTTTTGGTGTTCATGAGTGAAATAAAATTTGATCTTACATTGGAAAAATCAAAATTTCTGTTGCTTACATGCTTCAAAACGGCAATATTTAGTTTCACTAATGGCATCACTCACCTTCTGAGAAAACCTACTTTGTTCTTGGTCTTTTCGCGTCAATTTAGTAGTCTCCAACGTGCTTAATGGGTATAATATTGGGTGTAAAATGAAAGTTTGCACTTGAGAAATAGCCTGGGATGGCGTTATTATGATGATTGAGAGAGTAGTTTCCCTTTCCCAAAGAAGTTGCGGACTGATCTAACCTCGCGCGACAAAATACCGTGACGACGTCAGCGTTGAAAATAATAACGTCCTCTTGACGTATGATCGGGCTAAGCGTCAATTCTAACACAGTGCATTAATTTTCAATCATCTGACAATGCAAAAACTGACCACGGAATTAGATTTGGAGAAAAAAAAGTAGTCCCAAACAGTGAAAACTAAAATTGATATCAGTCACTGTTCCAAACAGTGATACTATCGTTTTCCATTTCACTGTGAAATCTCTATATTTCACTGAAAACATGTAAGAAGCAGGCATATTACATTGTTATAATGATTTTTTAACGAATATGGTAATTTCAGTGAACGAAATGCTATTTGGTGCCTGTGCCGTTTTTCTCTGAACCTGGTCTATTACTTATTACTATGATGTTGTATAAATGGAGTTTGCTTCTTGACTTTAATCAAGTATGAAATTAAAAACCCACGCACATTCTATAAACGATTCAGGGGGAATTGTTCATAGACTTCGAATTCAGGCATTGTAGGTTTAGGGCATAGTGTAAAGGATCTTTATTAGTATAATTTTGCAGAGCTCACTGCTGCAGAGCTAAATTAGGGAGAGACTACATGATATTACAATTATCCAATGTGAAGCGCACGATTCCGTGAAATGAACACCCCTCTACACCCCACTTTATATAGAGAAAACTGGGGTTTACCGGGGTATACATTATTTTTCTTATCTCTGCTTCCAGACATAGGTTGTAGGTACTCGTTAGAACCGCCTCAAAGAGTCGGTTCTAACGAGCATCTTTGAGGCGGTTCTAACGAGCATCCACAACCTATGTTTGCAGTATAAATAAGAAAGATATCACGGACTTTCACCAGAAAAGTAGCTATTTTGGAGATGTGAAAAATTCACTATGTCGCATGGGTGTTTAATCGTAATGGATTCGACCATCACGTGAACAAGTCCGTTAAATGAAAACCCCACTATACCCAACTTTATATAGAGAAAACTGGGGTTTACTTGGGTATACATTATTGCTCTTATTTCTGCTCCCAGACATAGGTTGTAGGTACTCGTTAGAACCGCCTCATAGAGGCGGTTCTAATGAGCACCCAAAACCTATGTTTGCAGTATAAATAAGAAAGATATCACGAACTTTCACCAGAAAAGTACATGTAGCTATTTTGGAGATGTGAAAAATTCACTATGTCGCACGGGTGTTTTATCGTAATGGATTCGACAAACACATTTTCAAATGAAACAAGCTTTGCTTTTATACCTTTAATAATAAGCTGGTATCCATGGCTCTTGGAGTCAAATTTAGAGGTCAAAGGACAGAAGAATCGAAGAATTTGGAAATGACCGTTTGAAGCGACTATAATAGCTACAAACTTTGCTCTTGTAGTGCCCTTATAAATCCGATTTTATGCCATTTACATTATTTTCAAATTGACAATATTTCAACCCGCAGCCTACAATTGAATCGTTAGAAAAATGCAACTTTTACAGTAAAGAAACACAGCATTATTATGGATGAATTGTAAATATGTTTTCTGTTCTTATGAACTTCATTTATAAAAATGAGAAACATAATAAAACGATATCTTGTGGACAGTTTTATATTAATTTTTGTGACTTATAGCACTTATACGTCTTCTAAGTGAACATATTGATTGTTTATTATCCGCAGTCAGGGCACAGCAAAATGTACAATTTGACAAGTTTGAAACACAACTTCCCATACAAAGTGTCCACTAAGTTCCTTACGCAACCTTATAATATTAATCAACTGATCTTTTTATATGGTAATAATCAGTCAGTCTTTAGCAACCATTAGCTTTTTATTTATTCTCTCAGTCAAAATGTGACGTGCGTGCAACCTTTTCTCGCTGAACTGCTAGAAAACCATGTACAACCTTCCTGTAAGGATTGCTGCATTTCAAGAACTACTTGTGTAAAGAAAATGTGTAAGAATTGCCGCGTTGAAGTCTTAAACAACAATATTAGTGATTAAGGACAGTTTAGGTCAATGCGGCTTAAGGGGGTCAGAATTGTATAGGCGGGTTTTCGTGATGGATGCCGCAGAACGCGGCGGCTGATCAGGGCCTGCACTGTTTGCAAAATTTTCAGTCAATTTCCAAATAGTTTTTGATAAAAGCGCAGCCTTCACCCCCACATTTTGAAATGGAATCCTGCTTTATATAAGGTGAAAGATTCCATGTTAAATAACCACAAAAGCGCGATTGAATCCGAGGAACTTCACGTGCTGATATCACTCGATCAATGCATGTTTACTCTTTTTTGTTGCCCAAGGCGACATTGCTCCTCACGTCCGCAATGTACACTTTAACAAGTTAGTGAAATTAGCACCTGTAAAACCTCACTTTCTATAAAGAAAAGTGGGGTTTACCGTGGCATACATTGTTTTTCTTATTCATCACGAAAACACGCCTATACAATTTTTGACCTCCTTAAACCCCATTTTTATAGAGTAAACATTTGGTTTAGAGGGGTAAAACTTATTTATCTTATTATTGCTCTAAAACATAGATTGTGGGTACTCGATAGAACCGCCTCGATGAGGCGGTTCTGACGAGTATCCACAATCTATGTTTTGAGCATAAATAAGAAAATATCGCAATTTTTCATATTACAATTTTCGCTTTTTCTGTGGTAAAATTTACACTGTACGTGTTTTCGTAATGTCTGTTTCAAGTAATAGGTTGTTGGTGCTCGTTAGAATTGCATCAACGCGGCGGTTCTTCCGAGAATCTACAACATATGTTTTGAGTAGAAACAAACTGATAATTTTGTTTGGTTTTGTTTGTTTGATTTGATATTTAACATCCCCGTCAACAATATGTAGGTCAGTTTGGAGACGTTGCTTCCAATGTTGTGGGACTTTTACCCGACATTGAGATAAAATGACATCTCAAGCCCTGTCGCCCAATGAAACCAACAGGGTTTATAAACATGGACGGTCCGACTCGCACCGCATTGCCTGGGCAGGCATAGATCCTGTAAGCGGTTTACCAGTACTCGTGTGCGGGCCGGATTCAGCTCTGCGTGGAAGCATCATGTAGCGATTTATTTCTTCAAGCCCCAATGGGCGGATGCCGAAACAAACTTATAATCAGAAAATTAAAAAAAAGCACAATGCCGCATGTATTACGAAAACACACCCATACAAATGCATTGTAAACTTTACCACCGATAAAAAAAACGAACATTTTAAGATGAAAAATTGTGATTTTTTTTTTCTTATTTCTGCTCAAAATATAGATTTTTGGTGCTGGTTAGAACCGCCTCGAGGGACGGTTCCAGCCAGTACCCACAATCTGTATTTTCGAGGCGGTTCTAACCAGTACCCACAATCTTTATTTTGAGCAGAAATAAGAACAATATCACCGATTACAATGTATTTGTGTATGCGTGTTTTCGTAATGAGTTTAAAAAAGGTCCTACAGCTCTCTTTAGCATCTTCGACAGATACGCGAAAACCTGTGACAGCAGCAATTCGTTTTTAACATGACAAAATCAGGAAAATCGACCGTCTACTATTGAAATTAGAACTATGTCCCGCTGGCTTTTCTAGAACGTAGAACATTTACATAACGTAACAATATTACACACACATCTTTGTACGTCACGAGAAGAAAATATTCCTTGCGGCCAATGTAGCACGCAGGTCGGCCTTTTCAGCTACGTCGCGTCTGAGAATGTAATTTGAGCCAGCGCACGACAACACCTACACTAAGACATGCGCGCCCAGCGAAGACTCAGATCAGCCTGCGCATCCGCGCAGTCTCATCAGAGTCTTCGCTGTGCGTTCTAAGGATAGGTAAGGGCCCAATGCTCCTTCATGCAGCAAGAGAAGTCTCTATTCAGACTATATTGATGCCCAGGCTGATCTGATTCTTCGCTGGGCACCCATGTAAACTGTAGGAAATGCTGTGCCCCGGCTCAATTTTATCTTTCTTTCTTTCTTTCTACTGATCGGCCCCCGCCCATCGGGGCTTGAAGAAATTGATGGGCTGCATGATGCTTCCACGCAGAGCTGAAACCGACCGCACACGAATATTGGTAGACCCCTTACAGGATCTAAGCCTGTCCAGGCATAGCGGTACGTGTCGGACCGCCCATACTTATAAAACCTATTGGTTTCATTGGGCCACAGGACTTGAGATGTCATTTCATCTCAATCTTGGGTAAAAGTCCCACAGAATTGGAAGCAACGTCTCCAAAATGACCTATAAAGTGTTGACGGGGACGTTAAACCTCAAATCAATCAAAAACTTTCTACTAATACTGCGATCGGTCACATTTGACCATTACTCGCAGGTGTATATAACATACACTCCAGTTTTGCAGGACGAATGCCTACACAGTAATCAAGTAATTATGGTAGGGTCCTTTAACCGCTGCACAGAGGATGGTTCTCCATGCACAGGGGGCCCCCAGTTAACCTCCCGATCCGAAGGACGGTACACTTTTTGATATTCATCCCTGCAAATGATGCCAATGGAGCGTGTTCGGACACCGAAAATTTATCGCCGCTAACGGGGATCGAACCCGGGAACTTTTATTATCAGAGGCAAGTGCACTAACCACTGCGCTATCACGCTCCACTTATCATTATACTTATTCTTGTACTGCCCTTGAGACAACAGATTTTCCATCCCTATACTCACTATATGATAGTGGCAGACATCTCGCCGCCTTCACAGCCTAAATAGATCTAGCTGCCTCGAGGGCCGGGTCAGAGTCTGTCCCGCCCTTAAAACAACCTGTCGGCCCTGCAAATATTAATACATGAGAAATGGCACAAAAATAACCGAATTTACTGTAGTTTTTAAAGACAGCGCTTGACAAAGCATTATGATACAGTAACACATCCGTGTGATTATTTTGGTTTTACGGCCCTTTCAAGATTATTTCACTCATATCGAGCCGATCGTTATTCAGAGGTGGGCGAAAACCAGAGTACCCGGGGAAAACCACCTGACCTTCCGTTGCAGAACTTGGCGTCTCACATAACATCCGTGTGATATATGTCGTGCACGCTTTCATGTTTCAAAAACGGTTATATTCTATTGAAATTGTGTGCTGTTTCTTACTTATGTTTTAAGCATAGGCCCGATGTGGGTGCTCGTTAGAACCGCCTCATGGGGGCGGTTCTAACGAGTACGCACAACCTACGTTGATACATAGGATGTGGGTGCTCGTTAGAACCGCCTCATTGAGGGGGTTCTAACGATTACGCACAACCTACATGTACGTTGATGTGGGTCCTCGTTGAGGCGGTTCTACCGAGCATGCTCATTTTATGTTTTGGAGCAGAAATAAGAACAAATATGTATACCCCTGTAAACCCCACGTTTCTCTATATAAAAGTAGGATTTATAGGGGTAATAATTGCATTTTCTTGTTTAAGTGATTTATGGGCTTTGGTTAACTACACTGAGCTCAAACCTGAGACTACAATTTGTGTATGGCGCAGAATCAGATGGATTTTAAAGCGTTTCATCTTTGTACTATATATACTATGGTACAGTGGTGTAAAATATGTACTATGGTACAGTGGTGTAAAATATGTACTATGGTACAGTGGTGTAAAATATGTACTATGGTACAGTGGTGTAAAATATGTACTATGGTACAGTGGTGTAAAATATGTACTATGGTACAGTGGTGTAAAATATGTACTATGGTACAGTGGTGTAAAATATGTACTATGGTACAGTGGTGTAAAATCCTAATGCGTGTTCTTGCATTTCTTAATTGGTGGTTCGTGGAGACATTCTGACACAATAAGAGCTTTTTCCTGGCATTTTTCTGAAGAATTTACATAAACGTCTCTCTTTTTCAGCTTTTCACTGGTTTTATAGCTTTTTTATGGCTGGAGAATTTCCTTGCGGCAAACTATGTTTGTTTGTTTTTTTGTTTTGTTTTTTTTTCTGTTCAAGAATCTGCTAGATTTTGCCTGTTTTGACGGAATGGAAAAAAAATTTCTTAAAAGCTGATTTTTGTACGGAATCCGGGAAGGGACATGCTGATTTTGTTTTAATTGTCTGTACAAGATAGCATCTTGTGCGCACAAGATAATATATTGTGCGCACAAGATAATTTAATATGCGCACCAGATATTACCTTGTGTAATCAACATATCTTGTTCGCACAACTTATTAATTTGTCGACCAAAACAACAACAAAAAACAATAATAATATCTTGTTAGAATAACTTGTTATCTTTTCTAAGGTCATTTATCCTTTCCGCTAATTCAAGAAGGGTATTTGTCAGTTTCTGGCGAAAGAATTTGGAATGTACTGGTTAACCGTTTACGTATAAGCCTGCCCCGGATAAGTGTGGATAGGTAAACTGACCGGCTCATAAATGAACGAAAATAGTGTTGACTGGGCCGTTAAACCCCAATACCAACAAACACAATCTTGTCCGAAAAACATAATATCTTGTCCGCTCAACAAATTATCTTGTTTGCAGAACATAATGTGTTGTTCGCACAACATATTATTTTTTAAAGAAAAGGGATATTATGTTGTGCGAACAAGCTATATGTTATATGTTGTGTGAACAAGATATTCTGTGTGGACAGCAAAATAAATTGTGGGAACAAGATATTATCTTGAGCGCACAAGACATTATGTTGTTCGAAGAGAAAAATATATTGTGCGGACAAGATAATATATTGTATGAACGAGATATTTTCTTGTGCGCTAAGGATAGTATGTTGTTCGCACAAGATAATATCTTGCGCGCACAATATATTCTCTTGGGCGATCTTTTGCAGAAAACTTAAAAATCCAGCATGTTCCTTCCCAAGTTCCGTGAAGTTGTTCTATTCGAGCACGAAAAAATATGTTATACATGTAGTTCTTAACGTGAATAGACAGTACAGCAACGTTTTTCCGCAACCTTGTAACAAGGGTCTGCTGACAAGGAAATACTTTGCTCCTTGGGAGCACATTTTGATGGATACGCCTGTAAATCCCATTTTACACAGAGAAAAGCGGTTTACAGGGGTATATATAAATTTCCTTGGTTTTGCTCAGAAACATTGATTGTTGGTTCTCGTTATAACGGGTATTTACAGTCAATGTATGTTGTCTGAAGTATCACAAGTTTCCACCTAAAGTACTAGTTCTCATCACGAAAACACGTCTTTATAATTTTGACCCTTGAACCCCACTTTAATATAGTAAAACTGGAGTTTCGAGGAATAAAACCTTATTTTTCTTATTTCTGCTCTAAAATATAGATTGTGAGTACTCGTTAGATTGTGAGTACTCAATAGAACCGCCTCGATGAGGCGGTTCTAACGAGTAACCACAATCTATATTTTGAGCAGAAATGAGAAAAATATCACAAATTTTCTCTTAAATTTTTCATTTTTACGGCGGTAAAATTTACCATGTATTTGTATAGAGGTGTTTTTGTAATGTCTTGAGATATGAAGGACGTTATTCGAGCACAAGGTTGTATTACTATATTGAAATTCTTTCCTTTATGTCGTAGACTGGATTTCTTGTCCAGAGGGTCTCTTTATTTACGGAAATTATTAACACATCTTTGAGGACAGTATGCCTGCCTCCGTCAGTATATTACGTAATCGAATACATGTTTATAAACAGTTAAACACTCCCGAAATAATACGCAGCTAACACGAATATGTTGATCAGACTGCGTGGATGAGTAGGTTTATCTGCATTTTATTGTTCGCCCAAAAAATGCCCCCAACACCCCCCGCCCAAAAAAAAAAGGTGATCTCATATATTTACAGCTCCAAATCGTAGGCGTATTGGGTGCCATATTATTAAGGCTTCCACCATGTCTCTACCCATTTTTTTTGCACCGGAACCCCAAAACGGGCGTATGATCAGGGCCTACACTATTTGTAAAAAGTTCAGCTTTTTTCCGAATAACTTTTAAAGATACATTGAAACACAACCTGTCATCCCTAAATTTCAAAATTGACTACTGCCATTAAAAAGTGGAAGGTTCTATTTGGTACAAAATGGGTTAATGGGATGCCGATTTAAGGTGAGTTTAGAATTGCGACATGTTCAGACACCAAATGGACATACAATAAACTTCTATCAGACTAAGACCGCCTACATCGAGAGAAGCGAGCAAACGAAGGGTGACAATTATTTACCTCAGAATGATGGACAGTTCAATTTCACAGTCGTACATGAAAATACAGTAAAACTAGCCCTAAACCGAGACTTTGCCCTTCATCAGGAAAACAGGCCTATAAAATTGTGACCGCCTTGAACCCCACTTTTATATAGCAAAACTTGGGTTTACAGGGGGTAAACCTTATTTTTCTTATTTCTCGTCTAAAATTTGGATTGTGGGTGTTCGTTAGAACCGCCTCAATGAGGCGGTTCTAACGAGTGCCCACAACCTATATTTTGAGCAGAAATAAGAAAAATATCAATTTTTCATCTTAAAACTTTCCTTTTTCAGGCGAAAAATTTAAAATGTATTTGTATAGGCGTGTTTTCGTAATGAAATTCCCAGTATAGTCCCTGGTCAGACCACTGTATTAGATATTGTACTTACTTGAACAGTTAACAATTTGACCATTAACGAGCTCGTTAAGCTAACAATGCTTTGAAAAGCTGGGCCCTGATCATCTACATAAGGCGCCACATTACGCAAACACGTCTATACAAAATACAATGCTGCATTTATCGCCGAAAAATGAAAAATTTAAGATGAAAAAGTGTGATATTTTACTTATTTCTGCTCAAAATATAGATTGTGGGCACTCGTTAGAAACGCCTCACCCAATCTATGTTTTAAAGCATAAATAAGAAAAATAAGGTTTACCCCTGTAAAACCCAGTTTTACTATATAAAAGTGGGGTTAATGGGGATCAATATTATATAGGCGTGATCTGTTTTAACCCGTTATTATAAATATCGTTTTGGCGCCAAAGAAAGAAAGAAAAGACTGCTTACATGTATGTTTTCTTTGTGTTGCAATTTTACGTCCACGTTAGCATTATGTAGGTCATTTTGGAGACGTTGCTTCGGACTTTGTGGGACTTTCTTTTTATATCTATCTATCTATCTACTGATACTGCGTCGGTCATATCTGACCATTACCGCAGGTGTATATTACATACACTCCAGGTTTTGCAGGATGAAAGCCTACACAGTAATCATGTAATTACGGTAGGGATCTTTAACCTGCACATGGGATGGTTATCCATGCACAGGGGGCCTCCAGCTAACGTCCCGATCCGATGGACGGTGCAATTTAGGACAGTCATCCCTGCAATTGATGCCAATGGAGCGTGTTCGGACACCGAAATTTTATCGCCGCTGCCGGGGATTGAACCCAGGACCTCTAGCATCAGAGGCAAGTGCACTAACCACTGAGCTATCACGCTCCATCTCAAATCCAAAGACTCCGTTAGTGTTGAAAGGGCTGTCTGACTCGCACCTTTTTTCCTGGGCAGGCTAAGACATTTTCAGCGGGTTACCAGTACGCAAAAGTTCAATGGTTCTTAACTCTAATCTCTATTTCGCCAAGCCCGGTGTGTATGGCATTGATCAAACGAACTTGTTATCATGTTTGCGCTTGAGTTGAAATAAAACTTTTCTTTTATCTATATAAATGATCTCGTAGCGTTTCTGTATTTTAACGAAAAATTGTATCATTCTATAAGCAATCAGTCAATCTTAAATTATCTACTCAAAGTTACCACATATTTACGGAACCCGGGAAGGGACATGATTTTTTATTTTTATTATGTTGTGCGAACAAGATATTATCTTGAGCGGACAAGATATTATCTTGTTCGGACAAGATATTATCTTGTGCGGACAAGATATTATCTTGTCCGCACAAGATAATATCTTGTCCGCACAAGATAATATGTTGTCCGAACAAGATAATATCTTGTCCGCACAAGATAATATCTTGTCCGCACAACATATTATCTTGTTTGCACAACATATATCTTGGGAAGTTGTGCGAACAAGATATTATCTTGTGCGGACAAGATATTATCTTGTTCGGACAACATATTATCTTGTGCGCACAAGATATTATCTTGTGCGGACAAGATAATATCTTGTGCGGACAAGATAATATCTTGTGCGCACAAGATAATATGTTGTCCGAACAAGATCTATGTTGTGCAGACAAGATATTATCTTGTGCGGACAAGATAATATCTTGTTCGCACAACTAAATATCTTGTGCGGACAAGATAATATCTTGTCTGCACAAGATAATATGTTGTCCGCACAAGATAATATCTTGTGCGCACAAGATAATATGTTGTCCGAACAAGATAATATCTTGTCCGCACAAGATATTATCTTGTGCGCACAACTTATAAAACAAAAAAAAATCATGTCCCTTCCCGGGTTCCGTACATATTGGCCATTGAAACCAATTTCTTAATCAACGATTATGCGGTAACAGTTGTTAGATACCGGTACATTTACCGGCATTCAGTGCTTCCATTTATACAAAGAAGGAATCAATTTTTTAACCCATACAGTACAGGAAACTCCAAAACGGGTACCCTGGCAAACAGTGCAGGCCCAGATCAGACGCCGCAGAACGCGGCGTCTGATCAGGGCCTCCATTGTTTGCTAAATGTCCAGTCATTTTCCAAATAAATTTTGATGAAAACACAACCTGATACCCCTAAATTTTGAAATGAACTCCTGCTGAAATTAAGGAGGAAGATTCCATTTGGTACGAAAAGGGTTAATCAACGATTATTCGGCAACAGTTATAAGATACCGGTACATTTACTGACATTCAGTGCGAATTAAGACATATTATCCTGATATTCTCTTCCATTTATACAAAGAATTTCTTTTTTTTTTAATCAATGGGAGCTGAACTATAACTTCTCCGAGACTTCGGTTGTGGGTACTCCTAAGAACCGCGGTTTTAACGAGCACCCACTGACTATGTTTGGTTTTTCGTTAGAACCGCCTCGATGTGGCGGTTTTACCGAGCACCCACAGACTATGTTTGGAGTGTAATATGAAATATATCAGATTTTGTATCTGAAAATTTTCATAGGTTGGTGGAAAACCTGTTATTCTACATTTCTTTGCTAGAAAGTCCGGCATAATCCCAAAATACAGATGCCATTGCCCGCAGAAGGTTGCGTTCAATTTCTTATGAGTGGATGACACTAAAAGGGTGCAATTCTGCCCTCATACCTAATTAACATGTATTGAAACAAGGCATGAAAATCTGGTGGTCAATTTGAAATGGGATGGGCTGGTTACTTATTCACTTACCCTCGTATTTATAGTCGGAGAGTTATATTTGGCATCAGGATAACACGTTCGTCAGAATAAACACCCCGATAAACCCCACTTTATATAGAGAAAACTGGGGTTTACAGGGGGATATATTATTTTGTCTAATTTTTACTGCAAGACATAGATTGTGGGTACTCGTTAGGACCGCCTCAAGGAGGTGGTTCTAACGAGCATCCACGATCTATGTTTAAAGTATAAATCACACATTTTTACAAGAAAATTGACGGTTGTGGAGGTATGAAAGAACGGACTATGCTACACGTATGTGTTATCGTAATGAAAAATCTGGCCCCGAGGTTATAAAACTTTGTTTGTGCTCAACTAAGCTGAGCATGAAATTTGTCCTGCTCATAAATTTTAAAAATGCCAACAATTGTTGGCATTTTAAAAATTTATGAGCAGGACAAAAAATTCTGTGCTGATCTGAGCAAGAAAAATGACTCTATCATTTGTATTTTAATATTTATGAGCCTAATAAGTTTCATGCTCAGCTGAGTTGAGCATGAAAAAAGTTTTATAACCTCCTGGCCTGGACTCCTTTGCTCGATATGGCAGATAGCGCAGACCAAGATTAACCCTTCTCTTGCTGAATATTCATTTTAGCCCCACCCATCTCTGACTTTGAACCAATCAGATTGCTTGATGTAATTTACTCCTACAAATTCATAAACTGAATGTCAAACAGTGTAGATCCTGATCAGATGGCTTCTTCAGAAGCCATCTGATCTGGATCTACACTGTTTCCAAAGATAGGGGTTGTCGTGAACAGCAAGAGAAGGGTTAAAAGCCACGAACTGCGGCGTCTGATGCTTGCTTAATACACTGGAATTTAAGAAATTAACAGTCTCCGTTCAGATTTGTTTTGTCAATCAGTCAGTATTTGGTCAGTATTTTGCTAGTCTACTACACAACCTGTGGCAACAATTGTACTATTTGAGACAACACACTGAAACAAGTAGTCTTCCTTCTTCTTTTTTTAGCTCACCTGGGCCGAGGGTATTAAATGCCAAAAACTACAAAAATGTACTTAAAACGCGAAATTACTATGGGAAAATGTAGAGACGACACTGGGTAGGGTCGGAAGTTGAAAATAACAGGGTCGGTGTTGTAATTTTTATTTTTGTTGTTTTATTGATAAAAATAGTAGAGTCGTGCGGTCTGAAGCAGAGTCGGTCAGATTAGCGGAATCACGGCTATTTTAGGCCTGACATGATAGTTACAAATCAGGTACCACAATCCTGCCTCATTCATCCCTTTTGGCAAATGTTAAGTTCGCAAACGTAAAACATACGTCTCAGCGGTAGCCTGGTCATTTTTATTATGAAGTGTCTAGACCAAATGGACATATGACATATAAAACCGTTGTATATTGACCATTTTCACGCAATGAAATTGGAACAGCCTTTTAGAAAATTGTAAATTAATTTTACCAAGAAAATAGCGCCCGGTTCCGTCCAATAACACCAGTCCATCAAATTAACTCTTATCGCGCTGTTCACGACAACCCCTATCTTTGGAAACAGTGTAGATCCAGACAAGAAGCCATCTGAACAGGATCTACACTGTTTGACATTCAATTTATGAATTTGTAGGAATAAATTACATCAAGTAATCTGATTGGTTCAAAGTCAGAAATGGGCATGGCTAAACTGAATATTCAGCAAGAGAAGGGTTAAACCTGCATGGAATCCCATCTCTCAGCCACGTATTTTCTCCACCAAGTTCTCCCTGAAAAATATGTCTTCAAGGCACACCTTGAACATCAGACGGATAGGTTCTGCCAAAAAACCGCGATTCGGCCTTTTTTCAAATGTGGCAAAAACCGTTTCGGTGAGTTGTCATGTCCGTAATGTCTCAGACATGAATTCAACACGCAGACAAAATAATGGTACTTATATTATAACCAATATATGCCTACCGTCTCTTTTTGGGGCATTGGCAAACAGCGTACACCAAGATCAGACGCCGCGTTTTCTGGATTTACACATTTTCATCAGGAAAACACGCCTATATGATTTAGATCTCATTGAACCCCACTTTTACACTGTAAAACTGGGGGTTTACATGACGTTATTACATTCTCAGACGCGGTGTCATTCGATATATTACGATACAAAACACGTGCGACATAGTGCATTTTTTTCACATCTCCAAAACGACTACTTTTCTGATGAAAATCCGTGGTACTTTTCTCATTTTTACTGCAAACATAGGATCTGGGTTCTCAATGGAAATGAGGCGGCTTTCAGGAGTGCCCACAGCCTTTGTCTTGGAACAGAAATAAGAAAGATAATGCATACACCCGTAAACCCAAGTTTTCTCCATATAAAGTGGGGTTTAGGAGTGTGTTCATTTCACGGACTTGTCCACGTGATGAGGCACAAACAGACATGCTCATCTACACAAGCTAACAACACCATTACGAAAAAAGTAGTATACGGGTCTCTTTGGTGCCAATGACGTCACAAGCTGGTCGACAAGATGGCCGCCAGTTTGATCTGGGTTGACCTCGCGGGGGTCGCTCTCGATGCGGAGTTTGAGACCAAGATGGCCGCCGTGTTGAATGACCGGAGAGGGGTCGCTGGATGAGGGGGCGAAGCGTTGGCGAGCGAGATGACCGCCATAAGTTGGATGACGCGTTTAGCGAAAACGCCCTAGACCACGGGGAAGGTAGCGTCACGTCCAAGGGTACGGGGTCTTCTATATACAGGCTCATCTATAGGGTGGAAGGGGGTTCCGATCCTATTCTACCGAATGGTGGCTATCTCCGGTAAGGGATTGGCAAACCGTATAATTTCTAGTCGGATGACCTTGTGGGGTCGCCTTTGTAGGCCAAGATGGCCACCGGGTGACTGTTTAGATAGATACACCATATCCATCAGATCCGTATCCCACTTGCTGTCCAGCCCTTCGACAATGACTCTAGATCTCCGAAATCACGAGTAGTATTAGCGGCGCTTTGGCGTCATGGACTGCGCATGCGCGGGGATGACGTCACGGCGCGTCGGCGCGGCAGCCATATTGGATGACCTCGGAATAACTTTGGCGCCACGGACTGCGCATGTGCGGGGACGACCTCACGGCGCATCGGCCATTTTGGATGACCTTTGCCACGTCTCTATTGTTCGGTGAAGGCACTAAACAAAAGGTCAACCCAGCTGCTACGTGACCTCGGAATAAAAATCCGTCTCTATTGTTCGTAAAAGGCACTAAAAATTGAAAACAAAAGGTCGAGGTGAAACGACAAGCCCTGCCAATAGGGTTTATGGACGGGCCGATTCGCACCGCTTTACCTGGGCTAAGCGTTTTTTTCCAGTGCGCGATTCGTGGAAGCATCTATTTCTTCAAGCCCCGAGGGGCGGGGGGCCAAAAAGATGCATGCATCTCTCTCTCCCTCCTTTATACAAAAAATGTGACAAGGACTGTGTCGTTATACGAGTACCCACAATCTATGTTTTGAGCTATAAATCATTTTTTATCAGATTTGTTTCTATATTTTTGTCGTAAACATATTTGAATAGGGGTATTTGTCTTTCAAAACCAACTTGTGAAAATATCATCTGCTAGTTGGTTTTAGCCTGAAATGCGCCAGTCCGCTTAACACGGAAACACCTGCCCTTAACAGGACTGCTGAACCCAAACAAAGAAAAAATGTCATCTGCTAGTGGTGATTATCGCTTTAAGGTTCATTCGCGGTACATTGGCTTTTTATCGATACGACTATTTGGGCCGGCGAACGAAAAAACCTATAAAAGTAAAACTTTAGCGACAATATATGACCGATCAGCCCGCGTATAAACGCGGTCTCATCACAAAACTAAGGATCAGAAGGGGTACTAAAATTTGAAAACGAACATACCTGGATGACCTCGGCCAGTCCGCTTAACACGGAAAATCGTCTTAATTTCCAGGGTGCATCTTTGTTGGTGGGACTCAAACACTCACTCACTCAAGGGTTCATGTTGAACGCGAATCACCTGCCATTAGCTGGACTGCTGAACCCAAATAAAGAAAAAAATGTCATCTGCCAGTGGTGATGAGCGCTTTCATTAAGGTATATTGACTTTTTATCGATACGAGTATTGGGCCGGCCACCGAAAAAACCTATAAAGGTAATACTTTAGCGGCAATATAAGATGATCAGCCCTCGTATAAACGCGGTCTCATCACAAAACTGAGGATCAGAAGGGGTACTAAAATTTGAAAACGAACATACCTGGGTGACCTCGGCCAGTCCGCTTAACACGGAAAATCGTCTTAATTTCCAGGGTGCATCTTTGTTGGTGGGACTCAAACACTCACTCACTCAAGGGTTCATGTTTAACGCGAATCACCTGCCCTTATCAGGACTGCTGAACCCAAACAAAGAAAAATGTCATCTGCTAGTCGTGATTAGCGCTTTAAGGTTCATTCACCTAAGTGATGTTCTTGACATAAATCAAGTTAGAGAAGACTATACCCTGAACTGTAAGCGAATAGTTTACACACTGGTCAGATGTTGTGTGGCGTCTGATCCGAATCTACCATGTTTGCGAAAACTAATAGGCCTTTGTTTTTATCCGAAGGGGAGCGTGTTTGGACTCGTCTCAAAGAGATCTACGCGATGAAATTATCTCCCTCGGCTGTTCAGATTATCTCTCTTTGGTCTGATGTAAACCCCATATTTTGCTCAAAATCATAGACTGCGGCTCAGATGCGCTCAGCCTGAACTGTAAGCAACCAGTTTACAAAAGGTCATGACTAGTTGAATGTTATTTTCTATTAGCATGTCATTGTCTATATTGTCCACGCCTCTCGACGTAGACTGGCTAACGTTTACTTTTGCTCCAGAAGCATTAAAAAAAAAAAGATCATTACTGGCTGGATGCTATATTCTATTGACTGGCCATCATTGTTATAATGATTAAAAACCGGGATTGACCGGAACACTTCCGTAATCTAATCACACCCTATTCGCATACAAAATAAACAAGTTTTCTGGGTTCACATTATGTTGACTTCCCTCAGATGATACAGTACATCTATTTCTGTTTGTTTTCACTAAAAGAACGCATATGCATGTGTCCTACTGATTTTCCTTGTACGAGTGGTTGTCATAGTAAAAGATTGTAGTTTTGCTAATGTATGAAACTATTATACAAATTTCCGTATTTACTGGCATACTTATACACGAATAGCTTTGTCATTTGACTTTCCAATCCTTCGACTACTCAGATTGATGTGTGCATAGCGTAGACCAAAGGTTTAAGTAAAAGCTAATACTCGCAATATTACAAACATTGCTCGGTCCTACGAATTGCCGGAGCTTATCATTGAAGGGCTTAATACACATTACAATCGCACATCCATCCGGCCATCCGTCCATAGACACAACCACGCACATACATATATACATACATACATACGCACATACATTTTTACATACATACATACACACACATACATACGCGCATACATACACATACATACACATGCACATACATATGCACATACATATATACATACATACACGCATACTCACATACATCCGCACATACATACATACATACATACATACATACATACATACATACATACATACATACATACATACATACATACATACACATACATACACACGCACATACATACGCACATACATATATACATACATACACGCATACTCATACATACATACATACATACATACATACATACATACATACATACATACATACATACACACGCACATACATACGCACATACATATATACATACATACACGCATACTCATACATACATACATACATACATACATACATACATACATACATACATACATACATACATACATACATACGCACATGTATATATTCATACATACACACATACTCACATACATCCGCACATACACTCATACATACATACATACATACATACATACATACATACATACATACATACATACACATTCATACACACGCACATACATACGCACATACATATATGCATACATACACGCATACTCACATACATCCGCACATACACACATGAACGCACATACATACATACACACACACACACACTCATACATACATGCATACATACATACATACATACATACATACATACATACATACATACATACAACGCAAACAAACTGCTTCAAACCCTAATAAAAAGCTTAAAACGACATACCCGATCCGAGCTCAACGCCATTCTAACAGACAATAACTTCTAATGGATAAAGGCCTATGTTTTAATATGGCTACGACATATTTTGAATGGTTGCTATTAATAACCGACCTATCATACTTATGCTGTGAACAAATGACAGCCTCGTTTTGAAATCGGCGAAGAAAACACAAAGGTTGTTGTAAATAACTTCAGTCTCAAACGATTCCGCAAAGACAAAACACGACGTGTTCTGTTCCAGGTAGGATGGGAAGGTTTCTGACATTATATCGCGCTTGTGACGGAGAGGAGTGCATCGAAAATGACAATCACGTAATTAATGAAATTAACTGGAATTTCAACGAAAGAGGCCTATGTAATTGGATCGAGGACAACTATAAGTTTCACTATGGCCAGGAACCGCAACTCACTTTTTACAAGGTAACTTCTCACCATGACGGGGAAGGCAATACGCGCTACACCAGAAAGCAGATCTACTATACGGTAAAGCACTACTGGAAGCGGCTAAAGCAAAAATTAAGGGGTGGTAAGTGCTATTTCTTCCCACCCATAAGAACTCCACCGACGGATAGCGGCGAAAACCCCATCATATATAAGCTGAGTACTGGAGAGCTGTATTCGTTACCCACGTCTGGAGAAAAATGTCCCATGAATTTGAAAGATATTGAGTTTTACGAAAAGTGGTTCAAAGACTTACTTGCTTTTGTAATAGAATATCTAAGAGATGAGACCCTTAGTTTAGCTGTATCTGATTAGACATAACGTGAAATAAATGAAAGCGAATTTCGCAAATCGAATATTTGGGACCAGTAGCATTATCCAACAAATTGAAACGAGGAAGAACACTACAAATTGTCACCGAATTGTACATACATCAAAGATGGTCGGGGCACCGCCTCAGAGACAGACAGGGTTCATGTTCGGATCAAGTGCGACCTTAGGCGGTTTCGGGACAGGATCCGATAATTTTGTGAGAACATTGGATCCAAAACACTTTCAAAACTGGAGAGATAGCAGAGACGAACCCATGTGAACATACATATTGCGTTATATTGTAAATTGTATTGCATTGTAAATTTGTAAGTGATGTATTTATATGTTTACAATAAAACATGTCAGACTTGAAACAGTACTTTTCTTCGTTTAAACCCCAAGCCACTAGCGAGGTCATGAAAAATATAATTGACAATACGGGGACGAGGTCATTCCTGAGCATCTCAAGTGGGTGTTGGCTACTTGTATCGATTCCTGATCATTGCCTTCAATTCTATTTTGAGAGTGTTAGGATAGAAATGATTACAAAACAAAAGTATATTTTACGCATAACGACATAGTGGTTAATTACACATTATAAATGTCTTCTTCTAAGCATTCTGTTCATTTTAGACACAATCAGGTGGTCGTTGAACTTCTTCTGGTGTGGGTTGAATTCTTTGATAATGCCTTGCATGGTTTTACCTAGAGATCTCGCCATCACATAGTATGCGCAGTATAGTCCGCATACGTTAGAACTAGATTGTTGAAGCTGTTTATTGTTCATTAGGTAGGGTTTATTGAGTACCTCTTCAAATCCAACGCCATAACTTCTAGGGTCGTTTCCTACTGAGTCGAAAAATTCGTACGGTCCGTGTTTGGGAAAATAAAATGTTACCCAGTGTTTCCCTCTTTGATAACTGGTGGATGTGTTGGAAATGACGAACCTTCCTCTTCGTTTTTTAATTTGGTCCGCTGCGCAGACAGTCACGGGATATCCAGAAAGAATACGAGTCAATTGATCACTGTTCATCGTCGCTTAATATTTTAATTTTGTCCAGTCTACCAACTGTCCGTTTTTTACTCTTGGTTTCTTACGAGCAGAGGTCTCGCCCTTATGCTCCTTTTGTAATCGTGCTAGATCTGACTTTGCCATTTCAACCGCTTGAGCCACTGGAGTGACCAATTTCACCACGGGTTTTTGCTGTTCCCGCATTTCTATTTCTTTTTGCCGTTCATCTGCCATTTCCTGTAGAAGACGGTTTCTTCTACCACTACCGACGATATAACGCCCCATGTAATCGGGTTGAACGTAGCCCTCGCTCAAGTCTTTGAAGTGTTGATACCATGCGTCGTAGTCCGGGACATAAGACACCCATTTTAGCAGTTTCTTGTCAAACACTTCTATCGAACCCATCTTTTCTCCAAATATAGCGATGCTTTACCCTTCTTACGTTAATTTCATTCGTCATCAGATTCCTGGTCTTCTGTCAAGACATGGTCGGGCCAAACACTGGCGAATAAATCCTTTCTCAGTTTTACGGCTTGCTGGATGGATTCGTCGACATTCATACCATGCTGTATTCTTAAAGTTTTAGCCGACTCTAGAATCTGCCGCTGAGTATGATCCTTTTGCAGCTGGTGATAATCCATAAGAAACATCGCGTAATCGTGTCTTAGTCTTTTCCTGAGGGCGGGTAAGTCCTCGTTTGCTGCGCGATGATAAGCGACCTCAGGAGCAGTCCCTTCTTCGATGTAGCTATTAACCTTGTCTTGAAAGCGCTCTGCATTCGATTGCCTTAGAGGTTCCTTAAACCTTCTCTCCCATATTTCTAGACATAGGCGGTCTTCTTCCAGATCATCTTTGGCACGTTTACCAGGAGGTCCCAATAAGGGGTAATGCGTGTCGTTTACTCCACTTATCGATTCCATGTCATCGTCACTGTCTTCATCATTTATATCGGACTCATCGGATACCTCAAATTTCCGCTTTCTTTCTGCCGGAAATATGTCACTTCGTAAACGCTCTTGTTCGGGCGTGCTCGATTTTAGGTCGACTATCAGGTACCCGTAAGGCTGACTCGTAGCCTGTTCGAATCGTTTCATAAACACGGAATTGGATGCCGGATAAATTCTTCTCGCCAACGTCGCCACTTGTTGTCTGTCGATTGGATTATTGAAAAGGACGAGGTATTGCGTGTTCAAAGCGATGTCTCTGCAGGCTTTTCCTTGTGGAAAAAGATTTTGTGTGAGATATACGACAGACAAGTTTCTGTGATGGCTTCCCTTGGTAAAGAGGTCCGCAATTCTTTGATCGCATTTAGCCTCTGTCATCAAATCGTCCAAAACCAGTACGTTCCTTTTGCGGGTATCGACATACTCGGAGTTAGTCAGGCTGTCCGGTATACCGTGTACAAACTCTATCTTGGGAAGTCTGCGTTGCAAGTCGTCGTACAGTCTTTGCCATTGACCAAAACACCATACGATACGTTCAGGTGGAGGGTATATGAGGTCGGATAGGAGTAACTTTCTAGTCCATTCCGTTTTACCGCTTCCACTAGGACCAGTCACCACCATAGAAAACGGGTGTTGAAAGGTAATGTTGTTAGTCATGTCTGATTGCGGTTCTATCCCACTGCCGTGCTTATTGCGTTGGTGCCGTAACAAAGCATCACGTCTGGAGAACACGAGGTTACAGTCTGAGCATCGATTCATTTTTGTTTGCCAAGAGTTTACAGTTGGGTCATTCTTACAAACTTTTCACATTTTTTACAAACACCTACACCACCACAGCCACCACCATCACAACCACAGCCACCACCACCACCACAGCCACCACCACCACCACCACCACCACAACTACCACCACAGCCACCAACACCAATGTCAAGTCCACCTCGTTTCAATTTGTTGGATAATGCTACTGGTCCCAAATATTCGATTCGCGAAATTCGCTTTCATATCTGCGTCTTCATTAATTTCTTACTGGTTTAATCTTGGAAAAGAATTTAGTCTCTGGGATCTGTGTCTCAATAAATTGCTTCCTGGCTATGCTTGAAAATAACTTAGTTTTGAGGTTGTT
This sequence comes from Lucinisca nassula, assembly GCA_963580285.1. NCBI lineage: Eukaryota > Metazoa > Mollusca > Bivalvia > Lucinida > Lucinidae > Lucinisca > Lucinisca nassula. The sequence goes on along the minus strand of OY757018.1, from coordinate 127,633,378 downwards.
TTTTTTTTTTTGACGGTTCGTTTCGGAGGGATCTTTTTTGGAAGCATCTTGTAGGAGGGTTCTTTCCGGGAATCTTTTCAAGGGTTGTTCTATGAAAATAAATTAGTCTCTAGATTGTAAAAATATGGCACGAATAGGGCTCGAACCTTTGACCTCCTGCTTATGAGACAGGTGCTCTACCAGCTGAGCTAAAGTGCCTGGATATACTTTGTATGTATTACAATTATTTTAAACTTATAGGTTTTTCTTTCTCGAGTTGTTGGAAGCCCTGAAAAGGGCTGTTCTGATATTTTTGCTTTAACTATCTTCGATTTATTTCGGCTTTCTTTCGAATGGACTTGAATGGCTGCTTAGTTGATATATTAACACCCACTGAATCAAATGGGTTAATGACATGTCCGAATTCGCTTCTTGGGTGAATCTTCCTAAAATTAATCCATTCTTTTCCCCGCTACCTGTCATTCGCATCTCGACTTGCTTTTTCGATAGCTCGATTCACGCCGGGCAAGATTTTCTCTAGAGTCCTCCACTGTCTCAAGTTCAAAGGAATACCGCGAATGGTAGCCGTTCGATTTAAGAAGAGACGAATGTCGAGAACGATGTCGTCGTCTCTGTTGCACACCGAGATTATGACATTGTCCGTTAGATAAAATTGTTCAAAATACGAGCAAGCCGTCTGGTTAGCTTCCACTTTGACATGGTAATCCAAGGGAGGGTCTTGACTCCAGTCGATACTAGCCAAGACATATATAGGAGAGGAAAGCGTGATAACGATAATACCAATAACGCCTGTCCATTTGACAGCTCTTATAGGACGCCTCAGCTGTTCTTGTTGGACTTTATAAGTTTGTTCTTGATTGCTTGTCATGCTCGACAAGTTCCTCTTTCCAACAGTAGATAAACCGGTTTGCGCCTTCTCTAGCTTCGAATCGCAACTTGTAATTGGGTATCAGAGGTTTGGCTATGTATTCGTGACAGAGGCACAACAAAGTCAGAATCATAATGAAAACGTCAACTCGTCTTCTTACGTCCCATACTTCTTTCTGATTGGTTTTTATTTTTAGAACTCAAATAGCTTTTGAAAGTCACGTTTGATTATAGATTATACGTTCTATTGGAAAGGTCAACTATTAACACTACCTACAATAATTACACGTATTCTTTTTACTTTCTCCAACCAGTCCTCTACAGTCACACGGTGTACATTTCTCAAATGAGAAACAATATACAACACATTCTTTCTATGACATATAAGACATTCATATACGTATCTGTGAGGCATATTTTCGCAACAGATACAGAATGCATTGTTCATTTTGTCTTTTTACGCATTCAAAGCTCCTCCTCCATCTCAAAGATCCCCACTGACTGTTTACAGCATAAGTATTATAGGTCGGTTATTAATAGCAACCAATCAAAATATGTCGTAGCCATATTAAAACATAGGCCTTTATCCATTACAAGTTATTGTCTGTTAGAATGGCGTAGAGCTTTGATCGGGTATGTCGTTTTAAGCTTTTTATTAGGGTTTGAAGCAGTTTGTTTGCGTTGTGCATATGTATGTATGTATGTATGTATGTATGTATGTATGTATGTATGTATGTATGTATGTATGTATGTATGTATGTATGTATGAGTATGCGTGTATGTATGTATATATGTATGTGCGTATGTATGTGCGTGTGTATGTATGTATGTATGTATGTATGTATGTATGTATGTATGTATGTATGTATGTATGTATGAGTATGCGTGTATGTATGTATATATGTATGTGCGTATGTATGTGCGTGTGTATGTATGTGTATGTATGTATGTATGTATGTATGTATGTATGTATGTATGTATGAGTGTATGTGCGGATGTATGTGAGTATGCGTGTATGTATGTATATATGTATGTGCATATGTATGTGCATGTGTATGTATGTGTATGTATGCGCGTATGTATGTGTGTGTATGTTTGTATGTAAAAATGTATGTGCGTATGTATGTATGTATATATGTATGTGCGTGGTTGTGTCTATGGACGGATGGCCGGATGGATGTGCGATTGTAATGTGTATTAAGCCCTTCAATGATAAGCTCCGGCAATTCGTAGGACCGAGCAATGTTTGTAATATTGCGAGTATTAGCTTTTACTTAAACCTTTGGTCTACGCTAAGCACACATCAATCTGAGTAGTCGAAGGATTGGAAAGTCAAATGACAAAGCTATTCGTGTATAAGTATGCCAGTAAATACGGAAATTTGTATAATAGTTTCATACATTAGCAAAACTACAATCTTTTACTATGACAACCACTCGTACAAGGAAAATCAGTAGGACACATGCATATGCGTTCTTTTAGTGAAAACAAACAGAAATAGATGTACTGTATCATCTGAGGGAAGTCAACATAATGTGAACCCAGAAAACTTGTTTATTTTGTATGCGAATAGGGTGTGATTAGATTACGGAAGTGTTCCGGTCAATCCCGGTTTTTAATCATTATAACAAATAACAATGATGGCCAGTCAATAGAATATAGCATCCAGCCAGTAATGATCTTTTTTTTTTTTAATGCTTCTGGAGCAAAAGTAAACGTTAGCCAGTCTACGTCAAGAGGCGTGGACAATATAGACAATGACATGCTAATAGAAAATAACATTCAACTAGTCATGACCTTTTGTAAACTGGTTGCTTACAGTTCAGGCTGAGCGCATCTGAGCCGCAGTCTATGATTTTGAGCAAAATATGGGGTTTACATCAGACCAAAGAGAGATAATCTGAACAGCCGAGGGAGATAATTTCATCGCGTAGATCTCTTTGAGACGAGTCCAAACACGATCCCCTTCGGATAAAAACAAAGGCCTATTAGTTTTCGCAAACATGGTAGATTCGGATCAGACGCCACACAACATCTGACCAGTGTGTAAACTATTCGCTTACAGTTCAGGGTATAGTCTTCTCTAACTTGATTTATGTCAAGAACATCACTTAGGTGAATGAACCTTAAAGCGCTAATCACGACTAGCAGATGACATTTTTCTTTGTTTGGGTTCAGCAGTCCTGATAAGGGCAGGTGATTCGCGTTAAACATGAACCCTTGAGTGAGTGAGTGTTTGAGTCCCACCAACAAAGATGCACCCTGGAAATTAAGACGATTTTCCGTGTTAAGCGGACTGGCCGAGGTCACCCAGGTATGTTCGTTTTCAAATTTTAGTACCCCTTCTGATCCTCAGTTTTGTGATGAGACCGCGTTTATACGAGGGCTGATCATCTTATATTGCCGCTAAAGTATTACCTTTATAGGTTTTTTCGGTGGCCGGCCCAATACTCGTATCGATAAAAAGTCAATATACCTTAATGAAAGCGCTCATCACCACTGGCAGATGACATTTTTTCTTTATTTGGGTTCAGCAGTCCAGCTAATGGCAGGTGATTCGCGTTCAACATGAACCCTTGAGTGAGTGAGTGTTTGAGTCCCACCAACAAAGATGCACCCTGGAAATTAAGACGATTTTCCGTGTTAAGCGGACTGGCCGAGGTCATCCAGGTATGTTCGTTTTCAAATTTTAGTACCCCTTCTGATCCTTAGTTTTGTGATGAGACCGCGTTTATACGCGGGCTGATCGGTCATATATTGTCGCTAAAGTTTTACTTTTATAGGTTTTTTCGTTCGCCGGCCCAAATAGTCGTATCGATAAAAAGCCAATGTACCGCGAATGAACCTTAAAGCGATAATCACCACTAGCAGATGACATTTTTTCTTTGTTTGGGTTCAGCAGTCCTGTTAAGGGCAGGTGTTTCCGTGTTAAGCGGACTGGCGCATTTCAGGCTAAAACCAACTAGCAGATGATATTTTCACAAGTTGGTTTTGAAAGACAAATACCCCTATTCAAATATGTTTACGACAAAAATATAGAAACAAATCTGATAAAAAATGATTTATAGCTCAAAACATAGATTGTGGGTACTCGTATAACGACACAGTCCTTGTCACATTTTTTGTATAAAGGAGGGAGAGAGAGATGCATGCATCTTTTTGGCCCCCCGCCCCTCGGGGCTTGAAGAAATAGATGCTTCCACGAATCGCGCACTGGAAAAAAACGCTTAGCCCAGGTAAAGCGGTGCGAATCGGCCCGTCCATAAACCCTATTGGCAGGGCTTGTCGTTTCACCTCGACCTTTTGTTTTCAATTTTTAGTGCCTTTTACGAACAATAGAGACGGATTTTTATTCCGAGGTCACGTAGCAGCTGGGTTGACCTTTTGTTTAGTGCCTTCACCGAACAATAGAGACGTGGCAAAGGTCATCCAAAATGGCCGATGCGCCGTGAGGTCGTCCCCGCACATGCGCAGTCCGTGGCGCCAAAGTTATTCCGAGGTCATCCAATATGGCTGCCGCGCCGACGCGCCGTGACGTCATCCCCGCGCATGCGCAGTCCATGACGCCAAAGCGCCGCTAATACTACTATCACGTTCTGGCCCATCTCGTAAGCGAGTAGGCATCCTTTTTTTTTTGAAGGCATTTTCTTATTCTGTGCCTTTGAACCACAGTTTTATACGGCGTCTCGGGACCCGCATAGCTCCCTGGGTCGTTCTCATTATAGTAGATAGAAGGTAACCAAGGCTCGTACTTCAGGGGCCAACGTACCAGTACGTGTACTTCCTATCCACCCCCATATTCTGCGAACGTCCACTTCGATCCGAAACGGATAGGAGCGGTGAAGCTCGAGCCCTTCTTCTTCTTTTGACTAAATAAAATGCCAAAATATTTAGCAGACGACACAAAAATAATAACTCGCATTATTTTGCCTACACTCTTTGCTGCCTCGTCACTAAATGATTGCAGAATGGCTAAAGTCTTCGTTAAATATGCCGACTGACCCTAGATTACCTTTCAGACCGGTGAAGGTCTTCACCACTATCTATCGGAAAATGGAACACTCCGTACTTATTAGGCGGGGAGAGTCCATTGTCATACATGGGTTAGACCAACGTGGATCTATAATGAGAAAAACATTCGCCCATTCCGCACTCATTACGAGCACTCGCCAGTTGAAGCCTAACATCCTATAAATGGAACGAGGCAAACGGCGTAGATCCTGATGACACGACCCTAGGCAAACGGTACAGGAGCCCTACGACCCATTATACGGGAATGTCTTGAATCATGACTTTTTTTCATGAAAATGAGCAAAAGGCCTAAAATCGCATCGTAGATGGTACATTTCTATCAAAGTTTTATCAAAATATATGCAAAGGCGTGGCAGTTACTGCCATTTTTCGACTACCTGTCGATTCCACTCGTCTAAGATGGAAGAACTCATTCGGCTTAAATGGCCTTTGGTCAGTTTTTATCGCGTTACAGCATTGAGTCATTAAATTCGACACCATTTCAAGCCTAAATGGCATATAGATAAATACGCTATTTTTTTCTAACTTCGATTAGTTTATTATATATATATATCGCCATTGTCTAAATACTCCAGCAAGACGGAAAAATCTCTCCGTCGTAGATGAAAATTAATGAGAAAAACGTTCGCCCCATTTCGCCCTTTGAATTGTCTTCACTCGTCTAAGAAACTCATTCGACTTAAATGGGTTTTATGTCAGTTTTACCGCGTTACGGGTCGTTAAAATTAGATCGCATTAATTGTTTTTCAACACTTACCCAGGTATTAACTTTTATGAATTTCGATGGTCTATTTTTAAACTTCAGCCGCCTGAGCTCATCGGGGCTTGAAGAAAAAGATGGGGCTGCGCATACCTGAAACGACCGCATTCTGGTAAGGTTCTAAGGCTGCCAAGGCAAAGCGGTGCGAGGAGGCCCCTATAAACCCTATCGGTTTCATCGAGCGATAGGGCTCGAGATGTCATTTCGTCTCCGTATCTTTTTTCTTTCTTATACCGCGATCGGTCACATTTAACCATTACTCGCAGGTGTACATTATATACACTCCGGGTTGCAGGGTTGACAGCCTACGCAGTAATCGTGTAATTACGATAGGGGGTCTTCTTGAGTCCTAAATGGCCGAAACTAGCTAGTCTGGCCCCGAAAATATGTACACTCCATATTTTCCAGTTCTGTGGTGTATTCCTTGCTTCCAAATGGTAACCCTTTCTAGAACATATTTAACGTCACTACAGCTGTTGTCTGGGGATGTGTGGCGGCCGTAAAACTTCTCCCTTCCCTACATCATAGTGTAGTTTATATTTTCTTGTCCTTTGGGGTCACTGATTTCAATGTGGAATTTTGAAAATATTTGAGGGTCACTGATGAGGCTTAAATGGCCGAAGTTAGCTAGTCTGGCCCAGAAAACATGTACACTCCGTATATTCCAGTTCTGGGGTGTATTCCTTGCTTCCAAAGGATAACCCTTTCTAGAACATATTTAACCTGCACAGGAGATGTCTCTTCCAGCATAGAGGGCCACCAGTTAACGCCCCGAACCGACGGACGGTACACGTTTTGGCTTTCACCCCATCAGCAAATGATGCCAATGGAGCGTGTTCGAACACGGGCCGAAATGTCTACACTCGTCTATGATGGAAGAACTCATTCGGCTTAAACGGGGTTAAGTCAGTTCCTTTAAACGCCGTTTGATGACCTTTATGTATTATAATAAATATTTTCTCAATTTCGATACACGTTTTCCGCATATGCCTAGTGGCCCTTTTCGGGGGACATTTGCAAACAGTGCGGGCCCAGATCAGACGCGGCGTTCGACCTCATTAATCTCGCACAGCTTATCGCTAACTTAACACCGCTTTTATTGGAACACTCCATAATTTTCAGCAGAAGATTCCATTATGGGTTAGACCACGAGAAAAACATTCGTTCAGCGCACTGAGATCCATTTCAAGCATAAATGGCATATAAATTTATACGCTGTTTTTTTCACATTGTTCTCTAACTTTATAACGGTAGGGGTATTTAAACTGCACAAGAGATGAATCTACCTGCACAGGGGGACCTCCAGTTAACGCCCCGATCCGAAGGACGGTGTGCTTTTTTTAGCGTTCACCCCCGCAAATGATGCCAATGGAGCGTGTTCGGACATCTAAATAATCACCGCCTCAGACATACATACAACAGAACCATCTCGTTAAAGGTACGTTGTGGATGCGCGTTGAGGCGGATCATTGATTACGGGTTTCGGGATTCCGCCTCCGTGAGGCGGCGCAAAACGTCTAAGTTCTGGGCGTTTGTCCCTCAAAGACATGTTAAAAATCAAAGTAGTAACAGTACCGAATATCTACGTTACCGTGTATAAGGATTGATACGAAGAAAAATCAAAGTAATAGCAGTACCGAGAATCTACCTTATCGCGCATAAGGCTTGCTACGAAAAAATCAAAGTACTAACGGCACCTCAAATTTTCTGAAAAAAAAATCAAAGTACAAAAGTACCTAAAATTTTGAGAAAAAAAAAATCAAAGTAAATTTTTGGCACGAATAGGATTCGAACCTATGACCTCCTGCTTTCCTTAATATTAAGGTGTCTTAAACTTTCACAGCTCCACATAGCAAATGTGAAATATCCACACATTGGCGTTTCTTAAAATGAGATGGCCCCTAAAAGACATAATAAAAGTCAAAGTAATAACAGTATCTTAAATCCTAATTTAAGGCATATAACATCCATCCATCCGTCCGTCCATCCATCCATCCATCCATCCATCCATCCATCCATCCATCCATCCATCCATCCATACATACATACATACCCAAAGGCGCGTTGAGGCGGAACATTAAATAAGGCCTTCGGGACCCCGCCTCGGTGAGGCGGCTCGTAACGCATGAGTTTTAGACGTTTAATTTATTAGAATGAGGTGGTCCCTCAAAGGACATGTTGTGGGTGCACGTTAAGACAGGTTTAATGAGACTATTTATAGTAACTGACGTTTGTTTCTAAAATAACGCCCTCATGAAGCTCAAACCATCAATGGGGCTAAATACAGTAACTGACGTTTGTTTCTAAAAATAGCCACCAAGCACACACACAACACACAAAAAATATTAACTGCACATACACCTAAAAACGCAAACTGCTTCTGACACTAACTGAATGCGAAAAGTTTAAAACGACATAACCGATCAGAGCTCTGCGCCATCCTAACAGACAATAATTTCTATTGGATAAAGCCTATGTTAAATATGGCTACGACACATTCCGATTGGTTGCTATTAATAACCGACCTATAATACTTATGCTGTGTACAAATGACAGCCTCGTTTTGAAATCGGCGAAGAAAACACAAAGGTTGTAGTAAATAACTTCATTCTCAAACGAATCCGCAAAGACAAAACACGACGCGTTCTGTTACAGGTAGGATGGGAAGGTTTCTGACATTATATCGCGCTTGCGGCGGAGAGGAGTGCATCGAAAATGAAATGCACGTAATTAATGAAATTAACTGGAATTTCAACGAAAGGCGCCTATGTAATTGGATCGAGGACAACTATAAGTTTCACTATGGCCAGGAACCCCGACTCACTTTTTACAAGGTAACTTCTCACCATGACGGGGAAGGCAATACGAGCTACAACAGAAAGCAGAACTACGATACGGTAAAGCACTACTGGAAGCGGCTAAAGCAAAAGCTAAGGAGTGGTCAGTGTTATTTCTTCCCACCCACAAGAACTCCACCGACGGATTGCGGCGACAAGCCCGCCAGATATAAGCTGAGTACTGGAGAGCTGTATTCGTTACCCACGTCTGGAGAGAAATGTCCCATGAATTTGAAAGATATTGAGTTTTACGAAAAATGGTTCAAAGACCTACTCGCTTTTGTAATAGAATATCTCACAGATGAGACCCTGAGCTTAGCTGTATCTGATTAGACGTATTTGCAAATCGAACACTTGGGAACAGTAGTAGACTCAAACGAGTTAAGAGGAGAGACACTGAAAGTCTTGACTTCATACAGATATTGGACGACAAATACACTAAAGATTTTTTTTTGTCATTTGAATATGCTAGTTTATCCTTATTACACAAAAATGGGATTACTCATTGCACAAAATGAGACTCCTTATTGCACAAAACGCGATTCCTTATTGCACAAAACGCGATTCCTTAATGCACAAAATGAGATTTCTTATTGCACAAAACGCGATTCCTTATTGCACAAAATGCGATTACTTATTGCACAAAATGCGATTCCTTATTGCACAAAACGCGATTCCTTATTGCAGAAAACGCGATTCCTTATTGCACAAAACGCGATTCCTTTTTGCACAAAACGGGATTCCTTATTACACACAATGAGATTCCTTATTGCAAAAAACGAGATTCCTTATTACACAAAACGGGATTCCTTATTACACAAAACGCAATTCCTTATTGCCCAAAACGGGATTCATTATTGCACAAAACGTTTTTTCTTATTGCACAAAACGCGATTCCTTATTGCACAAAACGCGATTCCTTAATGCACAAAATGAGATTTCAAATTGCACAAAACGCGATTCCTTATTGCACAAAAGGCGATTCCTTATTGTACAAAACGCGATTCATTATCGCACAAAACGCGTTTCCTTATTGCACAAAAAGCGATTCCTTATTGCACAAAACGCGATTCCTTAATGCACAAAATGAGTTTCTTTTTGCACAAAACGCGATTCCTTATTGCACAAAACGTGATTCCTTATTGCACAAAATGAGATTTCTTTTTGCACAAAACGCGATTCCTTATTGCACAAAACGCGATTCCTTATTGCAGAAAGCGCGATTCCTTATTGCACAAAACGCGATTCCTTATTGAACAAAATGAGATTCCTTATTGCACAAAACGCGATTCCTTATTGCACAAAACGCGATTCCTTATTGCACAAAACGCGATTCCTTATTCCTTATCGCGATTCCTTATTGCAGAAGACGCGATTCCTTATGGCACAAAATGATATTCCTTTATGAACAAAACGCGTTTCCTTATTGCACAAAAGGAGATTCCTTATTGCACAAAACGCGATTCCTTATTGCACAAAACGCGATTCCTTATTGCACAAAACGCGATTCCTTATTGCACAAAACGCGATTCCTTATTGAACAAAATGAGATTCATTTTTGCACAAAACGCGATTCCTTATTGCACAAAAGCGATTCCTTATTGCACAAAACGCGATTCCTTATTGCACAAAACGCGATTCCTTATTGCACAAAATGAGATTCCTTATTGCACAAAACGCGATTCCTTATTGCACAAAGCGCGATTCCATATTGCACAAAAAGCGATTCCTTATTGCACAAAACGCGATTCCTTATTGCAAAAAAACGCGATTCCTTATTGCAAAAAAACGCGATTCCTTATTTCACAAACGCGATTCCTTATTGCAGAAAATGCGATTCCTAATTGCGCAAAAACGCGACTCCTGAATGCGCAAAATGAGATTTATTGCACAAAACGCGATTCCTTAATGCACAAAATGAGATTTATTGCACAGAACGCGATTCCTTAATGTACAAAACGAGATTTCTTATTGCACAAAACGCGATTCCTAATTGCAGAAAACGCGATTCCTTATTGCACAAAACGCGATTCCTTATTGCACAAAACGCGATTCCTTATTGCACAAAATGAGATTCCTTATTGCACAAAACGCGATTCCTTATTGCACAAAGCGCGATTCCATATTGCACAAAAAGCGATTTCTTATTGCATAAAACGCGATTCCTTATTGCAAAAAACGCGATTCCTTATTGCAAAAAAACGCGATTCCTTATTTCACAAACGCGATTCCTTATTGCAGAAAATGCGATTCCTAATTGCGCAAAAACGCGACTCCTGAATGCGCAAAATGAGATTTATTGCACAAAACGCGATTCCTTAATGCGCAAAATGAGATTTATTGCACAGAACGCGATTCCTTAATGTACAAAACGAGATTTCTTATTGCACAAAACGCGATTCCTAATTGCAGAAAACGCGATTCCTTATTGCACAAAACGCGATTCCTTATTGCGCAAAACGCGATTCCTTATTGCAAAAAATGAGATTCCTTATTGCAATAAAAAAAAAATGATTCCCTATTGCAATAAAAGTGATTCCTTCTTGCAGAAAATGAGATTCCTTATTGACAAAAACGTGATTCATTGTTGACAAAAATGTCTATTTAAAACTTCAGCCGCCCCGCTCATAGGGGCTTGAAGAAATAGATGACGCTGCACGATGCTTCCACGCTGAAACCGACCGCATACTGGTAAGGTTCTAAGGTTGCCCAGGCAAAGCGGTGCGAGTCGGCCAGTCCACGTTTATAAACATGGTTTTCATCGGGCGACAGGGTTTGAGATGCCATTTTATCTCAATGTCGTGTCAAAGTCACACAAAATTGGAAGCAACGTCTCCAAAATGACCTTTACAGTGTTGACGGGGACGTTAAACTTCAAATCCGACCTTACATCATTACAACTGGTTATGAAATACTCCAGGAAGACGGAAAATTACATCTGTCGTAGATAGCTTAATGTATTGGACGAAAAGGTATTGAAATTAATGAGAACAATATTCGCCCAGTTCGCACTTTAAATTGTCTGCACTCGTCTAAGATGGAAGAACTCATTCGGCTGAAATGGGGTTAGGTCAGTTCCTTTAAACGACGTTTAAACTTGTTAAGAATAGATTACCTTTATGTATTATAAAAAGCTTTTCTCAATTTCAGTACACGTTTCCCACATATGCCTAGTGGCCCTTTTGAGGACATTTGCAAATATTGCACAAAAATAGATACCTTATAGCAAAAAATGGATTCCTTATTGCAAAGATTTGATTCCTTATTGCAAAAAAAACGTGATTCCTTATCATACAATTTGAGAAAAGTGTCCGACTGGAAACCGTACTTGGTGGTTGTGATGGCGGGTGGTGGTGTGTGGCGTGTGGTGGTGGTGTGCGTGAGTGTGTGAGGAAGCGCGGTTGTTTTTTTTTTTGGCAATAAGGAATCAAATTTTTGCAATAAGGAATCCAATTTTTGCAATAAGGGATCACGTTTTTGGTAATAAGGAAAGCCATTTTGTGTAATAAGGAATCGCGTTTAGTGCAATAAGGAATCGCGTTTTGCGCAATAAAGATTCGCGTTTTGTGCAATAAGGAATCTCATTATGTGCAATAAGGAATCACGTTTTTTTTGCAATAAGGAATCAAATTTTTGCAATAAGGAATCCAATTTTTGCTATAAGGTATCTATTTTTGTGCAATATTTGCAAATGTCTCCAAAAGGGCCACTAGACATATGTGGGAAACGTGTACTGAAATTGAGAAAAGCTTGTTTTAATACATAAAGGTAATCTATTCATAACAAGTTTAAACGGCGTTTAAAGGAACTGACCTAACCCCATTTCAGCCGAATGAGTTCTTCCATCTTAGACGAGTGCAGACAATTTAAAGTTCGAACTGGGCGAATATTTTTCTCATTAATTTCAATACCTTTTCGTCCAATACATTAAGCTATCTACGACAGAGGTAATTTTCCATCTTCCTGGGGTATTTCATAACCAGTTGTAATAATGTATTGTCGGATTTGAAGTTTAACGTCCCCGTTAACACTGTAAAGGTCATTTTGGAGACGTTGCTTCCAATTTTGTGTGACTTTGACACGACATTGAGATGAAATGACATCTCAAACCCTGTCGCCCGATGAAAACCATGTTTATAAACGTGGACTGGCCGACTCGCACCGCTTTGCCTGGGCAACCTTAGAACCTTACCAGTATGCGGTCGGTTACAGCGTGGAAGCATCGTGCAGCTCCATCTATTTCTACAAGCCCCAATGAGCGGGGCGGCTGAAGTTTTAAATAGACGTTTTTGTCAACAATGAATCACGTTTTTGTCAATAAGGAATCTCATTTTCTGCAATAAGGAATCACGTTAATTGCAATAAGGAATCATTTTTTTTTGCAATTAGGAATCTCATTTTTTGCAATAAGGAATCGCGTTTTGCGCAATAAGGAATCGCGTTTTGTGCAATAAGGAATCGCGTTTTCTGCAATAAGGAATCGCGTTTTGTGCAATAAGAAATCTCGTTTTGTGCATTAAGGAATCGCGTTCTGTGCAATAAATCTGATTTTGTGCATTAAGGAATCGCGTTTTGTGCAATAAATCTCATTTTGCGCATTCAGGAATCGCGTTTTTGCGCAATAAGGAATCGCATTTTCTGCAATAAGGAATTAATCGCGTTTGTGCAATAAGGAATCGCGTTTTTTTTTTTTTTTGCAATAAGGAATCGCGTTTTGTGCAATAAAGAATCGCGTTTTTTGCAATAAGGAATCCCGTTTTGTGCAATAAGGAATCGCGTTTTGTGCAATAAGGAATCTCATTTTGTGCAATAAGGAATCGCTTTTTGTGCATAAAGGAATCGCATTTTGTGCAATAAGGAATCGCGTTTTCTGCAATATGGAATCGCGTTTTGTGCAATAAGGTCATCCGACTAGAAATTATACGGTTTGCCAATCCCTTACCGGAGATAGCCACCATTCGGTAGAATAGGATCGGAACCCCCTTCCACCCTATAGATGAGCCTGTATATAGAAGACCCCGTACCCTTGGACGTGACGCTACCTTCCCCGTGGTCTAGGGCGTTTTCGCTAAACGCGTCATCCAACTTATGGCGGCCATCTCGCTCGCCAACGCTTCGCCCCCTCATCCGGCGACCCCTCTCCGGTCATTCAACACGGCGGCCATCTTGGTCTCAAACTCCGCATCGAGAGCGATCCCCGCGAGGTCAACCCAGGTCAAAATGGCGGCCATCTTGTCGACCAGCTTGTGACGTCATTGGCACCAAAGAGACCCGTATACTACTAAAAAACGTCTATTCCAATATAAAATTATACCACAAGAAATGTAATTTTTCAGATAAAAATCCTGATTTTTTTCATATATCTGCTCAAAATATAGATTGTGGGTAGGCGGTTCTAACGAGTACCCACAATCTATGTTTTTGAAAATATAGATTGTGGGTAGTCGTTAGAACCGCCTCGGCGAGGCGGTTCTAAAGAATACCCACAATCTATGTTTTTGAGCTACTAAATAACCCTGTAAACCTCAGTTTTACTGTATAAAAGTGGTGTTTAAGGGGGTCATAATTATATAGGCGTGTTTTCGTGATGATATCGACATTTTAAACGAAGCTACATGTACTACAGGTACTGAGATCTACAGTGAAATTCTGCTTTTAAGACTAGCTAACATTAAGACTTCTCATTACGATAACACACCCGTGCGACATAGTGCATTTTTTCACATCTCCAAAATGGCTTCCTTTCTGAAGAAAATCCGTGATATTTTTCTTATTTATACTGCAAACATAGGTTTTGGGTACTCGTTAGAACCGCCTCATTGAGGCGGTTCTAACGAGTACCCACAACCTATGTATTGGAGCAAAAATAAGAAAAATAATGTATACCCCCGTAAACCCCAGTTTTCTCTATATAAAGTGGGGTATAGGGGGGTCTTCATTTCACGGACTTGTTCACGTGATGTTTAAAAATAAACATATTCAAATGATTTCTGTTTTGCTTTGTGTTTACTATTATATACTTTTGATTAGAATTTTAATTAGAAGCCTGTTAACTATGGTATTAATAATGGTAAAAGCGGAATATGATAATTAAATGTCAGTGCCATACATATGGATCCTTCCTCCACAGTCCGTACCCGACATGCACCGCGAGACGTTAGTCACATCCAGGGCAGGAAGCCAATGCACAAACAGCATACACCCTGCAACAGCGATGTGAAAATCCATGATGCATGATAAGCAGAGAACGTGCAAGAAAGTGATCATTCGGTGTTCCGCGAATCATTCGGCCTAGCGTCGAGTCTGTCAATACAGAAATGTTTCAATTCAGCAAGCTGTCCGATAGGGTCATATCCGTACGTGGACACAATTAAATTGTGTCAGACAAACAAGTGATATTACATGTACTATAGACCTAGGAAAACGGTCCTCCGTGGCCTAATGGATAAGAGCGCTGACTCTTAAGCATTAGGTCTCTCACCGCTGTGGGTTCAAGCCTCGCTCGGGTCACATGTGAGACGTCAACGGAACGGAAGGTCAGGTTGCTTTTTCTACGGGTGCTCCGGTTTTCGCCCACCTCGGATTAACGATCGGCTCGATATGACTGAAATAATCTTGAAAGGACCGTAAAACCAAAAACCAAACAAAAGACCGAGGAAAGCATCTTTGATGGCAAAGAATATTTCAAGGATTCGGTTCACGGTGTTGACCCAATGAAGTAAGATGGTTCGAGTCAGTTCACAGCCACAAAAGGCGCAGATATATTTGCTAGTTACAAATATAGATGGCCAAAAATACAACTATTTTTTACTGAGATATTATTTATTCTATTGTACGAGACAGTAAATACGACAAACCCGAATTGAAGAGAGCGAGAATATTACCGTCCATTTGCATCCATTACGAAAACACGCCTATGCAAATGCATCGTAAACTTTGCCGCTGAAAAAAGAACATTTTACGGTGAAGAATTGTGATAGTTTTCTTATTTCTGCCCAAAATATAGATTGTGGGTACCCGTTAGAACCGTCTCATCGAAATTTGCAGAAAAAAAGGTTAATAGCAATTCACATTCAATTTGCTGCTGACAGATGTCATAATTGAATATCAGTCGATAAAGATCTAAACGAAATGAATGCAGTCAAAGAACAATATCCTTGTACATGTGTATGCAATTTTTATGCAATGAAATACCTCAAAAAGAAAGTGAGCGACTTAAATGTATACTACACATCACGTGAACAAGTCCGTGAAATGAACACCCCCTAAACCCCACTATATACAGGGAAAACAGAGGTTTACGGGGGTATACATTATTTTTCTTATTTCTGCTCAAAGACATAGGTTTTTAGTGCTCGTTAGAACCGCCTCAATGAGGCGGTTCTAACGAGCACCCAAAACCTTTGTTTGCAGTAGAAATAACAAAAAAACACAGATTTCATCAGAAAAGTAGTCATTTTGGAGATGTGAAAAAATGCATTTTGTCGCATGAGTGTGTTATCGTAAGCTTCGTGAATTTTATTTCAGCAAACGGCCAGCTGTTCAATGAATCTCAACATGATTCTAACTTTGGGATAATATTACAATAAAAACTGGCGCCAATGAGTAGCTTTGTCAGTCATTTTCGTAAAACACTGCAAACAGATAGCGTCTATACATTTAAACAAAGGGTCAAGATGGTCCTGGATCGCTCACCTGATTCAAGCTAACTTTTTTTTCTCTATTTTTAGCCCTTTTCATCAGGGCCAAACATTTTTTACTAGTTTGGTAGAGGGTCACCTAAGCTATATTCCTTAGAGTAGTCATTTAAAGATTTTTCTTTTTTTAGCCCTGGTGGCCATATGGTTAACCGCGGCGAAATGATTTTAGCAATTTTCTTACAGGGTCACCTAAGCACAATTCCTTAGAAATGTGAATGAGAATGCATGTATGGGAGGGGTAGTCATTCAAATAGTTTTCTATTTTTAGCTCTGGTGGCCATCTTGTTATTCGGAGCAGAACGGTTGTAGCTGTTTTGGTAAAGAGCCACCTTGGTATTATTCATGTGAAGTTTCGGCCAAAATGGTCCAAAGGTTTAGGAAGAGTTAGCATTATAAGCAAATTTATGACGTTTTCTTTTCTATTTTTAGCTCTGTTGGCCATCTTGTTGTTCGGAGCGGAATGATTTTAGCTTTTTTAGGAGAGGGTCACCTAAGCAACATTCTTATGAGATCCTAATGAAATTACGGGAGGAGCAGTTGTTTAAAGATTTTTTCTCTTATTAGCTCTGACAGCCATCTTGTTCGTCAGAACGCAACCATTTTAGCCTTTTTGGTAGAGTTCCACCTAAGCAACATTTCTGTGAAATGTAAGTGAAATTGAGCAAAGGGTTTAGGAGGAGTTAGCATTTTAAGCAAATTGTTGAAAGCTTTTTCTATTTTTAGCTCTTGCGGCCATCTTGTTCATTGGAGCACAACGATTTTAAGTATTTTGATAGAGGGTTACCTAAGCAACATTTCTATGATGTTTGAATGGAATTGCCCAAAGGGTGTGGGATTTTTTCTATTTTAGCTCTGGTGGCCAATTTGTTCATCAGAGTTGAACCATTTTAGCTGTTTCGGTAGGGAGCCATCTAGACAACATTTTGTGAAGTTTAGGCGAAATCGGCTCAAGGGTTTATGAGTAGGCATTTCAAGCAAATTGTTGACGTTTTTCTATTTTTAGCTCTGGTGGCCATCTTGTTCATCGGAGCAGAACCGGTTTAGCTATTTAGGTAGAGGGTCACCAAGACAACATTCCTATGAAGTTCGAATGAAATTGGCCCAGGGGTATGGGAGGAGGAGTCGTTTAAAGATTTTTCTATCTTTTGCTCTGACTTTATCGGAGCGGAAGGAGAATATCTGTTTTCGTAGAGAGCCACCTAAGCAACCTTCCTCTGAAGTTTAGGCACATTGGCTCAATGGTTTATGAGTGGCCATTTGTTTGTTGGAAATTATTTGTCCTTTTGGCTTTTCCATTAGAGTCTAGTCGTTTAACGTTTGTGCTTCTTTCCCTTTGGTGTCTCTGATGGGAGCTGTGGGTTAATTGTAGCGATTCCTGATCATTGCCATTACTTCCATTTTGAATGAAATTGGCCCTAGGGTTTAGGAGGAGAAGTCTTTTAAATCAAATTGTTGACGACGCACGACGGACGACGGACATTCACTGATCACAGTAGCTCACCATGAGAACTTCGTGCTCAGGTGATCTAAAAAGTGAGAGTCACAACCAAAAAAAACAAAATGTAAATTCTAACACAGCGCGCCTATATAGGCGATGGAAAATAACTGTGTTTTATTCTGCAACAAATCACGGCCTGGAAGAGCGTGGCGAGTAACGTCATTAAAACTGACCATTAATGACGCCACTAGTCGATTTCTTTGATGTTAGACGGTGTAACGTCGATTTCTCGCATCGAAAACGTTATAAAAGGATATACATTGTAAATGCATGTGTTTCAGTCGATAATTTTATCGGGATTTCTTCTAACAAATTAATGGCGAACAGTTGTGAGATTTTGAAGGAAACAACAGATTATTATCGTGATTTGTCTACTATAAAACTGACCTCCAAACTGTGATTAATTAATCAACAAATCACAGTTAGAGCTGATCTGTTTCTTAAATAGAATGTTACATAGAACCAGTGCTTCAGCTGAAGTGCACGACCCGCCGGATGCTTTTAGCTTTATGAGTGTTACCATATATGGGTATGGCGGCCATTTAGGTCATGTGACCTGGACCTAAAACGGTTCCCCCAATAAATGCGCCTTATCGTGAGGAGCAAAAAAAATATATCTTATACTTTGGTACTGTATTCTGAATCGTTTGCAGGATAAAATGCATTCTCACTTTTCCAATACAAAAGCATATGTGTCAAAGTTTGACCTAGGCACAAAGAAGGTCAAGGTCAACCCATGGTCACCATTTTAGCAATTTATGACGGGCCTCCGTCCCAGATGCTATTTATCAAGTTTCGTGGAAATCTGCCCAGTGGTTCTGGAGAAGACTATTTTGAAGGGTTTTTACCATATATGGCTTGTCGGCCATTTTGGTCGTGACCTGGACCCCATGAGCAAATTTTGTTTTCACATTTTTCGCCTCGGCGAGGCTATACTAAATGGAATGTAATATTTCACAAGTTCATTGGTTAGATCTCATTGATATCTATCAGTGTGCCAAAAATTGTTTAAATATTCCAAGCGGTTAAGTCACTATCACCAATTTTCACAAACGGGTTACGGACGGACAGACAGACAGACCATATGTGGCTCGGCGGCCATTTTGGTCAAGTGTCCTGGACCCCATGAGCAAATTTTGGTTTGCCCCATCCCATAGAGGCTCCATATGAAATTTGACTTCAATCGGCCCAACGGTTTCCGAGGAGAAGCAGTTCGAAAATTTTCACATTTTTCGCCTCGGCGAGGCTATACTAAATGGAATGTAATATTTCGCAAGTTCATTGGTTAGATCTCATCGATAACTATCAGTATGCCAAAAATTGTTTAAATATTCCAAGCGGTTAAGTCACTATCCACAATTTTCACAAACGGGTTACGGACGGACAGACAGACTGACAGACTGACAGAATGACACGGTGATTTTAGGGCACTCTTAGAAAATCAACCGACTTCAGTCGGTCGCTTTTTCTGCGGGTCGTGCAATATGCGTCTCTGGAAATATTCATTGGTGGCTCTTATGCAGAAGACTATGACTAAACACAGAGATCTCAAAAATCACAATCGGTTATAGATAAACAAATGAAACTAATGCAGTATTGATTGCGGGAATGGTTTCATATAAGATGCATTGATAGAGGCCTTGCTGAACAAATAAAATCTGATCCTCAGATACATTAGCTAATGTTTATTTTATATTTTTTTTTTATTATTATTTGAGGTTTAACGTCCCCATCAACACTATAAAGGTCATTTTGGAGACGTTGCTTCCAATTTTGTGGGACTTTTACCCGACATTAAGATGAAATGGCATCTCAAGCCCTGTCGCCCAATGAAACCAATAGGGTTTATAAGCATGGACGGTCTGACACTCGCACCGCTTTGCCTGGACAGGCATAGTTCCTCTAAGCGGTTTACCAGTACTCGTGTGCGGGTCGGATTCAGCTCGGCTTGGAAGCATCATGCAGCCCATCTATTTCTTCAAGCCCCGACGGGCGGGGGGCGTCATTAGCTAATGAAGTAAGCACATAGTAAAGCACACATTTACACAGTGTTTATAGATAATATCCTCCTCCCGCCCTCCCCCGCGTCATTATTCTGACAGTATGTTTGATGAACAGTTGTATACCTTACCATACATCAAGTTAACAAGTCCGTGAAATGAACACCCTTCTAAACCCCACTTTATATTGTGAAAAATGGCGTTCAAGGGGGTATTAATTATTTCCTTAATTGTGGTCATAATATAGATTATGGGTACTCGTTAACAACCGCCTCAATCTATATTTGGACTAGAAATAAGAATCAAAGCGCCAAAAGGCACTGAAATGACAAATTTTATAAATTCGTGAATATTAAGGCCTTTATATAAGAAAAGGTTTCAAATTTACTTTTTTAACCTTCACCACGTTTTGGGCTAATTCAGCAGACGACAAACTGTTGACATTTTTTTTATATTTTTTTTTCCAAGAAAACAGGACTTGACATCTCATGATAATTTCATCCATAGGAGATAATTTGCATGAAATGTCAAATCCCGTTTTCTGAAAAAAATCAGCAAGAATTTATAAAAATGTCGTCTGTTGAAAATTTAACACGATGTATGTACATATACTATATGACATGAATAAAAACTACGAATGACGTAACTGAAGAAAAGAAGTTCTTCTGGTAATTAATGCTAATGCATCGATTCCGATTTTGATGGAAGAAAGGAAAAAAAAAAAAAAAAAACATTCAGTGTGTTGAATTCCACATTTCCTAGATCGATGTTATAAAACCAAAAAGACTCACTGCCACCAGGCATGCGTCGCAGGGGCAACGTCACAGCAACGTTGGTAATGACGTTGCACCGACATTAATATGACGTTGCAGTCAAGACATGGCGTTACATCAACGTCAATCAGACGAAGTTTTAACGTCATATGCCGTATGGGTAGTATCTCCAAATGTTCATTACTAAAGGGAAATCTAGAGTATCACCTCAGTTTTCAGAGACTCCGATCCATATGAACATCTTCACTTGATTTTTTCTAGATCTATGCGATTTTCGAGCCCTGCAAGAACACACAGATTTAATCAACAACGAGCACTACGGCAGCATTGTTATTCAACAGAATATTTCGGTATTTGAGACATGCGCAGTGTGATGAGTCGGATTCTTTACCTCAATTCAATATATACTCGCTGTGCTCCAAAGGTGTGTTAATGATTAAGGGACGTCCGTCAAAATTATCGACAATCCGTATGACCGAGTGATGACGTCGTGTCTGTAACTATTGTATGCGGGTCGGCTTGGCCGATAATCAAAAGTTAAATACAGCTTATTATACGCTCTATTTTCTTTCTTTTTTTCTTTTTTTTTTTTTTTTTCAAAGTATATCTAGGTACTTAAATGGTGTGCACTGATTGTAGCTCTATACATATTTTTTTTTCTTTTCTAAAAATATACAAAGGTACTTTAAATAATGGCGTATTGATACAAATATAATTAATCATAACCCATTTTGTACTGAATGTAATATTATCACTTATCTGACGAAGATTTCATTTCGAAATCCCGGTTCAAAATTAAGGCGCGTCAGCTAGAAATATAGGAATTAATTTAGGAAAAACGGGCCAATTTTCGACAACAGTGAAGCCCACAGGGAAGGCCGTGGTTACACGCCGCCTCCAAGATTCGCCAATGACCCATTATGCGGTAGCCCGTATAAAATGGGAACTTTCCTTATGCATATTCAATTAACTTTTCCCGTTTTGTTTGTAATTTAAGAAAGATCATTTTTGTATTTTGATTACAAATGAAACAAAACATGTAATCAAAATGCGGAAATAATGCAATGAGAAATTAGTTTTGAGACAGCGAGCATGAAAAGTCAACAAACAACGGACTATCCGTGTTTGTGCGGAGTCATATTTCAAAAGTAGTGGAAGCCGGAAGTTCGGACGTTAAAATTGTAAACATGCAGCACGACGAAGAATGACAAAAGGAATCTGTCATTAAAAATATCAATCATTTTCATCCGTAAAATGGTTGTTTCAGATGTAAGAAAAATGTTTGAACAGACCCATCTTCTTCAAATCAGAAATAAATTATTGGTTTAGACTCATTCTAGACAGGTTTTTTTAATTATTTGGACCCCATTTTGATTTATATCAGTGTTTGAATGGACTGCCTATTCGAAATTAGCAAAATTGCAGTATGTTTCCTCTGGCTTTCTTTGCCGGAACATTACAGGGTCACTGATAAGGCTTCATGCGGACTGGGCGGGTTGTTTGTCTGGATCGCGGCGGGGGTGGGGGCGGGGATTGTGGCCGCGTTGGGTCGATTTGGGCCCCCCGGTGGAGGTCTTCCGCTGGCCGTTCCAGGGCGGCTCTTCTGTGGCGATTTATTTATGTTGTTGTTTGTTGCTTACTGTGTGTGTCGCTTGTGTCTTTTAGTTTTGGATGGCCGTGTGGCCATTTTGTGGGAAAGTAACTGTCCATATGGCCTTCCTTTGTTTAGGTTTCCATTATGGTCTGGTCGCTTAATGTTTGTATTTCTTTCCCTTTGGTGTCTTTTATGGATGGAGTAAGTTAATTGTATCAATTCCTGATCTTTGTTTTACTTCTACTTTATTAGCCGAAACTACGTAGTATGACCCATCTTCTTTCTTATGAATGTTTTCATTGCTCCTGAAGGAACTCATTTTTTATTTTTATTTGCCTTCACTGCAGCTGGTGTTGTGCCGTGTGGCGGCCGTAAAACGTCTCCCCGTACATCAACCATAGTGCAGTTTATATTTTACTTTTGGTCCTTTGAGATCATCGTGAATATTCTGAGAAATCAGAAATAAATTATTGGTTTAGACTCATTCTAGACAGTTTTTTTAATTACTTGGACCCCATTTTGATTTATATCAGTCTTCGAATGGACTGCCTATTCGAAATTAGCAAAATTGCAGTATGTTTCCTCTGGCTTTCTTTGCCGGAACATTACAGGGTCACTGATGAGGCTTTATTAGCCGAAACTACGTAGTATGACCCATCTTCTTTCTTATGAATGATTTCATTGCTCTCTAAGGAACTCATTTTTGATTTTTATTTACATTTAGAGTTCAGCGGCAAATTTTGCAAAGCAGGGAGTTCTTGACGTATAGTGCTTGAACGTTTGTCACATGTAAGCCTGCAGTTTCACAAAAAAATAATATTCTAACACTGGTCGTCTATACAGCCAATGCATGTATTGTGTTGTAAATTTCAAATAAAATTGACATGATAGTATGAATCATATTTGGTAAACTTTTGTTTCAAAATTTAGCAAAACTATCAAAATGAATAAATTATTTCTTATAATTAACTTTTTTTTCAAATCTGTGAGACAGTTGGAATTTGGATAAAACCATATTGTTTGCTTTATTAAGCCAGATTACAGTTTCTGTTTTTCTTAGGCACCTGGTCATCAATGATCATAAAAGAACTGCTAAAACATATTTAATCATAATCTCATCATGAGAAGGAAATATCGAAACCACATTGTGACAACAAAATGTCTAGAATCAAACAATGAGACAGATTATAATTGATATGGATATTTTGTTGTTAAACACAACTATGTTCTTATTGTTATCCTTGATGACCATGGCTTGGGAAGGGATAAATGCCAAAAAGGGTAATTTCCTCCTGAGCAATGTTTTCATGAGTACATGACAGTATGTTAATAAAAAGGGGTCTTAGGTTATAGGACACACAATTACATTATAGTAACTTTATGCATGATAGACTGGATTTTGCCGTCTCAATTTCTGGAATTACCAGTGTTAAAAGTGTATATTTTATGTTACTCTGGACTTTGCCGTGTAACTAGTTAAAGGACATTTGTTTAAGAAAGGATCAGCCTTCTAACATATTGACTGGATAACCAGTTCGGACATTTTTCACATTAATATTGTGAACATTTTTGTATGCTTATTATTTACATATTGGTGAATTTGTTTAAAAAAACCCAGAAAAATACAAAATTAAACAATTGTTTTTGTAGCCGGCGTTCCTCATTATTTTTCATAAGGACTTTTGCGCTCTTCTCAGTAGTGCGTAATACATGTTTCATTTTCGTAAAGTGGTTCTGGCTATTCAAACCTTGAGATTGCTAAATGTCTAAAATTTGCTAGCCAGTATCATTTTAGTTGTGACTGAAAAATATCTACGATTTACAGTTTGGATCATTATCTAAAAAGGATCTAGGTAAAACTTCCTTTCTAATATTGATGTTTGTCAATACAGACAAGTTATTGCAAATAGATTCAATAAACTCTATAGCTTGTAAACATGGTAAAGCTGTTCTTTGACAATATTTTCTATACAGTCTGATTCTAATTCGTAGTACGATGGACATAAAATTGGTTTCATTTTTTTCCCAATTCAATACACACCATAGAAGCTTTCAGCTCTGTTTCTCGATATTGGTTGACCGACTATTTTATTATGGACAAACGCTTGATTTTATGTTTGATTTGCGGTTTAACGTCGTCCCCGTCAGGACTATTTAGGTCATTTCAGAGATGTTAGTTCCAACTTTTGTGGGAATTTTACCAGACATTGAGATGAAATGACATCTCATTCCTCACCAATATGTTTAATATGCATGGACGGGCTGACTAAAAACACTTTGCCTAGGTGGACTTAGACCTTCTAAGCGGTTTACCAGTACTCGTGTGCGGTCGGTTGCAGCTCTGCGTGGAAGCATCATGCAACCAAGTCTATTTCTCCAAGCCCCGATGGGCGGGGGTAAGGCAAATGGTTGACAAAAAAAGTATTCTTTCATATATCTATAACGAGCACTTCTTTCTGAGGAAAATTTGTGATGATTTTCCTTATTCACATTCCAAAGAGAGATTGTAGGTACTCGTTAGAACCGCCACAAAGAGGCGGTTTTAATGAGTACCCATAGTAGCAATAAAACTATAATTGAGCCGGGACACGGCATTGCCTTCAATTCACATGTGCGCCCAGCGAAGACACAGATCAGCCTGCGCATCCGCGCAGTCTGATCAGAGTCTTCGTTGTGCGCTCTTCTTTGAAGGATAGCTAAGAGCCAAATGCTCCTTCAAACGAGAGAAGTCTCTGGTCAGATTATCTGGATGCGCACTGATTCTTCGCTGGGTGCAAATGTAAACTGTAGGAAATGCTGGGCCCCGGCTCATTTCAGACCCATGTAACACCTACTTTTCTCCATACAGGGGTGCTCATAAACTTAATTGTAATGTTGATGAGCTTGTTAACGTAAAGATTCTGCTGATTCCATTACGGAAGCACGCCAATAAAATTCATAGGAAATTTTATCGCCGAAAAAATGAAGATGTTAAGACAATTTTTTTTTTAAAGTTTTCTTATTTCTGCTCAAAATATAGCTTGTGGATGCACGTCAGAACCACCACTTCGATGCGGTTCTTAAGAGTACCCACAATCACAAATTTAGAGCACATCACGTGAACAAGTCCGTGAAATGATGAACCCCTAAACCCCACTTTAAAATATAGAAAATTGGGGTTTACGGGGGTAGACATTATTTTCTTATTTCTGCTCCAAGACATAGGTTGTGGGCACCCCGACCTATGTTTTGAGCATTTATAAAGAAAAAATATCAAGAATTTCCATCTGAAAAGTAGTCATTTTGGAGATGTGAAAAATGCACTTTGTCGCACGGGTGAGAGTTATCGTAATGAAAAATAAGTAAATGATACGGTTTACTCCTGTAAACTCCAGTTTTAATATATAAAAGTGGGGTTCAAATGGATCACCATATTATCAGTTACCATCTATATTAATTGCATTGTAGCACATTGGCCTGATAAAGATATGCTATCTCAGGACAAGTGAGCTTTATCACGTCAACGTGACATTGCACTTTTATGAATGAGGCGGACTACTGAAAAAAATGGCATAAATGTTATTATTACTCGGAAAAAAAATGGAAACAATACTTCAAAAAAATATGATAGGAAAAAAAATTCATGATGTCAGCTGATACTGAATATATTGACCACCAGAATGTTGGGGCGCACTGAGGACCATCGATAACTGATCGTAAATCGCTACTTTACGAGTGTACAAGGGGATAAACTGATAAATAGAATACCAGATTCGTGTCATTTGATATCAAGTTTATCAGGCTCGGCTTTGAGAACGCACGTAGAATCGCTCGGCAAGCCTCGCGATTATACAAGCGTTCTCGAAGCCTTGCCTGATAAACTTGATATCAAAAGACATTCACCCGGTATTCTCCATATATAGGAGTGGTTTGGTAATGCTGAGGTTCTCGGTTTTCCTACCCCGGATGGTGCCCTCTCTGACAGACGTTAGGGTACATGTATGTATGGTAATCGGAAAAAAGAATCAGGAAAAAAGTATCGGATAAAAAGTATCAATTTTAGATAGGAAAAAAGTATCAGGAAAAAAAAAGTATCAGTTTTATCCAAAGTCATTAATGATGTTACAATGATATGGTAATTAAGATATTTTTGTATGTTTTTTTTTTATTATTCAGTTTAATAATCAATTTTGCAACCTATCTCTTTAATCCTTGCTTTACTTCTACTTTTTATAAAAGGGATGAGATGTCGCTTCATCTTAATGCCAGGTAAAACTGGAAGCGACGTCTCCAAAATGACCTAAATAATGTTGACGGGGTCGTTAAACCTCCAATTAAACGTGGTGCGAGTCGAACCTCCATGCTCATGGACTCTTGTTGGTTTCACTGGGCGGCAGGGCTTGAGAAGTCATGTCATGTCATAATGAATACCCACAAGATAGTTTTTTTTCGGGGAGAATTGACAAAACCTATCCTTTAATTATCACAAAATACTTACTTTATCTGTTGCTATGCACTGTTCACCTTTTTGCCCAGACATTGTATTCATGTCGCTGATCAAAATAACGGCAATATGTTATTATTGTTATTGTTATTATTATTATTATTATTATTATTATTATTATACTTTTTTCCGCCATTATTGCATGTGCAACTCATTTTCGAAATGCATCCTACTTTTTAAAACACGTTTTTTCAAGTTGGACGTTATTACGGATATTTGTTTTTTTCTGTGATCTTCCAGGTTATTAAATAAATGCTTTTGCTATATAAAGTAGGGTTATATACATTTAATGCTCTTATTTTTCCAATCCTCAGGGATTGCTTATGCAATTGCTTTTCACTGTTCCATCAATTGACATCCTTTAGATACCTGTTGAAGGTCATTATTAAACCGATGTTCGTTCCTTCCTCGTTGTATAACAACTGCTTGTTTGACATCCCTGAACTTTAAGTAGACTTAGATGTTTTGTGGGCTTTTGTTGTACCTTCCTTATATTCGAAGGAATTATCTTCAGTAATTTTATATGCTGTTTTACATAATGACCGGTATGAAGATCGCTTTAGTTTTGACGGTATCAAAACCTTCTAAACCAACATGAGTATCACAAATACATTTAAAATATCAATATCACCCCTTAGGTTACACTCTGCTTCTTTTGTACGGATTCCCCATTCTATTAAGAACTTTGATACTATGTTGCCTTCGGTATTGGTTAGACCCTTAAATTTGTCTTCTGTAACTTCAGTTAATCTCGATGGAGCAGGCAATACCAATGTTTTGGGAGTAGTCTTCGTATAAGACTATCTCTTCTCAAATCGCCCATCCTTCGAAAATATACTAATCCGTGGAAAAGAAGTGGATTGTATCCTAGTACTTCTAAGTGCAATGCCAAGAGGTGCAGATGTTGTTCGTATTTAAGCACTGCGTCTACCGTTACTTCATCTGTAAACGGTAGACGCTTCTCTGTAGTTAACATGTCTGATTTGACATGACGGTCTACAGATTTAATTTATCTAATTACATGACGTGCTGCAAACTGTAATATGCAGTACGTCGGTCAAACTAACCGCATGCTTAAAACTAGATTGAACGAGCATTATCGTAGAATGAGTAAGCCTAAGAAAACTGACACTTTCTTGTACCGTCACTTTCGACGAACAGGTCATTCTGTAAATAATATTGTTATACAACCAGTGGAAAAACTTTATTACGATGCAAATTCTACATCTAGATTCAAAATAATCAAAATACATGAAGCTGAACTGGAATGGATTAAATTTTTACAGACCCCTTTTCGACTGGGATTTAATGACAACATTTATCATGAGGGTAATATTTCCAGAATGCCGAACTTTGATATTATCTCGCTCCTGGAATGTCGAAAACGCAGAACTAGATCTCACGGCACCAGGAAAAATGGTAACTTTAAACGTAAATCACGTGCGTTTAAACGAAACAATACTAGACTGAAGTAACTGTCAATTATATTATTAAATCATGGATGCCACTCTATGCTTTCATTTTTAAGTTCATTACCCGTTTCTGTTTTACGTCTTCTGGACACCGAGGCGAATAAGTTCTACGATAGTTCTCATCAGTTATATGATGCGGCTCTCTTAACTAGAGGCTATACTCAGCATACTCTCCGGCCTTACATTGATTCTGAAATTAATCATAAACGCCATTTCTCCAAAATATCCTTCATTAATAAGGGTATGGATTTTATAGATTTGCCCAGTATCTTCCGTGAGAGATCGGTGCTTTCTTCCATTCCTGCTTATTTATAAAATACTGAAACACCTATAATTTGCTATAGATATAACAATAAAAATCAAAAATAAGTTCCTTTAAGAGCAATGAAAACATTCATATGAAAGAAGATGGGTCATACTACGTAGTTTCGGCTAATAAAGCCTCATCAGTGACCCTGTAATGATCCGGCAAAGAAAGCCAGAGGAAACATACTGCAATTTTGCGAATTTAGAATAGGCAGTAGATTCAAAGACTGATATAAATCAAAATGGGGTCCAAATAATTAAAATCCTGTCTAGAATATGAATCTAAACCAATAATTTATTTCTGAATTCTCAGAATATTCACGCTGATCTCAAAGGACCAAAAGTAAAATATAAACTGCACTATGGTTGATGTACGGGGAGACGTTTTACGGCCGCCACACGGCACAACACCAGCTGCAGTGAAGGCAAATAAAAATCAAAAATAAGTTCCTTTAAGAGCAATGAAAACATTCATAAGAAAGAAGATGGGTCATACTACGTAGTTTCGGCTAATAAAGCCTCATCAGTGACCCTGTAATGATCCGGCAAAGAAAGCCAGAGGAAACATACTGCAATTTTGCGAATTTATAATAGGCAGTAGATTCAAAGACTGATATAAATCAAAATGGGGTCCAAATAATTAAAAACCTGTCTAGAATATGAGTCTAAACCAATAATTTATTTCTGATTTCTCAGAATATTCACGCTGATCTCAAAGGACAAAAAGTAAAATATAAACTGCACTATGGTTGATGTACGGGGAGACGTTTTACGGCCGCCACACGGCACAACACCAGCTGCAGTGAAGGCAAATAAAAATCAAAAATAAGTTCCTTTAAGAGCAATGAAAACATTCATAAGAAAGAAAATGGGTCATACTACGTAGTTTCGGCTAATAAAGCCTCATCAGTGACCCTGTAATGATCCGACAAAGAAAGCCAGAGGAAACATACTGCAATTTTGCGAATTTAGAATAGGCAGTAGATTCAAAGACTGATATAAATCAAAATGGGGTCCAAATAATTAAAAACCTGTCTAGAATATGAGTCTAAACCAATAATTTATTTCTGATTTCTCAGAATATTCACGCTGATCTCAAAGGACCAAAAGTAAAATATAAACTGCACTATGGTTGATGTACGGGGAGACGTTTTACGGCCACCACACGGCACAACACCAGCTGCAGTGAAGGCAAATAAAAATCAAAAATAAGTTCCTTTAAGAGCAATGAAAACATTCATAAGAAAGAACATGGGTCATACTACGTAGTTTCGGCTAATAAAGCCTCATCAGTGACCCTGTAATGATCCGGCAAAGAAAGCCAGAGGAAACATACTGCAATTTTGCGAATTTAGAATAGGCAGTAGATTCAAAGATTGATATAAATCAAAATGGGGTCCAAATAATTAAAAACCTGTCTAGAATATGAGTCTAAACCAATAATTTATTTCTGAATTCTCAGAATATTCACGCTGATCTCAAAGGACCAAAAGTAAAATATAAACTGCACTATGGTTGATGTACGGGGAGACGTTTTACGGCCGCCACACGGCACAACACCAGCTGCAGTGAAGGCAAATAAAAATCAAAAATAAGTTCCTTTAAGAGCAATGAAAATATTCATAAGAAAGAAGATGGGTCATACTACGTAGTTTTGGCTAATAAAGCCTCATCAGTTACCCTGTAATGATCCGGCAAACCTGTTAGATCTATCATTTTTACTTTCAATAAACTTGTTTCAGATCTTGATATTGATACTTATACTCCTGATTCATGTGATTGTAAAAACTCAAAGTATTGCTATCCTGCGGCTGGTCATGTAATTACTGGCAATTTGAAAATTATTCCTCATTCTAGGATAACGAATATAATTTCTAAAGGACCGAAATATCGGTTTCCTTCTAAAATTGATTTCAGTAAATGTAGAGATGAAATCGCTGCTTCCTTGAATGAATTCGGTAATCGATGGTGTAAGCGAGAGTATGTTGAGCATAAAGCCCTTAAGGACTGGAAACTTAGCATTTTAAAACTAGTGAATAAACGCATTTCTTTCTATTCTCAAAATGCTAACTTATTACCTCCTAAGCCCAAGACGTCTTTACGCCATCTTAAACTAGGTATTCAAGAATTTCATAAGAAGTTTGTTTTGGCCCCTGCAGACAAGGCCGCTAAGAACGTCGTCGTTGTGTGACGGCTCCACTATTTTAACACGCTTAAGCGGGAGCTTGGTGGTACTAAGGCCTATGAACTTCAGCCTTTAGCTGAAGAGAGAGCTATAGTAGATAAACATGTTGGTCATTCAGCCATCAAGTTTGCTGTGTGTGTTAACGAAGGCCAAGACAAGCTTCCTACGCTATACTGGTTACCAAAACTTCATAAAAGACCTTACAAAGCACGGTTTATTGCAAATTCTAGCTCTTGCACTACCACTGAACTTTCTAAAGTATTAACTTCCTGTCTTGCTGCTATTAAAACGCA
The DNA here is from genome assembly GCA_963580285.1 of Lucinisca nassula. Taxonomy (NCBI): domain Eukaryota; kingdom Metazoa; phylum Mollusca; class Bivalvia; order Lucinida; family Lucinidae; genus Lucinisca; species Lucinisca nassula. The sequence continues at coordinate 127,602,578 of OY757018.1, read as the reverse complement.
TGTGGTTAAATATTGTGATAAAGTCTTTGAAAGATCAGGAAGAAACCTGTTTTGGTCTATACAAAATTCGAATGAGGTTTTAAATAAATTGAAATCCAGACATTTTCGTGCTTCAAGTCTGTCTACTTACGATTTTTCCACTATTTACACTACACCTCATAATCTTATAAAAGAAAAGCTTAATGATTTAATTGAATGGGCTTTTCACAGAGAAGATTCTCTCTATCTTGCATGTAATGTCAGAAATGCATTTTTCACTTCTAAAGAGCATAAGAATTATACACTTTGGTCATGTCAGAAAGTGTGTGATGCCCTCACCTTTCTACTTGACAATATTTATATTAGATTCGGTACTAAGTTATTTAGACAAATTGTGGGTATTCCGATGGGTACGAATTGCGCACCTCTTGTCGCTGATCTGTTCTTGTATTGTTATGAAAGGGACTTCATGTTGTCGCTTTCCATTGATAACCAATCTGAAAATATTGAAGCTTTTAGCTCCACTTCTAGATATTTAGATGATTTATTAAATATTGATAAAACCTATTTCGATGGTTTGATCAGTCAGATTTAGCCTCCCCCCCAACCCCCAGAACTTCAGTTAAATAAAGCAAATTCTTCTGATACCGAGGCCCCGTTTTTGGATTAACATCTATCTATTGTAGATGGATTTGTTTCGTGCAAAATTTATGATAAACGCGATAACTTTGATTTTGAGATTGTAAATTTTCCTTTTTTGGATGGTGATGTTCCTCGTGCGCCATCCTATGGCGTTTATATTTCGCAATTAATTCGATTTGCTAGAGTGTGTAGTCATGTAACTGACTCCAACACTCGTAATAAATTATTAACGGCTAAACTCCTTAATCAGGGTTATCGGTACCATAAACTACGCAAAGCCTTTTCAAAATTTTATAGACGCCATTCTGATTTAATTTCAAAATTCAATATCGGAACCCGAATTTTATGGTGACTTAGTAGATAAATTCAGAAAAAATATATAACCGCAATGACTTCAGCACCCGATTTCGTAAAATCATTCTTCGATATAAAAAGATTGGGTACAACATGGATGTTATACGACAGACTGCATGCATGGTAGTTAACCCAATCACGTTTGGCAACTTTGCTTCCCACTTTAATTGCACGCCGGTGGGTCAGGCCTCAGATTCTATGGCGGCCCCAACGTAAAGGCTTATTGAGAATTAGAGAGATCTAATTCAAGGTAATGTTGGTTGGTGCCTGATGCTCTGTCTCTGGTCGGGCCCATCGGAGTCTAACTGTTGGTTTTCTTTTGCTCCAGCATTTCAGTGGTTTCTTGCTGTCGAGTCCTCACCGTTGTCTCACCTCTGTGGTTCTTTGATTTTTTGTGTTAACGGAGATATTGCACTGATGAGTTAGGAGGCCTTCATGCGGACTGAACAAATTATTTGTCTAAATCGCGACGGAAGTAAAGGCGAGGATTGTGGCCACGTAAAATCGATTTAAGCCCACCCCCCCCCCCCCACCCCGTTTGTTACTTACTGTGTGTATCACTTGTGTCTTTTTATTTTGGATGGCCATTTTGTGGGAAAGTAACTGTCCTTATGGCCTTCCTTTGTTTAGGTTTCCATTATGGTCTGGACGCTTAATGTTTGTGTTTCTTTCCCTTTGGTGTCTTTGATGGGTGGAGTAAGTTAATTGTATCGATTCCTGATCTTTGTTTTACTTCTACTTAAGAGATTTTTCATTACACGCACTTGTCAGCCCCCGCCCATCGGGGCTTGAAGAAATAGATGGGCTGCATGATGCTTCCACGCAGAGCTGAAACCGACCGCACACGAACACTGGCAAACCGCTTAGAGGATCTAAGCCTGCCCAGGCAAAGCGGAAAGTCTATGCTTATAAACCTTACTGGTTTCATTGGGCCACAGGGCTTGAGATGTCTTTTCTTCTCAATGCCGGGTAAAAGTCCCACAAAATTGAAAGCGCGACACCAAAATGACCTATACAGTGTTGACGGGGACGTTAAACCTCCAATCAAACAAAAATACACGCTTGTTAACATGATGGAAGTTCAACTGTACACCACGTTAACAAGTTCGTGAAATGACATTACGATAACACAGCCGCGCGAATTGGTGCATTTTTACAAATCTCCAAAATGGCCTTTTTTCTGATGAAAATCTGTGATAGTTTTCTTAAAGATACTGCAAACATAGGTTGTGGGTGCTCGTTAGAACCGCCTCACTGAGGCGGTTCTAACGAGTACCCACAACCTATGTCTTAGAGCAATAATATGAAAAATATTGCATACCCCATAAACCCCAGTTTTCTCTATATAAAGTTGGATATAGGGGGTCTTCATTTTACGGACTTGTTCACGTGATGAACACACGGGTTGGCCCCACTTCATAGAGAGACGCTTGTTGTTTACGGTGGTATACATACTCAATGAGGCGGTTCTAACGAGCACCAACGACCTATGTTCGAGTATAAATAAGAAAAAAAATATCACAGATTTGATCAGAAAATTTACCATTTCGGAGATATGAAATAATGTACTGTGTCACATGGGTGTGCTTTCGTAATGAGATCGTTTGAGTTTTAATTGTCTATGGCTTTTCTTTACATGAACACTCATGTAAGATCCTCTGTGTCTACAATTGTCTATAAACGTTCTTTTCTGGTTACATCATAGGGGATTGAATCATGAAAAAATGAAAGACATCAGTTCAAAGCGAAAAATGTTTCCTCCGTAACACTAGTTCGCTTGTGATTGATGAAAACCTGAAAACTGTTGTCACACGTTTATTCCGAATTTCGAGATTCTGCTTTATTCAATGCGAGAAAAACATGTTTTCTGCAAGTGACAGACAGAGGCGGATTATTGTTGCAAAGCGGACTTATTTAACTTGTATAATTCATAATAAGCAGGGGAAAAACTGCATTTGCGAAATAGGTACCCTTGGTAAAATGAGGTAACCCCCCACGCCCATCCCCCACCCACAAAAAAATGAGCCGAAGTTTCCCCCCCCCCCTTGTCTCTAATATAGTACCAAAAAAAATATTATTTTTTTTTCATGATTCAAGCCCCTATGGTTGGTTATATGTACATTTCTGACTGATGCCGTCTATGTTCTGAATGTAGCATAGTTACGAAAACACGGCTAAAATATTCTGATAAAAAAAAATATTCAGACAAAACATTCTGATATTTTTGTGACTCGAACTTTTGATGGTCACTAATATTATAATTCACTCTTTTTACACACATCAATTCTAAACACGAAGTTTTTACATGATCTATAAATAAAAATGTGTATTTTTCGTCTCTAGCAGTTCAGCTGGAAAATGTGTTGCACATAATATTTTGACTAAGAGCATCATTTAAAGATTTTGCATAGACCCTTTCAGACTTCGCGAAGAATGATTATTTAACATACACTACTAAAAGTTCATTTGACGAAAATTATAAGGGTACGACCCAGTGCGTAAGGAACGTTGTGGGAAGTGGTGTTTCAATCTTGCCAACTTGTATATTTTGCTGTGCCCTGACTTCGGAAGAAATATAGACCTAATATGCTAGCTTAGAAGATGTATACTTTCTATGAAGCACTTTAATCCCAAAATATAAAGCTGTCTACACGATATCGTTTTATTATGATGCTCATTTGTTTCAAAGTTTATTGAATAATTACAATTCACCTCCGGGCGCAATATGCATGTCATGTATATTGGGTCCGTGAATTCCATTACGAAAAGACGCATGTCCAAAAATATTGAAAACTGTACCAACAAAAAATGAAAATTTTCAGACAAAAAAAATTCTAATTATATTCATATTTATGCTCCAAACATAGATCATGGGAACTCATTAGAACTTCGGTTCTGACGAGTACCCACAATCTCGGACCGGGTCCGAGCCACAGTTTTTGAGCAGAAATAAGAAAAAGGTTTACCCCTGTAAACACCAGTTTCACTGGATTAAGTGGGCTTTAAGGGGGTCCAACGTATTTAGGTGTGTTTTCGTTATGCATCCAAAATAATGCCGTTGGCATTTTTCTAACAACTCAATTGTGGGTTGCCGGTTGAAATATTGTCAAAATAATGTAAACCCATATCGGATATAAGAGCATTACATGATGAAAATGAACTTCGGAATACACTAGGCAATATTTTTTGTAGGAATGTACATAATAGTAAAATCAGTAGACTTGATTTTATTGTATAATACATATACCATTTACAAACATGCACATGTTGAAAACATACCTTCACTAGTATCATAAAAATGGGAACCACAGTACGAAAACACGCCTATACAAATACATTGTAAATTTTACCTCCTAAAAAACGAAATTTTAGAGGAAAAGTGTTATATTTTTCTTATTTCTGCTCAAAATATAGATTGTGGGTACTAGTTAGAACCGCCTCGTTGAGGCGGTTCCAACGAGTACCCACAATCTATATTTTTGAGAAGAAATAAAAAAATAAGATTTACCCCTGCAAACCCCAGTTCTACTATATATGAAAGTGGGGTTCAAGGGGGTCAAAATTATATAGGCGTGTTTTCGTGATGAGAAGAAAGTCAAATAATGACTTATTTGAATCTGCATCCTTAATAATAATATAAATATTAATAATATTGCTACAACAACAACTACTACAACCACTTCTACTCCTGATATTAATGTTAATAATGAAAACGATGATGATAATAATTAAACAACTACTACTACATGGAACCCTGCTCATCAGGGTTTGGAGAAATAAATCGGGCTGCATAATGTTTCCAGGCACTGCATATGAGTACTGGTAAACCGCTTGGAGGATCTTAGCCTGTCCAGGCAAAATGGTGCGCGAGTCGGACCGTCCCTTCATATAAACAGTTTTGGTTTGTTTGGGCGGCAGTGTTTGAGATATCATTTCATCCCAATGCGGGGTAAAAGTCCCACAAAATTTCAAGCAAAATCTCCAAAGTGACCTAAATAGTGTTGACGGGGATTCAAACAGAGTACTACTACTACTAACTACCACAACTTATAATAATGATAATATTTTTTGTAATAAAAACAATTATAATAATTTCATTTGCTTCAACTGAGGTTTAACGTCCCCATCAACAATATTTAGGTCATTTTGGAGCCGTTGCTTCTATTTTTATGGGACTTTTACCCGACATTGAGATGATATGACATCTCAAGCCCTGCCGCCCAATGAAATAAAAAGGCTTATATGCATTGGAGGTCAGACTCACTCACTTGGCCTCGGTAGGCTTAGTCCTTTTAAATGGTTTACCAGTACTCGTGTGGCCAGTTTCAGCTCTGCGTGGAAGCACCATGCAGCCCAGTCTATTTCTCCAAGTCCTAATGGGCGGAGGCGAACAATAATAATAATTATACAATAATAATAATTATACTCTTACTGCTACTCTTACTAATAGCCTGCTCAGGCAAAGTGGCGCGAGTCGGACCGTCCATGCATACAGATAAGATTGAGAAGAACTTTACAGCGCACACGCATTTGTTTCGCATTTGTAACGCGCGAGATTCGCACTCCTGATTCACGCGTTTCACTTGCGAATGACATTTAAGCCAATCAATTGCTTTTATGAACAACGCGATATTGCGTGTAAATCGCGATTGTTGACCAGCCAATCAAACATGGGTGTCGAAAACGCAGATAGTGCACATTCACAGACTGCTTCGCGTTTCAAAAGCAACCAATCAGTGCCGCGAAACTATTTCACACTTATCCTTCTTTTTTGTTTCTTTTCTTCTATTTCTTCAAATTTTCATTATTCCAGATATTTTTTTTTCAGTTTGAACATAACAAATCCGGCGGACTAGTCAATTATCCATTTACATTTGCCAGGGGGTAAAGGGTAAAATACAGGTACTGAGTCGTGATTGAAGTTGACTGTCAAAATGCAGGATGTTTATTGACTAAAAGTTTTATGACACCCAGGTGCAATTGGGGGGCTATAAAGATAGCTGTTTAAAACAACATCTCATTTTCGTCATTTATTCTAGATGTCCGAAATAATCAATGTTCTTTCCCTCACAGAAGCGGCCCAATTTTCAATTAATTATTTTTGTAATTTTCATTTAGTTTGTTTAATTAACTCGGAGAATCAAGTTGCTTTTTCTTCGATATTTATTTGGAAATGCCTGAACCTTTTGCATAAAATGTAGGCCCTGATCAGAGGCCTACGTCTGCTGCGTCTGATCTGGGTCTGCATTTGTTTTGCCATTTGGCAACAAATGGAATGTTCCACCTTGTTAATAGAGCAAGTCCATTTCAAAATTAAAGAGTGTGAAGTTTTGTTTTCTTTGTTTATTTTGGCAAACCGAGTAGGTCCTGATCAGACGCCTACTTCTGCTAGGTCTGATCTGGATCTGCACTTTATTTTGCCATTTGGCGTCAACTGGGATCTTTCACCTTGTAAAAAGCACAAGATCGTTTCAAAATTTAAGAGTGTGAGGTGTGCTTTCTTCAAAATTTATTTTGAAAATATCTGAGGCTTTTTGAAACAATGTAGGCCCCGATTAGGTGCCTATTTCTGTTGCGTATGATCTTGGTCTGCACAGTTTGCTAATTGGCGCCAAATCGCATCTTCCACTTTGTAAATAGCACAAGACCATTTCGAAATATAAGAGTGTGAGGTTGTCTTTTCTTCATAATTTCCGACATAATTGATGTTCCGTCACTCACAGAAGCAGCTCATTTTTTTATTACTTATTGCTGTAATTTTCATTTACTTCGTTTTCATTAACACATTTGTTTTACCAAATGGAATTTTCCACCTAACATACTTTTTTTTCGAAATTTATTTCGGAAATAACTGAACATTTCGTAATCTTCTATAATCTAGGCCCTGATCAGACGCCTACTTCTGCTGCGCCTGACCTGGGGCATTTTTACTATTACCATTTTTCCCATTTTCTTCAAAATTTAATAAATTTGGGGAAAAAATGCCTGAACTGTTGCAAACAGTGTAGTTCCTCATCAGACGCTAATTCTGTTGCGTTTGATCTGGGTTTGCACTTTTTTGTCAATTGGCGTCAAATGGAATCTTCCAAATTGTAAATAGCACAAGACAAGTTCAAAATTTAAGAGAGTGAGGTTGTGTTGTTTTCAAAAATATTATGAAAATGTCTGAAGCTTTTGGAAGCAATGTAGGCCCTGATCAGACGCCTAGTTCTTCTGCGTCTGAACTGGGCCTGCACTGTTTGCCATTTGGCGCTTAACTTTATGAACTTTAAGAAATGTGCGTATTTCAGCCTTTACCTTTTCCTTATTTTTATTTATGTGCTTATATATTCATTCATTTATTTGTCTTTGATCCAAACAGAGATTGTTGGAACTCCATTGCGAAAATACGCCAAATCAAATCTATTGATTTTTTTACCACCAAAACTGAACATTTTCCGTTATTTTAATATTTCTGCACAAGACATAGGTTGTTGTACTCGTTAGAACCGACTCGGCGAGGCGGTTCTGACGAGTACCCACAATCTATATTTTGTGCAGAAATAAGAAGAATATATACCCCCTTAAATTCCAATTTTACTATTTAAAAGTGGGGATTAGCGGGGTCAAATATGTATAGGTGTGTTTCAAGATGTGTTAGAAACACCATAAACACCCATTGAATGGCGGTTCTGATGAGCGCCCACAAACAAGTAAATAGACGTGACTTGTCAAACAAATATCCCAGGATAAACGATTACCCTCTTGGTTCCCTACACCATATGCATCAGAATACCCCGAGTGTTTATTATCTATAAACTGCCAGACATTAGGGTGTTATGCAATCCAAAATATGTCTTTAAATGTAAATATTATTGTGTGTGTTTATCCGAAGAAATCACTACTGATAAGAGAGGCAAATACCGTCATTAATTTGTGAATGAATAAAAAAAAATAAAGAATATTGGTCAAACATACGAGCTAAGAGGATTTTGATTGGTCCGTGCTCTTTCGCATTCACGCGGTTTATCTTCGCTTACCTGTCTTATTCTTATTGGTTGGAATTCTCTCGCAAAGAAACGCGTATTGAGTTAACCTAACGCGTTACGAATAATCACTTTCATTGGCTGATATTAAACGCGTTGCAATCGCGTATGAACGCGATGAACCGCGTATTGAAACCCGAAAATTTTACACGCACGCAATGCGCGTATGTCCCGCGGACAAAACGCGAAAATGGTTAGGTTCTTCTCGAGCTTATCTGTATTAACCCTATTCATGTATTGGCTTCATGGAGTGGCAGGGCTTGAGAAGTCAGTTCATCTCAGTGTCGGGTAAAAGTCCCACAAATAGGAAGCAACGTCTCAAAATGACCTTAATAGTATGGAGGGAAAGTTACAAACTCACTACATAATAATAATAAAAATAATAATAATAACAATTAAAATACTAGAAAACGATGATAACTTTAGTTTAAACTTTATTTCAATGTACAAATGTTACAATACTGTATACATATACATGGTAATACAAAATGCAACATACAAAAAAAAACATTGTACAAACGGGATTCAGAAGAAAGTCTGAAAGACTTTTTTGAATCTGTCTCCCTGTAGACAGTCAAGGCATAAATATCGACGCAGTGATCTTTAACAATATGTTGTACTGCATTCTGTTAGTTTGTGATAACATTTGTATAATTTATGTCTGTCTTATATCTCGAGCCAAACAAGAATTGGGAAAGCAAAATTTTAAGTCCTCCACGGGGAAGGAGGAAAGGGTATATACATATGATCAGTTACATAACATAACACATACTTACCAGAGCCCAACAGTTACACAGACGGCAACAGCTTCGAGACAACGTCAATAACGTCTCATCAACGTTGACTCGATGCTGCCTTGGCGCCATGCGAGTTTTCTGCTGTGGGATGTGAAGTAAGTAAATTGTGTCGATTCCTGATCTTCGTTTTACTTCTACTTTGCATATCAGGGCTGTTTTGTTTGTGCCGTGTGGCGGCTGTAAAAGGTCTCCCCGCACATACATTTAATGCTCTTATTTTTCCAATCCTTAGGGATTGCTTATGCAATTGCTTTTCATTGTTCCATCAACTGACATCCTTTAGATACCTGTTGAAGGTCATTATTAAACCGAAGTTCGTTCCTCGTTGTATAACAACTGACTGTTTGACATCCCTGGGCTTTAAGTAGACAAAGATGTTTTGTGGGCTTTTGTTGTACCTTCCTTCTATTCGAAGGAATTATCTTCAGTAATTTTATATGCTGTTTTACTTAATGACCGGTATGAAGATCGCTTTAGTTTTGACGGTATCAAAACCTTATAAACCCACATGAGTATCACAAATACATTTAATTTATCAATATCACCCCTTAGGTTACACTCTGCTTCTTCTGTACGGATTCCCAATTATATTAAGAACTTTAATACTATGTTGCCTTCGGTATTGGTCAGACCCTTAAATTTGTCTTCTGTAACTTCAATTAATCTCAATGGAGCAGGCAATACGAATATGGTTAAAAATAATCTTCGTATAAGACTATCTCCTCTCAAATCGCCAATTCTTCGAAAATATACTAATCCGTGGAAAAGAAGTGTAATGTATCCTAGTATTTCTAAGTGCAATGCCAAGCGGTGCAGATGTTGTTCGCATTTAAGCACTGCGTCTACCGTTACTTCATCGGTAAACGGTAGACGCTTCTCTGTTGTTACATGTTACATGTCTGATTTGACATGAAAAGCAGAAGTCAAACAAAGAAAGTGTGTGTGTGTGAATTCGGGTTTAACGTCGCTTTCAACAATTTTTCAGTCATATCACGACGGTGTCTGGTTGCGACAGGGAGCTGAATGCTCACGTTTATAGTGCTGCCTCACTGAAGTATCATGTCCCAGACACATTACATGATACCACACCCAGTCACATTATCCTGACACTGGATCGACCAGTTCTAGCTCTACCCCGTAAATCTGAGTGCCAAACGAAGAGCAGCTAGTACCATTTTTAACGACTTTGGTATGTCGCGACCCGGGATCGAACCCGAGACCTCCCGTTCCCCGGAGCGGACACTCTACCAACTGAGCTATCGGGGCCGGTAAAACAAAGAAAGTCTACAGATTTAATTTATCTAATTACATGACGTGCTGCAAACTGTAATATGCAGTACGTCGGTCAAACTAACCGCATGCTTAAAACTAGATTGAACGAGCATTATCGTAGAATGAGTAAGCCTAAGAAACTGACACTTTCTTGTACCGTCACTTTCGACGTACAGGTCATTCTGTAAATAACATTGTTATACAACCAGTGGAAAAACTTTACTACGATGCAAATTCAAACTCTAGATTCAAATTTATCAAAAGACATGAGGCTGAACAGAAATGGATTATATCTTTACAGACCACTTTTCCACTTGGATTTAATGATAGCATTTATCATGAGGGTAATATTTCCAGAATGCCGGACTTTAATATTTTTTCCCTCCTGGAATGTCGAAAACGCAGAACTAGATCTCACGGCACCAGGAAAAATGGTAACTATAAACGTAAATTACGTGCTTTTAAACGAAACAATACTAGACTGAAGTGACTGTCAATGGACGCCACTCTATGCTTTCATTTCTAAGTTCATTACCCGTTTCTGTTTTACGTCTTCTGGACACCGAGGCGAATCAATTCTACGATAGTTCTAATCAGTTATATGATGCGGCTCTTTTAAGTAGAGGCTATACTCAGCATACTCTCCGTCCTTACATTGATTCTGAAATTAATCATAACGCCATTTCTTCAAAATATCCTTCATTAATAAGGGTATGGATTTTATAGGTTTGCCCAGTATTTTTCGTGAGACCTCGGTGTTTTCTTCCATTCCTGCTTATTTTCAAAATACTGAAACACCTATAATTTGCTATAAATATAACAAATAAAAATAAAAAAATGAGTTCCTTTAAGAGCAATGAAAACATTCATAAGAAAGAAGATGGGTCATACTACGTAGTTTCGGCTAATAAAGCCTCATCAGTGACCCTGTAATGATCCGACAACGAAAGCCAGAGGAAACATACTGCAATTTTGCGAATTTCGAATAGGCAGTCCATTCAAAGACTGATATAACCTGTTACATCTAGCAATTTTAATTTCAATAAACTTGTTTCAGATCTTGATATTGATACTAATACTCCTGATTCATGTGATTGTAAAAACTCAGTGTATTGCTATCCTGCTGCTGGTCATGTAATTACTGGCAATTTGAAAATTATTCCTGATTCTAGGATAAGGAATATAATTTCTAAAGGACCGAAATATCGATTTCCTTTTAAAATTGATTTCAGTAAATGTAGAGATGAAATCACTGCTGCCTTGAATAAATTCGGTAATCGATGGTGTAAGCGAGGGTATGTTGAGCATAAAGCCCTTAAGGACTGGAAACTTAGCATTTTAAAACTAGTGAATAAACGCATTTCTTTCTATTATCAAAATCCTAACTTATTATTTCCTAAGCCTAAGACGTCTTTACGTCATCTTAAACTAGGTATTCAAGAATTTCATAAGACGTTTGTTTTGACCCCTGCAAACAAGGCCGCTAACAACGTCGTCGTTGTGTGACGGCTCCACTATGTTAACACGCTTAAGCAGGAGCTTGGTGGTGCTAAGGCCTATGAACTTCAGCCTTGAGCTGAATAGAGAGCTAAAGTAGATGAACATATTTGTCATTCAGCCACCAAGTTTGCTGTGTGTGTTACAGAAGGCCAAGACAAGCTTCCTACGCTATACTGGTTACCAAAACTTCATAGAAGACTTTACAAAGCACGGTTTATTTCAAATTCTAGCTCTTGCACTACCACTGAGCTTTCTAAATTATTAACTTCCTGTCTTACTGCTATTAAAACGCATATGATTAAATATTGTGATAAAGTCTTTGAAAGATCAGGAAGAAATCTGTTTTGGTCTATAAAAAATCGAATTAGAGAGATAATGCTGGTTGGTGCCTAATGCTCTGTCTCTGGTCGGGCTCATCGGAGTCTAACTGTTGGTTTTATTTTGCTCCAGCATTTCAGTGGTTTCTTGCTGTCGAGTCCTCACCGTTGTCTCACCTCTGTGGTTCTTTGATTTTTGTGTTCACGGAGATGTTGCACTGATGAGTTAGGAGGCCTTCATGCGGACTGAACAAATTATTTGTCTAAATCGCGACGGAAGTAAGGGCGAGGATTGTGGCCACGTAAAATCGATTTAAGCCCCCCAGTGGAAATCTTCCACTGACCGTTCCAAGGCGGCTCTTCTGTGGCGATTTATTTATTATGTTGTTGTTTGTTACTTACTGTGTGTATCACTTGTGTCTTTTAATTTCGGATGGCCATGTGGCCATTTTGTGGGAAAGAAACTGTCCTTATGGCCTTCCTTTGTTTAGGTTTCCATTATGGTCTGGTCGCTTAATGTTTGTATTTCTTTCCCTTTGGTGTCTTTTATGGGTGGAGTAAGTTAATTGTATCAATTCCTGATCTTTGTTTTACTTCTACTTTTTAAATAAATTGAAATCCAGATTTCGTGCTTCAAGTCTGTCTACTTACGATTTTTCCACTCTTTACACTACACTTCCTCATAATCTTATAAAAGAAAAGCTTACTGATTTAATTGAATGGGCTTTTCACATAGAAGATTCTCTCTATCTTGCATGTAATGTCAGAAATGCATTTTTCACTTCTAAAGAGCATAAGAATTATACACTTTGGTCATGTCAGAAAGTGTGTGATGCCCTCACCTGTCTACTTGACATTATTTATATTAGATTAGATACTAATTTATTTAGACAAAATGTGGGTAATCCGATGGATACGAATTGCGCACCTCTTGTGGCTGATCTGTTCTTGTATTGTTATGAAAGAGACTTCATGTTGTCGCTTTCCATTGATAACCAATCTGAAATTATTGAAGCTTTTAGCTCTACTTGTAGATATTTAGATGATTTATTAAATATTGACACTACTTACTTTGATGATTTGATCAGTCAGATTTATCCCCTAGAACTTCAGTTAAACAAGGCTAATTGCTCTGATGCCGCGGCCCCCTTTTTGGATTTACAGATATCTATTGTAGATGAATTTGTTTCTTGCAAAATTTATGATATACGTGATGATTTTGATTTCGAGATTGTAAATTTTCCTTTTTTGGACGGTGATGTTCCTCGTGTGACATCGTGCGGGGTTTATATTTCGCAGTTAATTCGATTCGCTAGAATGTCTAGTCATGTATCCGACTTCAACACTTGTAATAAATTATTAACCGCTAAACTTCTTAATCATGGGTATCGATATCATAAACTACGTAAAGCCCTTTCTAAGTTGTATAGACGTCATTCTGATTTGGTTTCAAAATTCAATGTTAGACTTAAAACACTTCTGCAACAAGGCCTATCGGAACCCGGATTCTATGGTGACTTAGTATATAAATTTAAATAATACATGCCTGTAATGACTTTAGTACCCACTTTCGTAAAATCGTTCGTCAATATATAAAGATTAGGTACAACATAAATGTTATAAAACAGACTGCATGCATGGTGGTTAACCCAATCACGGTTGGCAACTTTGCTTCCCTCTTTGATTGTACACCGGTGGGTCGGGCCTAAGATTATATGACGGTTCCAGCGTAAAAACATAAATGGAATTTTATTTTATTTTGGTATTCTTTATGTTGGTTGGCGCCTGATGCTTCGTCTTTGGTCGGGCCCACTCGGAGTCTAACTGTTGGTTTTCTTTTGCTCCAGCAATTCTGTTGTTGTATGCTGTCGAGTCCTCAACCTTGTTTCATCTCTATATTTTTTAATTGTATGTTCTCGGAGATGTTACACTGATGAGTTAGGAAGCCTTCATGCGGACTAAACAAAATTAGTGGATACCGCGACAGAGGTAAGGGGGAGGATTATGGCCACGTAAAATCGATTTAAGCCCCCCCCCCCCAGTCTTTCCACTGACCCTTCCAAGGCGGTTCTTCTGTGGCGGTTTATTTATGTTGTTGTTTGTTACTTACTGTGTGTATCACTTGTGTCTTTTTGTTTTGGATGGCCATTTGGCCATTTTGTGGGAAAGTAACTGTTCTTTTGGCCTTCCTTTGTTTAGGTTTCCATTATTGGCTGGTCACTTCATGTTTGTGTTTCTTTCCCTTTGGTGTCTTCGATGGGTGGAGTAAGTTAATTGTGTCGATTCCTGATCTTTGTTTTACTTCTACTTAGTAACATTTTACTTATTCGTTAGAGGTTCAAGGTATTTGTGGGGAAGCATCGACTCATTCCACAATGAAACGTTCAGATTTTGAGATAAATAACTAAACAGCTTTAAAAATCTGTACATTTTCATTATGATAAATTTGATAATAATAATAATAATAATAGTCATAATAATAATGGTAATGTATAAACATGCACGGCATAAATATACCCGTCTTGTTCTGGGTGTTGAAAAGGAAGGTGTTAAGTATAATGAAAACCAGTCTCTGCTGATTGCACTTGTCTGTTTTTAATATCCCTAAGGCTGTGCCCACTGATCAATCATTATCGTTTTTGGCTGTGTCAAACTTTACACTGATAAATTCAACGGCGAAGGACATTCGAGCGGATTGACACGACATTCGAACGAAAATAAATAGACACTCGCGCGGCAAAAAAGTGGACACTCGAGAGAAATGAAAAAAAAAAACAACATTAGAGCGGATAACCTGTTTAACTGTGCCCCTTCCGTTAGCCAGATCAAAGATTGCTCGGTTCAAGAACATGTCAACCTTAGCCTGTTGCCCCCTACTCACCACGGGAATACCCACCGCGGGGAGGTGCATGCAGGTAGGACTTGAGCAGGATTTGTTGTTTGAGCATTAAAATCATAAAACACTGGAGTCTGTTAAAAGCATTATTTAAAGTCTGTTCAACGCACTGAAGTTCGTTTAAACAATATGTATATAACAACGTGGTTCGACTCATAATCGAGAGGTTGTGAGTTCGAATCCGCCACCGGTATCGAGGTGTGTCCTTGGGCAAGACACGTAATGACACTGCCCCACTCCACCCAAGTGTAAATGGGTAGCAGTGGTCTAAAGCCACTGCCTCTCTCTCGCGCGCGCGTGAAAACATCCGGAATGAGTGTTCGAGAGCGATTCAATAAGCTTAAAGCTTTCATCGCAATCGAACTAAAATAAATTAGTATAAACTAACGTGGTAGACGTCTGCACGGCACCCAAAGCCATTTACACATCAGTAGGGGCTCTGTATCTGTAGCCCAGGGTCTGACATATTCCTTTCCGGTGATTTCCCCATCTGCATTCACCATATTTGCATTATTTGCTGGCTCCCAGCTTGCACATTGTCACTATTGGAAAAACAGGTAACCAGACCCCCCCCCGACCTTTCACGGTCAGGGGGGGTCTGGTTACCTGTTTTTCCAACTCTGATAACCTTCAGACTAGGAACCAGCAGATAATGTAAATAAGATGAATACATGTATATCTGATACAGTTCACAGGTATAGGTTTTGTATTGGCGAACATTATTTACATGTACCTGTCCAGTTTACCTGTAATCTGTTGAATTATTTTCCGCTCGTTAGTCCACTTAAAAACCGCTCGATTGTCCACTATGACCTTTGATTTATCTGCTCAAATTCAACACAGATTTCCACAAACATGATCAAACTACCATTTTAGATAGTCAACCTATAGAAGTCAACTAAAAAGAAGCACACCAAGACAACTGATCGTGTTGAATTTGATACTGCAAATTCCTTGTTGATGTCGGCACAGTCAAGTAATTCTAGATTATAAGTTTATAACTGAACGGTTTTAATATTGAGGTATCATTGTTCCTTTCCAAAATAGTACAATGCAATCACATTCGAGTCACTAGACTTTGTGTCATATCGTTTCTTGTTTGAAATTTCAGCATGAAACGTAGATTAGAATCGCCTCGGCGAAGCGGTTCTGACGAGTACCCACAATCTTTGTGTGGACGAGTACCCGCAATCTTAGTTTCCTCCCGGAGCTTTGCCAGGAAGCACCTTCTCCATATGGAATAAGGACTGTGAGACTCAGAACAGGTCATTCACATCCCATGCGACGTGACAACTTGCAAATAATCCGTTCAGCATCTTAATACATCGTTTCTGAGCATGCTAATTAGGAGTTTAAGGCACGGAATTACAGCTCAGCATGATGCATTGTCAGGGCACAAAGCACACGACAAAATATCACTTGTTGGCTAACATCCAACAAAGAAGCGGCAACATCAAAGCTCTACAATTTCTGCATAGTTTTAATAACCTTTTAATCCTTCGTTACATCACGAAAACAGGCCTTTATAATTTTGACCCCATTGAACCCCACTTTAATATAGTAAAACTGGGGCTTACAAAGGTAACCCTTATGTTTCTTATTTCTGTTCTATAATATAGAAATAAGAAAAATATCACAACCTTTCGTTTTTTCAGTAGTAACATGTTTTCGTAATGGAAAGGAACTGCAATTTAATCTGCAACAAATCACGACGTGACGCGAAAAGCCTCGTTTCATAGTCTATGACGTTAGACCGTGAAACGTTATTTTATCGGATCACATCACGAAAACACGCCTATATAATTTTGACCCTTTGAACCCCACTTTTATATAGTAAAACTGGGGTTTCCGGGGGTATACCTTATTTTTCTTATTTCTACTCTAAAATATGGATTGTGGGTACTCGTTAGAACCGCCTCGATGAGGCGGTTCTAACGAGTGCCCACAATCTATATTTTGAGCAAAAATAAGAAAAATATCACACTTTTTCATCATAAAATTTTCATTTTTTTCGGCGATAAAGGTTGCAATGTATTTGTATAGGCGTATTTGCGTAATGAAAACATTACAAAAGGACTAAAGATTTTGTGAAACGACGGTCATTCAAGAAGTATCAGGCCTTACCTACTAAGAACCACGCTTGACTTTTTCTTTTGCCACATAGTCACCCTGCAGCAATAAGCACTTGCTCCATCGATTTCTCCAAGCCTGAAAAAATTTCTTGTAGAATCCAGGGTCTTTAAAGTCAATCCACCCTTCAACCGCTGCCTTAAACTCTTTACCTGACCGAAAGTGACGTCCTGGAAATTCTTTCTTCAAGTTCGGAAACAAAACGCACTCACTGGGTGCCAGATCAGGAGCATAGGGTAGATAGGGTAAGGGGTTGAAACCATTCCGCTTCATCGCGTCCATAGAAACTTTGCAATCATGGACTCTAGTATTGTCATGTTGCAAGAACACACATTTTGTCATTTTTACGCGCCTTTTCCTTACTATAGCTGCACGTTATTGATTCAAAAATAGTAGCATAATAGTCCCTGTTAATACTCTTGCCATACCAAAAGTACCCCATTTCTTTCCCAAAACACAATTGCCATGACCTTGCCAATAGAAAGCTGAGCCTTGAATTTCATTGAAAGCAATGAACTGTGCCGGACTAGTCCATTGTTTACTCCGTTGTTTAGTCTCAGAATCATAGTGATGGATCCGAGTTTCGTCCCGGGCAACAACTCTTTCTAGACAGTATTCCGGATTAGAACCATATCTCAGGCATAGACACTCGGTCAGCTCGTTCTTCTTTACTAATACAGTAGAACTTTGATGGCTCGAACACCGATGGCTCGGGTACCATGGATGCGTCGAACCCATGCTTGAGCCCCTAGCGAATTCCTCTACGTAAAAATAGTGGGGGATAATTAAGGAGATTTTAGTCTTTTATCTTGCAAATGTATGCTGTGTGTACTCATTAGAATCGCCTCGATGAGGCGATTCTAATGAGTACACACAGCATACGTTTTCATTATAGAACACCGAAAAGATGTCTAAAAGTATCTCGTTATGCCTCCTGACAGTAACCCTCAGTGGCTCGAACTACTCCTGTCTCGAACAGATTTTCGAGGTTCCAAAGGCGTTCGAGCCATCGAAGTTCGACGTTTGGTCACGCAATTCGCTAAAGGTTCCTCGTGCCAAGCCGTTCAAGTAAAATGGTAGAAACGCTACCCTCAGAAATCTCCAATATACTAGCCATTTCTGAAATTTTCATTCGCCTGCCCTGCTTTACTTTCACTAGTGACGTCATCAGTCTTTTATTACGGTGCTCGTCTTCCAACGTAACCCGACCACGTTTAAAATCAGCCACTCAATCTTTTACAGTTGGATGTGAAGGAGCAGTCTTTCCGTAATCTTCACACAATCCCTCATAAATTTCCTAGCTCGTCTTCGTTTTCAAGAACAGGTATCTAATCATTGTTCTGTATTCGAATTTTGGGGCGATGGCGCCCCATAGTGATTTAGAAGAGTACCGCAAAATGCCGATTTTGTACAGGAAACCCAAAACGGGTAATTGGCAAACAGTGCAGATCCAGATCAAATGCCGCCTTTTGCGGCGCTGATTTGGCTCTACGCTGTTTGCAAATAGTTTACTATTTTCAAAATAGATTTTGAAGAAAACACAACCTCACAGCTTGTGCTTACATAAGATAGCAGATTCCATTCAGTACAAAATGGGTTTAAAGTACTCAGTATTAGAAAATATAGCAGAGTTCAATTATATTCGCTCTGGTTAAGAATGTCATTATCAATAAAGAAGTTATTTTGGTGATAAAAAATAACTTAACGCATTTCTTTGACGACATAAAACTGGATGGTGCGTTTTAGGGCATGCACAATCGAACGAGTAGGATTTTAATGGAGAAACCAATATAATAATAGCGATTGAGGGTAAAAGTGGTTACTTCCGCGGTAATAGGACGTTTAGTGCTCGAGACGTTTCGCCCCAAACTGTCATAAAACCGGGGCGATTTGTCATAGGACGCAATTGTTCCTATCCCGCAATTATTCTACTTAGGTGTTCTAAGTGAGGGTAGGTAACAGAGAATCAAGTGACAACCATTTTATTGATGCTTTATTAATATACGTAGGTGAAAGATACCACTTTAGAAATTATTTGCAACAGATTCTGTCTGCTTTATTCCTGGTGCTCTTGTAATTTATTGGTATATCATTTATAAATAGATATAGCTTAGATGCTTGCAAGATATGATAAAGAAATATAAACTTTTTTTATAAAATCGAAATTAATAACAACCACACCAACAATGAAACCATTTTGGTGATCAATCTGTCCCTCAGTACCAGCTGTAGTTAGTGTCTTCTCATTACGAAAACAGGCCTATGTAATTTTGACCCCATTGAACCCCACTTTTATATAGTAAAGCTGGGGTTTACAGGGGTATATCTTATTTTTCTTATTTCTGCTCTAAAATATAGATTTTGAGTACTCGTGAGAACCGCCTCGATGAGGCGGTTCTAACGAGTGCCCAAAATCTGTATTTTGAGCAGAAATAAGAAAAATATCACAATTTTTCATCTTAAAATTTTCATTTTTTCGGCGATAAAGGTGGCAATGTATTTGTATAGGCGTGTTTGCGTAATGTGTTAAGATTTTTGCTTTGGATCAAAGACAAGAAAACCGTCAAGTGTACAAATTTTCTCAGTCAGATTAGCTACTTTCGTCAAATTGGGCCTCATCCGTGACCATCAATATACTAGCCCTATTTAAATTACTATATTCTTATAGCCTGGTTTTTAACAACTACTAACTAGATGCAAAACTTGCCTACCATTATCCAAAGCTTACAAACCATCGCCGCATTAGCACTGTCAGTGCGTTGATTGAAAAACATTGGGCAACACACTGACGCCTGCCATGTTATATTACCTCGCACTGACTACAAAGACTAGACTGGCCGATAATTTTTTGTCATCATGTATAAGGCATTGATGTATAAAATGGGAAAAGCCTGCACTTGCCACGGGCCAGTAACTGGATTATGCCAGAATATATAGTCAATAAAGTAGAAGTGGAGGCAATGATCAGAAATCGATAAAATTAACCCACAGCTCCCATCAGAGACACCAAAGGGAAAGAGACACAAACATGAAACAACAGACACCAATGGAAACATCAACAGCGGAAAGCCAAAAGGACAGTTAGTTCCCAACAAAGGTCAATAGGCTATCCAAAATAAAATAATATAAGCGACACAAACACCCAAAGACAAACCATAACAAAAATAAACCGCGACAGAAGAACCGCCTTGGAACGGTCAGCGGATACGAATTCCACTGGGGGCTTAAATCGATTTTACGTGGCCACAATCATCGCCCTTTCTTCCGTCGCGATTTAGACAATTTATTTGTTTAGTCCGCATGAAGGCCTCCAAATTCATCAGTGCAACATCTCCGTGAACACAAAAATCAAACAACCACAGATATTAAACAACGGTGAGGACACGACAGCATGAAACCACTGAAATGCTGGAGCAAAAGAAAACCAACAGTTAGACTCTGAGTTAGTTGGTGGAATTTCTTCTAACGATGGCGAAAGGTTGGGATAATTTGAAGGAAACAACAAAATTATTGTCGAGTTTTAGTGTCTTTCAGTCTTTTTTTTTTTTTTTTTTTTTTTTTGTCTTGCGATCTAGTTTAGATTATTTCCTTTATTTCGAGTCGGTCGTTCGTTAATCAAAGGTAGGCGAAACCCGGAGAATCCGTTGCAGAACTTGGCGCCTCAAATGTGACAATAGGGAGGTTCGTTAAGTGAAAAAAGATCAGCTCTAGTGTGTTAAAAAGACGGACACTGCTGTATACCCCACTTCTCTGTATGTAAGTCTTGGTGTAGAGGAATGTTTATTTGAAGATAAACGAGCACGACTGACATGTGAATTTCGGCCCCCGCCCATCGGGACTTGCAGAAGTAAATGGGCTGATACCGACCGCATACAAGTACTGGTTACCCACTTAGAGGAGCTAAGCCTGCCCATGGAAAACGGAGCGAGTCTGGATTTTCATGCTTATAAACCATAGTATGATTAGTTTCATTGGGCGGCAGGGCTTGAGATGTCATTTCATCTCCATGTTGGGTAAAAGCCCCACAAAATTGGTAGCAACGTCTCCAAAATGACCTATACAGTGTTGACTGGGACGTTAAACCTCAAATCAAACGAACAAATTGAAATATACATTTGCTGATCAAAGTCTTTAATGCCTGTGTAGACCATTGTTTGGTTGATTTATGTTTTGTTGTCATTAGTTTACCAATGTATTGGGAATAAAGCTTCCCAAGTCTCTTTTACACATTTGGAGTATATGGTTTCGTTAGTTTGACAAATAGTGTAGGCCGCCGTCAACCATCAAGCGCCGCCTTGGACCCCTTTACTCAAGACGCTAATTTATATGTCAAATTCTAACACAGCGCGCCTGTATAGGCAATGGAAAATAACTGTGTTTTATTCTACAACAAATCACGGCAAGGAAGAGCGTGACGAGTGACGTCATGAAACTGCCAATTTATGACGTCACTAGTCGATTTCCTGAACGTAAGACGGTGTAACGTCATATTCTTGTATCGAAAACATTAGAAAAGGATATAAATGCATGTGTTTCAGTCGATAATTTTAGCGGGACTCCTAGCAATGGCGAAAAGCTGTGAGATTTTGAAGGAAACAACATCATTATTGCCGAATTTCAGCCTGTTGGAATCGAAATAGATCGGCTCTAGTTTGTGATTTGTTGAGTAATAAATCACAGTTTGTCGGTCAGTTGTAAGTAGACAAATCACGCGCGCTACGCGCTCGTGAGTTGATCTACTTTACAACTGACCTCCAAACTGTGCTTTATTACTAAACAAATCACAGTTAGAGCTGATCTTTTTCTTAAACAATACTGACTAAGTAGGCGAATTTCGCTTTTATTTGCCAAGCCTTTCTATTGCATAATATTCTGCAATTTCGTTAACATGGCTTCCGAAGCGTAGGAAATTACAGAATTAAAACCATGGTATCATAGCATTGTTAAATGAATGGGAATGATAACCAAGCAATCCCACTCCCAGCATTAAACTATTCTAGTTTTACTGTTCGAAACTTAAATTTGTTGGAATAGAGATTTTTCGTCCCCGTCAACACTATTTTGGTCATTTTGGACACTATTCTTCAATACGAAACTACCGAACAAACAATCAAATAGGGTTAATATGCAGGGATGATCCGTCTCGTGCCACTTTGCCTGTTCAAGCTTAGACATTCCAAGCGAGATACAAGTGCAATGTACTTATCTGCGATCGACTTCAGCTCTGCGTGGAAGCACCATGGAGCCCAATATATTTTCAGTTCCAAGACCCGCTGGACGGGGTCTCACTGTTCAAAACTGCATTATGAAAACTCGCCTATACAAATACATTGTAAACTTTAACAAAATTAAGATAAAAAAAACTGTGATATTTTTTTTCTTATTTCTGCTGTAAAATAAAGATTGTGGGTACTCGTTAGAACCGCCTCGATCTTATTTCTGTAAAAAATATAGATTGGGAGTACTCGTTAAAACCGCCGCATCGATGCGGTTATAACGAGTACCCACAATATTTTAGAGCAGAAATAAGAAAAATAAGGTTTACTCCTGTAAAACCCAGTTTTATTATATACAATTTTTATTATATTATATTCTTATACACGTACACTCCATATTTTCCAGTTCTGTGGTGTATTCCTTGCTTCCAAAGGATAACCCTTTCTAGAACATATTTAACGTCACTACAGCTGGTGTCTGGGAATGTGTGGCGGCCGTAAAAAGTCTCCTTACCCTACATCATAGTGTGGTTTATGTTTTCTTGTCCTTTGGGATCATTGATTCCATTGCTGGTTTTGAAAATATTTGAGGGTCACTGGTGATGCCTTAAATGCCGATACTAGCTGGTCTGGCCCAGAAAACACGTACACTCCATATTTTCCAGTTCTGTGGGGTATTCCTTGCTTCCAAAGGATAACCCTATATACAATACGAAAACTAATGCATATCCCTGTGTACCAAACGTTATTCTATCAATGACGGACTACTGTACATGACTAGTGTCTGAACTGGCGGAAATTAGTAAGCCATTACGATAATATACATTGTACCTGTATACGACAGTGTGCATTGTTTGTTTGATTTGAGGTTTAACGTCCCCGTCAACACTGTAAAGGTCATTTTGGAGACGTTGCTTCCAATTTTGTGGGACTTTTACCCGACATTGAGATGAAATGACATCTCAAGCCCTGTCGCCCAATGAAACCAATAGGGTTTATAAGCATGGATGGTCCGACACTCACACCGCTTTGCCTGGGCAGGCTTAGATCCTCTAAGTGGTTTAACAGTACTCGTGTGTGGGTCGGATTCAGCTCTGCGTGGAAGCATCATGCAGCACATGTATTTCTTCAAGCCCCGATGGGCGGGGGCGAAACAGTGTGCATTGTTTCACATCTCTAAAATGGCTACTTTTCTGGTAAAAATTCGTGATTCTTTCATTATTTATACTGCAAACATCGTTTGTTGGTACTCGTTAGAACCGCCTCATTTGTGGGTGCTCGTTAGAACGGCCCCATTGACGCGGCTCTAACGAGTACCCAGAACCCATGTCTTACAGCAGAAATAAGAAAATAATATAAACCGCCGTAAACCCAAATTTCCCCTATACATGTACACGTATTAACCCATTTAGTACCAGAAACCCGTAAACGGGTATCCTGGCAAACAGCGCAGGCCGAGATCAGACGCCGCGTTCTGCGGCGTCTGATCAACACAACCGGAAACCCCTAAATTTTGAAATAGACTCCTATATATAAGAAGGAAGATTCCATTTGGTACTAAAAGGGTTACATGTAAGTTGGGTTTAGGGGTGTTCTTTTCACGGATTTGTTCACGTAAATATTAGTCTAAACAGAAGTTGCTTCCTGAAAAGCCTTCAAATTTCATTTCCTAATAGCATACTGGCCAAACTAGGAAGCTTGATTAAAAAGTTCTTTCTGAATAGCCTTGTATAGCCTTGTAAATAGCCGTGCTCAGTCTACATAATAACGGAAGCTAATTTCCGTCTAATTGGCTGAAACGAGTTGGTCTAGCCAGAAAGTGTCTATTTTTATTTCAATGCCCACATTAAATACCTTCTTACCTACATGACTGAAACTACCGTGAAATTCCACTATTAAGACCACCAAAAATGAAGACTTATTTTGCTATAAAAAGCTTATTTTGAAAGGTTTAGTTGCAATTGTTTCGTATTTTATGAACACAATGCCCTCTGGTCAGGGACCACCTTTTAGACTGTTCAAAAGTGGTCTTAAATACCACTTTTGAACAGTCTCAAAGGTGGTCTTAATATAGGAATTGTACTGTAGTTAAGTCTAACCTTGAAGTGCGTGTCTGCTGCCTTTTTTGTGTGTGAGGGGTGTAAATGTATGTAAACCCTTTTGGTTTCATTGGACGGCAGAGCTTGATATGTCTTTTCATTTCAATGCTGGTTAGAAGCCCCACATACATGTAATTGGAAGCAAGGCTTCCGGAATGACCTAAATAGTTTTGACGGGAACGTAAAACCTCAATTCGAACAAACAATCCAACAAACTATGCTTTTAAGTATATTCAATGATTAGCACAAACTGTACTTTTCTGTAAATAACAGCGGTTTGCAAACCGTTGTTATTTACAGAAAAGTACTGTTTGTGCAATTTTTTTTTCTCGCTATGTTTGTCACTCACACTCTAAATTGTACTCTAACCTTTATCCAGCTGTTCATGACAATCCCTACCTTTGCAAACAGAAAGCCATCCGATCAGGGTCTACACTGTCATTCAGTTTGCAAACTTGAATGAATAAATTACATCAAGTAATTTGATTGGTTGAAATTCAAGTGAGTGTGGCTAAATTGATTTATGCAGCGAGATATGTGCTAAAATTGCGCTCCTTAATTGTAAACGTGTACGGTTCTGCTGCTACATGAAACACATTGAAGTATGGTCTTTACGAAAGCATAAGTGTGGCATAGTGCAAACTTACATTTCTCCAAAACAGACATTTTTTCTGGTGATTGTTTGTGATATTGTCCTTAATTATACCCCAAACATAGGTCGTGGGTGGCCGTTAGAAACGCCCCCAATGTCTTGGAGGCAAAACATAAGAAAAAATATATTACCCTGTAAACCCGAGTTTTCTCTATATAAATTACGGTTTAGAAGGATTATTCAATGCACGGACTTAACGTGATGCGCCTGTATAAATATATTGAAAATTTTACCACCAAAAAAAAAAGCAAAAACAAGAGCACCGCATGCGGGGGCCCACGCTCGGCTGCAGTTTCTTTTAGAAAACAAACATTCCAAGTCGAAAAAGGGGCATAAATATTTTGAGGGTTACCTCACCTATTGGTATGAGTTCCCCTTTTCATAATGAATAACTAGTCCGAGTTTCAAGTAAATATGTTGAGTAATGACAGAGATATTACAAAATGTCCAAGTTTTTTGCACGACAACACAGACGACGCCAGAGCTATGACAATACCTCGTCGTTTTCTTCGAAAACAGCCGAGCTAAAAATTGATTAACACTGATATTTTTCACAGTTCTGCTCAAAGCATTGATTGTGGGCACTCGCTAAAACCGTCTCGGCGAGGCGGTTCTAACGAGTACCCACAATCTATGTTTTTGAGCAGAATTGTGAAAAATATCAGAGTTTTAATCAATTTTTAGCACGGCTGTCATCTTATCTACAGCCCTCTGGGGCGTTCTGGAGAGGTCTTGGGGTCTGAAAAAGAGCTTGATTTTTCTCTTTGAGTCAGACTTTTGAGTTTGAAGTTTGGGTTTATAATTCTATGTTGGATTGTTAAAGGACATTATTATTTCATTTCGGACTGTGAATTCTGTGGGATCAAGGAAAATAGATTAATTTAAGATTATTCATAACAGAGCTAAGTACATTTAATTTTCTTACTTCTACAGGTTAAAGATACCTTATAAATAAATTTTGCTAATTTTTCCAAAATGCTTGTTTGCTTTTTATCAGTTACCCCCTTTATATATTGCATTGTAACGCATTGACATGATAAAGATATGCTATCTCAGGACAAGTGAGCTTTATCACGTCAACGTGACATTGCACTTTTATAAATGAAGCGCACTACCGGCAAAAATGGCTAAAAGTTATAATATACTAGAAAAATTGGAAACATTACATTTAAAAAAATTAAAAAAAATAAAACTAACGGTCAGCTGATAGTAAATATACTGACCCATTAATGTTAGGACGCAATGACTGATCGTAAATTGCCGATTTAAAGAGTTTACAAGGGGATAAACTGATAAATAGAATACCAGATTCGTGTCTTTTGATATCAAGTTTATCAGGCTCGGCTTCCAGAACGCATGTAGAATCGCTCGGCAATTCTACAAGCGTTCTCGAAGCCTTGCCTGATAAACTTGATATCAAAAGACACGAACCTGGTATTTTCTATTTCTTTCTGCTACGCCTGGCTCGTAACAACGCATACTCGTTTTCTACAAAGACAGACACACCCCACACAAAATCAAAGCACTGAGAGTGCTGATTGGGCAATAGCTTGTGATCAATGGATAGGGTTAGGCAATTTTAGCGTCTGCTTGGTATTGTAAATCAGACTCATAAAGAATGTATTTTTGAATAAAATCCAATGAACATAGCTGTTTGAAACTATTCTGGACCAGAAGTCCTGTTAACGCAAATAAACCCATGTTGAAATTCTGTTGAAACATGAGTTTTTGTCTTTGGATATCAAAAATGTACCTTGCTTTATTGACGTTACACGTTAGAGCGATGTAACGTTGTTCCAGTGAACGTAGCGTTTTTAAGTGTTGCAGAACAGACGTTATCGTTATAACAACGTTTTGAACTAGCCGCCATGCCCTTTCAGTTTAACGGTCGCATCTGAAGAGGTGATATGGAGTTATGGGTTGTTTTAGTCACAATTTGCCGTAGGTAATGCAAGAATGGCGACCATGTATGTTTATTACATTGCAATAACATTTGTTTGGTCCCTCGAAGATATTCAGACAATTCATTTGGAATCCTGCAAATGTTTTTCATGAAAAACTATGGATGATCCCTTTAATTGTTCATATGGGGCTTGAATATATCGGAAGGTGGCTTATGAGGCCTACTTTGGCGAAACTAGCTAAACTGGTTTAGAAAATATGACCACACGATGTTTTAATTCCTTTGATCATGAAGTATTTTCTACGGTCATTCTTTCCCTTCCGCTGATTCAAGAAGGGCAGTTGTCAGTCTCTGGCGAACGAATGTGCACTGTACCGTGGTTAACCGTTATCGTATAAGCCTGTCCAGGAAAAGTATTGATAGGTAAACTGAGTGGCTCAAAAATGACCTAAATAGTGTTGACTGGGCCTTTAACTCAAATACAAACAACCAAACAAGAAACTTTCGCCTGCCCTTCGAGAATCAGCAAAAGGGATATAATTACCCCCACCCCCCGGAATAGATTTCATGATCAATCTCCAAGAAACATGTTGCCGACCCCGGCTGGTATCGAACCCGCGTCCTCCTGATCATAAGTCAGTCGCGCGTCCGGAATTGAGCTACCGAGGCCGTTCACATGCCTAGGGGGCTAACACTTAACCATTAGGTCTCTGAAAACAAAATGACTTTCTCGTTATTGATATAAACACCCGGGGCCCATTAGTTAAATAATATTTTATTGCAATCACAAAACAAATGGGTCGGGCCACAAGTTCTCACAACATTAGTTACGGCCCTCCCCATACAAGGTTGACACTAATACATGTAGAACATATGAACATGGCTATTTGATTATATATGAACAAGTAGGACACATACAAGCAAACTACATAAAGCGCAGAATTATATCAGATAGATAAATCATCAAATAATAATAATAAGAAAATAAAATAAACTGCTAATTGCAAGTCGTCAAGAAACCCACGGGTTGAGGCATATAGAAGTGTTACAATATGAGATTAATTAAATTAGGCATTTTGGCTAAATCTCCCAGTGTTTTAATATACGTTTGCACGGCTTTAAAAAGAATACCATTATCTTGAGCTGATAATGTATCATCACCAAACAGAGCCTTATTTAAATTGAGCGGATGAAATGTCCGTGTCGACTAAAAGAAAGTAATTCGATCTCTTGTAAAATTGGAACAAGCAAAGAAGAAATGCTTAGCATCCTCGCTAACTTCTGAGTAGTTGCAGTTAGGACTTTGAGCCAAGTGATTTGTATACAGATCGTTTTTCAGATTACTACAATTATTTCTTATTCTGGCGTGCAGTACGGAAATGTTCCGTTCGCCTGCCATGAAATAGCTTGGTACGTAAGTGTTTGAAAAATAAATATTCCTAACTTGGTATTTAAAAGACTTTAGACTAGGTGCTTCTCGAGGGTTATTATCAAGGGAATTCCAAATCGAAATAGAAGATGGGATGCACGATCGTCGAGAAATTTCAGTCCGAGTATGGGTAATCGTTATGTCATTACTGTTTCTTAGTGGATACAATGACATTTCTCTTACCAAAGGAGGAATTATGTCTGAAATATATGACGGTACATTTTCATGTACGACATTAAACATAAATGATAGCTTATGTTTGTGCCTTCTTTACTTAAGAGTAAGCCAGCCACAGTCTATATAAAGTTTATCTAGGGATACCGACCTAGTAAGACACGTTACAATACGAGCTGCTTCGTGCTGTAGTTTTTCCAAAGACTGGCAGTCTTGGGCTGTACATCCATCCCAAACAATGCGAGAATACTCAATAATGGGAAGTACATATGATAAATAAATTTGGTTAAGTGCAACCCTGTGAAATGTATATTTTAAGTTTACGCATTATCCCAATTACTTTTGCTGCGCTTGAGATGATGTTTTCAATATGTTTTTTTCCACTGACCATTACAACTTAATGTAATACCTAAATGCTTATGTTTCGGGACGAATTTTAATGGGGTTCCGTCGAAAACTTTATCTGGGAACTGCTCAAAAGGTTTTAAAGTAAAAAGAACTGCTTCTGTCTTTAGTGAATTAAAAGTAACTAGCCACTGTTTTGACCATGCCGATAAAATACGAAGATCGTGATTTATTATTCCCTGAAAATCTTCCAATGATGAAGCTGAATAGAATAAAGAACTATCATCAGCAAAAAGTCTGGTTAAGCTTAATAGAGAATCTGCAATATCGTTTACATAAACTAAGAACAATAGGGGCCCAAGAACAGAACCCTGGTGTACCCAAGCATTAGTTTTCCTAGCCGTGGAAGTAGAAGATTTTATTATTACTTTCTTGGATCTATTACTAAGGTAATCTCTAACCCAGTTAAGTAACTGACCATTTATGCCATGCTGTTTCAGTTTGAAAATTAGGCCATCATGCCAACCCCTGTCGAATGCCTTAGACACGTCACAAAATATCATACGCGAAAATTGATTATTATCGAACGTTTGACAGATATGCTGATATATATCTACAAGTTGATAAGTAGTGGAGTGATTAGGTAGAAAGCCAAATTGGTATTTTTATAAAAGATTATTGTCATGTAAAAAGTTGTACATGTTTTTATGTACTACTCTTTCTTGTAATTTACATGTTCCACTAAGTATTGACACCTGTCTAAAGTTTGATACTTTTGCTAAGTCCCCCTTTTTAGGCAAAGGCAAAACATGAGACCCTTTCCATATATCTCCAAACATCCCCTGTCTAAACGACCTATTAAACAGGATTTCCAACGGAACTGAAATCTCGTTTGCTACTGCCTTCAACAATCTGTTACTGATTAGATCAGGGCCAGTCGCTTTATTTGGATTTAATAAGTCAATTAAATTTGAAATTTCTAGAGCTGAACATGTTATATCACTTAATGAGTTTCTAGTTTTAGATTCAAAATTAGGCAACTGAACTCCAGTGTCATTTGTTATTGAAATCGAGGAAAAATAATCGTTCAGGCATTCTGCCTTTTCTTCATCTGTATGACAATATGACTTTAGACCGTTTTCTTCTTCTATAATAAGTGTTGGGGATATTGTTTGAGGTTTTATTATTTTTAACAAAAATGGCGAATGACTTGCCAGAATTTCCTATTGTCGTTATTATAAAAATCAGAGATTGAAACTTCCAATGAATTATAAAAAAATTCTTTAGCGTGTTTTATAAGATTATTTACTTTATTTCTAATGCTCTTATTCTTATTCCAGGCGATGATGTTTCCGGTTTGAATAGATTTTTTCTTTAGCCTGTCTTTGATGCGCATGTTATGTCGAATAACTGAATCGAACCATGGATTATCTCCTGGCCTTATTGGTACAGTTTTAGAAGGTATACACACTTTAGCAAAAATTAAAAAAACATCGGTGAAGTTAATACATGCGTCGTTAAAAGATCCCTCCAAGAGAATACTCCAATCATAGTTACGTATATGCTCTTTAAATTTGGTATAATCTGCCCTTCTGCACAGCCAAATTAATCGTTGGTGAGATGTGTTACACCGATAATAAAATGGTAATCTTATAAATGTGGCTTTATGGTCACTGATATCTGGAAGAGTATCTATCGTGCCAGAGTCTAAAAACTTCATATATAATTATAGGATCTAAAAGCGCAAGCTGTCACGTTGCAGTTGTAACTGTATTTTGAAGCGAATTAAGTATCATCAAGTCTTTTAAATTCCGATAACTATCATTAAATAGTCCTCGTTAAGTCGCCTAAAACAATAAGATTTTTAGTAAAGTCGTATGCTTTTTCAATAGTCAGATTTAAGTTTTCAAAGAATGTTGCATCGGCTGTTCTAGGACTGTAAAACAAACCCAGGAGATAGTTGATGTTGTTCGTTTTGACTTCCGCCCATATAGATTCTGGGCAATATATTTCTAAGTCTGCTCGTCATTAAACCATGTATGCCTAGCAGCTTTTTGTGGGGACATTTGCAAACATTGCAGATCAAGGTCATACGCCGCAACACCTGGCGCCTCATCTGTGTCTAAACTGTTTGCTGAAAGTACATATAGTTTTTTTTTTTTCAAAATTTACTGCTAACAATACAAACCTGGTTCCCCTACAATTGGACATGAATCACTCCAAACTTCTAAACTGGGAGATATCAATTGTCTTATATGGGTTAATGACACAAAGAATTACATAATCGACCCACACTGCGTACTTTTAACCCATTTTGTACTGAATGGAATCATCGCACTTATATCAGTATGAAACGAGTCCATTTAAAAATTTAGGGATGTCTGGTTGTGGCTTCTTTATAATGTATCTGGAAAATGCTGAACCTTTCGCAAACATGCAGTGTATGCCCTAATGAGACTCCGCGTTCTGCGGTATCTGATCTGGACCTGCGCTGTTTGCCAGTTGCCAGTTTTAGGATTTCCTGAAGAAAATGAGCTGTAAGATTGGCTCATTGTACTGATCTATAAAAAGGCGCTGAATGGCGTATTAGTCTACATTGTTTTCATTCGCGTTTCTTTACATGGAAAATCCCTCAGTGAATCCCTGTCACGGTAAACTTGATTTTTTTGTGTTCACGGAGATGTTGCACTGATGAGCTAGGAGGCCTTCATGCGGACTGAACAAATTATTTGTCTAAATCGCGACGGAAGTAAGGGCGAGGATTTTGGCCACGTAAAATCGATTTAAGCCCCCAGTGGAAATCTTTCAACTGACTGTTCCAATGCGGTTCTTCTGTGGCGGTTTATTTATGTTGTTGTTTGTTACTTACTGTGTGTATCACTTGTGTCTTTTTATTTTGGATGGCCATATGGCCATTTTGTGGGAAAGTATCTGTCCTTATGGCCTTCTTTTGTTTAGGTTTCCATTATGGTCTGGTCGTTTAATGTTTGTGTTTCTTTCCCTTTGGTGTCTTTGATGGGTGGAGTAAGTTAATTGTATCGATTCCTGATTCTTGGTTTACTTCTACTTTATGGATAAATTTATAAACCATTTATTTCCATCGGCTGTTTAATTTAATGAGGAACTTTTGAAACTGTTTCGAATATTGCGCTATATTTTCTCAAGGTGTCTCTTGGTGGTGATAAGGTCGCATGCATTAATGCAAAAAGTAGTGCCAAAATCACTCTTCAATACTCTGCGGCTTTTGCCCCAAAAATCATTAGACATCCAGTCTGCGTTATGGTGATTGCTTTGGTGACACTTTACATCTGTGGGCTGCCTGTATTACATGTTTGTGGATGATTTAGTACATTTTGTCTTGTCATTTTCCTTGACAATCAGACACACTTTGGATCGATGTCGGCAGCAGAGTGACGGCTGATACATGCTTAATTGACGGTATTGCGTTTTGATTTCGAATTCACAGGATATAATATATAAAGGTTAATGCACACTGTCTCAGTTGATGTTTTTATGCTAGCATTTAAAAGTATGTCTAAAGCTGTTCGTTACACAATTACAGTCGTACATCAGTAACTACAGTGGTTCGAATTCCTTTCGGACTATCATCAAGAAAACAGCCTTTATTATTCTCTTGTATTGTTAAACTGAGGCTTACAGGAGGTAAATCGGCCTCCCCATCGGGGCTTGAAGATGCTTCCACGCAGAGCTGAAACCAACCGCACACAAGTACTGGTAAACCGCTTTGAGGATCTAAGCCTGCCCAGGCAAAGTGGTGCGAGTCGGACCATCCATGCTTATAAACCCTATTGGTTTCATTGGGCGACAGGGCTTGAGATGCCATTTCAGCTCAATGTTGGGTAAAAGTCCCACAAAATTGGAAGCAACGTCTCCAAAATGACCTATATAGTGTTGACGGGGACGTTAAACATCAAATCAAACTAACAAACAAAGTATAACCTGGGTTAGATAAGACTTCAACCATAGTGCAGTTTATATTTTACTATTGGTCCTTTGAGATCGGCGTGAATATTCTGAGAAATCAGAAATAAATTATTGGTTCAGACTCATAAACTACGTAGTATGACCCATCTTATTTCTTATGAATGTTTTCATTGTTCTTAAAGGAACTCATTTTTGATTTTTATTTGCCATCACTGCAGCTGGTGTTGTGCCGTGTGGCGGCCGTAAAACGTCTCCCCGTACATCAACCATAGTGCAGTTTATATTTTTCTTTTGGTCCTTTGAGATCAGCGTGAATATTCTGAGAAATCAGAAATAAATTATTGGTTTAGACTCATATTCTAGACAGGTTTTTAATATTTTGGACCCCATTTTGATTTATATCAGTCTTTGAATCGACTGCCTTTTCGAAAATCGCAAAATTGCAGTATGTTTCCTCTGGCTTTCTTTGTTGGATAATTACAGGGTCACTGACGAGGCTTTATTAGCCGAAACTACGTAGTATGACCCATCTTCTTTCTTATGAATGTTTTCATTGCTCTTAAAGGAACTCATTTTTGATTTTTATTTATTAGCCGAAACTACGTAGTATGACCCATCTTCTTTCTTATGAATGTTTTCATTGCCCTTAAAGGAACTCATTTTTTGATTTCTATTCATCTAGCGTTCAAAACATGTTATACTGGGACACAGTATATATTCCGATCAGACGGCACAGAACACGGCGTCTGATCCTTTTCTTCACTTTTCTTCAAAATTGTTTACCACAGGGAAAACACGCACAAGAGTCTATGAATTAAAATACTCTGTTTTAACAGTTAGTCTAGCACTTCTGGCTTTGGCGGGGTTTCTGCTCCTTTTGTGAATAATTCCTGGGCTTCAGCTTCTTCTACGAAGCGAAGAAAATATAGTGTTTTTATTTCATAGACTACTTTTCTTCATTGTTGGCTTAAACACTTATTTGTGTTTGTATTTTTTGTACTGAAACACTTATGAATAAATATACCCGACACCTCTTTATTTTGCTACTGGAACTGCCAGTGATCGGGGCTTAAAGGTTGAAGACCCTATTGCCATAGAATGGTTTTATGAAACATTCTCGCTTAGCGCGCCTATATAGACAATGGAAAGCATCACGAAAACACGCCTATATACTTTTGACCCCTTGGATCCCACTTTTATGTTGTAAAATCGGGGTTTACAGGGGTAAACCTTATTTGTCTTAAGATCATTTAGAACGTTTTAGTTATTCTTTCCTTGTGTTTTTTGCTTACAGGGTCACCTGATCAGAGACCACCTTTGCGACTGTTCAAAAGTGGTCTTATAGACCACTTTTGAACAGTCCCAAAGGTGGGTATTAATATAGGAATTTTACTGTTTTATAATGAACGTTAAAAATATACCTTCTTAATTTCTCAAATCGGAGAAGAAGGCCAGTGTTTTATCAAACATACATACCTCCTAACAGTTTTGTTTCATCTACCACTGGAGTAGATGTTCCTTTCAGGCATCGTCGTGAGATCCACGACCCTGACAAAAATGCACACATACATGCCATAGTATCATTAATATGAAAAAAAAAATATAAAGTTTAAAACCATTTGCTGTTGCCCAGTTTCAAATTTTAATTTTGCTTAATTTTTATTGAAGTTGACGCTCAATGTATGGATGTCTTCGATCGATAAAGTACAGACCGGCCAACGGTAAAAAACCCATACTTCTTGTTTCGCGGAGAAACGGACTTACGCGAAATCGGCTATTTTCTCCGCGAAACCGCGAGGAAAACTAAAATGAGCGAAAAATGTCTCGCGGAAATTTCTCCAGATTTCGCGGGGAAAATTCGCGGAGATTCTCGGCGAAAATCTGACCGATTGCTTTCATTAAAAAATAAATTTTCCAGCGTTTCGTGGAGAAAAAATAACTAGGCTTACGGGAAAGTAAAAGTCCAATTTTCGGCTTATTATTATTTCTTCGTTTGTTTGGTGTTGTTGTTTTTGAAAACGAAGGCAAATGGTAGTCAATGTTAAATTACAATCAAATATTCTTTCATGTGACACAATTACAGTTTAGTAATTTATTTCTCTATTGTATAATGCCTTTCAAATGTGTCATGACATGTTATTCACATCACGAAAACACATCTATTTATTTTTACCCCATTTAACCAAATTTTACATAGTAAAGCTGGGGTTTACAGGGGTATACGTTATTTATCTTATTTCTGCTCATCCTAATAGATTGTGGGTACTCGTTAGAACGCCTCCCGAGCAAAAAATATAATAAAAATAAAAAAAGGAAAAACTGTCAAAATTTTTATCTGAAAGTTTTCCGCTTTGAATGATAAAATTTTCAATATATTTGAATCGGCAAGTATTTATTAATTAGGGGTGAATGAAAGGTCGGGGAAGGAGACTTGGTAGCGCAAATAATGAGTGTTCATAAATGGGTGCGAATGATGCATCAACATGTAAATAAATACCATGTAATGAACAACCCACTAATCCCCATTTTACATTGTATATAGAGAGATCTGGAGTTTGCAAGGTATACATTTGTTTCCTTATTCTGTTCCTAGACGTACAATTTAGGATGTGGGTACTCGTTACAACTGCCGCAGTGAGAGGATTCTAATGAGAACCCGCAAGTTACGTACGGCGTAAAATAGGAAAATAACACATATTTCCATAAGGAAATAACCGTTGTTAGGTATGAATGAATATGGATGTGTTATCGTGATGTGTACTGAGAATATTCCGTTTTAAAATTATATAAACAGTAACCAAACAGAGAAGGAAACAACGAATGCATGACAAAATACATGCACATGAACGAATATACATGTAGGTATAGGCAGATTTCGCAGAGAAACACCGTGAAAGTCTTCACCTGAACTAATATTCTTTCTCCAGAAAAAAGCGATTTTCGCGGAGAAATTTCGCGGCGTTTCGCGGAGAAATTAACCGCTTTGAAACGCGAATTTCTTTCTTCTCGGAGAAATTTCTCGCTTGTTCTCCGAAAAAAGTCTATTACCGCGGAGAAAAAAAATGTTTTTTACCGCTGGCTGGTCTGTATAAAATAGTAAGATGTTTCAACACCAAAAAATTGCAAAACGATGAAACAGATAATGATTTATCGAGGACAGATTAGCCTTTGATAGACTTTGATAGTGCTATTTGATTTCAATTATTCGTTCTAGATACAAGTCGGATTGCGGTGAATGCTGGCACTTTATAGGCTTCATGAAATTAACAACTATTGATGTGCCATTAAGGTTTCTGAAATTTGACGCTCTGTAGAGTAGGCTGGAACATTTATATTTTCTACTTTAAGGCTATGGTAGCATGCATTGAATAACTTTTTGAATACTTTCATGTCAGAATTTCTGAAGTTGGCTCTCCCATATTTGAATTCGGACGTGCTTATTTTTGCATTACGCAAACACGCCTATACAAATACATTGCCATATTTATCGCAAAACAAATGAAAATTTTATGATGAAAAATTGTGATATTTTTCTTATTTCGTCTCCAAATATAGATTGTGGGCACTCGTTAGAACCGCCTAGAGCAGAAATAAGAAAAATAAGGTTTAC
This sequence comes from Lucinisca nassula, assembly GCA_963580285.1. Classification (NCBI taxonomy): domain Eukaryota; kingdom Metazoa; phylum Mollusca; class Bivalvia; order Lucinida; family Lucinidae; genus Lucinisca; species Lucinisca nassula. Next base: position 127,566,293 of record OY757018.1, on the reverse strand, counting down.
CCCTGTAAACCCCAGTTTTACTATATAAAAGTGGGGTTCAAGGGGGTCAAAATTATATAGGCGTGTTTTCATGATGTCTTATTAATAAGGTTTAGTCGATAATCACATACCGCTCGTAGATCGGTCGGTGGCAGGTTTTTTAGGAAACCGAGCGCCATAAGCACATAGCCCCCCCCCCCACTCTCCCACTAGAAAATGTCTTTGATTAGTTTTCACACTCTCTAAAAGGCTTGGAGGGATACAGAACGATAAATGCACACAGTTTTATGCATCCTTCTCGCCTCAGACATAGTGCAATAAAGACAAAAGTGGTCTGTAAGTTACATAAGTTTCAGTAATTTAGAATATCTCTCTGAAAAAAAAATTCGGTGGCTATGGGACGTGGTAAATTCCGATCGCCAAATCCTGTTCCATAGCCAGTGCCGGTCAGAATGTCTGACCGAGGTGGCCTTTAAAAGGGATAGAGTTCCGGTAAAAGGTAAGCTTAATTTAACATCCGCGTTGGCTCATCTGCCTCTGTTGGTGATGTCACTGCCAGGCTGATCCCGTCAAACGGTCGTTTTTATGACAACACATCTACGCATCTTGGCTTGCACAATGCAGTTTAGCCCCGGCACCAACAACAAGGTGTGCGTAGTCCGAATTCCACTCGGGGTGTGCTCGTAGATCTTGTTCTCACTACTTAATCAGGCACCTTACTCAAGTTCGTCACGAAAACACACCTATATAATTTTGAACCCTCTATACCCTACTTTTACATAGTAAACCTGAGGGTTACAAGGGTAAACCTTATTTTTCTTATTCCTGCTCTAAAATATAGATTATGGGTCTTCATTAGAGCCGCCTCGATAGGCGCCCCGGGGGCTTGAATAAATAGATGGGTTGCATTATGTTTCCACGCAGAGAAACCGAACGCACTCGAGTACCGGTAAACCGCTTAGAGGATCTAAGCCTACCTAGGCAAAGCGGTGCCAATACTTATAGACCCTATTGGTTTAATTGGGTGGTAGGGCTTGAGATGTCATTTCATCTCTTAGTAACGTTTTCGATGCTAGAAAGTGACGTTCCACCGTCTAAGGTCTAGGATCTACGAGTGCCGTCATAAATTGGCAACTTTTAATGACGTCACTGGGCATGCTCTTCCGCCCCATGATTTGTTGCATAACAATAGCTGTCACTATAAGTGAGCAATGCGCCCGTGGGAGCCATCACAAAAAAGTGCGGACTTACAAACGCACAAACGGGCAGTGCAAAAACTATATGCCCTCCTAGCATAATAAAATACAGCTCTTTCCCATTGCTTATATAGGGGCGCTGGGTTAGAATTTTGGTTTTGGTTTAGTATTACCCGGATAAAAGAAAACACCTGACATTCTGTTGCAGAACTTGGCGTCTCAAACCCCAGAGGTGAGAGACCTAGTGATTAAGAGTGTGCGCTCTTACCCACTAGGCCAGGGAGACATGTGAAGGTCTATTTAAACATCACTTTAAAATATTGGGGTTTACAAGAGTACACGTGTACATATTATATTTTTATCGTATTTCTGCTAGAACGAGCACCCACATTCTAAATAAATCTAGAGATTTAGAGATGAAAGATGAAATAATAAAACAACTGAAAAGTTTCATCAGTATAATGTCAATTTTGGAGAAATAAAATAAAAAGGGACATGATTTTTTTAATGCTGTGTGCACAAGATAATATATTGTGCGGACAAGATATAATCTTGTTCGGACAACATATTATCTTGTTCGCACAACATATTATCTTGTGCCCACAAGATATTATCTTGTGCGGACAACATATTATCTTGTGCCCACAAGATATTATCTTGTGCACACAAGATATTAAGTAATGCAAACAAGAAAATATCTTGTCCGCACAACATAGATCTTGTACGGACAAGATACTATCTTGTGCGCACAAGATATTATCTTGTGCACACAAAATATTATCTTGTTCGCACAACTTAATATCTTGTGCGCACAAGATATTATCTTGTCCGCACAAGATACTTTGTTGTGCGAACAAGATAACATCTTGTCTTGTATGTTTTCTGTCCTTTTGAACTTCCTTTGAGACAAATGAGAAACATACATATATAAAACGATATCGTGTGGACAGCTTTATATTAGAAGCCTCCGTGGTGCAGTGGTTACGCTACTCGCCTTGTAAACCAGGGATCGCAGGATCGATCCCGGGCTTCTCCAGACTTTCGGATGAGTCTTTAAACCGAGGTCCCGTCTCCGTATGACCTTAGCTGTTGGTGGGACGTAAAACTGAAACTCACTCACTCACAGCTTTATATTTATTTTTGTGACTAAAGTGCTTATAGCAGTTATACGTCATCTAAGTGAGCATAGTGATTGTGTATATTCCAAAGTCATGGCACAGCAAAATGTACAGGTTCGCTAGTTTGAAACACAACTTCCCATACAAAGTGTCCACCACGTTCCTTACACAACCTTATAATATTCATTAACTGATCTTTTAATATGGCAATCGAGTATGTAAAATAACCAGTCATTCTTTATTTTTAAACTTTTAATTCTCTCAATCAAATTGAGTTGTGCAACCTTTACTTGCCGAACTGCTAGAGAAGAAAGATCATGTAAAACCTTCGTGTAAGAATTGCTGTGTAATTTGTATAAAATTAACATTAGTGCCAATGATTGTTTAGGTCAATCAACATAATCGAGTCACAAAAAATCTTCCTCTCTTAAACTACAAAGCTGATTACCTTTAACCTTCGTATTTGATTTGTTTGAAGTATAGTTTATACTAATTTATTTTAGTTCGATTGCGATGAAAGCTTCAAGCTTATTGAGTCGCCCCAGGTGTTTTCACGCGCGCGAGTGAGAGAGAGGCAGTGGCTTTTACACCACTGCTACCCATTTACACCTGGGTGGTGTGGCGCAGTGTCCAAGGATACACCTCGATACCGGTGGCCGGACTCGACCACACAACCTCTCGATCATAAGTCGAACGCGTTAACCACTGCGCTATCGAGGCTGAATTGAGGTTTAATGTTCCCGTTAACACAGTTTATGTCATTTTAGAGGCGTTGCTTCCAATTACGTAAGATTTTTACCCGCCATTGAATGAAATGACATCTCAAGCCCTGTCACTGATGAAACCAAAAGGCTTGTATGTAGTGGATATTCTGACTCACGCCACTTTGCCTGGGCAGGCTTAGTCCTTCTAAACGATTAACCAGTACTCATTGTGGCCAGTTTTAGCTCTACGTGGAAGCACCATGTCTGCGCAGGGTCGATTTACCTTCGTATTTAGTTTCAGGTGTCTGACTCCTATCAAATGCATTCAAATGATGGCCTATTTGACCTTGATTAAACTCGGTTTCTTAAGCTTTTGAATGGAAAACAAGGTAACACAATGCATTTTCCCAAAACAAGAAATTGCAGTCTATGTTACCTTGAATGCCAAATGACAATGTTATTCAGTGGTTTCAACTAAATCTCACATGCGACCTCCTGGCAAGGGAGAAACAAAAGCTTGTTTTAATGGTTGGGGTCACATCACTAAGGTGTCTGTTCACGAACCTATAAAAACAAAAGTTTTAGGAACAAATTGATGCTTAGGGTTAGGCGGATGGGGTGCAATCACGACCTCTTGGTCCTCTGGTCTTTTTTTTTTTTTTTTAATTTCGATTGACTCTACACATGACTCGAAGACTCAGCACTTTGATTCGTGCTATATTCCACAGACCTACAGAAGTTGTATCTGTTGAAGCTTTCTGACAAATAAAAGTGGAGGCAATGATCAGGAATCGATACAATTAACCCACAGCTCCCATCAAAGACACCAAAGGGAAAGAAACACAAACATGAAACAACTAGACCCTAATGGAAACATCAATAGCGGAAAGCCAAAAGAACAGTTACCTTCCCACAAAATGGCCAATTGGCTATCCAAAACAAAATATTATAAGCGATACAAACGCTCAAAGACAAACCATAACAAAAACAAACCGCGACAGAAGAACGGTCAGTGAAACGAATTCCACTATGGGGCTTAAATCAATTTTTCGTGGCAACAATCCTCGCCCTTACTTCCGTTACGATTTTGACAAATAAGTAGTTCAGTCCGCATGAAGGCCTCCTAACTCATCAGTGCAACATCTCCGTGAACACAAAAAAATCAAACAACCACAGAGACGGAGCAAAAGAAAACCAACAGTTAGACTCCGACGGGCCCGACCAGAGAAGAGCATCAGGCACCAACCAACATTACATAGAATTAGATTCTCTCTAATTCTCAGTAAGCCTTTACGCTGAAACCATCATAGAATCTGAGGCCAGGTCCACCGGCGTGCAATTAAAGAGGGAAGCAAAGTTGTCAACCGTGATTGGGTTAACTATCATGCATGAAGTCTGTCGTATAACATTTATGGTGTACCCAAACTTTTATATCGAAGAATGATTATACGAAATTGGCTGCTGAAGTCATTGCGGTTATATATTTTTCTGAATTTATATACCAAGTCACCATAAAATTCCGAATCCGATAGACCTTGTTGCAGAAATGATTTAAGTCCAATATTGAATTTTGAAATTAAATCAGAATGACGTCTATAGAATTTTGAAAAGGCTTTGCGTAGTCCATTGTACCGATAACCCTGATTTAGAAGTTTATCCGTTTACAATTTATTACGAGTGTTGAAGTCAGTTACATGACTATACACTCTGGCAAATCGAATTAATTGCGAAATATAAACGCCATAGGATGGCGCTCGAGGAACATCACCATCGCAAAAAAAAAATGAAAATTTACAATCTCAAAATCAAAACCATCGCGTTTATCATAAAGTTTGCAAGAAACAAACCCATCTACAATAGATAGATGTAAATCCAAAAAACAGGGCATCGGTATCAGAGGAATTTAACTGAAGTTCTGGGGGGTCAATCTGACTGATCAAACCATCGAAATAGGTACTGTAAATATTTAATAAATCATCCAAATATCTAGAAGTCTAGCTGAAAGCTCTAATGATTTCAGATCGGTTTTCAATAGAAAGTGACATCATGAAGTCTCTCTCATAACAAAAAAAAAAAAAAAACAGATCAGACACACGGGATGCGCAATTAGTACCCGCTCACCGAAATAAATACCTATTTAAACATTAAGGTTCCAGATAACATCTGATCTGGATATACACTGTTTATCATTCTTTGTGTGAGGTTTTTGCAATAATGAATGTGTCTATATTATACAGTGACACATGGAGGGTAGACTAATGCTCAGTCTCATTTTCACATATACCTCTTTCCTTTCTTTAATATCAGCTGTTATCATTTTGGCCCCGTCATGCTACAGACCATTTGGGCCCCGTCAAGCGATTTTGGTACTTATCGCCTATGCGAGCAGCGAAGGTTCAGGCGAGCCTGCGCATCCGCGCAGTCTCGCCAGAACCTTCGCTGCTCACTCATACAAGCAGTGAATCAAGAGGAACCTTCAGACAGAAAGCCATATCCCTGGCTTCTCTGAATGGCTGGGCATGCGCAGTTAAAGTTTGTCATGACGGAATGCTCGAAGACCCAAGCTCATTTAAGCCAATGTAAAACTGAAAAGAAAACTGGTAAAGAGAGTCAGAAGAAAAAAAGAAAATAAAGGAGACTTGTACTAGTCAAGAAAACTAACCGGGTAAATGGACAGTACTAACACAAAGCAATTACACACTTTCTAATAGTGCACGCTTCAAACAATATGGTCACCACTAGCGTAACAGACGATTACAAAAGAAATCATACAATATCTTACTTACATCTACCAGTTATCTTAAAAATACCCATGTCCATGCTGACACGCCATCCGTAAGACCAAACGTGTGGGCCAGAAGTAGTTGTCAATAAGACAATGTTGTTTCTACAAATTGTACGACCGGCCACGGTAGTTCAGTCGGATGATCAGGAGGTCGTAGGTTCGATACCTGCTGGGGTTGCCACTTTCGTTCATAGAGATAAATAATAAAATCTTTTCTACGGCCATTCTCTCCCTCCCGCTGATTCAAGAAAGGCAGTTTGTCAGTTTCTGGCAAACGAATGTGACATGTACTGTTCAAACCTGCAAGGATGTGTGGTTAGGTAACCTGTTCTGCTAAATATTACCTTAATAGTGTTGACTAGGCCGTTTAACAAACTAACAAACTACAACTTGTACATATTTCACCAGCTGATCAAGATGTGAAAACGTGATCAACTTAAGTCTTCTTTCATTCATGGAAAGTGTTACGCTGTTACAAGACAAACATGGTTAACTTCCTAGCGACTTTGCATAATTTCATCTATTTGTTCTATCTCTAAGAAACTAAATTTCGTCCCGCCTTATAAAACACACTCATGAGACATAAACGTCCCGTCCTTCGGGGCTTAGAGAACATTACAAAAATTCGTCTGTTCAAATCTATTTACATTTTTACCACCAAAAATGAAAAATTCAAATAAAAATTCTAATATTTTATATGTTTCTGCACAAAACATAGATTGCAGGTTTCCATTCAGATCGTCTTTTTCTCAAACTTACCATAACCCGTAAGGCGCCGACAAAAATTACATCTGAAAATGTCGTCTTCTTATGTTGTCTGCTGATTTTTTGCAAACGTTTTAAAAATATTGTTGCATACAGGCAAACAGCGCCGTCCCAGATCAGACTGTTCCTACCGGAGCAGTCTGATCTGGGTCCACACTGTTTGCAAAAAAAAATACTTTTAAGGTACATGTAACTGGCAGACGACAAAGCAGACGACAGTAGTCGTGATTGGCATTGTATGGGTTAAAAAAATGTAATCAAATCATCATATTTAGCTTGTTCGAAAACTTTTGGAAATGACAGATTTTCTTTATACATGTATTAACCCATAAACTGCCAATCACGACAACTGTCGTCTGTTTTGTCGTCTGGCGGTTACTTTAAAAGTCATTTTTGCAACATGTGTGGATCCAGCTCAGAATGCTCCTCAAGATGCAGTCTGATCTGCGTCCACACTGTTTGTTTAAAAAGCTTGCAAGAAGATTAAGTACGACATAAGCAGACGACATTTTCAGATGTAGATTTTCTCGGTGTCTTAAGGATTACAATGTAACTAAAAGTCGATAGTTTGTATAGTTCCCTTTGAAATATTCCCGATGAGGAGGTTCTAACGTGAACCAACATTCTATACTTTGAGCAAATATACGAAAAATGTAACAAATTTTCAACTTAAAATTTACGTTGTTCGGCGGGACAGTTTACAACGTATTTGTATAGGCGTGTTTTCGTAATGCCTTTTTCAGTTGAACAGGGCTTATATTCCATTGTGGAATTTTGAAAATATCTGAGGGTCACTGATGAGGCCTAATTGGCCGAAACTGGCTAGTCTGGCCCAGAAAACATGTACACTCCATATTTTTCAGTTCTGTGGTGTATTCCTTGCTTCCAAAGGATAACCCTTTTATAGAACATATTTAACTTCACTACAGCTGGTGTGTGGGAATGTGTGGCGGCGGTAAAGTGAGTGAGTGTTTCAGTTTTACGTCCCACCAACAGCTAAGGTCATACGGAGACGGGACCTCGGTTTAAAGACTCATCCGAAAGTCTGGAGAAGCCCGGGATCGAACCTGCGACCCCTGGTTGGCGGCGGTAAAACGTCTCCCTGTCCTACATCATAGTGTAGAATATATTTTTTTGTCCTTTGGGATCATTGGTTCCATTGTGGAATTTTGAAAATATCTGAGGGTCACTGATGAGGCATAATTGGCCGAAACTGGCTAGTCTGGCCCAGAAAACATGTACACTTCATATTTTTCAGTTCTGTGGTGTATTCCTTGCTTCCAAAGGATAACCCTTTTATAGAACATATTATAGAAAGGCGAACAGGAGTCCCGATAGTTGTCTTTCTTTGAAAAAATGGCGGAAAAATCTTCCAGGTGTTCCCATTTCCTATAAAGAAATGCTTCAAATAAAGTGGAGGGATGCTAAACCCAGGTTTGTCATTTGTGCCAGCTGTTTGAATGTGAAATGCGCATCTTTTTCAACAATGGATCTTATTAATGTTAGATTTGGTAACTGCATACCTAAGTCTTCCTGAATAAGGGGCATCTTTAACTGATTCCTGATAGGAACTGAATTTTGTAAACCACCCAAGCTGTGGGTGAATGATATTTTGTTTATCCCCATCAATAACACATATCTCATCGCGTATGCTTTTGATAATCGACAATCGATCCAAAGTTATTCTGAGATTTTATATAACCTATGATTTCAACAATTTCCATTTGTATCTAAATTTTCAACGCAGTGTTAATGAACACAACTGAAAGTAATCCAAACGGCCAAGTGGGAAACGATGTTTTGATGGATTCTATTTTTCTTACACATAGAGGATCTTTCTTGAGTGCTCACGTGTTATTGAAGTTATTAAAGAGATCAAATGCGAAGCTCGCATTTTATCGCTTTTACTCAACGAGTTTGATAAAGGCAGGAATACATGAGCACGAATGCAAGATTCTATTTATCATATGGGCCCCGTCAAGCGATTTTGGTACTTATCGCCTATGCAAGCAGCGAAGGTTCAGGCGAGCCTGCGCATCCGCGCAGTCTCGCCAGAACCTTCGCTGCTCGCTCATACAAGCAGTGAATCAAGAGGAACCTTCAGACAGAAAGCCATATCCCTGGCCCCTCTGAATGGCTGGGCATGCGCAGTTAAAATTTGTCATGACGGAATGCTCGAAGACATAAATTCGCTTGGCGGGGCTCATATGACATTTAAAACGAATCTTCTGTCGCGTTTAATTTTTGCTATAGTTCGTCTTTGAATGTGTGTATCGCTTATATCTGTTAGTTTTGGATAGCCAATTGACCATTTTGTGAGAAAGTAAAAGTCCTTTTTGGTTTTCCGCTATTGATGTTTCCAATACTGATTGCCAGGGTCTAGGTATTCTTTCCCTTTGGTGTCTCTGATAGGAGGTGTGGGTTAATTGTAGATGTATCGATTCCTGATCGTTGCCTCCATTTCTATTATTTTAATTCACGATTTGTGTACAAAAGTGTCAATATTACGCCATTAGTAAATGCAACGTCGTACGTGTAACGTTATGAAGCATATCTAACTAATTTAATCCACTATTCTTGCATAAAAAACCTATGCGCATTGCTGTTTGAAGCCATTGTCAAATGGACCGAAAGCCGTGCTCAAATAGCAAAAATCATGAAATTCGCGTGCTGTTTGAACATGGTTTTTGAGCTTTTGATATCACAAGACGGGCCTTGCTTTGTTTACGTTACGTTGAGTGACGTAACGTTATCGCCCTGAACGTAGCGCTTTAAGGTTCTATGATGACGTCAGAGGGTTACTGCATGACAACGTCATTGTAAACAACATTCTGAACTCGCCGCCATTTTGGTTTGCCAGTCGCATTTGAAGAGTTTATTTGGAATTTATATGGAACTTTTGGGCGTTTTCGTCAAAGTTTGCTGTCGGATTCGTATGTTATGCAAGAACAACGATCATCCATGGTTATTTCATTGCATTAACATTTGCCGGATCCCTCGGAAGATATTTGAACATTCGGCCTAGCGGCCTCATGTTCAAACAGCTTCCTCGGGATCCGGCAAATGTTAATGCATGAAAAACCATGGTTGATCCCTATAGTGGTTTACAGAAACTACATGACGTTATTACGTTCCCAGATGCGGCGCCATACGATAAATCATCATTATTTCTGTCTCTTTCTATTTCAGAGTGTGATATTCCATGTTGAACGGCACCCTGTGTACACGTGGTTTGAACAATGTGTCACCTTTAACTTTTTTCCAACACCTACCCACGAACTTGCCTACAATTTATTCACCGTCATTACCGTGTATCTATTACCTTTAGTTGTCATAACAACGTCATATACAGGAATATTGTACACTATCTCGAAGAACGCGAGACGGGCGAAAGGTATGTAGTATTATCCTATGCATTACGAAAACACGCCTATACTAATACATTATAAACTTTACTGCCGAAAAAAAAAACGAAAATTTTAAGATGAAAAATCGTGATATTTTTCTTATTTCTGCTCAAAATATAGATTGTGGACACACGTTAGGACCGCCTCATCGAGGCGGTTCTAATGAGTGCCCACAATCTATGAGGCGGTCCTAACGTGTGCCCACAATCTCTATTTTGAGCGCACACGTTAGAACCGCCTCATCGAGGCGGTTCTAACGAGTACCCACAATCAATTTTTAGCAGAAATAAGAAAAATAAGGTTCAGTTTTACTATATAAAGGTTGGGTTCAATGGGGTCAGAATTATATAGGCACGTTTTCGTGATGCAAAGTGACGTCTTGCTAGATTTTGCAATTTATCTGAAACATTCAGAGATATAGGGAAAATGTGTTTGATTAAAACCCCGTAAACAAATTTCAAATTTGCTAAGCATCATGGCTAATATAGCGTTACATCGTTTTCTCGCCCCCGTCATATAAACTTGCTAGTGCGAACGTCCAAATAAGTCAAAGCCATGCTGAATTATTAGTTGAACAGTTCGCACAAACATGCGGCATTTTTCGCTAAATGTCATCATCACCTTGACACTGTTTTTCTCAGATGTAAAAGAACGGTTCTTGAGAGCAGTCATCCAAATCCTTTATGGACAGATTACAGTATTTCAGTACAAATATGTTTAGAAAGGTTTGTTCATTTATCGCTAGTGCTAGCACAAAGAGGAATATTGTCGTCATCTTAACGGCACATTACGATAACACACCCGTACGACATAGTGCATTTTTCACATCTCCAAAATGGCCATTTTTCTGATGAAAATCCGTGATATTTTTCGTATAAATACTGCAAACATAGGTTGTGGGCGCTCGTTAGAACCGCCTCATTGAGGCGGTTCTAACGAGTACCCACAACCTATGTCTTGGAGTAAAAATAAGAAAAATAATGTTTACCCCCGTAAACCCCAGTTTTCTCTATATAATGTGGGGTATAGGGGGGTCTTCATTTCACGGACTTGTTCACGTGATGAAGAGGAATATTGTCGTCATCTTAACGGCACAACATAGACGTATCGCGTTTTTATTTTTATTATTAATATTTTTATTTTGTTGTTTAGTTTTTTAATTTTCTTCAAATTGATAATGTGCGTATTTAAATTACCTTTTTTATATCATATTTCTATGCGCAGACTACATTCTCTTTATAGCAGTTATACATGGTAATCATTGCATACAGAATGTGTTTGTTTGATTTAATGTTGAACGTCCCCGTCAACACATTAAAGCTAATTTTGGAGACGTAGCTGCAAATTTTGTGAGACTTTTATACGACATTGAGATGAAATGACATCTCAAGCCCTGCCATCCAATGACACCAATAGGGTTTATAAGCATGGACGGTCCGACTCGCACCGCTTTGCCTGGGTAGGCTTAGATCCTCTAAGTGGTTTACCAGTACTCATGTTCGGGTCGGTTTCAGCTCTGCATGAAAGCATCATGCAGCCCATCTATTTCTTTAAGCCCCGATGGGCGGGGCCGACATACAGAACGTTTGTGACGTGATATGGAGTTTTTTATGTCATTCATACGTAGCTATTTGCTCGCGTTTAAACATTTTTCGTACACACATTACTATTATGCAATATTGAAACGTATTAAGAATTCTAACACAGCGCGCCAATATAGGCCATGGAACATAACTGTGTTTTATTTTACGGAGTGGCTATTTGCAGTCAACTGCAAATAGCCAAAAAACGTTGAAATGGCTATTTGCAGTCAACTGCAAATAGCCAAAAAACGTTAAAATGGCTATTTGCAGTCAACTGCAAATAGCCAGAAAACGTTAAAATGGCTATTTGCAGTCAACTGCAGATAGCCAAAAAAACGTTTAAATGGTTATTTGCAGTCAATTGCAAATAGCCTGAAAACGTTAAAATGGCTATTTGCAGTCATTCTATTAGCGTTAGAAAAGCCACCGGGAAATGTTCAAAATATTTTAAACTGGAACGGACCTCTGTGGCCAAGTAGTTAATTAGAGCTCTGACTCTTAATCATTCAGACTCTCACCATTATGGCTATGTTTGTTTGATTTGACGTTTTACGTGCTCTGCAACACTATTTAGCACAATTTAGAGACGTTACTTCCATTTTTGTGCAACTTTTTCCACAGATTGAGACGTAAAGACATCTCAAGCCTAAGACACCTATAGGGCCTAGGACGCACCGACTCGCACCACTTGGCCTTAGCAGGCTTAGTTCTTCTAAACGGTTTACCAGTACTCATGTGCAGGCAGTTTCTGCTCTGGGGATTGAAGCATCATGCAGCCAATCTATTTCTCCAAGCCGCGGTGGCCGGGGACTATAAAATGGCTATATAGATAGTCTATATTTTGTGTGAACATATGACACCTATAATTTTAAATCACATATTGTTGCCAGTTTTGGTTCACTGTTTAGCAATGTTCTCTGCTTATTTAAATGAAATATCTAATTTGTAAGACCCATGAGAGGTTGGTGGGGAGTGAGGGGAGGGGGCGGGGGGGGGGGGGGGTGAGGCAAAGGTGACGTGTGTCTTGCGTCACTTGGGCGTCCATCTGGTATTGGCTTACAATTGGTTAAGATAATGGTAGAGAGGGGATGATGTTATTTCTTCTGATGATGTTATTTCTTCTGTTTCTACGCTTCCATTCGTTTTCCTCTTACTCCTCCGTCTCTCATTTTCATCTCTGCTATCTCTTCTATCTCTGTCCTCCCTTTCTTAGGGACAGGACACAAAATTACTCGCTGAATGAGACCGTCCAATGCATATAAGCCTTTAAGCCTTTTGGTTTCATTTGTCGGCAGGACTTGAGTTGTCATTTCATCTCAATGTCGCCGTGTAAAAGTCCCCCAAAATTGGAAGCAACGCCTCCAAAATGACCTAAATGGTGTTGACGGGGACGTTAAACCTCAATTCAAACAAACAAATGATCCGCATCCGCCCATCGGGGCTTGGAGAAATAGAATGCGCTGCATGGTGTACACCAGGCACTCATTGTGCCGGTAACGTCTAAGTAACGTCGATGCAACGTAGTGGCAAACACTCACTATAAAATGAACGGGCGTGATGTGGAATTTAACCATTATCATGCTGGACAAGTGAACCCTACCTTTGCATCACGTGAACAAGTCCGTGAAATGAACACCCCCCTAAACCCCACTTAATATAGAGAAAACTGGGGTTTAAGGGGGTAAACATTATTTTTCATATTATTACTCCCAGACATAGGTTGTGGGTACTCGTTAGAACCGCCTCAATGAGGCGGTTCTAACGAGCACCCACAACCTATGTTTGTAGTTTTTATAAGAAAAATATCGCATATTTTAATCATAAAAGTAGTCATTTTGGAGATGTGATAAAATGCACTATGCCATACGGGCGTGTTATCGTAATGGCAAACAATATATATTCAGATCAGACAGACATCTGATCAGGATCTATAGTGTTTGTCATGAAGAAGTGAACTGAATAAATACCATAAGTTGAGTAATGTCATTCTTTGCTATTCTGGAATAGGCGTGGCTAAAATAATTGTAATTGTTGTGGCATTTAACACTTATAATGCTTTTTAAGACAAACGCTTCCTTTGCAAACAATGTCGATTCAGAACAGGAAGTCATCTGATCAGGATCTGCAGTGTCTGCTATGAATTTGTGAATAGAATGCAAAAAAAAAAACATTTTTTTTTTTTTGTAAATAATCTATGGGCTGCATATACTGAGTGATATCAATTTTCACTGAAAATTTAAAGCCTTTGTTTTAATCTGTAGGGGTAATATTCACTCCTTGTGTCATTATATTTTTCGAATGTTTTAACCCCTTAAGATGCCAATCACAACAATTGTCATCTGAGTTGCTGTGAGCTGATTACATTAAAAAGTCATTGTTGTAAATAGTGTGGATCCAGATCAAACTGCTGGGAACAATCTGATCGGGGTCCACACTGTTTGCTTGTATGCCTATATGTTCTTTTATACTGCAAAAATGTGAAATAGATGAAATACGCAGACGACATTTTCAGATGCAGTATTTCTTAGCACCTCAAGGGTCGAATTAATAAATGTCATCAATAGGATTATAATATCTTTCAATAGGATTACAATAGATATGCGGTCAACATTACAGTCCCCGGGGGTCTCCACACGCCTTTTAAATATACAAACACAATTGGATAATGAACCACACCATGAGAAAAACTGTCTTTGCGAAGATCTGCTCAAATACCATGTACTGATTATGCATAAAGAGTTTCCTATTTTCCTATGTGACCCATATTAAAGAAACCACCGAAAGAAAAGATTTATCATTACAACATGCACTGGCTCATAATAACAGAATTTGAATTTTGGCATGCACGTTTATATCACACATATAGTGAAACTTTTACCACCAACAAGTAGACGTTTTCAGATACTGAATTTTGATACATGTATCTTTCATACTCCTGCTCAAAACATAAAATTGTAGGAACTCGTTAGAACCATCTCGGCGAGGCGGCTCTAATAAGGACCCACAAAAAAGACGACCAGTTCACAAAAAGACGATCCATCAAACTATAGTATCAAACTATAGGCCTATTTCCCTACTCGATACTCTTGGAAAAGCTCTAGAAAAAATTGTTCCTAAACATGTTTTCAATTTCTGCAGAGATAACAACATCATTACAACATTTCAGTCCGGCTTTGTACCAGGTGATTGCACCGTCAATCAACTCTCTGTTTTATACAACACGTTTTGCAAAGCTCTAGATGAAGGGAAAGAAGTTCGAACTATCTTCTGTGACATTAGTAAGGCCTTTGATAGGGTATGGCACAGAGGTCTCCTTTACAAACTAAGAAGAGTTGGTATTACCGGTTCTTTACTCTCATGGTTTTCAAACTACCTTCAAGACAGGCATCAGCGAGTTGTTCTTCCAGGAACAACATCAGACTGGTCAACTGTTAGAGCTGGTGTTCCCCAGGGATCCATTCTTGGTCCTCTTCTATTTATTATGTACATAAATGACATTGTCGATGACATCAAGTCTTCTATTCGTCTGTTTGCGGACGACACCAGTCTCTATATCGTCGTTGATGATCCAGTAACTGCTGGCGTAACTCTAAATTCTGATCTCTACAAAATCCAAAGATTGGCATCCGAATGGCTTGTTGCTTTTAATCCAGCAAAATCTGAATCGCTTTTGATATCTAGGAAAGTAAATAAACCCTATCATACACCTCTATTTATGAACTATCAGCAGATTCAAGAAGTGACTTCACACAAACACTTGGGGCTATATTTTTCTAATGACTGTTCCTGGCATGAGCATATAGAGTATATAAAAAGTAAAGCATGGCAACGAATAAATATAATGCGTCGACTAAAATTTCAGTTGGACAGGAAATCTCTACAAACTATTTACTTTTCCTTCATACGACCCATTTTGGAATATGCGGACATAGTTTGGAATAATTGTTCACAAAACGATGCAAACGAGTTAGAAAAAATTCAGAACGAGGCTGCACGCATCGTTACTGGAGCAACACGATTGACGTCTATTCATTCACTTTATACTGAAACTGGCTGGGAAACACTATTTGCAAGAAGAAACAAGCACAAATTAGTCATGTTCTACAAAATGAGGAATAACCTGTGCCCTGACTACTTAAGTTCTCTCGTCCCCTCCAATGTCGGTGCCACTGTTCAATACAATTTGCGAAACGTTAGTGATATAAGAACAATCAATACAAATACCCAACTTTACTATATCTCTTTCCTACCGTCTGCCATCAGAGAATGGAACGAACTGCCTCGTGAGCTCCAAGAATCTCAGACTATGGCCTCCTTTAAATACAGACTTAACTCCAATATTACTCGCCCGCCACCTTACTATCTAACTGGGAATAGATTGTATCAAATTCACCATACACGTCTCAGACTTAATTGCAGCGCACTCAATCAACATCTCTTCTCTAAAAACATCATTCCAAGTCCACTGTGTGCCTGTGGTGCAATAGAAGACACCCGACACTTTTTGCTTGTCTGCAATCGCTACCAGCACATCAGAGTTGAACTGATAAACAGTGTATCGGTTATATGTGAACCAACCCTTAACGTGCTGTTGTTTGGTAGCCAAACTCTTTCACTTAATGAAAATGTACAGGTTTTTAAAGCTGTTCAGCTATTTATCTCGAAATCTAAACGTTTCATTGTGGAATGAGTCGATGCTTCCCATCAATACCTTGAACCTCTACCGAATAAGTAGAATGTTACGGCAGAAAACTCGTATGGTGCCAAGGCAGCATCGAGTCAACGTCGATGAGACGTTATTGACGTTGTCTCGAAGCTGTTGGCGTCTGTGTAACTGTTGGTGTTATGTTATATAACTGATCATATGTATATACCCTTACCTCCTTCCCCGTGGAGGACTTAAAATTTTGATATCACAATTTTTGTTTGGCTCGAGATATGAGACAGACATAAATTATACAAATGTTATCACAAACTATCAGAATCAAGAACAGCATACTGTTAAAGATCACTGCGTCGATATTTATGCCTTGACTGTCTACAGGGAGACAGATTCAAAAAAAGTATTTCAGACTTTCTTCTGAATCCCTTTTGTACAATGTATTGTTTTGTATGTTGCACATTGTATTACCATGTATATGTATACAGTATTGTAACATTTGTACATTGAAATAAAGTTTAAACTAATATATGTTTTGACTAGAAGTAAGAAAAATAATGTATCAATACAAACTGGAAGAAAAAGAAACAAATTACACTGAAAGAAATATATTCTGCTACTGTAGGGGCTTGTACGATAGCGAAATGATACAGTTTTGCCAGTGCCCCTT
Source organism: Lucinisca nassula (assembly GCA_963580285.1). Classification (NCBI taxonomy): domain Eukaryota; kingdom Metazoa; phylum Mollusca; class Bivalvia; order Lucinida; family Lucinidae; genus Lucinisca; species Lucinisca nassula. The sequence goes on along the minus strand of OY757018.1, from coordinate 127,549,426 downwards.
GGGTCAAAATTGGCTACGCCCATGGGCCTAGTAGCTACCATAGACTTAAAATGAAAAAAAAAAAAAAAAAAAAAAAAGGCAAAAATCTTCTTCCCTGAAACCATAAGGCCCAGAGCTTAGGTATTTAGCATGTAGCAACGTCGAGTAGTCGCCTACATGAATCCTGCCAATCATGCCCCTGGGATCCAAATCGGTCAAATCATGTGGCCCCTTAACTCCAATAAACTTATAATGGGAAAAAGCTTCAAAATCTCCTTCTATGAAACCATGAAGTACAGACCTTAGGTATATAGCAACATAAAAATGGTCGCCTACATAAATCCTGCCAAACATGCCCTTTGGGACAAAATTGGCCACGCCCCAGGGCTCATTAGCTCCTATTGACTGGAAAAAAGTTCAAACATCTTCTTCTCGGAAACCCTAAGACCGAAGGTCATGGTGAGCTTATGTGACTGTGAGATGTCCCGGCGTCGTCGTGCGTCGTCCGTCGTCCGTAAACTTTTCTTGTTAACACTCTAGAGGCCACAGTCCAATCATGATCAGAATGATTATCATGACAATATATCGGTAGGGTTTCAATATGGGTCATGTCGGGTCAAAAAGTAGGTCAAAACGTCAAATAATAGAAAAACCCTGTTAACACTCTAGAGGCCACAATTTGAGTCCAATCCTCACCAAACGTGCTCAGAATGAGCATCTCGACAAAACCTACGACAAGTTCGAAAATGGGTTATGTCAGGCTTAAAAGTAGGTTAGTAGGTCAAATCATAGAAAACCCTTGTTAACACTCTAGAGGTGACAATTTTGGTCCAATCACCATCAGTCTTGCTCAGAATGATCATCATAACAATATCTAGGTTAGGTTCGAATATGGGTCCTGTTGGGTCAAAAAGTCGGTCAGTAGATCAAATCATAGAAAAACCTTGTTAACACTCTAGAGGCCACAGTTTTGGTCCAAATACCATTCGATTTGCCCAGAATGATCATCATAATAATATCTAGGTCAAGTTCGAATATGGGTCATGTCGGCTTACAAGTAGGCCAGTAGGTCAAATCATAGAAAAACTTTGTTAACGCTCTAGAGGCCGCAATTTTATTCTAATCATCATCAACCTTGCTCAGAATGATCATCTTGACAATATCTAAGTCAATTTCAAATATGGGTCATGTGGGGTCAAAAAGTAGGTCAGTAGGTAAAATCATAGAAAAACCTTGTTAGCACTCTAGAGGCCACAGTTTTTGGTCCAATCATCATCAAACTTGCTCAGAATTGTAATACCTTGGTCAGGAGGGGTATTTTATGAATAGAGTGGTACCTTTTACAAAGGGCCACCCCTTGTCATTATTGTTAGTTAGACTGAGTATGTTCATCTCCGTCTGGTGCACTATAACCTGACACTCAATGTCCATAAGGTGCCCAGATAGTGACATACAGGCCAGCTCTTTATCGTCAAAGGGTTCCACACCCCAACCCCACCCCCACCCCCACCCCCATCCCCACACACACCATGCGTCATTGTTAGTAAGATTGAGCCCGTTAATCTCTGTCTGATGCAGTAGGACCTGACCCTCAATGTCCACAAGGTGCCCAGATAGTGACATACAGGCCAGCTCTTTATCGTCAAAGGGTGCCACCCCCACCCCCACCCCCCCCCACACACACACCATGCGTCATTGTTAGTAAGACTGAGCCCGTTAATCCCTGTCTGGTGCAGTAGGACCTGACCCTCAATGTCACAAGGTACCAAGAAAGTGACATACAAGTCAGCTCTGTATTGTCAAAGGGACCCCCCCCCCCCCGCCTACACAGACACCATGGGTCATCGTTAGTTAGACTGAGCCCGTTCATCTCCGTCTGGTGCACTAGGACCTGACCCTTAATGTCTACAAGGTACCCTGATAGTGACATACAAGTCAGCTCTGTATTGTCAACATGATTCACCCCACTCCCCCCCCCCACCCCAACACACACACCAAGAGTCATTGTTTGTTAGACTGAGCCTGTTACTATGACCTGACCCTCAATGTGTCCACAAGATACCCAGATAGTGACATACAAAGTCAGCTCTAAATCGTCAAAGGGATCCACCCCACCCCCTTTCACATTCACCATGAGGCATTGTTAGTTAGACTGAGCCTGTTCATCTCCGTCTTGTGCCCTAGGACCTGGCCCTCAGGAGGATCGGATACCTACCGGGCTCGATACCTACCGGGGTCAGCAACATTCTTCATGGAGATTGATCATGAAATCTTTTCTACGGTAATTCTCTCCCTTCCCCTGATTCAAGAAGGGCAGTTGTCAGTTTCTGGCGAAAGAATGTGCACTGTACTAGTTAATCGCTTACGTATAAGCCTGCCCAGAAAAAGTGTGGATAGATAAACTGACCAGCTCAAAAATGACCTGAGCTGAGCGATCCAGGGCCATCATGGCCCTCTTATTTGAATGAAGATGATGTATATTTTCCTTATTTCTAGTCTAAACAGAGATTGACTGTGCTCGTTAGAACAGACTCAATGAGGCGGTTCTAACGTGTACCCACAATCTATGTGTTTGCACCAAAATAAGGAATGGTAATACTTAAACCCCGCTTTTCTCTCTATAAAGTGGGGTTTAGAGGAGCCATAATTTCATGGACTTGTTAACCTGATGCGAAGAGCACATAACGAAGACTACGAATCGACAGCGCGGATGCGCAGACTGGTCTGATTTTCGATGGGCGCGCGTGTAAATGGCAGGAATATGAAATGACTGCAAATAGCCATTTTAACGTTTTTTGGCTATCTGCAGTTGACTGCAAATAGCTATTTTAACGTTTTCTGGCTATTTGCAGTTGACTGCAAATAGCCATTTTAACGTTTTTTGGCTATTTGCAGTTGACTGCAAATAGACTCTTCCTTTATTTTACAACAAATCACGACAAGGAAGAGCGTGACGAGTGACGTCATGAAAAGTTGCGAATTTATGACATCACTAGTCGATTTCCTTGACGTTAGACGGTGTAACGTCATATTCCCGCATCGAAAACGTTAGAAAAGTATATAAATGCATGTGTTTCAGTCAATAATTTTAGCGGGATTTCTTCTAACAGTAGCGAAAAGTTGTGAGATTTTGAAGGAAACAACAGCATCATTGCCGATTTTCAGCCTGTTAGAATCGAAATAGATCAGCTCTAGTTTGTGATTTGTTGAGTAATAAATCACAGTTTGTCGGTCAGTTGTAAGTAGACAAATCACGCGCGCGGTCAGTTGTAAGTATACAAATAACGCGCGCTACGCGCTCGTGATTTGTCTACTTTACAACTGACCTCCAAACTGTGATTTATTAGTCAACAAATCACAGTAAGAGCTGATTTATTTCTTAATTAAAAGACAAAAACACTTAACTATGACAGAAAATTTAGACATTGCTTTGAAGAGAGTGTTATTTTTAAATGCAGACCCCATCGTCGTTAATGCAAATACTGAATCGCAAGGGTAGACAGACAAGACAGACAGACAGACAAATGGTTTATTTATATCTAATTTTCATACAAAAACATAGTTATAGTGTATAAAACAATAAACGCATATTAAAATGTGTGAAAACACTCAAGTTGCGTTATAAGAGACTAGTTATGAAATATTAATGAAATGGACGTTTAACGAAAATGTATCTGTACATTGCTAAAAACCTAATTGAAACATAATTACATGTAAGAACAATTGTATATAAAACTCTTAAGTTCTGTTAAAATAATTTGGCAGGCTCTGGCACTATAAATAGCAATTCTATCGTCAGATAAAAGTTGACATTTTTTCATGATTATCAAGAAAGTCAAATGCTTTAGCTCATTTTTTTAGAACAACTCTAGGCGTATATCATTATATAATGGGCATTCCAGTAGTACATGTTCCTCACTTTCTATTTTGTTTGTACAAATAAAACAATACCGTTCCTCATAAGGTATCATTTCATACTGCCCCGTGTCAATTCGAAGGGGTGCTACGCCGCATCAGAACTTCACTAAAGCGCTTCTTCTTGTCCTTTTTAACATATGATTCTGATTCATAACTATGATTAAACATTTGTATGAACATGCGCGTAATTTGTTTCCTCCTGTGTATTTTGCTTATTGACGTTACTTGATACTTTATTCTTCCAGTCGGTTTTATAATCAGTAAACCTAACATTTCTCAGCGTTTCGATAATACATGTAAATTGACTGTGTAATTTATTGAAGAATATATCTATACACAAATTAATATCCGTTTTCTGTAGGTTCTTATCAATGTGGAAACACCAATGTTTATGTTTCTGTCGTGTGTGGTATGAACATAAAAACACCTGCTTGTCAATCCTATCACTGTCCATGTGATTTAAGCGGAACCAGTGTGACAGAACCGAAGTCATCTTTTTTATATGCGGCGGTGTCCCTCCCATATTCCCGTTTACAGCGGTGTTGGGTGTGTATTTGCCCACCCCTAGGAAGAATCGACATGTCTTATTTTGGACCGTGTTGATTGCAGAATATTCTTTCGCTCCCCAGACGGCAGCTCCGTAGCTGATCATCGACCATACTGTGGTGTCATAGAGTTTCGTATAAACATCAAAAGGCATTCCTCCAATTTGTTTAAATTTCGAGATACATGTAATAGAAGTGAAGGCAATGATCAGGAATCGATACAATTAACCCACAGCCCAAACCAGAGACACCAAGGGAAAGAAACACGAATATGAAACAACTTGACCCCAATGGAAACATCACTAGTGGAAAGCCCAAAGGACAGCCACCCTCCCACAAAATGGCCAACATCTCCGTGAACACAAAAATCAATCAACCACAGAGATGAAACCACCGTGAGGACTAGACAGCAAGTAACCACTTAAATGCTGGAGCAAAAGAAAACATACAGTTAGACTCCGATGGGCCCAACCAGATACAGAGCACCAGGCACCAACCAACATTACATAAAATTATATTCTCTCTAACTCTTAGTAAGCCTTTACGCTGGAACTATCATAGAATTTGAGGCCTGACGCACCGGCGTGCAATTGAAGAGGGAAGCAAAGTTGTCAACCGTGATTGGGTTAACTACCACGATGCAGTCTGTCGTATAACATTTATGCTGTATCCAATCTTTTTATATCGAGGACCAAGTGCTTTGGTCGCCGATTAAGCAACACACATAATTTCTGATGGGAGCTGTGGGTTAATTGTATCGATTCCTGAGCATTGCCTTCACTACCATTATCCACAGACTGCTTAAGAAAAGGTATCACTTTCGTTTTACTGAAGTTAACTGACATGTAATTTGTATACCACCAGACAGACAGGGTATCAAGTAAGATTTTCTGCAAGGAGGGCCAGATCGTCTTCGTAGAATAAATGGTTTATGTATAAGCTATCAGCTAATATGCCGTTAGTTAACTTAGTTAATTTTCCTTTTTTGGATGGTGATGTTCCTCGTGCTCCATCCTATGGCGTTTATATTTCGCAATTAATTCGATTTGCTAGAGTGTGTAGTCATGTAACTGACTTCAACACTCGTAATAAATTATTAACGGCTAAACTTCTTAATCAGGGTTATCGGTACCATAAACTACGCAAAGCCTTTTCAAAATTTTATAGACGCCATTCTGATTTAATTTCAAAATTCAATATTGGACTTAAATCTCTTCTGCAACAAGGTCTATCGGAACCCGAATTTTATGGTGACTTAGTATATAAATTCAGAAAAATATATAAACGCAATGACTTCAGTTCCCAATTTCGTAAAATCATTCTTCGATATATAAAGATTGGGTACAACATGGATGTTATACAACATGGATGTTATACGACAGACTGCATGCATGGTAGTTAACCCAATCACGGTTGGTAGTTAACCCAATCATGGTAGTTAACCCAATCATTATTTGTCTAAATCGCGACGGAAGTAAGGGCGAGGATTGTGGCCACGTAAAATCGATTTAAGCCCCCCGGTGGAAATCTTCCACTGACCGTTCCAAGGCGGCTCTTCCGTGGCGATTTATTTATGTTGTTGTTTGTTACTTACTGTGTGTATCACTTGTGTCTTTTAATTTTGGATGGCCATATGGCCATTTTGTGGGAAAGTAACTGTCCATATGGCCTTCCTTTGTTTAGGTTTCCATTATGGTCTGGTCGCTTAATGTTTGTATTTCTTTCCCTTTGGTGTCTTTTATGGATGGAGTAAGTTAATTGTATCAATTCCTGATCTTTGTTTTACTTCTACTTTGCTTCCCTCTTTAATTGCACGCCGGTGGGTTAGGCCTCAGATTCTATGACGGCTCCAACGTAAAGGCTTATTGAGAATTAGAGAGATCTAATTCAAGGTAATGTTGGTTGGTGCCTGATGCTCTGTCTCTGGTCGGGCCCATCGGAGTCTAACTTTTGGTTTTCTTTTGCTCCAGCATTTCAGTGGTTTCTTGCTGTCGAGTCCTCACCGTTGTCTCACCTCTGTGGTTCTTTGATTTTTTGTGTTCACGGAGATGTTGCACTGATGAGTTAGGAGGCCTTCATGCGGACTGAACAAATTATTTGTCTAAATCGCGACGGAAGTAAGGGCGAGGATTGTGGCCACGTAAAATCGATTTAAGCCCCCCCACCCCAGTGGAAATCATTCCACTGACCGTTCCAAGGCGGTTCTTCTGTGGCGATTTATTTATGGTGTTGTTTGTTACTTACTGTGTGTATCACTTGTGTCTTTTTATTTTGGATGGCCATATGGGCATTTTGTGGGAAAGTAACTGTCCTTATGGCCTTCCTTTGTTTGGGTTTCCATTATGGTTTGGTCGCTTAATGTTTGTGTTTCTTTCCCTTTGGTGTCTTTGATGGGTGGAGTAAGTTAATTGTATCGATTCCTGATCTTTGTTTTACTTCTACTTAGAAAGGACAGCACTGAGGTCGTTGGAATACAGAGTGAAAAGCAACGTGGACACTATACATACTAGAAGTGAAGGCAATGAGCAGGAATCGATACAATTAACACACAGCTCCCAACAGAGACACCAAAGGGAAAGAAACACAAACATGAAACAACTAGACCCCAATGGAAACATCAATAGCAGAAAGCCAAATTGACAGTAACTTTCCCACAAAATGGCCAATTGGCTATCCAAAACAAAATAATATAAGCGATACACACACTCAAAGACAAACCATAACAAAAATATACCGCGACAGAAGAACCGCCTTGAAACGGCCAGTGAAACGAATTCCACTGGAGGGCTTAAATCGATTTTAGGTGGCCACAATCCTCGTTCTTACCTCCGTCGCGATTTAGACAAATATTTTTTTTCAGTCTGCATGAAAGCCTCCTCACTCATCAGTGCAACATCTCCGTGAACACTAAAATCAAACAATCCCAGAGATGAAACAACGGTGGGGACTCGACAGAAAGAAACCATTGAAATGCGGGAGCAAAAGAAAACCAACAGTTAGACCCTAACCAGAGACAGAGCATCAGGCACCACCACCAGCCCTGCTTTAAACCAGATCTTGCATTGATCGAGTCAGTTTGAGCATGGTTTATCTTTACAGCACATTTTACGTTGTCATAAAGTGAGCGCAGAGACTGAAAACTTTCCTCCATAAGAATGCAACTTGTTCCAAAGAAGTCCCCGGTTTATGTTATCATAGGCTTTACTAAAATCGAAAAAGGCTACAAATGTTAAATTGTTCACTGCTTTGCATTTTTCAATTATGGATGTTAAAGTTGTGAGGTGATCAATCGTGCTGCGTTTTTCCCTGAAACCGTTCTGAAAATCCATTTAGTTGCCGGTGCTGTAATATAAAAAGCTAAAAGGTTGATAAGTCTTCGATTAAACATATTACAATAAGTATTTGATTCAACACATTACAGTAAGCTTTATAAATGGCAGAAGTTACAGTTATGCCCATTTATGTCATGGGATTTCTTGGGTCTGATGTGGAGTCCTTTAACAATGGTGTTATAATTCCATATTCCCAGGCTTTTGTTTTTTTTTGAACAAATTATTTGTCCAAATCGCGGCGGAAGTAAGGGCTAGGATTCTGGCCACGTAAAATCGATGTAAGTCCCCCAGTGGAATTCGTTTCCGCTGACCGTTCCAAGGCGGTTCTTCTGTCGCGGTTTATTTTTGTTATGGCTTGTCTTTGGGTGTTTGTGTCGCTTATATTATTTAATTTTGGATAGCCTATTGGCCATTTTGTGGGAAAGTAACTCTCCTTTTGGCTTTCCGCTATTGATGTTTCAATTAGGGTCTGTTGTTTCATGTTTGTGTTTCTTTCCCTTTGGTGTCTCTGATGGGAGCTTTGGGTTGAATGTATCGATTCCTGATCATTGCCTCCACTTCTATTTTCCGGGGTGGTTCCCGTTTCAAAGCAAACACAAAACAGTCTGTGTAAAAGACGATTCATGTATCAGAATGCATCACTTCAGCTGGAATATTATTATATCCAGGGATTTTTTGGGGGGGTTAGTGACAAGGCAAACTTTCGAAATTCAAATATTGATATGCCTCCGTTCAGCATGACATTGACTTCGTGCATGGTCATAGACTGTATATCTTCTCCAAAACCATTTTGTGTATCCAAATAATTTGTACCATTTTACAAGTTTGAAAATTCTGTTTTGCATTTCTGAAGAACAGCCTCTTGTTGATGTTACACCATTTTCTTTTATGACTTCCATGGCTATAGCTCCCAATTCACGTTTTCCCATTGGTTTTACAAAAGATACCGGGGTTTTCATACCCATTTAGTAATTGAGTCTATCGCTCTTTCCAGTCTACTCTTTTCCTACGCTGTAAGCACTAATCGATTTTTTTTTCCTCTTTTCAATATATGCTTGCTTTCGCATTGATGTTTCGACTCTGTTTTTACATTTAAGCCATAGTTTTTCTTGAGTGCATAAATCATTCCATTAAAGCCTTTATTCATCAGTCCACCATGGTCGTTTTACACGTCGTTCCTTATTTGTTATACCGTCTTTCAAGATTTTTCTAGGATTTAGATACTTTCCTAGAGTAGCATTTCCTACACGTTACATATGCCCCCAACGAAGACTCAGATCATCCTGCGCATCCGCGCATTCTAATCAGAATTTTCATTGTGCACTGTAAGGATAGCTGAGGGCCCAATGTTCCTTCATGCAGAAAGAGAAGTCTCTGGTCACACTATATGGATGCGCGACCGATCTGATTCTTCGCTTGGCGCACAAGAAAATTGTAGGAAATGCTGTACCCCGGTTCAGATAAAATCCAAGTAAGACACGAATGATCAGGGATTTTAGTGATGTCTGTAACATGGTTCGTTGTACTCTGTTGCACCAGTTGTGTGGCTAAAATTAAGTCGGAATTTGAGAATCTATTCAGTTGTTTATATTGCACCAAAACGTAGTCCTTTACAGGAAACACTGATGAAATCGTTTGTTTTGTAGTTTCTGCCGTTCAGTATACACATGTTCGTACTGATAAGAAAATCGATAAAAAAACGTCACAGTATTTGTTCTTGTTAAAATTGATGACGTCACGTTCAGGTATGTCGTCAACAACAGCTATAAAATCATCTACATTCACCGTCTATCATCGACACCGGAAATAGAATCCCGGTGAATCGATACAAAGCGAAAGTAGACATGGAGCACGGTGAGTGTAGCCATTATTCCTGGTCTATTTTCTGCAAGTGCAGGGTAAATTGATTTCCGTGAAATAACAGAGGGATTTCTGCAACATTTTATGCGTTTTTCAAAGCTGTATGTTTCGATTTAAAGTCAAGAACACAAGTTTATCGATGCTTGGTACTGAGTGAAGACCAGCATTTTCGAACATCGGTTTCAGATTTTGTAATTTCTTGATTTATTTCCGCTTAAACTTTCGTTTACCTGTTTCCGTTTATAATGGGTAGTAAATGAAAACTTTCTTTGGTCATGGTTTTATCATGCAGTAAGCGTATTTATTAAAAACTGAAAATCCATGTGTACGGCGTTTAGTTGTTTCCAACCAGATAGCTGTACGGAATATAGTAAAAAAGTGCACGGCGAATAGGAATGGCTACTCCTTTACTCAGAATCAGAAATGTTACTGGTGACACTTCAAATGACATTCATACACCAGGACCTGTGATGGGAAGTTAGTCCCTAGCTCCCATTAAAGAGGTAAACTGAGATACACAGCTCCTCAGCATCTTCAGCTGCTGAAATAATCGAATCGGGAAGGGCATTCCAATCTCTAATAATTCGGGGAAAGTATGATTCTTTATAAATGTCAGTTTTTGCAGTAAGGGTCTGAAATTTGATTGAATGATGATTTCTACAGTGCCTAGCTTCGGAAACAAGGTCATCTGTTGGAATGCTGGCAGCGCCTCTTAGACCTTTGTATAGAAGTATGAGCCTACTGTTTTCTCTTTTTCTTGAGAACCTCCCACCTTAATTTTCCTAGTAGTCCAGTCTTGCTCCCAGTTTCAAAGCAGTTATAGCTTGTTACAAATCTAGCAGCTCTATTCTGAACGTTTTCAATTGCTTCATTAAGGACCACTCCGCTAGGGTCCCAGATACCACTACCTTATTCCAAGATTGAGTGAACAAGAACTTTATAGGCTACCTCTTTTACATCATGAGGACACTGATGAATATTTCGCCTCAGGAAACCAAGCGCTCTATTTGCCTTATTACACATGTTGCTAACATGTGTATTCAATCTCAAATTGTGTGCGAGTCTCACACCAAGGTATTTAATGGAACCCACGTTTTTGATGACTGTTCCCTCTGAGGTGTAAGAAGCCTCAATTTTATTTATTCTCTTCCTAGTTAAATACATAATATTGCATTTAACGGGCTGAAATCTCATGTCCCATTTTCGGGCCCAACATCTATCTAAATCATTCTGAAGTTTCAGTTAATCATCAGGATCTCTAATTTCCTGGTAGCAAACACAATCGTCTGCGAACAGTCTTATTGCTAAGTCAGTGTCAGTGGAAACATCATTGATGTACAGGGAGAATAACAGTGGACCAAGAACAGTCCCTTGTGTGACTCCAGACAAAACTGGCGCCCACTCTGAAGATTCACCAGTAACTACAACGCGGTTTTCTGTAGCAAAGAAAGGGATCTATCCATATGGGAGTATTTCCCCCAATGCGATAACCAAATAACTTAGATTTAAGTAGTTCATGTGGTGTGGTGTCAAAAGCTTTCTCGAAGTCCAGAATAAATGTGTCAAACTGTCCCCCTTTGTCCAAGATTTTTGCCCTATCATTAATAGTTGTTCTCAACTGAGTTTCACGACTATGCCTTTTCCTTAATGCATGTTATCTTTCTGGCAAAAGTTTATGTTTATCCAAGTGGACCATGGTGTTTGAGCAGACTATATGTTCAAGTAATTTACACAGAACAAACGTGAGAGACATAGGGTGATAATTATGATTAAGAGCCCTATCTCCTTTTTCGAAGAGTGGGCAAATGTTCGCTAAGTGCCATTTTTGTGGGGATTTCACCCGTATCAAGAGACTGTTAAAACAGGAGGACAAAAATTGGATCTAACTATTTTGCTAGTTCCTTCAGGAATCTAGGATGTAGCTCATCAGGTCCTAAAGCTTTAGTGGGGGTTAGGCCTTTAAGTAACTTGATTGCTCCTACCGATGACACAACAATAGTATCCATAAATGGGGCCGATCTTCTTGTCAATGGAACCTCCTTGAACTCAGTTTTATTAAACGCATTATTGAATTGACCAACTAGTTCTCCTGCCCTTTCAGAGTCTGATTCAGGAACCCCACTCCCTCTTCTTTTATTAAGGGATGTGATACATTGTCTGTCTTTCTTCTGACTATTGATATATCTGTAGAAAATAGAGGTGGAGGCAATGATCAGGAATCGATACAATCAACCCACAGCTCCTATCAAAGACACAAAAGGGAAAGAAACACAAACATGAAACAACAGACCCCAACGGAAACACCAACAGCGGAAAGCCAAAAGAACAGCCCCCACCCCACAAAACGGCCAACAGGCCATCCACAATAAAATAATATAAGCGACACAAACACCCAAAGACAAACCATAACAAAAATAAACCGCGACATAAGAACATCTTGGATTTGCCTTTACATCACCTACTGAGTTAGTCACAAACAAATCATGCTGATTTTTTTATATATTTATCAGTCTTGATCTCACGTCTCAAGTTTTAAAATTTTGTCCGGAGTTTACCACTTCCCGTCTTTTTTGCCTGTGCATGAATCTTATTTCTTCTGCGAAAGAGGAAGAGCATTTATTTTATTCTTTATTGCTAAACGCCAATGATGGACAACTTCATCCCCCCACACACACACACACACTTTTAAGGGTATATATGCTTTCACCGGCCAACGGATCATGGAGAAATCTATCTATCTATCTACAGTAGAACTTCGATGGCTCGAACACCGATGGCTCGTTTACCATGGATGTGTCAAACCCATTCTTGAGTCCCTAGCGAAATCCTCTACATAAGAAATAGTGGGGGATAATTAGGGAGAGTTTAGTCTTTTATCTTGCAAATGTATGCTGTGTGTACTCATTAGAATCGCCTTGATGAGGCGATTCTAATGAGTACAAACAACATAAATTTTCATTATAGAACACAGAAAAGATGTCTACAAGTATCTTGTTATGCTTCTTGACAGTAACCCTCAGTGGCTCGAACTACCCCTGTCTCGAACAGATTTTCGAGGTCCCAAAGGTGTTCGAGCCATTGAAGTTCGACTGTATCTATCTATCTATCTATCTATCTATCTATCTATCTATCTATCTATCTATCTATCTATCTATCTATATCTATCTACTGCGATTGGCCGGCCTCGGAAGCTCAGTCGGATGTGCGTCTGACTGGTGATCAGAGATTGATCATGAAATCTTTTCTACGGTCATTCTCTCCCTCATTGTCACCCTTCCGCTGATTCAAGAAGGGTAATCGCTTACATATAAGCCCGCGCAATAAAAGTGCGGATAGGTAAACTCTTCGGAAAAACGACCTAAATAGTGTTGACTGGGCCGTTGAACTGCCCTAAAAACAAATACTGCGATCGGACACATTTGACCATTACTCTCAGGTGTACATTACACATACTCCAGAGTTGCAGGATGAAAGCCTACACAGTAATTATGCACCTTTTGCCATGTCATCCCCAATGAGGAACTCATCTGGCACCTCTGCACATTGGATTTGGCATGCAACCTTCCGAGATTGAAAAGCTTCCCATCAAAACGATTCCTAATCGGTATACCATTGTCACCCACTTGGAAAACATCTTTGTGCATTGAAGCGAACATCATGCTGAACAGTGTTGTGGCTATCACACAACCTTGCTTGACTCCATTTGTCAATCGTATATAGTTAACTAATAAACTATTGTTTAAACTCATCAAGTTTTTACGCAAAGATCTCTAACTTGCATAGGGGAGGATTCTCTCTGCACGGGGGTAGAGGGCCCAGTTAACGTCTCGATCCGATAGACGGTGCATTTTGGGGCATTTATTCCGGCAAATGTTACCAGTGTAGCATGTTTGGACACCGTAACTTTATTACCGCTGCAACTAATCGAACCACAGAACCTAGGGAAAGTAGTGCGATGGGACTGGCCATGCATCTTTATTCTGTTGTATTCATAGGGCGAAAAGTTTTTAGATGTCATTTCATCTCAAAATGTTGACATTTTAAGTCTCGTAATGTAGTGTAATCACTCGTAAGTCATGACCGAAAGTTCCCGTAAGGATTTTAGGTGCATAACCGCCATCTACCCCTTACGAGTCTTTCACGCGTGTATATTTGAACAGGCGTGATTTGATATTGCGCACGTCTTTTTAACCCACATTAACGCCTCTTTGGCAAAATATGGTCTTAAAACTATACATAGTCATTAGTTCCTAACCAACATTACTATATTGTGATGGGTTCTTGCTAATATGACGAGAGAATGGGTGAAAATTGTTGAAGTGTGTTTATAAAATTCTGATGACACTGGATAGAGCTGTTGTGACAGACAGGTGAATCTATTTGATTAAGCCCAAGTTCTTGCCGACCATTGTTTACACTTCGAAGAAGCATGTTCGACAAAATATAACACCCGACTTTGACAGGACATACATGCAGAGCAGTACAGTCCTCGTGGATGTGAGAGAAGCATCGGAAGGCCGGTCGGTATACTTTTAAAATGTTATCAGCTATAAACATGGAACTATTCGCCGTACACTTTCGTTTACGCTAATTTGCAACGAGCCGTACACCACACTACTATTCGCCGTACAACAGGTAATTTACGTTTAGGCAAACATTTGTGTTGAAAGTTCAATTTGAGGCGGGTTTCTTTTGCAAATTATTTTTTCCACCATTGTTCTTTCTGATTAAGTGAAAAAACTTCAGTAGAAAGGCATAAACATTAAACAAAACAACAACAAACTTCCCAAATCCATTTTGTTTACGGTACCAGCTGTCGAATATTCGGTCTGTAATTGCACAATTGTGCGTTTTATAAGAAAGCACTTCTCATGGCAGCAGCAAATTATGTCCACTACTGATATTTGATAACAGTACTCTTAACCTAAAGCTTACAAGCAGTAAAATAATCCATTTTCAAGAGGCACTCCTTCACCTGCAGCTATTACTTTCGATTCACCGGGATTCTATTTCCGGTGTCGATGATAGACGGTGACATTGCCAACTCTTGCGTTGAAATCTCCAAAGACTGTAATCAAGGAGTCTTTCGATGAGGCGGTTCTAACGAGTACCCACAATCTATATTTTGAGCAGAAATAAGAAAACTATCACAATTTTGCATCTTAAAATTTTCTTTTTTTTTCAACAATAAAGGTTACAGTGTATTTGTATAGGCATGTTTTGTAATGCTTTGCGGCGAGATATGAAGTGCAGATTATATTTTCTGGTCCTCTCGGATCATTGAGTTCATTTGGTATCATTTTGAAAATAGAGTTCTGCTTAAGCCGGTGCTAGATGGCGTGGCCGGTGTTGCATATATCAGTCTCAATAAAACCGAGTCTGCTATTTTCGTTTATTTGGTGTATTCCTTGCTTCCAAAGGATCTAATTTCAGAACTTATTTATTTTCACTGTAGCTGGTGTTGTGCCGTGTGGCGGCCGTAAAACGTCTCCCTGTACATCATCATAGTGCAGATTAAATTTTCTGGTCCTTTGGGATTATTTAGTTCATTTGGTATCATTTTGAAAATAGAGTTCTGCTTAAGCCGGTGCTATAGGACGTGGCCGGTGTTGCATATTTCAGTACTGGTCATGAACAGACTCAATAAAACCGAGTCTGCTATTTTACGTTTATTTGGTGTTTTCCTTGCTTCCAAAGGATCTAACTTCAGAACTTATTTATTTTCACTGTAGCTGGTGTTTTGCCGTGTGGCGACCTTAAAACGTCTCCCCGTACATCATCAAAGTGCAGATTATATTTTCTGGTCCTTTGGGATCATTGAGTTCATTTGGTATCATATTGAAAATAGAGTTCTGCTTAAGCCGGTGCTAGAGGGCGTGGCCGCTGTTGCATATTTCAGTACTGGTCATGAACAGACTCAATAAAACCGAGTTTGCTATTTTCGTTTATTTGGTGTATTCCTTGCTTCCAAATGATCTTACTTCAGAACTTATTTACGTAAGAAGTGGGTTGTGCAAGCACATTAAAATGCATATATCAGAGATTGCTAAGAGTTGTTTTCACAGGGATCATTACGAATAAAACACTTATACAAATCCATTGTAAACTTAACCGCCGAAAAACGAACAAAATTTTTTAGATGAAAAATTGTTATATTTTTTCCTATTTCTGCTCAAAATATAAATCATGTACTCGTTAGAACCGCCTCACAGAGGCGGTTCTAACGAGTACCCACATTCTATATTTTAGAGCAGAAATAAGAAAAATAAGGTTTACCCCTGTAAACCCGAGTTTTACTATATGTATATAAAAGTGGGGTTCAAGGGGGTAAACATTATATAGGCGTGTTTTCGTGATGAGGATATTTAAACGCATGTATCAGAGATCGCTAAGGGCTGTTTTCCCATCGATTAACTCAATTAATTTGTTTTTTGTTTCAGATGTATGTTTACGACCGAAGGTTGTAGATATCACCCGACCCCAGACTTCATGTCAGTCAACGAGGTCTTTATTACGTTGCTCAACAGCTGGTCGGATAGGCAAGGCCAAAATCAGGACCCTAAAAATGACGCTTGTTATAGGTAAGTGTTGGTACATATAGGAGGCTGCGCATTTCACAATCTAAGACATTACGAAAACACGCCTATACAAATACACTGTAAATTTTACCGCCGAAAATAAAAATAACAGGACGTGATATTTTTCTTATTTCTGCCTCTTCCAGGGGGTTCTGATAAGTACCCACATTCTATATAAGCAAAACAAGGTTACCCCAGTTCTACTATATAGAAGTAAGGTTCAAGGAGGTCAGAATTTTACAGGCGTGTTTTCGTGATGTCGAGGGACCAGCAAAAACTCTGATCAAAGTCTTCACTGATCGCATGGGCCGGCTATTACAAGCGAAAAAAGCAAAACACCTATAGATATTATTCTGTTTTGATTTTCTGGGGCCAGTTGTTCAATACTAACGACGTCGTTAGCTAACGAATCGGTAAAACTTTGATCATTAAATATGGCAAATATGTTGATATTTTTGCTGAAAAAATGTGAACAGCTTTTGCGGATGCAAAAGCTGCTCACATTTTTTTCAGCAAAAATACCAAAATGTTACATATTAAACTTGCTAGAGCAGTTAACAATATGACCACTAACGAGCTCGTTAAGCTAACAATGCTTTGAACAACTGGGCCCAGGTTTATACGAGCATACATTACGACAACACACGCGTACGCGAAAATGACGTCATTCTTATCTCAAGAATTACTAAGGTACTTTTCAGATTCAGCTGTTCGATATTTTTTTCATTTCTAGTCCAATATAGATTGTTGGTGTTCGTTAGAACCGCCAATTAAGCCTTTCTCAGGAGTATCAACAATCTATCTTTACATTTCCTGTGTACAGCCTAATGTAAACCATCAGAAAACAATGTTGAACGCACCGAGTCGCATGATGTTCAATGACGTCGAGTCTAAACCATGGTTCACTACGATCTGATTGGGCGTTGGCGACGTCAACGGTGTTAAGCTCTTTGTAGAAAAGCGGGTAGATGTTTTCCAGCTTTAAAAGTTTGCCCTGTAAGCATTTTTTTTTCGCTTAGTGATGTAAAACATGAGAAAAAAATCTCATTTTTTCTGCTGTTCATGAAAGTAATAGCGACAACGGGTCGTTAGCAAATTTTACATGAACCCCTTCGGGCCTCATTTACTTTGCAAGCGACCCGCTGCGTTCATACTTTCATGAATAGCAGACAAATAAATTTCATTTCTGCAATGTTTTTGAGCAAAATTAATGAAAGTAATGTATACTCATTACGCAAACATGCCTATACAAATACATTGCCACCTTTATCGCCGAAAAAAATGAAAATTTTATGATGAAAAATTGTGATATTTTTCTTATATCTGCTCCAAATATAGATTGTGTGCACTCGTTAGAACCGCCTCATCGAGGCGGTTCTAACGAGTACCCACAATCCATATTTAAGAGCAGAATAATAAAAATAAGGTATACTCCCGGAAACCCCAGTTTTACTATATACAAGTGGGGTTCAAGGGGGTCAAAATTATATAGGCATGTTTTCGTGATGTTTAGAGGGGTGTTCATGACAGGAACTTGTCAACCTGATTGCTGGGTATTGTCGTGCGCTGGCTAAGTGGGTCTGTCAGTGTCTCCAATTGCTCTTCACCTGGTACACTGGAGTTCAATTTTCATGTGAATATTATTATTATTATTTGTTGTTGTTGTTGTTTTTGCTGTTGTTATGGTTGTTTTTTGTTTCCAAAGGCAGATTGTACATTTTCGTAAGAGCCGCCCCGCGAGGCCCTTCTGCCGATTGCCCACAATCTCCAAATATGTTTTGCGTAGAATATAAAAACTTTCATGGGTGTGGCGGGTGGATAGATACTTCTTGCACACCAGACAAGGAAAACCGTGATTTTACCCTTGGATAGAAGTTTATGTTCTGGCCCTGGTGTTCCGACCAAAATTCGAATATTATCGCGTGTTTGATAAATGCACAGGTTGATTACGACCTCGTATGCGCCGTCGTTAAATTTGACGTCACAGCACGTTACGTGACGTCACTAAACATTCCTGCAGTGTCAACACAATACGGCGGATATTGGTAACCGAAGTGACAGCAGCATTAAAAATTGGCGCTAAGAAATGGAAGGTATGCAAGAAAAAGAATCCAATATGGGTGTGAGGGATGGATAGAAAAATCCGTCCCTCGGGATCACTATCCGGCATCATTCGGCAAGCCTCTTATTGCCAGACAGTGTCCCTCGGGACGGATTTTTCCATCCACCCCTCACACCCATATAAGATTCTTATAATCCGACACGAGTGACATTATCCTGAATCACGAACCATGCCAAGCCTTGCTGAAAAGTAATTCTGAGAAACGCATTTATCTACCCCTGATATTCATGTAAGATTCTTTTTCTTGAATAGGGTGAATGTTTAATAATCACAAAAAACCAACACTTCAACTGCTGTATCCGCCATCTTGTAATGCCATTGCTGTCGTGTTCAGTGATGTCACGTTACATGCACTGACGTCAACCATAATGACGGCGTACATGATGTTTTTAACAATCTGTGCACGTCAAACACGTGAAAATTATCGACTTTACCTATCAGGCTTGGATAAGATAACCCGGAAAGGATAATAATTTCTATCCCATGTGGGGAAATCCAGGTTTGTCCTATCTGTTTGCCAGAAACTAAAATACTTCTACAACAAATCGAATGTTTTTGTAAATTTAGTGACAGGTGCATACTACACGAGAATGTTACCTTGTTATTTGACAAAGAAGGATCGAGCCTTTCTTAACTGTTGCGCTTAGCAGACGATTTACTTCTCTGCAAAATAGAATAGAATATAAAATGTTGACGGTAGGAATAAATAACGCAAATGTTACTCAGAAAAATTTATGAACGTAATGACAAAGCAGGTTAATCCTTATCCGGCTTAGCCACGCCCATTACTGACTCTAAACCAATCAAATTACTTGACACATTGTATTCATTCAATTCATAAACTCTATGATATACCGTAAAGATCCTGCTTAGAAGTCATCTGATATTGGTCTACCCTGTTTGCAAAGTGCAAAGGTAGGATTTGTCGTGTTTAGCAGGGTAAGGAACCAATGAAGAACTCGCAAGAAACGGAAAGTGAATTTCATTAATGAGAAACAATTCCCGGTACATTCCGGTACATGCGGGTATCGGAAAGTGTATTTCATAAACGAAAAAAAAAAAAAAACACTTTTCGGTACTTGCGAGTTCTTCATTTAATTGCGTCCTTGTAAACGGGTCCTTTTCTGATAATATTCTTATTTACGCTCCAAACATAAGTTAAGGGTGTCCGTTAGAACCGCCTCATCGAGGCGGTTCTAACGGGTACCCACAACCTATGTCTTGGTGCAGAAACAAGAAAAATAATGTATACCCCTGTAAACACCAGTTTTCTTTGTATAAAGCGAGGTTTAGAGGGGTGTTCATTACACGAACCATGTTCACATAATGGATTAATACCCGCTAGTATATAGCTTGGCTCGGTCCACTTCCAGTTATAGGGGTGATATGTTTATTTTATGTTAGATAAGTCTTATTTTGTGTGGTTGGGGATGCAAACAGTGTGACCAAGATGAGATACCGCACAACACAGCTTCTGATCTGGTCGCACGGTTTCCAATGTAAAACCGGCCCCGCCCACCGGTGCTTGAAGAAATAGATGGGCTGCATGATGCTTACACGCAGAGCTGAAACCGACCGCACACGAGTGCTGGTAAACCGCTTAGAAGATCTAAGCCTGCCCACGCAAAGCGGTGCGAGTCGTACCGTCCATGCTTATAAACCCTATTGGTTTTATTGAGGGCTTGAGATGTCATTTTATCTCAATGTTGGGTAAAAGTCCCACAAAATTGGAAGCAAAGCCTCCAAAATGACATATACAGTTTTGACAAGGACGTTAAACCTCAAATCAAACAAATTGCCAATGTAAAAAAGACACCGTGCATGGGATTACGCAAAGCAAATATTTTATGCACAGTTGAAGTTTATTAGTCTGTGTGATATATATAACAGGAGAAGTTGACAAATAATCGACCCAAGGGACAACACAGTTAACTTTCTGAAATTAGGTGTAGCACAATTTGTTCAAACTGGTTATGGAATAAAGATACTTTAATGTTCTTGAAATTCCAAAAATCGGTGAAATTTCAAATTTAAATTTACACGTATATGTGATGATTCCCAGTTGGGTACGAGATACAGAATAGGCTTCAACTATTTGTAACAGACACCCCTCTAACACTCACATTATATAAAGAAAATTTGGGTTGCCGAGGGACGGATTTTTCTATCCACCCCTCACACCCATATAGGATTCTTTTTCTTGCATACCTTCCATTTTTAGCGCGGATTTTTAATTCTGCAGTCACTTGGGTTACCAACCTCCGCCATATTGTGATGACACTACAGGAATGTATAGTGACGTCACGTAACGTGCATGACGTCAACCTTAACGACGGCGCATAGGAGGTCGTATTCAACCGCTACATTTATCAAACACGCGGGAATATTCGATATTGGGTCGGAACACTAGGGTCAGAACATAAATTTCTATCGCAGGGTAAAATTACGGATTTCCTTGTCTGGTGTGCAAGAAAAATGTATACAAAATTGTCATTTAGGGAGGTACATATGTAAATCGTCGGTTTTCCTGTCGGAAATTTCGTTTTACGCCGATGCGTCAGCGGAGCCGTTAAACGGAATTTGCGACCGAAAAACCGACGATTTTCAACCCCAAATGACAGTACAGTTTTCCCGATTCTAATGTACTTTAATAGCAAACACACGAAGTGGTTGCTTTACTGTAGAGAGACTGGAACAACATACTTAGGCACCCAAATCTCGCCTGGAATCTTGTTCAATTTCTCGCGATAATCCGCCATCTTTACAGAGTTCATGAGAATTGTATTCCTATTCAAAAATTGCTTCTCAAAACCAAAAGGAGTTAAGACCTATTAAAAAACAGAAACACAAAATTGCGTCGAAATAATTTTAAAAAGCTCTTTTAGAAGACCGATGCCGCATCAAAGCTGAAGTTTGGTCGCGGGAAAGTTTCGAAACTACGTCACGCGTTTAAATTAACTGAAACACACGAAGTGTTTGCTTTACTGTAGAGAGACTGGAACAACATACTTAGGCACCCAAATCTCGCCTGGAATCTCGTTCAATTTCTCGCGATAATCCGCCATCTTTACAGAGTTCATGAGAATTGTATTCCTATTCAAAAATTGCTTCTCAAAACCAAAAGGAGTTAGGACCTATTAAAACAGAAACACAAAATTGAGTCGAAATACTTTTAAAAAGCTCTTTTCGAAGACCGATGCCGCATCAAAGCTGAAGTTTGGTCGCGGGAAAGTTTCGAAACTACGTCACGCGTTTAAATTAACTGAAACGTACCGCACTGAGCCGCAAAGGTTAAACGGTAAAACCCAGCACCGCGACTGGACCAACGGGTAACCGGGGCACTTGCCGAAGCATTTACCGGAACTTCTCGGTAGGGAGGAAAGCGCTTCTCGTCTGGCCAAGCAATTAAAACTTTTCACAAACTATCACTCAGGGTTATAAAATAAAGCCCTGGGAACTGTATGAGACACAATGAGCTATCTGGCTACACGTGGATTTCTACCTTCCCAAGATTTACAAATTGATGATAAGCCCCCAAATCTATAGTATAGCGCTAGTGCTTCAAGGTACTTTAAAGTGTCCACACCGCAAACTAACTGAGTCACCAACTCAATATATGAAGATAGATAGATAGGGGTGCAAATGAGTGTGTTTGCTCAAAAGGCAGTGCCTTCATTTCATATTATTCGTTGTTTTGTTAAACGCTGTAGTATTTTGCACCAATGAGCTGCGTCAAACCAAATACAAGCCAATGAAAAGCGACGCTAAGTAATGGCGTCGGATTTCCGACAATATATCGCAGATTGTTACACAGCAAAGAAATGTGCAGGCTTTAGATTGGACAGCGCAAGGGCAATTATTTTCCATATACCCCGTGAGCAATAATATATTACCCTCTCGCTCTTACCTTCCATCACATTGCGATGGCCACCATCTTGGATCCACTGCATAGTTGATAAATAAAAGCACCACATGAATTTCCAGCCAGTAAATAAATAAATGATAACTTTTGACTGTTTTTATTTCTTTCGGCGTCTTTTTTCAGTGTTTTATTTATTTATTTATTTATTTGTTTATTTATTATTTTTTTGTTGTTGTTTTAAAACGTAAACGTTTTTCCACTAAGCAACGTTATCAACGTAATGCGTGCATGATGCCGCGTTTGATGACGTCACATCTACTTCTCACGACATCCGCTAAAAAGAAAACATTGGGATAATGTACAAAATGTCATGGAAAAAGCTTTGCGGTATAACAAATTCGTTATTTTGATTCTTGACGGGAAACATGGGCTCATATTCCCCGCTCTAGGCACACTGTTGCAATTTTTTTATGTTTTCCAATCAGACGTCGCGTTACATACGCAAGTGCATTAGAATACATGGTTACTGGCGCGCGGACGTACGCATGAGGGATCAGTTATGGGATGCACAGCACAAATTCTGACAAATTTGCAACCCAGAATGTTGCCCATCATGAACACAGTGTTACAGATACTACTACCGGGCTTTTCAGAACTTGACTCTGTACGTTCAGCCCCACAAGTGGTGGTCAACCATGGACATTGTGTCCGAACTTGTGAAAATGTGATGTTTGGGAATAACACCTATACCCTCTTCCTCTACCCCCTGGAAGTCATTAGAAAATATCGACTTATGTGGTGCAACTTGCGAGTCGATATTTCCCCACACGTCCGGCCAGTACATATAAATCAACTCACAACTATCATGACGTCGCCCGTGTCAGTTTTTTCGACAATAATCGATATATGGTGAACAGAATTATACACCCGTGGTCATTTCATACGAGGTTCATGAAACAAAATTGTCCTTTGTCATTAGTGCTGAATCTATTTTAACCCATTGTACGCGGGAAACCCCTAAAGGGGTACCTTGGCAAACAGTGCAGGCCCAGATCAGACGCCGCAGAACGTGGCGTCTGATCAGGGCCTGCACTATTTGCTAACAGAAATTTCCGTAAAAAATAGAATAAAACGACAAAATAGCCCTACCGCCCCTTATATGACAAATAGACGCGTCGAACACATAGTAATGGAAGACTCCACTAGTATACAATGGGTTAATGTATTCCATGTTATTTTTATTTCAGTAAGTGCTTTCATTATCTGCTGGACACCATATTTCTTTATGTCAGCGATGTGGTGGTTTTCCAAAGAAAGTGCTAGACGGGTGGAGCCCAAAGTTCAACGGGGATTGTTTATCTTTGCTGTGTCCAACTCGTGTGTAAATCCTATTGTTTACGGTAAAACATTATTTGATTTCATTTGCCCTGTTGTTATGACCTTTTATTCTTGTCCTGCTGAATATATTAATTAAGCCACACCCATTTCTGACCTTCAGTCAATCAGCTTTCTTGATATCATATATTCCTACAATTCACAGACAGAATATCACAGCGTAGACCCTGATCAGATGGCTTCTTGGAAGGCATCTGGTCTGTATTGTCACTGTTTGCAAAATGATGTGCAAATTCTCGTTCAGAAGTCCAAGAAAAACTACAACTGAAAATGTCGTCTGTTTATGTCGTCTGCTGCACGTTCCATCACGAAAATACGCCTTTATAAATTTGACCCCTTAAACCCCACCGTCATATAGTATAACTAGAGTTTACAGGGATATACATAATTTTTATCCCCCGGCCGAATAGTTTCGGGGGATATAGCGATCAGCCTGGCGTCCGTCCGTCTGTCCATCCGTCCGTCCGTCCGTCCGTAGACGCAACCTTGTGATGGCCATAACTCCTATACCCTTTGAGATTCATTGATGGTTCTTGGCACAATTGTTCACAAGGCCAAGACAGCGTGTCATGCGCAAGAACCAGAACTCTGAATGCCATACATTTTTAGTTATCTCCCCTTTTAATAAAATAGAATGACTACTTTGTGATGGCCATAACTCCAATACCATTTGAGATATATTGATGGTATCCGCACAGTTGTTCACAAGGCTGAGACGGTGTGCCATGCACAAGAACCACAACTCTGGTTGCCATGGTTTTGGAGTTATCTCCCCTTCCAATAAAATAGAGTGACAACCTTGTGATGGCCATAACAGGTTAAGCAGGTGTGTCATGCTTGAGAAGTACAACTCTGGGTGCTCTGGTTTTTGAGTTATCTCCCCTGACAATTTAACCTTGTGATGGCCATAACTTCAACACCCTTTGAGGTATATTGAAGGAACTTGGCACAATTGTATACAAGGTACAGAAGCAGTGTTATGTGCAAGAACCACAACTGTTGGTGCTGTGGTATTTGAGTTATCTACCCTTCCAATATAACAGTATGACCAGCTTGTGATCACCATATCGCCAATACCTTTTGAGACATATTGATGGTACTTTGTACAGAAATACATGAGCTTAAGCAGGCAAGTCATGCACAAGAACCATATTTCTGAGTGCCCTGGTTTTCTAGTTATCTCCCCTGACAGTATAATCTTGTGATGGCCATAACTGCAATACTTTTGTGATATTTTGCTGGTTTAATTCTGGTGCACTTTCTGTTGGTGTACAATCTTCTGAAGGCCATATTGGCTTTTGGTCGGGGGATTTGCCATCTCTTCCGATGGCTATTTTTCTTAGTTCCGATAAAAAAAAAATTGCATCACGAAAAGACGTCATATAATTTTGACCCCCTTTAACCCTACTTTTATAGAGTAAAACTTGGGTTTAGAGGAGTAAACCTTATTTTGCTTAGTTCTGCTCAAAATATATAACGTTTGCCCACAATCTAGATTTTGAGCAGAAATAAGGAAAATATCACAATTTTACAGCTTAAAATTTTCATATTTTCGGCAGTAAATGTATTTGTATAGACGTGTTTTCGTAATGGGTACTCGTTCGAACCGCCTCACTGAGGCAGTTCTCACAAGTACCCACAATTTGTTTTGAGATGAAATATGAAAAATATCACATTTTCATCTTTTTTTTTTTTTTTTTTTTTTTGGATGGTACACGTAAAATCTTCAAATATTTTAATAGTCGTGTTTTTGTACATATGTGATTAGTTTTAAATTAGATCAAATCACTAGTGCGTACTAACAATTGACAAACTGTGATTTATCACTTAACAAATCACTGACTAGAGCTGATCTGTTAAGATTCTTACACTGAAATCGGTAATAAATGTGTTGTTTCCTTCAAATTCCCCCAATCTTTCGCCGTTGTTGAAAAAAAATCCCGGCAACATTGTTGATTGAATAACTTTAGTAAAGCTTTCGATGTGAGAAAATAACGTTTCACCCTCTGACGTCATAGAATCGTCGAATGGCGTCAAAAATGGCGCCTTTTCGTGTCACGCTCCTATTCACATTGATTTGTTACCGAATAAATCACAGTTCCTTTCCATTGCATATAAAGGCGGCCTGTGTAATTAAAGAAATATATCAACTCTAGCAGTGATTTATTGAGTCATGTATCACCGCTTGGAGATCAGTTGTAATGAAGACCAAATCACGAGCGCGTAGTCATAGAACGGCGGCTTTTCGTGCCACGCTGTTCTTTCCTGTGATTTGTTGCAGAATAAATCACAGTTCCTTCCTATTGCAAATATAGGCGGCCTGTGTTAGGCGGTATGTTAATAAAGAAATAGACCCGTTCTAGAATCGGTCCCCGCCAATTTGGACTTGAAGAAATTAATGGGCTGCATGCTGCTTCTACTGGTAAACCGCTCAGAGGATCTAAGCCTGCCAGGTAAAGCGGTTCATGCTTATAAACCCTGTTGGTTTCATTGGGCGACAGGGCATGAGATGTCATTTCATCTCAATGGCGGGTAAAAGTCCCACAAAATTGGAAGCAACGTCTCCAAAATGACCTATATAGTGTTGACGGGGACGTTAAACCTCAAATCAAACAACTCTAGAAGTGATTTATTGAGTGATGTATCACTGTTGGTCGGTCAGCTTGTCGGCGCTCGTGATTTGATCCACATTACAACTGACCTCCATAAAGTGATATATCATTTTAAATTACGACACTAGAACTGATCTATTTCGATTCTCGACGAAAATGCTATTGATACTTTCAGATTCTTCCTATCTTCCACCATTGTTTAAAGGAACCCCGCCTCTATAACTGACTGTATCACATGCGTTTACCTGTTTTCATACATTGTAACATATTTGATATAAATAAACAGCGTGACACCATCTAAAGTCAAGGTAACAGTGAATGACATTCTGAAAAGGGATAAAAATGAGGCTCTTCGCGACACGCTCCTCTGCCCAGTGATTTATCACTCAATATATCACTGAATTTTACTATCGGCTATATAGGCAACCAGTGTAAAGCCACAGTCACAAATAACTATTCGAGCCCGACTACTTGGCGGCTGATTTAGGGTGAAATCGGGCTGGAGTCCGGTCGGCGTCCCGCCGGATGCTTAGGCGTCGGTGGTGGTCGGGAGGGGCCCGGTGAAATTATAATTCGCACTTAAAGTTCTCACCGAATTCTCACCGACTTCTAGATCGGTAGCACATCGAATAAATGTCGAGCAGAGATCGTATCGACGTCGTAGACCCGGCCGGAAACTGGGCGGACTTCGGCGGAACATCGACCGATGCTCAGCCGGTTAATAACAATCGCCAGGTAAATGTATATGGCCGGCGTACGGCCGGTAACCTGCAGTGCACCGACCGATTTCCGCCCGGCGTATACGCCGATGCTTCCCCGCAAAATTCTGGCAGATACATCCGGATTCCCGGTGGATGTCCCTCCAGGCCCAGCACGGCATATTTTATGTCATAACCGAGCCAGACACCCGCTTTCGATCGCTTTTCGAGTTGGACAGCTCGGCCGACCTCCACATCTAGTATAGCTCGGCCGGGGCACGCCGAATTTGTGACCGAGTCATTAGAATTGTTTGTTTCTAAAGACAGCTGTGATGTGGTGGTTACTCTACTCGCCTTGTAAACCAGGGGTCGCAGAATCGATCCCGGGCTTCTCCAGACTTTCGGATGAGTCTGTCAACCGAGGTCCCGTCTCCGTATGACCTTAGCTGTTGGTGAGACGTAAAACTCAAACACGTACTCACTCGAAAGACAGCTTATCCTCTTTATAGCATGGCATTGGCAAACATTGAAGGTCCTGATAAGAGGCCGCTTTTTGCGCCTGATCAGACCTTACACGATTTGCAGAAAGTTTGGCCACTTTCTAAATTTTCTATCAATAACACTACTACTACACTACTGAGGCTTCTTAACACGGTAACACATCCATGTGACGTAGTGCGCTCTTACATTACTTCAAAACGACTCATATCCAATGCAAATTTATGATATTATTTATTATTTATACTCCAAACATAGATTGTAGGTACTCCATAGAACCGCAACATGAATACTGGTGAACCGCTTAGAGAGTTTAAGCCTGCTCAGGCAAAGTGGTGCGAGTCGGACCAACCCTATATATAAACCATTTTGGTTTGTTTGGCGGCAGGGCTGGAGATGTCATTTCATCTCAGTGTCGGGTAAAAGTGCTACAAGATTGGAAGCAATGTCTCCAAAATGACCTTAAAAGTGTTGAAGGAGACGTAAAAGCTCCATTCAAACAAACAAAAAAATCAAACGGGGTATTCATATACGTAAATGTTAACATGGTGGAATTTCTGCTATATACATGTGCATGTTCAGTGAAACTCCGCAATAAAGACCAGCTTTAATTAAGGCTAATTCTTCTTTAAGGAACGTATTTGAAAGGTTTTAGTTTTTCTTTCTTTGTGTTACCTGTAGTTACAGACCACCATTGGAATCGTTTAAAAGTAGTCTTAATGACCACTTTTGAATAGTCCCAAAGGTGGTCTTAATATGAATTTTACAATACATCACAAAAACACGCCTATATAAATTTGACCCCCTCGAACCCCACTTTTAAATTGAAAATATGGGGTTTACAGGGGCAAACCTTATTTTGTCTTTAAAAATAATAGTTCTGTTCTAAAATACAGATTGTGGGTACTCGTTATAACCTATTCGATGAGGCGATTCTAACGAGTCCCAACAATGTATATTTTGAGCAGAAATAAGAAAAAATCCCAATTTTTCATCTTAAAATTTTCATTTTTTTCGGCGAAAAATGTTACAATGTATTTACATAGGCTTGTTTACGACAGTCACTTTTCGTAATGTATAAATAGAGAATATTTCATTCAGTACCGTATCGAGTTGACCATCATGCCACATATAACAAGTACGTCAAATGAACACCCCGCTAAACCACACTTTATATAGACATTACGATAACACATCCGTGTGATATAGTGCATTTTTCAAACCCCAAAAAAGGTATTTTTTCTGATGAAAATCTGTGATATTTTCCTTATTTCTGCTCCAAACATAGGTTTTGGGTGCTCGTTAGAACCGCCTCATTGAGGCGGTTCTTACGAGTACCCACAACCTATGTCTTGGAGCAGAAATAAGGAAAATAATGTTTACCCCCGTAAACCCCAGTTTTCTCTATATAAACTGGGGTTTAGGGGGGTCTTTATTTCACGGACTTGATCACGTGATAGAGAAAACTGGGGTTAAGAGGAGTACATATAATTTTGTTAATTTCTGTTTCAAGACAAAGGTTGTTGGTACTCTTTAGAACCACCCCAATGAAACCGTTCATACGAGCACCCACACCCTAGGTTTCGAGTATAAGTAAGGAAAATATGACAAGTGTTCATCATTTCGTCTGCTTAGTGCAATAACGTTGTAAGTGCAAAATGGCAACTTTTCAGGAGAGACAAAAATCTGTTTAATTTAAGAATGGCATAGTAAACCATATTATAAGCTGGTTTCTTAACTTCATGGCGATTTTTTTCATTTGTGTGTGATGTGTATTGTTAAATGGCATTTGAAAAGAACTAGCTAGCATTTTAGGGTTGATACACCATTTCTGGCTGAGTGTATTTGGTGCAAAAACGGTGTAAGTGCATTCAGCGCTAAAACGGTGTAAATGTACAAACCTTATTTATTTGCCTTTTACATGGTAAAGCAGTAGATTAAAGGCACTGGGTAGGTAATAGGTCACATTTTATACATTCTGCATGGTACTTGCATGCTTATTCTGAAATATCAAGCAACAAGATTCAATATTTTTGAGGTATTAAAAACTTTGCGAAAAAATGGGGTAAGTGCTGTTTTTGCGCCAACTTTTTTTTCCAAAAGTCAGAGCATAAACGGTGTAACTGACGAAAAACAATCAAAAATGCTGAAATAAATCATGATTTAGGCAGAATCCAGCTGTAGTACTTATTTATCAAGTGTGTCAAGTCCTAAGGCACCCATTTATGAAAAATAAAAAAAACTATTTTGGCCAAAATGTCAGATACACCGTTATTGCACTCAGCAGACGATTTTTGAGATATGAAAAAATGCAGCTTATAATATGAAGTAGATAACGTCGTGTAATAAATATTGTGTGATCACACGTGTAATAACACTTTTGCGGGATTAAGTAACGTCATGATGACGTCCATTTCAACCATGCATTTTTGTAGAAAATTTGTCAAATTTCAAGGCGATAAAATCCAATTATGGTAAGTTTGGAGTGGTCCATTTACAACTATTCGGGTGTGAGGTTCGTTTTTGTTTGTGGATATATATATTTTTACAAAAATGAATGTTTTTTTAACAAACAGGGTAAATCCCGATCAAACGCCGCATTCTGTGGCGTCTGATCTGGGACTGCACTGTTTGCCAATTTCCCCCCAAACAGGCCGCTAGGCATATATGGGATAAAGTGGCCATATGATAAACAGAAGCTTACACTCGTGGTCATTGTATGTAAAATTTATAAAACCCGCCGAAGCTCGTTTCATAAATATATAAATTGATAACTCGTGTAGGATCGTCTATATGTCACACTGATGCTATCCTCTTCCAGGTATGTTTACGACAGCCTTTAGGCGAGAAGCAAAGAAATGGAAGGACTGGTTCCGTGACAGGCTCAGTAAAATTGGGCTGTATACTAGCACTCCAACCACATTGGAACAAGAGTACCTTGGATGACTAGTGGTTCATTTCAAGTTCAACAGAGCAGGCCTTGAACAAACTACAGGTGCCAGAATACATATCGTGAAAGACGAAGGGCAGAGAGCGCCGTTATAAACCCCCAGCAGGCATACGTCGTTAGGGCAACGTCAAATCAACGTCGGTGCAACGTCATGGCGTTGCACCGACGTAGATGTGACGTTGCATAAACGTCATGACGTTGTACCGACGTTGATGTGACGTCACAATTACGCCATGTGCCAACTGGGCCTGTTTTATTGGACGTTCGTGGATGATTTTTAGTATCTAAACAGAGGATAGAAATAGAAGAATCGGGCATTAATACTGAACCCAAGAAGTGTTTATTTGTTTGAATCGGGGTTTAACGACCCAGTCAACACTATTTAGGCCATTTTTGAGCCGGTCAGTTTACCTA
Organism: Lucinisca nassula; assembly: GCA_963580285.1. Taxonomy (NCBI): domain Eukaryota; kingdom Metazoa; phylum Mollusca; class Bivalvia; order Lucinida; family Lucinidae; genus Lucinisca; species Lucinisca nassula. The sequence continues at coordinate 127,518,663 of OY757018.1, read as the reverse complement.
TCCACACTTTTCCTGGGCAGGCTTATACGTAAGCAGGTAACCAGTACAGTGCACAATCTTTCGCTAGAAACTAACAACTGCCCTTCTTGAATCAGCGAAAGGGTGTAATGACCGTAGAAAAGATTTCATGATCAATCTCCACGAAAAGATGTTGCCTATCCCGGCAGGTATCGAACCCGCGTCCTTCTGATCACCAGTCAGACGCGCGTCCGACTGAGCTACGTAGGCTGGCTAATCCAGGAAGGGGCATTTTCTTTCCGAATTTTATCAGAGAAGAAATTGAGACAAGAAAATCGAATGGAAATTAAAACCAGAAAGAAAAATAGAAAGGAAATTAAAACAAATAATAAGTAAGTGAAATGAAACAGAAAATAATTTAAAACAGGTTTGTATCTCGTTTTAACGACTTGTTTATCCCCTTTTAATGTCATTTAATCAATTGAAAGATATTGTCTGAACATTAAAATAAATCAGCTACTATACAGTTAACACATCTGTGTGATACAGTGCATTTTTTCACAAAATGGTTGTTTTTCTGGTGAGAAAATGTTATATTTTTTTTTATTTGTACTGTAAATGTAGGTTGTAGGTGCTCGTTAGAACCGCCTCATTGAGGCGGTTCTAACGAGTACCAACAACCTATGTCTTGGAGCAGAAATAAGAAAAATAATGAACATCTCCGGAACCCCCAGTTTTCTCTATTTAAAGTGGCGTTTATGGGGGTTTTCATTTCACGGAATTGTTCACGTGATGGTTTTAATGAAAGTCTTGTTTTCATTTCTTTTCTATTTCTGTTTTATTATAGGCATTATGAAAACACCCCTATACAAATACATTGCAAATTTTACTACCAAAAGAACAATTTTCAGATTGAAAAGTGTGATATTTTCTTATTTCTGCTCAAAATAAAGATTGTTGGAACACGTTAGAACCGCCTCGTCGAGGCGGTTCTAACGAGTACCCACAATCTATATTTTAGAGCAGAAATAAGAAAAATAAGGTTTACCCCTGTAAACCCCAGTTTTACTATATAAAATTGGGGTTCAAGGGGGTCAGAATTATATAAGCGCGTTTTCCTGATGATTTTCCATGCGTTAACAATTGTCGGGTCCCACGGAAGCTGTTTCAACACGAGGCCGCTAGGCCAAAACTTCAAATATCTTACGTGGGACCCGGCAAATGCCATTTAACCCTTGTCCTGCTGAATATTCGTATATGCCACACCTACTACCGATTATCAACCAATCAAATTACTTGATGCAAATTATTGCAACAAATTCACAATCTGAATGGCAAACAATGTAAATCCTGATCAGATGGCTTCGTCAGAACCCAAAGCCATCTGATCTGGATCTTCATTGTTTGGAAAATAAGGCATATCCGGGCTCAGCAGAACAAGGGTTAAGAGATGATCGTTGTTCTTGCAAAACGTGCGATCGCAAAGGTAAACTGCGACGAAAACGCCCCAAAACTCCATATAAACCCTTCAAATTCGACCGGAAAACCAACATAGTGGCGTTGACAACTAAAATGATATGTTCAGGGCGATAACGTTACGTCGCTCAAAGTAACGTAAACAAAGCGAGGCCCATCTTGTGAAATAAAAAATATATGCTCAAATTGTATGATCATTTAATGGTTTGAACATGGGGTGTCTAGTTTGAACACAGCTTCTTGCCTATTCAAGAATACACATGTAGTTTTAAACAGCTAGGTTTGATGCACGAATGTACATGGACTGTACGTTGGAAATGAAACGTTCCCAGTTGTAAGATTTGAAAGCCCTGTTGCAGGTTGAGCTTGAAATGAGTTGAACATTATTGACCAAACGAGTTCTTAGGACTCGAAAAAAATATACTATGTTTTGCCTGTTATCATTGTAAATATCATCATGATTTCAATGCTCAAATCTTTTGAAGTGCATTATGATAGGACATCATCACGATAATTCACCCGTGCAACATTGTGCATTTTTCACATCTCCTAATTGGGCACTTTTCTGGTGAAAACCCTTGATATTTTACTTATAAATGCTCTAAACATAGGTTGAGGGTGCTCGTTAGAACCGCCTCAGTGAGGCGGTTCTAACGAGTACCCACAACCTATGTCTTGATGTAAAAATAAGAAAAATAATGTTTACCCCTGTAAACCCCAGTTTTCTCTATATAAAGTGAGCTGTAAGGGGAGTGTTCATTTAACGGACTTGTTCACGTGATGCCCTGTGCAAATATGGCGTCTCTTATGTCCAGTTATCATTACGAAAACACGCCTATACAAATACATTGTAAAATTTCCGCCGAAAAACGAAAACTTTAAGAGGAAAAAATGTGGTATTTTTTCTTATTTCTGCTCAAAATATAGATTGTGGGTCTTCGTTAGAACCGTTCTAACGAATACCCACACAGAAATAAGATAGATAAGGTCTACCCCTGTAAACCCCAGTTTTGCTATATAAAAGTGGGGTTCATGGGGGTCAAAATTACATAGGCTTGTTTTCGTGCTGCTACGTAAACACACCCTTGTAACATAGTGCATTCTTTCATATCTCTAAAGTGGTTACTTTTCAGATGATATTTGTGATATTTTTCTTACTTATACTCCAAATATAGATTGTGGGTGCTCGTTAGAACCGCCTCACTGAGGCGGTTCTAACGAGTACTAACGAGTACCCACAACTTGTGTCTAGAAACAGAAATAAACAAAATAATGTATACCCCTGTAAACCCATGTTTTCTCTATATAAAAGCAGGTTTAGAGGGGTTTTCATCATCACGTGAACAAGTCCGTGAAATAAAGCCCCCCTAAACCCCACTTTATATTGAGAAAACTTGGGTTTACAGGGGTAAACATTATTTTCCTTATTTCTACTCCAAAACATAGGTTGTGGGTACTCGTTAGAACCGCCTCAATGAGGCGGTTCTAACGAGCACCCAAAACCTATGTTTGCAGTATAAATAAGAAAAATATCACAAAGTTTCTTCAGAAAAATGGCCTTTTTTGAGGTTTGAAAAATGTACTATATAACACGGATGTGTTATCGTAATGATTTCACGGACCTGTTATTATGATGACTAGCATTTTTCAGATGAACCTATTTGATATTTTTCTTGTTTCTACTTCAAATATAGATTGTGGGTGCTCATGAGAACCACATAAATGAGACGGTTCTAACGAGTTCCAACAATCTATGATTCTGAGCAAAAAAAAATATGGAAAATAATAAATACTTCCGTAATCCCGACTTTTCACCATATATAATGGACTATAAAGGGGGGTTCTTTTCATGGATTTGTTAGCCTGGTGATCCATGTTAAGATTTATGGGTGCCCAGGGGCATTCACAAACAACAAACTGCTCACAATTTACTGTTTAAAAATGATACCTTACATGTTTGATGTGATGTGACGTTGTTGTTTTTTGTTGTTATTTTGTTTTGTTGTTGTTTTACGGCCCTTTCAAGATTATTTCACTCACATCGAGCCGATTGTTTAACCGAGTGGGGCGAAAACCGCAGTATCCGGACGGAGAAAAACCACCGAACCTTCCGTTGCAGAACTTGGCGTCTGACATTTGACCCGAGCAAGGCTCGAACCCACAGAGATGAGAGAACTAATGATTAAGAGGTCAGCGTTCTTATCCACTAGGCCACAGGGGCCCTATGATATGATGTCTGTTTAATAATTGTTCGAAGAATTCATTATTTAGGTCATATCAAGCGAAACTTTCCCTAATTAGCATAGTGCATTTTTTCGTATCTCCAAAAAGGTCTAAATCTACAGTTGTGTTATGTTTTTCAAATAAATGTTCCACATTAAGGTCGTTGCTTCTCGTTAGAACCGTCTCTATTATCCGATTCTAATCGGATAATAGAGACGGTTCTAACGAGTACGCGTACATGTACCAACAACCTACATGTATGTCTTGGGGCTTGAAGAAATATATGGGCTGCATGATGCTTCCACGCAGAGCTGAATCCGGCCCGCACACTAGTACTGGTAAACTGCTTAGAGGATCTAAGCCTGCCCAGGCAAAGCGGTGCGCACGAGTCGGACCGTCCATGCTAATAAACCCTATTGGTTTCATTGGGCGACAGGGCTTGAGATGTCATTTCATCTCAACGTCGGGTAAAAGTCACACAAAATTGGAAGCAACGTCACCAAAATGACCTTTACATTGTTGACGGGGACGTTAAACCTCAAATCAAACAAACAAACAAAATCTCAATGTCGGGTAAAAGTCACACAAAATCGGAAGCAACGTCACCAAAATGACCTTTACAGTGTTGACGGGGACGTTAAACCTCAAATCAAACAAACAAAACAGCCTACATGTATGTATTGGAGCAGAAGTTAGATATCGCGAAAACACACCTATATCATTTCGACCCCCTTGAACCCCACTTTAATACAGTAAAACTGGGGTTTACAGGGGTAAACCCTATTTTTCTTATTTCTGCTCTAAAATATAGACTGTGGGTACTCGTTAGAACCGCCTCAACGAGGCGGTTCTAACGTGTACCCACAATCTATATTTTGAGCAGATATAAGAAAAAAATCATAATTTTTCCTCTTCAAATTTTCGTTTTCTCGGAGGTGTAAATTTTGCAATGAATTTGTATACATGTGGGCTCGTTTTCGTGATGTTCTTGGTAATGTCAGTGCAATCTATAAGTGCACAGCGGTGGAGCTGACAAGCACAGTCTGGGCTGCGTGTCCACTGGACACACATGCTCGAAACCCCATTTTCTATTTGTTTGTTTGTTTAAACTGGGAATTTACGCCCCCGTCAACGCTATTTTGGTCATTTTGGAGACGTTGCTTCCAGTTTTGAGGGAATTTATCCAGCATTGAGATTAAATGACATCCCAAGCCCTGCCACCCAAACAAACCAAAAGGGTTTATATGTAGGGACGGTCCGACTCGCACCAATTTGCCTGGGCAGGCTTAGTTAGACCCTGTAAGCGGTTTACTAGTACTCATGTGCGGTCTGTTTCACCTCTGCATGGATGCATCATGCAGCCCATTCTATTTATCCAAGCTCCGATGGACGGGGTCCTTGCTCGACCCATTTTCATTTTATGAATCAGTTTATTAAGGACTTATTTTTATTTATTATTAGTATTTTATTATTATTATTTTTATGGTATGAATCGCGTTATGCGTCTGTGCATTAAAGAAATCATGCCCCGAAGTTATAAAACTGCTTTCATGTTCAACTCACTTGAACATGAATATTGGCTTGCTCATATATTTTAAAATACAAAATATTTTGAACATGAAATTTGTTTAAAGTTAGGAAATAATATAAATGTAAGTAATAAAGGTATTTTATTTTATTCTCATGGAATTATGAACGTAATAGAGTCACGGGCAAAGTTTAAGTGAAGCCCTTCGGGCTCACTCATTAGGAAAATGTCCGTAAGAAATAATGGCGTCCAACATGGTGTCAGAAAATGATAAATATTAGGTACAAATGATAACATCTTATTATTTCTGCTGTCAACATAGATTATGGATGCTCGTTAGAACCGCCTCAATGAGGCGGTTCTAACGAGTACCCACAATCTATGTTTTTGAGCAAAAATGAATAAGATAATGTATACCCCCGTAAACCCCACTTTTCTTTCTATATATATTGGGGTTTAGGGGGGGGTGGGGTCTTCGTTTCACGGACTTGTTATCGTGATGTACTTTGCTCGTGACCCGATGTTTTCATTATGTTTTAGGGGTATGGGACACGTATTTGTTCAGATTCTTTGTACAGTTAACGCATTGATTTAACATACAGTAGTACACATTTTGTAAATAAATACATCTTTTATCATGACTTATTTCCCAGTCGAAAGTTTTGATATATTTCTTGTTTATGCTCCACAAACATGTTTATATTACGGGTGCTTTTTAAATTTGCCATACATGTCTCGCAGAACCCATATTTTATTAGCAAATTTGAAATTTGAAAAAAAAATGAATAAATAAAAAAATGAATAACAAAAATGAAAAACACGATTTTTGTACGAAAATGTCTATATTCCGCCATTAGTAAACGCGGCGTCGTTAAGGTTGTCGTGCGTTAACGTTACAGGCGTATCTTGCTACATGTAATTTGCATAAATTATTTAATCCTTTATAGAGGATTATTGTATTTATTACATGACGTTATTACATTCTCAGATGTGTGATAAAATTGGATAGTAATAGGCCCTAAACGATAGAATTAAACATAGCTTTTCCTTACAGTGTACGTAATTGAACATGTAAGTAGTAATGCTATGATATCAGTTCGAAGTATTGGTCCAATATTTTTGTTTTAACGTTACATGTACACACATTTGTTAAATAGATCTGTAACGTAGCACTGATACATGTACAAGAACTGAAACATCGGTAACCAGTGTAGAACGGATAAAATACAGGCATTTTAAGGGTTAAAGGAAACACAGCTATTTTAATGTTTTTCTATCGAACATCCAGTGATTTCAGTGCTTTGAATTTGCCGATAAATATGTATTTAAGCATAGGGGCTTGAATCATGAAAAAAATGAAAAAAAAAAAAAAATTTTTTTTTTTTTTTTTTTTTTTTTTTTTCATTTTTTTTCATGATTCAAGCCCCTATGATTTAAGTCTCATACTCGGCCAAGCCTGGCATGATACTTATATAAACTGAAAACTTGCCTGAGATTTCCTTGTCTCGGTCTCAACCCCATCAGCGATTCTATTAATCTCGCACTGTCATACAAAAGAATATTCTTCTTTCGAGAAGGTCAAATTGTTAATTGTGGCTCTCAAACGAACAGCCTCGTTGTGGTGGTTCAACGGGTACTTTCCCATTTCGTTTGGAGCAGATGTAAGACAAGGTATACGCATAAAATGCTTCATATACATGTATATAATGGTTAATAACCCTTAAAGGCATTTATTCTTTATTATTGAGGACTATCAGTTCATTACATAATATTATGTAGCCCTCAGAGCTAACTGAAGAGAAGTCTTCTGTCTTCAACAGGTAAGGTGCCTCCTTGGGGAAAATCAATAATTTACTAACTGTTGACTGGTGTACATTATGGATTTTCCCCTTAAGTGTCCCAATCAGGGGATACAACAAGAGCTACAAATCAGCCTATTAAGGGCCGCCTTTGATCTGCTGTAATCAGTATTTCACAGGCGGTAATTAAACAATTATGAACACACGGTGTGTCCTACTGTCTAAGAATAAATGCCTTTAAATATGCCAAGGAAAACGGTATCTGATGTCGTGTGTTTACCCACTGTATGCTAGTGGACTCTTCCACTGCTATACGTTGGGCAAGTCCATTTGTCATATAAGGCCTATTTTTCCGTTTTTATTCCATTTTTGACGGAAAATTCTGTTGGCAAATAGTGCAGGCCCTGATCAGACGCTGCGTTCTGCGGCGTCTGATCTGGGCCTGCACTGTTTGCCAAGGTACCCCTTAAGGGGTTTCCCGCATACAATGGGTTAATGTCTTGTGCCACATCTTTCTGCTTAATTTTCATTTTGCCATACAGGTAAACAGTGTGGAGCCTCATCAGACTGCTTTTGCAGTCTGATTAGGGTCCACGTTGTTTGCAACAAGAGCTTTGAAAGAAACCAGCAGACAGCAAAGGAGACGACAAATGTTGTGAGTGGAATCTTAAGAGTTAATGTGATGGCGGGTAGTATAGTAAAATTCCTATATTAAGACCACCTTTGGAACTGTTCAAAAGTGGTCTTTAAGACCACTTTTGAACAGTCCCAAAGGTGGTCTCTGACCAAAGGATACTGTATGCAGAAAATAAACAGAATGAATAACTGCAACCTACTAAATGAGCTTTATAAAGCAGAATTTGTCTTAATAGCGGAATTTCTCTGTATATGTTTTGTATGTGGAGTTGAAAGAAATGGTGACGGGAACGCATGTCTGTCTGAATCGAGTCTAAATCAAGGGCATTGACAATTCATACTTCGATTGTAAATATACCTCTTTTAAGAATAATGAATTCGACGCGGTGATAGGATATTTTGTTTAAGTGTATGAAGTTGGCTTGGAGTCTGGAGTATGGAGTTTGGAATTCGATTTATTCCGTAGTAGTAAAGTATAGTAAAATATTTGTGAATGTTAGGCAAAATCGATATTCCAACTCGCGAATCCCAACCCAAGTTCACACACTCATTTTGTTTATGTAAATATTTACAAGGAGAGGTAAACATGTGCAGTCACATCTAAGGCGGAAAACCATCTCTGTCAAAAATCACAAATGTTAATCATAGATACAAATTAGTCAAAATAACATATGAGCCGCGGCAAAGCATTTCCTACAATTTACATGTGCGCCCAACGAAGACTCAGATCAGACTGCGCATCCGCGCAGTCTGATCAGAGTATTCGTTGTGCGCTCTAAGGATAGATAAGGGCCCAATGCTCCTTCATGCAGCAAAAGAAGTCCCTAGTCAGACTATATGGACGCGCAGGCTGATCTGATTCTTCGTTGGGCGCACACGTACAATTGTAGGAAATGCTGTGCCCCGGCTCATATATATATATATATATATATATTTTTTTTTTTTTTTTTTTTTTTTGCTTTTGAGAGGAAGGAAACTGCAAACAAAGGACGGATTGTCGACATTATGGGATACACATACGATCTCAAAATTGATGTAATTTTCTCAATTTCGTGCCCATAGATAACTGTTGTTTTCTTGTTTTAAGACTTTCACTTATTACTCTTTTGCATGAGGAATGTATATTTGAAGCTCCTAAGTATCTGAAATTAAAGCATATTACCTGCCAGTCCTCCATCGTGGTTTCATTTGCGTGCCGTCCGGTCATGTTTTCCATGGGAGAATTAAAAACAAAACAAAACAAAAAAAAAAATAGTATCAGACTGGGAAAGGCTTTCAGTATATCGAATAAACAGAGAATACCAGATTCGTGTCTTTTTATATCATTACGAAAACACGCCTATACAACGGCCCCCGCCCATAGGGGCTTGGAGAAATATATTGGCTGCATGATGCTTCCACGCAGAGCTGAATCCGGCCCGCACACTAGTACTGGTAAACCGCTTAGAGGATCTAAGCCTGCCCAGGAACCGCGGTGCGAGGCGGATCGTCCATGCTAAAAAACCCTATTGGTTTCATTGGGCGACAGGGCTTGAGAAGTCATTTCATCTCAGTGTCGGGTAAACGTCCCACAAAATTGGAAGTAACGACTCCAAAATGACCTTTACAGTGTTGACGGGGACGTTAAACCGCAAATCAACCAACCACGCCCATACAAATACATTGTAAATTTTACCGCCGAAAAAAAAGAGATTTTATGATGAAAAAATTGTGATATTTTTAGCTCACCTGAGCCTTTAGGCTCATAGGTGAGCTTATAGTATAGCCATGGTCCGTCGTCCGTCCGTCCGTCCGTCCGTCCGTCCGTCCGTCCGTCCGTCCACCATTTTCAAAGATCTTCTTCTCCTATACTGCAGGGCCAATCAAAGCCAAATTTCATATGGAGCCTCAGTGGGATGGGGGAACGAAAGTTTGTTCGCGGGGTCTGGATCACATGACCAAGATGGCCGCCATGCCCATATATGGTAAAAAGCCTTCAAAAATCTTCTTCTCCAGAACCATAAGGCCAATGGCCTTGAAACTTGGCATGTAGCATATGGTACTCGGGCCCATCATGGCTTGTACAAATGGTGACCCTGGGTTGACCTTGACCTATTTTACAGCAATGTCAAATATGCCAACTTAGGCTTTTGCATGGAGAAAAGTGAAAATAATGGATTTTTAGGAAACCATTGAAGACAGTGTCACCAAAATTTGTAGATCAGGAAAAGTAATTGAATACATGAAGATCTATGGGTTAGAAAGGTCAAGGTCATTCATTGACCTTAGACCAAGGTCATTCAGGTTCCAGATTTCAAACATTTTTTTCTCAGAAACTACCGAACCAATTGAAGTGAAATTTGATATGGAGCCTTTGTGAGTTGAACAAATGAAAAGTTGCTCATATGGTCTAGGTCACATGACCAAGATGGCGGCCACGCCTATATATGATAAAAAGCCTTCAAAATCCTTCTTCTCTAGAACTGTAAGGCCAATGGCCTTGAAACTTGGCATGTAGCATATGGTACACGGGCCCATCATGGCTTGTACAAATGGTGACCCTGGGTTGACCTTGACCTATTTTACAGCAATGTCAAATATGCCGACGTAGGCTTTTGCATGGAGAAAAGTGAAAATAATGGATTTTTAGGAAACCATTGAAGACAGTGTCACCAAAATTTGTAGATCAGGTAAAGTAATTGAATACATGAAGATCTATTGGTTAGAAAGGTCAAGGTCATTCATTGACCTTAGACCAAGGTCATTCAGGTTCCAGATTTCAAACATTTTTTTCTCAGAAACTACCAAACCAATTGAAGTGAAATTCGATATGGAGCCTTTGTGAGTTGAACAAATGAAAAGTTGCCAATATGGTCTAGGTCACATGACATAGATGGCGGCCACGCCTATATATGATAAAAAGCCTTCAAAATTCTTCTTCTCTAGAACTGTAAGGCCAATGGCCTTGAAACTTGGCATGTAGCATATGGTACTCGGGCCCATCATAGTTTGTACAAATGGTGACCCTTGGCTGACCTTGACCTATTGACCAGCAATTAAAGTTTGTTTGCGGGGTCTGGATCACATGACCAAGATGGCCACCATGCCCATATATGGTAATAAGCCTTCAAAAATCTTCTCCAGAACTGTAAGGCCAGTGGCCTTGAAATTCGGCATGTAGCATATGGTACTCAGGCCCATCAGAGCTTGTACAAATGGTGATTGTGGGTTGATCTTGACCTATTTTACAGCAAAGTCAAGTTTGCCGACTTAGGCTTTTGCATGGAGAAAAGTGAAAATAATGGATCTTTAGGAAACCATTGAAGTTAGTGTCACCAGAATTTGTAGATCAGGTAAAATAACTGAAAACATGAAGAGCTATGGGTTAGAAAGGTCAAGGTCATTCATTGACCATAGACCAAGGTCATTCAGGTTCTATATTTCAAACATTTTTTTCTCAGAAACTACCGGGCCAATTGAAGTGAAATTCAATATGGAGCCTTTGTGAGTTGAACAAATGAAAAATTGCCAATACCATCTAGATCACGTGACCAAGATGGCGGCCACGCCCAGATATGGTTAAAAGATTTCAAAATTCTTCTTCTCCAGAACCGTAAGGCCAATGGCCTTGAAACTTGGCAAGTAGCATATGGTACTCAGGCCCATCATAGTTTGTACAAATGGTGACCCTGGGTTGACATTGACCTATTTTACAGCAATGTCAAATTTGCCGACTAAGACTTTTGCATCGGAAAAAAGTGAAAATAATGGATTTTTAGAAAACCATTGAAGACAGTGTCACCAAAATTGGTAGATCAGGTAAAGTAACTGAATGCATGAAGATCTATAGGTAAGAAAGGTCTAAGGTCATTCATTGACCTTTGACCAAGGTCAATCAGGTTCCATATTTAAAAAAAAAAAAAACATTTTTTTTTCTCAGAAACTACTGAGCCAATTGAAGTGGAATTCAATATGGAGCCTTCGTGTGTTGAACAAATGAAAAGTTGCCAATATGGTCTAGATCACCTGACCAAGATGGCTGCCATGCAGATATATAGTAAAAAGCCGTCATAAATCTTCTTCTCCAGAACTTCTCTAAAAATCTTCTTCGCCAATGGCCTTGAAACTTGGCGTATAGCATATGGTACTCGGGCCCATCATAGTTTGTACAAATGGTGACACTGGGTTGACCTTGACCTATTTTACGGCAATATCAAAGTCAACTTAGGCTTTTGCATGGGAAAAAGTGAAAATAATGGATTTTTTGGAAACCATTGAAGAAAGTCTCACCAAAATTTGTAGATCAGGTAAAGTTACTGAATACATGAAGATGTATAGGTAAGAATGGTCAAGGTCATTCAGTGATCTGGGACCATATTTCAAACATTTTTTTCTCAGAAACTGCTGGACCAATTCAAGTGAAATTTGATATTGATCCTTTATGTGATGAACAAATGAAAATTTGCTGATATGGTTCAGGTCACATGACCAAGATGGTGGCCATGCCCATATATGGTAAAAACCCTTTAACATTCTTCTTCGGAACCGTACGGCCAATGACCTTGAAACTTGGCACATAGCACTCAGGCCTATCATAATTTGTTCAAATGGTGATTCTGGATTGACCGTGACCTATTTTACGCCAATGTCAAATTTGCCGACTTAGGCTTTTGCATGGGAAAAAGTGAAAATAATGGATTTTTATGAAACCATTGAAGACAGTGTCACAAAAATTGGTAGATCATGTAAAGTAACTGAATACATGAAGATTTATGGGTAAGAAAGGTCTGGGACCAAGATCACTCAGGTTCCATATGTCAGAAACTACTGGGCGAACTGAAATAAAATTTGATACGGAGCCTTTATGCGATGAACTAATGAAAACTGCTAATACGGTCCAGGTCACATGACCAAGATGGCGTCCATGCCCATACAAAGTAAAAACCTTTCAAATTCTTCTTCTCTGGAACCATAAGGCCAATGACATTGAAACTTGGCAAGTAGAATTGGGTACTTGGACCATTATTGGACGGATTTTTAAAAAAAATTGGACTTATTTACTCGGACCTATCATAGTTTGTTCAAATGGTAGCCCTGGGTTGATGTCAGGTGAGCGTTTACAGGACCACTGGTCCTCTGGTTTCTTATTTCTGCTCAAAATATAGATTATAGCTACACGTTAGAACCGCCTCATCGAGGCGAATCTTACGAGTACCCACAATCTATATTTTAGAGCAGAAATAAAAAAAATAGGTTTACCCCTGTAAACCCCAGTTTTGTTAAATACAAGTGGGGTTCAAGGGGGGAGGGTAGAATCATATAGGCGTGTTTTCGTGATGTCAAGTTTATCAGGCAAGGCTTTGATAACGCTTGTAGAATCGCAAGACTTGCTAGACAATTCGACACTCTTTCTCGAAGCCGAGCCTAGTAATCTTGATATCAAATGACACGAATCTGGTATTCTCTTAAATTGGCAATTTACTATCAGTTATCGAATGATGGTGCGCAATAGCTGACGATATATTTAGTATCATCTGGACGTATTTTTCCAATGACATTTTTTTTCAAGTACATTTCATTAATTTTCCAGTAGTACTAATATTTTTGCCATTTTTTCCAGTATTCCAGTTCATTCATAAACAAACAATGATATGTTGACCGGATAAAGCTCAATTGTCCTGAGAAAGCATATCTTTATCAGGTAAAGGTGCTACAATGCAATTAACAGAGGGGGTAACTGATAAATTAATTACTAGTGCATCGTGAATGGCTCGGGAAAAGGGTAATATTGTCGACAATGGATGGGTTTTCCTTCTAACATATTACGGGATGGTTTTCAATCTTGGATATGACTTGTCAAAAGTTCATAGAAATCATGAATAGAAATCATAACGTGTAAAAAGTTCATAGAAATGGGCATTACAATACTAGCATCTTACGGCATTAATAAAACAGTATGTTTTTACTGGGTTGTACATTCATTAAAAATTTTAGATTGTGGGTGCCGCTTCATTGAAATAGCATTGCCGGATTTTTTTTCATAAATCGCAGATAATCGTTAGATTTTCATAGAACACCTGTATACAATGAATAATTATGACATCATTAATAATGCAGTGTTTCTGTTACCATGGTACTTTGAATTTTATAATGACGCCGCAATTACTTTCTGTGACATTTTTAAGCGAGTGTTAATCGACCTAATCGATGTTAATCAATCAACGCAAAGTTACAAAGCGCAAGTAGCTCTTCAGTGCTATTGTTCACGTGTCTATCACTGATCTGTGGGAAATCCAGGTTACGGTTTGTGTGTTGCGTAATAGGGTTATCTATAGAATCTGGACTGGTTGAATCGGATGGGCTTGGTAGGCAGTGGAGACCCTATACAGACGCCGCTTTACGCGGCGTCTGATCAGGGTCTGCACTGATTGCCTACACTACAGAAATTAAGGGTTTGTTAACAGTCTATGTCACCGTTCAGCCTACCATAAGGGACAATCGAACCACCAGTGCTGTCAGTGCTTTGATTTTCTGTAATGCTGAATGTCATCGTCGTCCTTGTAACAGAATAATAGCAGTTGTTATTACGAAAACACGCCTATACAAATACATTGTAAACTTTGCCGCAGGAAAATTTTTTTTTTATTATTTCTGCTCCAAAATATAGATCGTGGGTACTTGTTAGAACCGCCCCGTCGACGAGTACCCACAATCTATAATTTAGAGCAGAAATAATAAAAATAAGGTTCACCCCTGTAAACCCCAGATTTCTGTAAACCCCAGTTTTAGTATATAAAAGTGGGGTTCATGGGGGCCAAAATTATATGGACGTGTTTTCGTGATGAGTGCATTCAAGGTAAACAAATGGTAGGGTTGTCCTTTGAAATTGTATTTGATTTTATACAAAGAATTGAAATCAACACGCCTACGGAACGATAGAATGCGTCACCATTGGGTAAGAACGTGAAGCAATTAGAGCGACATCCGGTGAGGAATTAGATCGCTAAAAAAGGTTAAGAAACTTTGCATTTTCCGCGTTTCATAAGTTATATAATTTTTAAGAGGAAGTTATTTAAAAAACGGGGAATGACATTCAGGAGCACTTTGATATCGGCATCTTTGGAGTAAATACCAAATCCCGTACTTCACACATTTTGGCTAAATTTAGTTTCTCCTGCTGAAGGTGAACTGAAGCCTTAGCAAACGAGTGGTTTTTCGAGGTGTTTGTTGCATTTTATTTATTATTGCGCTTTGGTACAAGTTCAGCGTATTAACATGCACACACAATAAACATATATAGTTATATGTGTTGTGGATATTTTGCTTGTCAATGCAGCACTAGCGAGAAATCACCACGGAAAAGGTCGAAAATGGTTGGTTACGCATTAGATCTATAGAAATGATAACAAAACTTGCAACTATAAAGCGGATCTGTTTTCATTTCCACGGCCCCAGAATCACCCGCACCCTGTTCCACGGAACCATTTTTAGCCAATCTGATAAGCAGTGCGCTATTGATTCGATAATAACGTAGTATTTTATGGAAACATTTTCAGTCTCCAGAATCATAGTACCGAATGATTTTCACTGACTTTTACGCTGTGTTTGTTTTATCAATGGTCCGGTAATTGACTGAAATGAAATAAAACAGGTTTTGGAGTTTAACGTTCTGCGAAGAACTCCTCATCTGCCATAATTTGCTGGTTAAGCATTAGATCGTCTGGTTAAGCATTCGATAACCAGAGGAGAAAATCAAACCAGTTGCTGCCTAAGTAAATGCCAGCAGCTTACTACATTAAAAGGTGGTCTACATATGACTCCTAAATTGTGTTAAAATCACCAGAGAAAGAAAGCTGTAATGAAAAATACTTTTTCTGGACAAGACCATTAAATGTCTGGGTATCATGCTTATCTGACCGAATGACGCACCGATTCATAAATAAGAGGTCATCACTTGCTTTTGTAGAAAACAAAATGGCCAGCTTACGCTTTGTAATGGCGATTAAATCTGTATCGTGTTTCTATGGTGAATCATTAGAGAGCCAGACTCATGATTATAAAATTGGTGCTTATGAAAAATAGAAGTAAAGCAATGATCAGGAATCAATACCAGCTGGCTATCCAAAATGCGATACATACAATCAGTGACAAACAATAGCATAAATAAACCGCCAACGAAGAACCGCCTTGGAACGGTCAGTGAAAAGAATTCCACTGGGAATTGTTTGTCAATCGACCCAAAGGTGCTCAGAAGAAAAGCTGTTCTATGTTTAAGTGCACGTGAATATCACTGACTTGTCGGTAAAACTATTAGAATGTTCCGTAGAACAAGGTGCGGGTGATTCTGGGGCCGTGGAGATGAAAACAAACCCGCTTTATAGTTGCAAGTTTTATTATCATTTCTATAGATTTAATGCGTAACCAACCATTTTCGACCTTTTCCGTGGTGATTTCTCGCTAGTGCTGCATTGACAAGCAAAATATCCACAACACATATAACCATATATGTTGATTGTGTGTGCATGTTAATACGCTGAACTTGTAGCAAAGCGCAATAATAAAAAAAGGCAACAAAAACCTCGAAAAACCACTCGTTTTCTAAGGTTTCAGGAGAAACAAAATTTAGCCAAAATGCGTGAAGTACGGGATTTGGTATTTACACCAAAGATGCCGATATCATTGGTCTCCTGAATGTAATTCCCCGTTTTTTTAAATAACTTCCTCGTAAAATTTTTATAACTTATGAAACACAGAAAATGCAAAGTTTCTTTCCTTTTTTAGCGATCTAATTCCTCACCGGATGTCGCTCTAATTGCTTCACGTTCTTACCCAATGGATACGCATTCTATCGTTCCGTAGGCGTGAATCAATGCATATGTGAAACAAATAAAAGTGATATTTTCATGGAGTGAAAATATAAAGCGTGAAAAATAACATGGCCGTGTTATTTCACAGTAGCAGCCCGGACTACTTTTCTCGCCAAAATTCATATATGTTATCTATTAAATAATTCTTTAAAATACCTTGAAAAGCACTTTTTGTACTGTAAAAATGCTGTTATCAAAATGGCGATCTGTTTGACATTTGTGACGTCATAGCCAAGTCAAAAATTGTGACGTAAGATTCTAATGATCAATTACAGTAAGTGTCCTAAAATATTATAAAATAAAAAGAAAATTTACTTTTTTCGATAAATATCAATAATATTTCATCTCGTGTGTTGAAAACATCAGAATTTTCACTCGTGCTTCGCACTCGTGAAAAAATTCTGATATTTTCAACACACTCGATGAAATATTTTTGATATTCATCTCAAAAAAGTAAATATCCTATATTTATTTACCGAAATAAACACTGAAATGCAGATTTTCTCAATTGAATTGTTAGTTCTGTTTTTGTTGTATTCTTCGTTAAGTGTGTTGATCAAACTGAACATTCGCTCGTTAAGTGTGTTGATCAAACTGAACATTCGCTCTTCGCATTCCTGAAAAAGAAGTATATTATGCCTATAATGTCTAACTTCAATGGCTCGAATACCTTTTGGACCATAACGATAACAAGCCCGTGCCACATAGTGCATTTTAACATGTCCAAAATGTCTACTTTTCTGATGAAAAACAGTGATGTTTTTCTTATTTATGCTGCAAACATTGGTTGTGGTTGCTCGTTAGAACCGTCTCACTGAGGCGGTTCTAACGAGTACCAGCAACCTATGTCTTCGAGCAGAAATAAGAAATAAAGTAATGTATACCACCGTAACCCCTGGCTTTTTCTATATAAAGTTGTGTTTAGTGGGGGCGGTGGTGTTAATTTCACAGACTTTTCACGTGGTGTCATGAAAACGTTCGAGAGAGAGGTACACGCATTTGAGTCACGTAGGGTTTATTTAGCGGATTGACGCGTAAAAAGGAATTTGCGAACTCCCCCAAATGGCACTTTTTCAATGCAATTATCCCCATTCTAATGTATTGAAATGGTTTGTTTTAAAACTGTTCCGTTATTTTCGGAAGCTTGGAGAAATAGAGTTGCATGGTGCTCCCGCGCATAGCTGAAATCGACCGAACTTTTGAATACTGGTTAACCGCTTAGAATGTCTAAGCCTGTCCAGGAAAAATGGTGCGAGTCGGCCCGTTCCTAAAATTCTAGCGCTGTCTGCTTGAGATGTCATTTCATGGTCCCGATGTCGGGTAGAACTCCGACAAATGCGAAAGTTACGTCTCAAAAATGACCTAAATAGTGTTGACGGGGACGTAAAACCAAAATAACAATCCAACAAATCAAGAACTATAGTTCGAATCGGCCATGTTAAACGATCCATTCGTGTTTAAGCCATTGACGTTTTATTGTGTGTAGTAAAATTCCTATATTAAGACCCCCTTTGGGACTGTTCAAAAGTGGTCATTAAACCATCTTTGGGACTGTTCAAAAGTGGTCTAATTAAGACCACTTTTGACCAAGATCACCTTTGAAACTGTTCAAAAGTGGTCTTAAGTCCATTTTTGAACCACCTTTCGGACAGTTCAAAAGTGGTCTGTAAGATCGCTTTTGAACAGTCTCAAAGGTGGTCCCTGACCAGAGGACATTGTGTGCAGAAATCAAGAAGAAAGAATAACTGCACACTTCTAAATAAGCTTTTTCAAAGCCGAAATGGTCTTAAGTGTAGGTGGTCTTAACAGCGGAATTTCACTGTATATGCGTGGTAAGACTAACATTTTGAATCGATACTTGTTAAAAATTGTATAAAATAACTGAAATAAAATTACAAAGTATTTTTTTCATCTTTCATTGTACTGTTTATTTCCAAATGCAACCACAGCCCCGCCCATAGGGGCTTGAAGAAATATATGGGCTGCATGATGCTTCCACGCAGAGCTGAATCCGGCCCGCACACTAGTACTGGTAGACCGCTTAGAGGATCTAATCCTGTCCAGGAACCACGGTACGAGGCGGACCGTCCATGCTGATAAACCCTATTGGTTTCATTGGTCGACAAGGCTTGAGATGTAATTTCATCTCAATGTCGGGTAAAAGTCCCACAAAATCGGAAGCAACGTCTCGAAATGACCTTTACAGTTTTGACGGGGACGTTAAACATCAAATCAAACAAACAAATCCAAATGCAACCTTTTTGTGGGGATGGGTTGATATTGTCGGAACAAGGCGCAAAGTAATTGATTTTCAGAGAACAAAGTAGCAAATATTTTAAGGGAACTAGGGAACTAAACTCATTTGTAGAACAGGGAAACAGGGACATTTTTAAACAAATTTTATGGGAACAAGAAACATTCTTGATTATTTGCAAGGTACTTGGGAACATTGCACCCCTAGATGTATATCATCCATGGCTTTATTAACCCATTCAGTACCAGAAATCCCTAAAGGCGTACCTTGGCAAACAGTGCAGGCCCAGATCAGACGCCGCAGAATTCGGCGTCTGATCAGGGCCTACACTGTTTGCAAAACGAATAGATTTTGAAGAAAACACAACTTGACACCCCTAAATTTTGAAACGGACTCCTGCTATATATAAGGAGGAAGATTCCATTTGGTTCAAAAAGGGTTAAGCAGGTGTACAAGGGTTTGCATTATTTTCTTTATCTTTGTTTTATGTAACAGGTCGACCGTCACAGGGGAGGAAAAAGAACACGGCTCAACTGGGGCTCAAACCCAGGGCCTTTCGCATACCGTGCTAACACTCTACCGACTGAGCTACCAACACACGGTCGACCTGTTACATTAACATTATAGTAGTCGCAGATAAGATTGACTAGGCGGAGCTATCGTTTGTACCTGCCTTTGGAATGTTCTATCAAGAAAACGGTAAACCAAGTCACCCGAATGTGTGAATTCAACAGCTATGGCGTAAATGGCCATTTGGTCCGCTTGCAGAAAGCATGCGAAAAGCACTCTACCGAATCTTCTGGTGGACTCAGCGGATTTGACATATACTGACGGTATTCGACTGGAGACATTTCGTGGAGCACGACTGAGCTCCGCCCATGATGCGCAGTGGAAAATTGTGCTCCACGTTTTTGTTCCAGTCAAATGTGATCCGTGCTTCCAGTTTGATGCCTAAAGCAAGAAAATGAAAAACTAATGTGACTGTTTTATATTTTAGCATTCGTGTATGTCCCTCGGTTGCACAGAAAGCAATGACCTATACAGTGTTGACGGGGACGTTAAACCTCGAATCAAACAAACAAACAAACAAACAGAAAACAAATTATCAAATATATTCGTATATGTGTTTATATTGCTTGAATTCAATAACCCATATCGACGAATCTCGTGGCGCAGTGGATAAACTACTGGACTATGTTCTTAAAGTTCAACTTTGCACCACAAGGAGAGGGGCGCGAGTTCAAATCACAGTGGATGTTTTTTTTCTTTCTTTCTTTTTTTATTTAAACCATATTTACTGCTATTATCACTTTGCACGTTTGTAAATTTTTTGTCAAAAACTGAAAAATAAAAAAAAAATGTGTTTTAAAATGATATTTAATTCATTCTGATTAGTTCGCCGTCATTTAGCTCTTTTTAGGGGCAAAAACAGCAAACTGAAATTGTATTCAACCACTTGTTTTACTTCAACTCTTTACCAGTTTTCGAGGGTCTCCCCTCTTCATCAGGGTTATATGGACACTGCACACTACATTTTACATGGCTTTCCAATATGGCCTTGTTTAGTGGTTCATAGGGACACTTTCTTGTTGTCTTTTAATTGTTGTAATCTGTTGGGCTCTTTTGAAAAGAAATCGACATTTTGGGTCAAAGAGTGTGTTATTAAAATTTCATTTTTGATAACTTGCCTTCATTCAACTTAGGACACCATTGGCGAGCTATGTTGTCTTCTGACAACCCCATTTTATCCCCTCGCAACAACGTTGTGACGGGGATATAGCATCGGTACCTTGCGTCCATGTGTGTGTGTGTGTCAGTGTGTGTGTCCGTCCCGAACCTTGTGAACACGATAGCAGACACAGTTTTCATCGTAGAAGCTTCCAGCCTTCCACAAATGTTTCCCATGGAAAGACGACGACCCCTATAGGAGCTTTTTTCGTGACGCACTTCCGCTTCTAAAAATAGAACGGGAAAAGCCCTGGCCGTCAACGTCGTATATGCTTCAAGGCAGTGGGACAGATAAAGTGTTAATTACAGCGTAAATTTAACTTTTGACGACTTCTAATGTAAGATAATGGGACAAACACCGATATGCTACCAGGTGTAAAATTTCGCATTACGAAAACATGCCTATACAACTAACTATATTATCAATTTTTCGGGGGAAAAAAGGGAAATTTTAAGATGAAAAATTGTGATATTTTTTAGCTCACCAGAGCCAAAGGCTCCGGGGGAGCTTAAAGGATAGGCAGTTGTCCGTCGTCGTCGTCGTCGTCGTCGTCTGGCGTTAACATTTTCAAACGACATCTCCTCTGAAGCCACTGGGCCGATTGAGTCCAAATTTCATCTGTAGCATCCTTGGGCTGGGGGATTGAAAGTTTGTGTTTTTTATGAAAATTGGCCCATTAGTTTGGTTTCTATAGCAACTTAGAGCTCCCATAGACTTATAATGGGGAAAATTGAAAAATGGCATTTACTGCTAAGCCGCTGCAGATATTTTGACAAAACTTTCATAGAAATATTCCTTAGGCAATCTACTATCTGCCATATGATTTTAGGCCTACTGCTCATTTGTATTGGTTGCCATGGAAACCAAAATGAAAAAAATAGAAAAAAAAAAATACTTAAAAAATCATCTCCTCAGAAACCGTATGCTCTATGAGGCTGAGAGTTTATGGAAATATTCACCATATTTGCCTTTACAGGTTTTGTGTTTTTTATGAAATTCAGCTTTTTAGTTTGGTTGCTATGGCAACTTAGATTTCCCATAGACTTATAATGGGAAATTGAAAAATGGCATTAACTACAAAGCCTTTGCAGATATTTTGACAAAACTTTCATAGAAATGTTCCTTTAGCAAACTTCTCTCAGCCATATGCTTTCATGTCAACCTGGGGGTCCAGTAGGTTGTGCCGGGGCCATGCGCCGCCCCCCAGTACTTCATAAAATGCCTTATATCTCAGAAACCTTACATATCCCCACCCCTAAACCATATATATTCTTGTTTCTATTGATAAGACGCATTCATTGACACCAGCCTGGAGGTCCACCGGGATGCGCCGAGGCCATGCCCCCCCCCCCACTTCATAAAAGGCCCAATATCTCGGAAACCAATCAGATCCCCACCCCTGAACCCTATATACTCTTGTTCCTTATGATAAGACCCATTCAGTGACATCAAACTGGGGGTCCCCCGGGATGCGCCGGGGCCATGTCCCGCCCCTCCATTTCATAAAAGGCCCAATATCTCGGAAACCTTACAGATCCCCACCCCTTAACCATATATATTCTTGCTCCTTATGATAAGACACATTCATTGACCCCAAATTGGGGGTCTTCCGGGGTGCGCCGGAGCCATGCCCCACCCCTTCACTTCACAAAAGGCCATATATCTCAGAAACTGTTCAGATCCCTACCCCGAAACCATATATGTTCTTGTTCATTATGATGAGACACATTCAGTGACACCAACCTGGGGGTCCCCAGGGATGTGCAGGGGCCATGCCCCACCCCCTCCATTTCATAATATCACAATATCTCGGAAACCTTACAGATCTCCACCCCTAAACCATATATATTCTTGTACCTTATGATAAGACACATTCATTGACACCAACCTGGGGGTCTCCCTGGGCCTTGCCCCACCCCTGCACTTCACAAAATGCCTTTTATCTCAGAAATTGTTCAGAGCCCCACCCCTAAACCATATATATTCATCTTCCTTATGATAAGGCACATTCATTAACACCAGCTTGTGAGTCCCCGGGGCATGCCCGGGCCTTGCTCCACCCCTTGAATTCATTAAAAGTCACATATCGCAGAAATAGTTCAGATCCCCACCCCTAAACCATATATATTCTTGTTCCTTATGATAAGACTCATTCAGTCACACCAACTTGGGGGTCTCTTTGTGCTGAGGCAATGTGCCCCGCTCTTCCACTTCATAAAAGGCCATATATTTCAGAAACCATTCAAATCCCCACCCCATATTCATATATGTTCTTGTTCCTTATTATTAGCACACCTACTGTAGGGGTGTCCACAGGGGCCAGTCCTCTCCTTTCCACTTCATGAAAGGATATCTTGGATACCGTTCAGATTCCCACCCCTAAACCATATATATACTTGGTCCTTATGATTAGACACATTTAGGGACAACAATCTTGGGCTTTCCTGGGAACGACAGGGCATGCTCCAACCCCTCCACTTATATCTCCAGCCATGCAGATCCCCACTGCTAAACCCTATATATTCTTGTTCTTTGTGATAAGACACATTTAGTGACACCAACCAGGGCTCCATTGGGTCCATGCCCCACCCCCTCTACTTCATAAAAGGCCTAATGTTTCATATACTGAGTCCACATGGGTGCTCATTTGGATATGGGGGTTCATTTGGCAGATTAAAATGATATCATGTTAAAATACATGGCTGCAATTGGGCAGTGCCCACCTGAGCTATGGTGAGCATAGTGGCCCATGGGCCTCTTGTTTTTATTTCTGCTCGAAACATAGATTGCGGGGACTCGATAGAACCGCCTCTACGAGATAAAGATTTTTAATTTTTTGCCAGTTTTTTTTTTTTTTTAACATTTAATCATTTTGTGCATTAAGTACAGGCGGCTCTATCGAGTACCCACAATCTATGTTTTAAGGCGGTTCTATCGAGTACCCGCACAAACAGGAATAAGAAAAATAATGTTTACCCCTGTAAACCCCAGTTCTACTATATAAAAATGGGGTTTGAGTCCGGGCCTTGCTCCACCCCTTGAATTCACAAAATCGCATAGGCGTGTTTTTTTCATGATGGCAAATCCCTAGTATTATGTTTTAATTAACTGCTCTTCAAGATATATTGTACAAACGACCCAACAGGGTCCCCCCCCCCTCTCTCTCTCTCTCTCTCTCTCTCTCTCTCTCTCTCTCTCTCTCTTTCTTTCTCTCTCTCTCTGTCTCTCTTAGCGGAGCGTACCAACACTTAGCGAGCGTAGGTAAATGTAAATTACAGTTTCCACGTCAACCGACATGTAACGTGTCAACAACGTCGTGTCTACATCAAACAAACATCAAAGCGATGCACTGAATTTGACTTTGCAACGTCGATGAAACGTCAGAACGTTGCGTTGGCGATAATACGGCGTTGCTTAATAAGATGTCATTTGCCCAGTGCTCGGACCCATCAAGACTCAGTGGGAATGGAACACTAAATTCAAAACAAACGTAGAAAACCCTTCGCAAGTGCAAGATTTTACAGTAAAATCAGGTAGATCAACCTGCCCAGCCCTTACATTACCAGGAACCCCAAAACGGGTACCCTGGCAAACAGTGCAGGCCCAGATCAGGGTCAACACTGTTTGCAAAAGTCAAGCCAATTTCCAAACAAATTTTGAAGAAAACACAACCTGACACGCCTAAATTTTGAAATGGACTCCTGCTAAATTTAAGGCGGAAGATTCCATTATTTGGTACAAAAAGGATTAATGACTTATTAGCTTAGCTCCCCAATATCTTCTTGGATACACGGATCAGTCAAACCTCTCTCATCTCAACGGTCACGTGACATTGACGTGAGTTGGAGTGGGTGTCGACGGCATGACGTCGAGTCAACGTTTTCTCGACGACCGTCTTTCAGTCCACTCATTAGCTTTTTTTCGACTGTCAGTATGTTTATTTTTCTATCTGTTCGTCCGTACGTCTGTTAGTCATTCATTCAGTCAGTCGGTCGGTCTGTCGTCTGTCAGTTTGTCAGTCACACCCCCCCTCTCTCTCTCTCTCTCTCTCTCTCTATCTCTCTCTCTCTCTCTATTTCTCTCTCTCTCTCTCTCTCTCTCTCTATCTCTCTCTCTCTCTCTCTCTCTCTCTCTCTCTCTCTCTCTCTCCCAACGGCCATGTGACGTTGAAGTGAGTTGGAGTTGGTGTCGACGACATGACGTCGAACCAACGTTGACTCGACGCCCGTTTGTCAGTCCACTCATTAGTTGTTTTCTACTGTCAGTATCAGTTTATTTTTCTGTCAATCTGTCCGTCTGTTCATGATGTTTGCTTGATAGATAGATAGATAGAGAGATAGATAGATAGATAGATAGATAGATAGATAGATAGATAGATAGATAGATAGATAGATAGATAGATAGATAGATAGATAGATAGGTAGATAGATAGATAGATAGATAGATAGATAGATAGATAGATAGATAGATAGATAGATAGATAGATAGATAGATAGATAGATAGATAGATAGATAGATAGATAGATAGATAGATAGATAGAAGTCCTGTCCGTATGTGATAGCTATACTTGGATAGCGAATAACGAAAAGTTACGTAAAAACCTATTTTGTAAGTAAGCTTTCGTAAGCCATTGACGTGGGTCATTCACGAAGAGATTTTCGTCAATAACAAACGGATCCAGGATAAATGAATTTCAGTAATAAAAGCAAAATATCATTCTTTCCTTCGCGAGGCATTATTTCAATGTAAAACGGTATATTTTCTCTCAAAATGTCTGAATATTGTTAGCATTTTAAGTTCCGCCAATACATTCGAATAGCGATGGACGTTTCAATTGACGGCCAGTGTTTTGCGCATGCGCAAGAATGACGTCATAAACGGAATTTCTAAAACCTCCTATTGATTTCAAGGTCAAGGGTAAAAGGTCAAGGCTACAATGGCCTTGACATTAAAAACCTTGTGAACACGATAGAAGACAAATAGATCATCCTGGAATATTCAAACCTTCCACAAATTTTTGCCATTGAAAGTCAATAAACCCTATTTCTTTTCAAGGTCAAAGGTCAAGGTCAAAGGTCAAGGTCACAATGAACTTGACCTTAAAAACATTGTGAACACGATAGAAGACACCTTTATCATCATAGAAGCTTCAATCCCTCCATAAATATTCCCCATGGAAAGACGATGAACGCTATTGATTTTCAAGGTCAAGGTTCAAAGGTCAAGTTCACAATGAACTTGACCTTAAAAACCTTATGAACAGGATAGAAGACACAGTTATCAGCGTAGAAGCTTCAAACCTTCCACAAATTTTCCCCATGGAAAGGCGATGAACCCTATTGATTTTCAAGGTCAAGGGTAGGAGATCAATGTTACAATGGACTTGACCTCAAAACCTTATGAACAGGATAGAATACACAGTTATCATCGTAGAAGCTTAAAACCTTCTACAAATGTTCCCCACGGAGAGACGATGAGCGGTATTGACTTTCAAGGTCAGTGGTCAGAGGTCAATGTCACAATGGACTTGTCCTTAAAACTCTTATGAACAGGACAGAATATACAGCTATCATCGTAGAAGCTCCAAACCTTCATGTCGATGAATGGCATGCTGTTGCGAGGGGATGCTACGCTTGCGTTGCCTTGTTTGTTTTGTTGAGATTATTTCACTTATATCTAACCGATCGTTAAGCACAGGTTGGCGAAAATCGAAGCCGGCATCCCCGGAGAAAAAAACACCCGACCTCCGGTTGGCGTCTCGCATGTGACCCTAGCCAGTTTCGAAACACAGCCGTGAGAGAGCTATGATTAACAGTCATAAGGCAAAGAGGCACCTCCAAGCCAATCATTTATAATCAGATAGATCCGAGCTATGTCTTAGCTCCATATTAACTGCAAATGACAAGCACAATAAGTAGCTTAAGTTTCGTATTTGTTTATAAAACTTGTATTATGTTGTTTTTTTTTTTTTTCTAAAATTGCCACGAGGCCTCGGGCCAATGCAGCAGACCTCGGTCAATGCGAAATTACTTGATCAATGGCATTATACATGTATTATAAGCCAGTTACTTATATTTTTATCTCTTTACAAACCAAAGTATGTCTTGTTACAATGACCTCCAATTGTTTATTATAGATATATATAATTTGATTTATAGATATCTATTATCAAATTATAGATATCTCGTAAAATTATAGATATCTCGAAATTGTATTAAATAGTAAAGCGGCACGCCATATACTTTTCTATATTCAGGCGTATTAATTCAGTCACGTGACTGATTTCACGCTCTTTTTGAAACGTGGTCGTTGTGCTCCACGAAATTGTTCGAAATTTCACGAATCTCCCAGTCGAACACGAAACGTGCTCCACGCTTCAGTTCGTGGACCACGAAATCACCAGTCGAATACCGCCATTGACAACACCTAAATAGCTCCGCCTAGTCAATCTTATCTGCGACTATACTTTTATACATGTTCGATATCACACCCGTGTTACATTATATACTACTCAAAGTTTGATAGGGATCCCTTTTTTAATGCAAAGTAATTTTTGGATAAATTAATCAGCTGAATCAAATTTTGATACATAATGATAGAAAACATATCCTTCACAAAGACTGATGATTAATTTTGTCACAAGCGTGACAGCAACAACCGTCTTGGTATCCACCAAATTTGCCGTAACACGAAGGGATTCAGACAACTGAATTTTCACAAATTTCCAAATTTGTTGAGACAAACGTGCCTAATGACGTGTATGGTGTCCACGGGCATCAATTACGACACGACGTCGCCTGCGCATGCTCGTAATCAGAGTCTGTATCCGGTTTTGTGGAATCAGCCTCAATTCAGCAACCAATACATCTTTGAGCTCCTGTAAAGATCTCGGCTGCACAGGTCGGGCTGAAACAGCAAGCTGTAGCATGTCCCACGCATGCTCAATCGGATTTAAGTCCGGTGATCGAGCAGGCCAGTCCATACGAACGATTGTCTCACGTTCCAGATAGGCATTGGTGGCGTATGCACGGTGGGGACCGGCATAATCGTCCATCAGAATAAAGCACGGGCCGATAGCACCGGCATATGGTCTCACAAACTGATCAAGAATCTCATTACATTACCTCTCTGCCGTTAACGTTCCGTTTTCAACGACGTACTATTCAGTTTTACCGTTCACGCGTATCCCAGCCCAAACCATGACTGATCCCTTTCCATATCGATCATGCTCTGCCACAATCAAGTCATCGAATCGCTCTTTCGACATTCGCCACACTAATTGACGTTTATCAGTGAAGTCTATACAGAATCTGGACTCATCGGTAAACAGAACAGGCGTTCAGTCACGAATCGTCCACCTGACGTGAGTTCTGGCAAAGTCCAACCGGTCTTGCACGTGCTGTCTCGTTAACGGAACACGTACAGCAGGCCTCCTTGCATTCAGTCCCAAATCGTCGAGCCTGTTTCTGACAGTTTGTGTAGAAATTCGTACTCCAGTTCCGTTCCTAAACTCGTTACTCAAACCCGTAGCGTTCAGGAACCGTTGACGTTGAGACTGAATCAACAAAAAACGATTGAGCTATAGGCTTTCCTGGACACCCGCCGTGTCTGTGTGAAGGATTTCCGTGGGTAAGATACCGACTCCACATTCGGGAAACCACGCTCTGAGACACATTCAGAATCCCAACAACACGACGTTGAGAGACACCAGATTCCAACATTCCGACGTCACGGTTCATTTCGTCTGGGCTCAGACGGTTTCTTAACTGTCCCCTAGGCATTTAGAGTTTCACAAATCAAATTAAATCCTTTTTACGCTTAGCAAAGTTCGATTTTTCTGTTGGAATGCAGTGTTACGCAAGATTTTTGGGGTGCATGAATTCATTTGCGAAGCACTCTCATGAGTACTGAATGGCACATGAGTTTCTCCTTAAGATAATTTTCAATATACAGAGTACAAATTCTGTCATGAAATTTTAAATTTTCAGTGCAAAATTTGGTATATAAAACGTGATCCCTATCACACTTTGATTAGTATATAAACATTGACTTTAAAGTTATTGGACCTTATGTGATGACGACCGGAGAATACTAATATTTACCGAGGCGAAGCCGAGGTCAATATTGGTATTCTATGGTCGATACCGCATCATTACCTTTTTTGTTATACAATCACAAAACTAAATGGTTGATATTGGCCTAATATATATTATATCTAAAGTCCAAAACGCTTAATTTTCTAACTTTTGTTTTTATTTACCTTTGTTTCCTTATTTACACTCCGAACATACATATAAGTTGTCGCTGCTAATTGGAACCACCCCATTGTTCAAAACCTATGTCTTGGAGAAGAAATAGCAAACATAATATGTTTCCCCTGTAAAGTAGAAGTAAAACAAAGATCCGGAATTGATACAATTAACTTACTCCACCCATAAAAGACACCTTCGCTAAGGGAAAGAAATACAAACATTAAGCGACAAGACCATAATGGAAACCTAAACAAAGGAAGGCCATAAGGACAGTTACTTTCCCACAAAATGGCCATATGGCCATCCAAAATAAAAAGACAAAAGTGATACACACAGTAAGTAACAAACAACAACATAAATAAATCGCCACAGAACAGCCGCCTTGGAACGGTCAGTGGAAGATTTCCACTGGGGGGCTTAAATCGATTTTACGTGGCCACAATCCTCGCCCTTACTTCCGTTGCGATTTAGACAAATAAACCCAGTATTCTTGTACACCAGATAAGGAAACCCTATAGTTGTAGCTTGGGATAGAAATTTTGTTCTAAATAGAAGTGAATGCAATAATCAGGAATCGATACAATTAATCCACAGCTCCCATCAGAGGCACCATAAGAAAAGAAAGAAAAACATAAAACGACAGACCCTAATGGAAACATCAATAGCGGAAAGCCAAAAGGACAGTTACTTTCCCACAAAATGGCCAATTGGCTATCCGAAACAAAATAATATAAGCGATACAAACACTCAAAGACAAACCATAACAAAAATAAACCGCGACAGAAGAACCGCCTTGGAACGGTCAGCGGAAACGAATTCCACTGGGTGGGGTGGGGGGAAGGGCTTAAATCGATTTTACGTGGCCACAATCCTCGCTCTTACTTCCGTCGCGATTTAGACAAATAATTTTATTCAGTCCGCATGCAGTGCAACATGTCCGCGAACACAAAAAAAAATCAAACTACCACAGAGATAAAACAACTGTGGGGACTCGGCAGCAAGAAACCACTGAAATGCTGGAGCAAAAGAAAACCAACAGTTAGACTCCGATAGGCCCGACCAGAGACAGAGCATCAGGCACCAACCAACATTACACAGAACTAGATTCTCTCCAACTCTCAGTAAGCCTTTACGCTGGAACCGTCATAGAATCTAAGGCCTGACCCACCGGCGTGCAATTAAAGAGGGAAGCAAAGTTGTCAACTACCCTGGTGTTCTTCCTCAAAATCGAACATTCTGGCGTAGGGTAGTGTCATCACAATATGGCGAAGTCGGTAACCGAAGTTGCTGCAGCATTAAAAATCCGCGCTAAGAAATGGAAGGTATGTAAGGAAAAGAATCCTATATGGGTGTGATAGGTGGATAGAAAAATCCGTCCCTCGGGATCACTGTCCGGCATCACTCGGCAAGCCTCGTAATGCCGAACAGTGACCCTCGGGACGGATTTTTCCAACCACCCCTCACACCAATATGAGATTCCTATAATCTCTGAGTGTGTGTATCGCTTATATCGTTTTGTTTTGGATAGCCAATTGGCCATTTTGTGGGAAAGTAACTGTCCCTTTGGCTTTTCGCTATTGATGTATCTATTAGGGTCTAGTTATTTCACGTTTGTGTTTCTTTCCCTTTGGTGTCTCTGATAGGAGCTGTGGGTTAATTGTATCGATTCCTGATCATTGCCGGCACTTCTATTTTGTGAACCCAATGGCTATATTAAATACATGTATACCGATTTCTTACATGCTTTTCAATGAATGATAGAGATTTATCAGTTAAATATAAATCGATATTTTCACTGTTTCAAACAGTGAAAATACGATTTTTTATTTTTCACTGTTTGGGACTACTTTTTTCTTCAAATCTAACTCTAATTTCAATCATATCTTTGTCAGATAACTGAACAATACTGAAATGTGTTCTAATTGACGAATAGCCCGTTAAAGTGTGACGGGGACGTTACTGACGTTATTTATGACGCTGACGTCACGTCTTTTGTCGCGCGACGTTAGACTTGCCAGCAACTTCTTTGGAAAACTACTCTCTCAATTATTTCATTAACCACTCATAATAATACCATCCCAGGCCATTTCTCAGGTGCAAACTTTCAGTTTACACCCAATAGTATACCCACTAAACACGATGGACACCACTAAATTGACGCGAAACGAACAGGAACAAAGATAATTTTCTCCGAATGTGAGCGACACCATTAAAGACGCTAAATATTGCCTTTTGAAGCATGTAAGAAACAGAAAATTTGATTTTTTCAGTGCAAGATCAAATTTTATTTCACTCATGAACACCAAAACTGCTATTTTCACTCGTGGCTACGCCACTCGTGAAAATAACAGTTTTGGTGTTCATTCGATGAAATAAAATTCGATCTTACACTGAAAAAATCAAATATCCTCTATGTAGATTATGAATACACGTTTCTTCCACAATCAACGTTTGGACCAGAAATATGAAAACAAAACACATAAAAAACGCTATTTTACCACCATTGGCTGTGCTATTCTTACCATTTAGGAAAACACCCCTATACAAATACGTTGCAAACTTTACCACCGAAAAACTAAAATTTGATAATAGAAAATTGTGATATATTTTCTTATTTCTGCTCAAAATATAGATTTTTGGTAAAGTAGTCGCAGATAAGATTGACTATGCGGAGATATTCAGGTGTTGTCAATATATGTCGAATTCGCTGAGTCCACCAGCAGATTCGGTAGAGTGCCTTTCGCACGCTTTCTACAAGCGGACGAAATGGTCATTTCTATGCTTGTGTTACAGTTGAATTAACACAATCGGGGACTTGGTTTACCTTTTTGTTAATGGGATATTCCTGAGGCAGGAACAACCGATAGCTCCGCCTAGTCAATTTTATCTGCGACTACTATACTCTTTAGAACCGCCTCATCGTTCTAACAAGTACCCATAATCTATATTTTAGAGCAGAAATAAGAAAATAAGGTTTACAGGGGTAAACCCCAGTTTTATTATATAAAAGTGGGGTTCGAGGGGTCAAAATTTAATATAGACGTGTTCATGATGGCTTTAAAGGTTTATTTTTTTAATCTAATTTTTTAAAGGTGTGAGATTACTGGAAATGCATTTTCAGTTAATTCTTACACCTAAGGACACAAACCTGTAAAATATCTTTCAATTAATCTCTTTGCATCAAATAAGTTTGACAAGCAAATGTCATTCATCACAGAATTTAAAACTGGATCAAGCGATATACATTGATTGATCTCATTTTCACAAGCGCTTTTTTCTATTTTAGGTTAGATTGACATTTGAGCATTTGAGATGTATTTTAATTGGACAGTGCTGATGATACACACCACTATGTGTTTTGAATTTATTCTTGGCTGGCTATTGATTGACATGCTGTTCGTTTGTTTTGAATGAAGTTTCAGATCAAGATCAAAGTTTAAACAGATTTGTGTCCACATGTGTACATGCATAAGAACGAAATCGCTCCTCATTTTGATAAGGAGATTTTTTTGGTTTTGGTTCTACGGCCCTTCCAAAATTATTTCAATTTCTTCGAGCCGACTGTTACTCAGGTTTGGGCGATATCCTGAGTCCCCGAAGAAGTACTAACTGACCTTCCGGTCTCACATGTGACCCGTATCACGAAAACACGCCTGTATAATTATGACCCCCTTGAATCTCACTTTAATATACAGTAAAAGTGGGGTTTACAGGGGTAAACCCAAATTTTCTTGTTTCTGCTCTAGAATATAGATTGTGGGTACACGTTAGAACTATGGATTGTAGATACTCGTTAGAACCGCCTCGATGAGGCGGTTCTAACGTATACCCACAATGCATATTTTGAGCAGAAATATATACCAATAATTTTTCATCTAGAAACTTTCCTATTTCTTTTTATTTATTTTTTTTCGGCGGTAAAAATTACAATGTATTTGTATAGGTGCGTTTTCGTAATGCAAGCGGGGCGCGAACTACAAACATGGGAGATCAAATATGTCTGAAAAGTCGAATGTGTAGCTTAAAGTGTAGCCACACTGAAAATTGAAAGTGTAGCCACATTGAAAGTTGAAAGTGTAGCCACATTGAAAGTTGAAAGTGTAGCCACATTGAAAGTTGAAAGTGTGGCCACATTGAAAGTTAAGTGTAGCCACTTTGAAAGTTGAAAGTGTAGCCACACTGAAAGTTGAAAGTGTAGACACATTGAAAGATGAAAGTGTAGCCAGACTGAGATGAAAGTGTAGCCACATTGAAAGTGTAGCAAAACAGTGAGCATATTTGTGAACTATAAAAACAAATATGAACGTTTTCTGCCTCCCATCACGAAAACACGCCTATATAATTTTGACCCCCTTGAACCCAACTTTTCTAAAGTAAAACTGGTGTTTACAGGGTAAACTTTTTCTTATTATTGCACTAAAATATAAATTGTGGGTACTCGTTAGAACCACCTCACCGAGGTGGTTCTAACGAGTACCCACAACTATATTTTGAGCAGAAATTAGAAAAATATCCCAAGCTTTCATCTTTAAATTTTCGATTTTCAGCCGTAAAATTTACAATTTATTTATATTGGCATGTTTTCGTAATGTTTCGTGTTATTGTTCAATTATATTAAACTGTCTTAGTCGATCCTTACTTTATTTTGAACTACTGATACAATCTGCAAATCGTACATCATATTTAGACATCTAAAAGAGCCAAAACGAAGCTGTTATATCGGGAAATAATGACATTTAGTAATATTTCTTTAAAACTCATTGCAGTCGGTGCATTTTAGGAAGTTTAGTCATTCTCCTGTTTCATTACGATACATGTAACAAATCCGTGTGCTATTGTGCATTTTTCAAACCTCAAAAAAGGTATGTTTTCTGATGAAAATTTGTGATATTTTTCTTATTTATACTCCAAACATAGGTTTTGGGTGCTCGTTAGAACCGCCTCATTGAGGCGGTTCTAACGAGTACCCGCAACCTATGTTTTGGAGCAGAAATAAGAAAAATAATGTTTACCCCCGTAAACGCCAGTTTTCTCTATATAAAGTGGGGTTTAGCGGGGCCTTTATTTCACGGACTTGTTAACGTGATGTTTAATCTGGGATTTATAAACCGTGAGAGGTAAAACAATCCAATGGAGAAACGAGTGCGAAGCACGAGTTTCTTTATAGGATATTTTACCCCACCCCAAGGTTTATAAATCCCCTTTCATTACGAAAACACGCCTTTACAAATACAGTGTAAATTTTACCGCCATAAAAACAAAAAAATTAAGACGAAAAATTGCGATATTTTTCTTATTTCTGCTCAAAAACATAGATTGTTGGCACTCGTTAGAACCGCCTCATTGAGGCGGTTCTAACGAGTACCACTATAGTTGTTGGCACTCGTTTGAACCGCCTCATTGAGGCGATTCTAACGAGTACCAACAATCTATGTTTCAGAGCAGAAATGAGGTTACATCTGTAAACCCCAGTTTTACTTTATAAAAGTGGGGTTCAAGGGGGTCAAAATTATATAGGCATGTTTTTGTGATGTAAAACAGGAGAAATGAATAAACTGTATATTACATGAGCGCCCATAGCCTTTCAGGATCATTTCGGATCTTTGATGTGACTATGGATTTCGGTAAAGTTGACGCTTTACAGCTCATGTTAACAGTTGTTTAGCTATTTTGATAGGGGGTCACCTCACCAAAGTTCTTACCAAGCTTGAAAACGGCCCCCGCCCATCGGGGCTTGAATAAATATATGGGCTGCATGATGCTTCCACGCAGAGCTGAAACCGACCGCACACGAGTACCGGTAAACCGCTTAGTGGATCTAAGTTTGCCAAGGCAAAGCGGTGTCGGTCCGTCCATGCTTATAAACCCTATTGGTTTCATTGGGCGACAGGGCTTGAGATGTCATTTCATGTCAATGGCGGGTAAAAGTCCCACAAAATTAGAAGCGACGTCTCCAAAATTGCCTATACAGTGTTGACAGGAACGTTAAACCTCAACTCAAACAAACAAAAAATACAAAGCTTGAATTGAATTGGTCAAATGGTATAGAGATGTTCTCGATTTATTTTAGCTTGTTCTTCGGAGCGAAACGTTTTTAACTAGTTTGGTAGAAGGTCGCCTGTCAACATTTCTATGAAGTGTGATTGAAAGTGACCTAAGGGTTTAAGGATAATTGGAACACCTTTAGAGGAGGCAACTCCTGAAAAAGTATTTTTGTCTCCCATGTCAATAGGGGTCAACTCTTAAAGGAAAGAATTTGCATTCTTTCCTTTAAGAGTAGACCCCTTTTTTAGTGAGACAGGGCTTACAGCAAAGCGTACAGGAAGTCCCGAAAGTTGTCTGCCTTTGAAAAATGGCAGAAAAATCTGCCAGGTGTTCCCATTCCCCTCAAGAGCTGGCATTAAAAGCAAATTATTGACGTTTTTCTATTTTAAGCGACCATTTTGCTCATATTAGGTTTTTTGGTTGCGGGTCATCTAAGCAACATTCTTGTGAAGTTTGAATGAAATTTATTTAAAGGGATAGGAAGAGTTGCCGTTTAAATAAATTTCTCCATCTTGTTCTTCGGGTCGGAACGGTTTTAGCTGTTTTGGTAGAGAGTCACATATTAAGCAACATTCTTTTGAAGCTTGAATGAAATTGGCCTAGGGGTATATGAGGAGTTAAAGATTTTTCTCCATCTTGTTCATAGGAGCGAAACGGTTACCCAAAGCAACCATTAGGAAAACATGTCCGTGTGATATAATGGCGTTCAACATAATGTCAGAAATAACAAATTTTGGGTAACAATGATAACATCTTTCTTATTTCTGCTTTCAACATAGATTGTGAGTGTTCGTTAGAAAGTGAGGCGGTTCTAACGAGTACCCACAATCTATGTTTTTGAGCAAAAATAAGGCAGATAGTGTATACCCCGTAAACCCCACTTTTCTGTATATAAAATGGGGTTTAGGGGTCTTCGTTTCACGGACTTGTTATCGTGATGATTCTAACGAAGTTTGAATGAAATTTGCCCAAGGGTATAGGATATGTCGTTTAAAGCAAATTGTTGACGTTTTCTATTTTTAGCTTTGGCGGCCATCTTGCTCATCGGAGTGGAACTGTTTCAGCTATTTAGGTAAAGTGTCATCTAAGCAACATTCTTGTGCAGCTTGAATGCAATTGGCCTAAGGGTATAGTGGAGCAGTCGTTTGAAGATTTTTCTATTTCTCCTGTTCACTGATGCGGAATAGTTTTGGCTTTTTTTTTTTTTTTTTTTTTTTGGTAGAGGGTTACATAAACAACATTCCTATGAAATTTACTTGAAATTGGCTCAAGAGTTTAGAAGGAGTTAGCATTTAAAGCAAAATGTTGATGCGGTACGACACACGACGGACGAGGCAAGATGCTCTACGGACGACGGACATAGACCGATCACAATAGCTCAACATGAGCACGAAGGTGAGCTAAAAAAAACTGGCAAGACATAAATAATTTTTTGGTTGGGTAAAAGTCCTACAAAACTGGAAGCAACCTCACCAAAATGACCTAAACAATAGTGAAGGGAACTTACGAAAAACATTAGCACGCACGCACGCACGACCACACACATACACACACACACACACACACACACACACACACACACACACACACACACACACACAGGTACCAATTTGTTTTTTTTTGTTTTTTTACAAATGAATAAAATATAATTAGGAAATAGTTGATGGTGAATCACAAATCACAGAGTATGGTTAAAGTCACAAAACAGAAGTGAGGGCAATGACCAGGAAACGATACAATTAAACCTCAGCTCCCATCTGTGACACCCATGGGAAAGAAACACAAACATAAAATAGCAAGACCCTAATGGAAACATCAATAGCGGAAAGCAAAAAGGGCAGTTACTTTCCCACAAAATGGCCATCAAAAACAAAATAATATAAGCGATACACACACTCAAAAACAAGCCATAACAAAACTAAACCACGACAGAAGAACCGCCTTGGAACGGCCAGTGAAACGAATTCCACTGTGTGTGTGTGTGGTGGTGGGGGGGGGGCTTAAATCGATTTTACGTGGCCACAATCCTCGCTCTTACTTCCGTCGCGATTTAGACAATTCGTTCAGTCCACATGAAGGCCTCCTAACTCATCAGTGCAACATGTCCGTGAACTCAACAATCAAACATCAACAGAGATTAAACAACGGTGAGGACTCGACTGCAAGAAACCACTGAAATGCTGGAGCAATAGAAAACAAACAGTTAGACTCCGATGGGCCCGTCCAGAGACAGAGCATCGGGCAGAGCATAAGACTTCTCTCCTGGTATCGTGCTGTTTTGAACATTGATTTTTGCCACACATATCCCTCCTCCTCGACAGTCCTATCTGACATTTGGCCCTGCTTGGTGCAATGCGCTGCCCGACCCAACATGCATCAGTACTGTGATTGTTTGTGTCATTTATATCAATAATCGTATGTAAGTTTATTCTGACTTCTATTTTATACCTAATGAAGTCCTTAAATGTAATGCAATTAAATGCTGCTAGTTTATTTTGAGTTCTTTTTAATGATGGCCAGATGATAGATGAGTTTATCGCTTAATGTGCCGATGCTCTTAAAATAATGTATAAATACAATACGTACATTGTTGTACAGCTGCTTGTCGACTTGTTCTTGAACGCCTATTAGGCTGTGTTTATACAAAATAGAAGTGGAAGGCAATGATCAGGAATCGATACAATCAACCCACAGCTCCCATCAGAGACACCAAAGGGAAAGAAACACAAACATGAAACAACAGACCTAATGGAAATATCAATAGCGGAAAGCCAAAAGGACAGTCACTTTCCCTGTCACTTGGCTATCCAAAATAAAATAATATAAGCGACACAAACCATAACAAAAATAAACCGCGAAAGAAGAACCGCATTGGAACGGTCACCGGAAACGAACTCCACTGCGGGGGGGGGGGGGGGGGGTCTTAAATCGATTTTACGTGGCCACAATCCTCGCCCTTACTTCCGTCGCGAGTAAGACAAATAATTTGTTCAAAGTCTCCTCCAAGGAGGCGAGAACAACTCGTAGAACAATTCAAATTCACCTATAGATATATAGATGAAGTTTGGTCTTTGAAACACAAAAAAAAAACTTGCAGAGTGTTTGGAATTCATCTATCCACGTGAACGGATTTATAAGTTTGGATTATGGCTAGTGTACTATGACGACCACAACTTTGTTCAACATTTTTTTTTACTGAAAACCATAGATTGTGGGCACCATCTGGAGCTGCCTTAATGAGCGGTGCTAACAAGTGTCTATAATATTTCTGTCTCAATTCAGGGTGATTCAGTCAGTTTTTAACTGTGAAGGAGTCTTGTAAGGAACCAATTATTAATATTTATTTAATTTCTTGTAAAAGGACCCAATTAGTGATACCTGTTAATTCTTTTTCATTTCCTTAATGTGGCGGTAGAAAAGGCAACATAACCTATACTTGCGTAAAACATAAGTAGAAAATCTGTGATGAAATTACACTAAAAGCCTATAATGAAAGTCTTATCCCCATCAGGTATGCGTTTGATGGGAAAAGATTAGTGTTATGTATTGATTACAATAGCGTGTCGGACCGTCCATGCATACTAACACTTGTGATTTCATTGGGTTTGAGATATCATTTCGCCTCAATATCGGGTAAAATTCCCATAAAATTTGAAGCAACGTCTCCGAAGTAGCCTAAATAGTGCTGACGGGGACATTTAACCCAAAATCAAACAAACAAATCCCACTGTTTTCATGTGAAAGCTAAAATAGTATTCTATGTACATGTGTCTTTCTCAAATAGCCCAAACAATATCTACGATGAGAGCAGCAATTCCTGCTGTGTCGCTAAGTTAACCAATGTTAATAGCATCGAACTATTTTTTTCTGAAAACATCTCCCTAGTGATCTTATTAAGGACATAAATGATCAAATTTATATCGTTTATGAATAATTAGAGAAATACGTGCGCTGAAAGTTTTGTTTGTTTGATCTGAGGTTTAACGTCCCCGTCAACACTGTATAGGTCATGGAGACATTGCTTCCAATTTTGTGGGACTTTAACCCGACATTGAGATGAAATGACGTCTCAAGCCCTGTCGCCCAATGAAACCAATAGGGTTTATAAGCATGGACGGTCTGACTGGCACCACTTTGCCTTCGCAGGCTTAGATCCTCTAAGAGTTTTACAAGTACTCGTGTCCGGGTCAGTTTTAGCTCTACGTAGAAGCATCATGCAGCGCAACTATTTCTTCAAGCCCCGATGGGCGGGCGCTGAAAGTAAATGATATTAAATACGTGTTTTGAAAGTTATTGATAATGTTTGTCAAATCTATTACTGACCCAGTTTTTCTTCATCTGGCATTAAACTGGATCCTGTACACTTTCTCCTTACAGGTTACATGAGCCCCGCCAAGCGAATTTGTGTCTTCGAGCATTCCGTCATGACAAATTTTAACTGCGCATGCCCAGCCATTCAGAAGGGTCAGGGATATGGCTTTCTGTCTGAAGGTTCCTCTTGATTCACTGCTTGAATGAGCGAGCAGCGAAGGTTCTGGCGAGACTGTGCGGATGCGCAGGCTCGCCTGAACCTTCGCTGCTCGCATAGGCGATAAGTACCAAAATCGCTT
Organism: Lucinisca nassula; assembly: GCA_963580285.1. NCBI lineage: Eukaryota > Metazoa > Mollusca > Bivalvia > Lucinida > Lucinidae > Lucinisca > Lucinisca nassula. The sequence continues at coordinate 127,479,306 of OY757018.1, read as the reverse complement.
GACGGGGCCCAAATGTCCCCCGCATTTTCGGAGAAAAGCAAGCGGACATAGCATTCGGCTTTCCGTGGTCTTGATGCGTGGGGCGTGGCCTGTGGTGTGTGGTGCTATGTTCCGAGTTGGTAGTACATTGTGAGCGCAACTCTTTCGACAGTTTATAGTAGATCCTTCTGGAATTTTACGAGTGTTTTATCATTGTTTGAAGATGTGCATGTGCTTTTTTCAGAATCCGTAAATTAATTGTTTTCACTTTTTCTAATTTTTAACTTAGACTTTTTTGCCTGGTCCCGAATTCGTTGTAGGTACCTTGTGAGCGCAACCCTACGTAAAATCAATTTAAGCCCCCAAGTGGATATCTTTCCAATGACCGTTCCAAGGCGGTTCTTCTGTGGCGGATTATTTATATGGTTGTTTGTTACTTACTGTGTGTATCACTTGTGTCTTTTTATTTTGGATGGCCATATGGCCATTTTGTGGGAAAGTAACTGTCCTTATGGCCTTCCTTTGTTTAGGTTACCATTATGGTCTGGTCGCTTAATGTTTGTGTTTCTTTCCCTTTGGTGTCTTTGATGGGTGGAGTAAGTTACTTGTATCGATTCCTGATCTTTGTTTTACTTCTACTCTACAGTTTTAAACCGATCATTTTGAACTTTTACAGATGTCTTTATCATGATCTGAAGATGTGCATGTGCTTTTTTTCAGAATCCTCAAATTATTTTTTCCCTTTTTTCACATTTTAACTTAGACTTTTTTTGCATGGTTCCGCGTGGTGCCGAGTTTATAAGTATTCATCTGAGTTTTGGAAGCGGGAATAAGACTGTGCCGTATAAAATGTATGCTTTTCTTTACCAAGAATAAATCTGCTTGCAAATTGTAACGTATTTTGATACCCAGTGAAGAGAACAGCAATAAGAGAATTGATTATGCATTTACATATTTCCCTATAAGTTGAGGGGCTACACTGGGTACCTTTCTCCCTTCCCCGCCCCCATTCTTCCCCTCTCCCTCCTCTCTTTCCCCTTTTCTCCTTCCCTTTTTTCCTCTCCCGCCACCTATCCACCATCTGCTAAATTTTTCCCTTCTTCATCTTCTCTTCTCCCATCTCCCTGTCAGTTTGTTTTTCTTCTTTTTCAACCTTTTTCCCCTCCCCTAGCACACCCCACAAAGACCCGTGGGTTTACCAGGAACCAGGTAAACTTGCTTCAATACCTTTCACATTATCCCTGTATCGTCTTTGCTACCTTCAGTACTTTGATTATAATGGAGTTTCAAACGCAAATCTTTCCTAAAATGTTTTGTTTTCAGTATTGTCCGCATTAAAAAACAATCACGATAACAAGTCCGTGAAACGAAGACCCCCCTAACACCTACTTTATATAGAGAAAATTGGGATTTACGGGGTATACATTATCTGCCTTATTTTTGCTCAAAAACATAGATTGTGGGTACTCGTTAGAACCGCCTCATTGAGGCTGTTCTAACGAGCACCCATAATCTATATTGGAAGCAGAAATGATAAAGATATTATCATTTTTACCTAATATTTATCATTTTCTGACACCATGTTGGACGCCATTATTTCTTACGGACATGTTTTCCTAATGCAAAGAAAGGTTGGCATTGTTCTTGTATGAAGTTTACTCTTTTTTCAAATTTGGACGTATGTTACATTTATATTTTATTAATAAATTCCCATGGACTAAATGTTAAATGTGGTTAACAGTACGTGTATTTAATCGATAAATGAAGTGTAAAAACGACAATAAACCCCAAGATCATGTGCATCTATTTGGTAATATTTTACCATAGATTTGTTCAGTTTTGAAGTATGCTGTTTCGGTGGGTCAGCTCCAATGGAAAATTGCAACAAGTCCTTACATTGCAGAAATTATTTTGCAGAAACTTTAACCATCAAGAGACGATGTGTCGTGCCTAAGACTCAAGTTCAAGGTCACACTTAGACCCAGTCATGTTCTACTACATCTTAATGTTAACTGTATTATCCATTCCATAACAAGTTCATTGTACCTTGTGTATCTCCAGTTTTATATCATGTTGCTTTAAACATTGATTTTCGCCGCACATATCTCTCCTCCTCGGCAATCCTATCTGACATCATTACGAAAACACGCCTGTACAAATACATTGAAAATTTTACCACGGAAAAATGAAAATTTTCAGATGAAAAATTTCGATAGTTTTTCTTATTTCTGCTCTAATTATAGATTGTGGATACTCGTTAGAACCGCCTCGACGAGGCGGTTATAACGAATACCCACAACCTATGTTTTTGAGCAGAAATTAGAAAAATAAAGTATACCCCTGCAAACTCCAGTTTTACTTTATAAAAGTGGAGTTCGAGGGGGTCAAAATTATATAGGCGTGTTTTCGTGATGTGTGGTCCTGCTTGGTGCAATGCGCGGCCAGACCCAACATGCATCCGCACTGTCATTGTTTGTGTCATTTATAACAATAATCATATGTAAGTTTATTTTGACTTTTATTTTATACTTATTGAAGGCCTTTTACGTAATGCAGTTAGATGCTGCTAGTTTGTTTTGAGTTCACATTTTAATGATGGCCAGGGGCCAGTTGTTCAAAACTAACGACATCGTTAGTTAACGTATCGTTAAAACTTTGATCATTTATTATGGCAAATATGCTAACATTTTTGCTGAAAAAAATGTGAGCAGCTTTTGCAAATGCAAAAGCTGCTCACATTTCTTCTGCAAAAATACCCAAAATATAATTATTAAACTTGCTAGAACAGTTAACAATATGACCACTAACGAGCTCGTTAAGCTAACAATGCTTTGAACAACTGGCCCCAGATGATAGATGAGTTTTTCGCTTAATGTGCAATTCTCTTAAAATAATGTATAAATACAATTCATTGCTGTTGTTATTTATTGGATAATGTCATGCCATAAAACGACGGCATGTTTATTGGCCCGAAACGTCCAGACGAAGTCCAAGACAACCTTAAGTTTTCTTTTCAACTTTTGCGTCTATAAATATGTTCTAGAAAGGGTAATCCTTTGGAAGCAAGGAATGCACCATAGAACTGGAAAATATGGAGTGTACCTGTTTTCTTGGCCAGACTAGCTAGTTTCGGCCAATTAGGCCTCATCAGTGACCCTCAAATATTTTCAAAATTCAACAATGGAATCAATGATCCCAAAGGACAAGAAAATATAAACTACACTATGATGTAAGGCATGGAGACTTTGTACGGCTAGTAAGGGTTATCCTTTGGAAGCAAGGAATGCACCATAGAACTGGAAAATATGGAGTGTACATATTTTGGGTTAGACTAACTAGTTTCGGCCAATTAGGCCTCATCAGATTAAAAACCCTAATACGGTAAACAGAATCTCTAACTTGTGGCAATATGATATATATGAATTGCAGAGGACCCGCGTTATAACGACATTCGTTATAACTGCAAAACTTTTTATAACAAAACTTTCAATGGAATGAATTCTTAGCTCAAGGTTTAACCTCGATTCCGAGAAGCTTGGGCTTTCTTCGGGTTGGAAATGCCCAAATCAAACACATAGTAATGAAAGATTCGTGTAATTTAATACTCCAAGAAACCAATGTTATAGACATTTGTTAGAATCGCCTCATTCGGGCGATTCCAACCAATGTCTATAACATTTGTTTCTTGGAGTATTTATGTGGAAAAGACATTTTATAACCTATCATAATCCTAACTCGGATTCTTTATAACGACAAATTCGTTATAACGGCACAAAAATAGGGAACAAATACTGTCGTTATAACGCGGGTCCTCTGTAATTTATAGTTTAATTTCAAAGTGTCGCGTTAAACATCACTTCAGCAGCGCACATTATGTTTCAGCTTGCAGACACAGTTTCAAATACCAGACTGACAATTTATATACAATCCATTTAATAATATTTATTATTATTTTATGTTCTTGACAAACATCAGGCTAAGTTTTGATCGGTAAAGTAAACTTCTGTGAAAAGTCAATCGGATCAGAGCAAGAGTGGCGATCTATTGAAGACTTATATCAATTAATGTAATTGACATAACTTCTCTTAAACTTTGTAGCTGGGTATGTTTTAGAAAAATAATAGCTAAATAACACGTCAACAATAGAAAAGGTCTGAATATGCTTAAGCCCGAAAGAACTGTGGCCTTGTCGGGCCGCGCGGTTATGCAGAGTATCTATCCCGTATTAAAATGCTTTGAGAAAGTGGTGTACTTGCAGCCTCAGATGTAACGAAAAGTGCATCAAAGTAGCAATCCCAGTCATAAGGTTAACAAATTCGTGTACTGGAATTCCCCTCTAAACCCAACTTTATATGGGCCTCGTCAAGCGATTTTGGTATTTATCGCCTATGCGAGCAGCGAAGGTTTAGGCGAGCCTGCGCATCCGCGCAGTCTCGCCAGAACCTTCGCTGCTCGCTCATACAAGCAGTGAATCAAGAGGAACCTTCAGACAGAAAGCCATATCCCTGGCCCCTCTGAATGGCTGGTCATGCGCAGTTAAAATGTGTCATGACGGAATGCTCGAAGAAGACACAAATTCGCTGGGCGGGGCTCATATAGAGAAAGGTAGGCTTCATGTGGATATTTGTTTTTTTCTTTATTTATGCTCAAAAATAAAAATAAAAAAAAACATCGTAGGTACTCCATCAATAAAATAGATGTGTGTGTATGTGTGTGAATTCGGGTTTAAAGTCGTTTTCAACAATTTTTCAGTCATATCACGACGGTGTCTGGTTGCGGCAGGGAGCTCAATGCTCACTTTTATAGTGCTGCCTCACTAAGGTATCATGTCCCAGACACATTACATGATACCACACCCAGTCACATTATCCTGACACTGGGTCGACCAGTCCTAGCTCTACCCCGTAAACCTGAGTGCCAAGCGAGGAGCAGTTAGAAACATTTTTAACGACTTTGGTATGTCGCGGCCCGGGATCGAACCCGTGACCTCCGGACACTCTACCAACTGAGCTATCGGGGCCAGTATAAATTTATAGAAGGATCAGAAATAAGAATCATATCATTCATGTGCACCTGTAAACTGCAATTTCTAAAGATGTTAAACACGTCATTTTATCGCACGGGAGGGAAACAAGCACTCCCAATAACCCCACTTGTATAGAGAAACGCAATGTTAACGAGATTTTACGAAAAATATGTTCTAGAAAGTGTTATCCGTTGGAAGCAAGGAATACACCACAGAACTGGAAAATATGGAGTGTACATTTTCTGGGCCAGACTAGCTAGTTTCGCCCATTTCGGCCCCACGGAGTGTTTTGTAAAGCCTTTGTGTTCTGCTGCAATCAAGCCAGTCACATCAAAACAGAAGATCTCAATAAAGTCAGGAATAGCAAATTTAGGGACATTCATTCCAAAGGTTTAGATACAGAAAACTCGTTTTTTTTTTTTTGTTTACTTGGAAATAGCATTCCAAACATCAGAAAAACACGCCTATATAATTTTGCCCCCTTGAACCCCACTTTCATATAGTGAAACTTGGGTTTATAGGGTAAACAAAAATATACATTGTGGCAACTCGTTAGAACCGCCTCATCGAGGCGGTTCTAATGAGTACCCACAATCTATATTTTTGAGCAGAAATAAGAAAAATATCACAATTTTTCATCTTAAAATTTTCATTTTTCGGCGATAAAGGTTACAATGTATTTGTATAGGCATGTTTTCGTAATGGTAGTTTTAGATTCCAATGAAGAGAATGTACGACGCTGGGCTATGAAAAAGGACGTGGCGGTTGATGCCCTCTCTGAATGGGTTAAATCGTAAATGCATTACGATAACACACCCGTGTGGTATAGTGCATTCTTTCATATCTCCAAAATGGCTAATTTTCTTGGCTAATTTTCCAAAGAAACTTTGTGATATTTTTCTTATTAATACTCCAAACATAGGTTGTAGGTACTCGTTAGAACCGCCTCACTGAGGCGGTTCTAACGAGTACCACAACCTATGTCTTGGAGCAGAAATAAGCAAACTATTGTATACCCCTCTAAACCCCAGTTTTCTCTGTATAAAGTGTGGTTTAGAGGGGTGTTCATATCACGGACTTGTTATCGTGATGGCGATTATCAAACAGATATATCTCAGTACTTAGCAGAACCATGTCTGAGCGACATGAATAGATGTTTGATGGTTCAAATGTTGTTGCTGCATTGGTTGGAATACATGAAAAGTTTGTCGTTGTTCAGCCGACAAGGCATCTAACAGCATTATTTTAGTTTGAAAACGCACTATATTAACTTCTTTAAGGGAAAGCTTTGTATGAGTACCATGACCGAAATCCCTGTATAGACTCTCACTGCTATGTCAAAGGACGAACTTCTGTAAAACCGTCATTTGGTGGTGCTGACATGTGGAATTTCCTTCCCAGAGATAGCTTTTGCAATTCTTCGTTCTTGCATAATTATCTATGCTAATGGCTGTTTGAAGCCGTTGTCAAATGGACCGAAAGCCGTGCTCAAACAGCAAGATCCATGTTCAAATCATGAAATTCGCGTGCTGTTTGAACATGGATTTTGAGCTTTTGATATCACAAGACTGGCCTTGTTTTGTTCACGTTACGTTGAGCGACGTAACGTTATCGCCCTGAGCGTAGCGTTTTATGGTTCTATGATGACGTCAGATGGTTACTGCGTAACAACGTCATTGTAAACAACATTCGGAACTGGTCGCCATGTTGGTTCGCCGGTCGCATTTGAAGAGCTTCTGGAGTATTTATGGAGTTTTAGGCGTTTTCGTCAAAATTTGCGATCGGAATCGTAAGATATGCAGGAACAACGATCATCCATGATTATTTCATTGCATTAACATTTGCCGGATCCCTCGGAAGACATTTGAACATTCGGCCTGGCGGCCTCATGTTCAAACAGCTTCCTTGGGACCCGGCGAATATTAATGCATGACAACCATGGTTGATTCCTATATTCGGGATCATTCTGACGCATCACAAAATATTCAGACACGGATGTCATAAAGATGCTGGAATGTCTAATTGACAATACTTTGGCAGACGGATATTTCAGCAAACAACCGGCAAACGGATGGGTAGCCTACTTTCTCTGCACCGTTCCTTGCCGACTTGTTCTTGTACGCCTACATGTATAAGGCTGTGTTTGTACAAAGTCTCCTCCAGGGAGGCGAGAAAACCTCGTAGAACAATTAAAAATCACCTATAGATATATAGATGAAGATTGGTCTTTGAAACACAAAAACCTTGCAGAGTGTTTGGAATTCATCTATCCACGTGCACGGAATCAACTGCGACTGCAGCCTCTCCCTCGTACTCTGGTTGTTATCTCTATATTGACAATGGAACGCTTGCTACTAGGCAATGCGTCAGACAGAATGGGATGACTTCAATTTTCCCATTTTCATTTTCCATTCCTGAACAGTAAAGTCCCTTCTGCGCCAGCCTACCGGATTTTCCTTTCAAAGTTAGCTCGTAAAGCCAGAGCCTGTTTAAATATCAGTGCTTCTTGGAGCATGTGAAAATTGATAGATTGTGGGCACTCTCTAGAGCCGCCTTGATGAGCGGTGCTAAAAAGTGCCCATAATATATATGTCTCAATTCATGGTGATTCAATCAGTTCGTTACTGTGAAGGAGCCTTGTAATAGGAACCAATTACTACTATTTATTTAATTTCTTGTAATAAGAACCAATTAATGATAACTGTTAATTATAGTTCATGTCCTTAATGTGGCGGTAGAATAGGCAACATGACCGATATTTGCGTTAAACATATAAGTAGATATCTGTGAGGAAATTACCCTATAAGCCTAGAATGAAAGTGTATGTTTTTTTGTAATGGAAACCAACTAATGATATTTATTGATTACAACAGCGTGTCGGACCGTCCTTGCATACTAACCCTTCTGGTTTCATTGGGCGACAGGGCTTGAGAAGTCATTTCATCTCAATGTTGGGTAAATTCCCACAAAATTGGAAGCAACGACTCCGAAGTGACCTAAATAGTGTTGACGGAGACGTTAACCCCAAAATCAAACAAACAAATTCCACTGCACTAATAAATAAGAAAACACACCTATACAAATACATTGTAAATTTTACCACCAAAAAATGAACATTTTAAGATAAAAAATTTTGATATCTTTTATTTCTGCTCAAAACATAGATTGTGGATACTCGTTAGAACCGCCTCGAGTACCCACAATCTATGTTTATGAGCAAAAATAAGAAAAATAATGTATACCCCTGCAAACCCCAGTTTTACTATATAAACGTCGGGTTATAGGGGGTCAAATTTATATAGGCGTGTTTTCGTGATGATTTTAATGTGTAGCTAAATTGTTAAAAGCTAAAATAGTATCCCATGCTCACTTGTCTTTCTCAAACAGTAACAAATATCAACGGTGAGAGCAGCAATTTCTGCGGTGTCGCATAGTCAACCCATGTTACTTGCATCGCACTAGTTTTTTTCTGAAAACATCTCCCTGGTGATCTTATTAAGGAAATAAATGATCAAATTTATAACGTCGATGAATAATTAGAGAAATACGTGCTCCGAAAGTAATTGATATTAAACACGTGTTTTGCAAGTTATTGATAATTTCTGTCAAACCTATACTGACCCAGTTTTTCTTCATCTGGCATTAAACTAGATCCTGTACACTTTCTACTTACGGGTTAAATGTCCCCGCCTTTTCGGAGAAAAACGACGTGACATAGTATTCGGCTTTCCGTGGTGCGTGGTGCATGGTGCGTGGTGCATGGTGCGTGGAGCGTGGCCTGTGGTGCGTGGTGCGATGTTCCGAGTTTGTAGTAGGTACCGTGTGAGCGCAACTCCTCCTACAGTTTATAGTCGATCCTTCTGAATTTTACAGGATTTTAGCATGGTTTGAAGATGCTTTTTTCAGAATCCGAAAATTAATTGTTTTCACTTTTTTTACATTTTTAACTTGGCCCTTTTTGCATGCATCCGAATTCGTAGTAGGTAGCTTGTAAGCGCAAGCCCACCTACAGTTGTAAACCGATCATTTTGAAGTTTTACATGTGTCTTAATCATGGTCTTAAAATGTGCATATGTTTTTTTTTTTGTTTTTTTTTTTCAGAATCCTAAAGTAATATTTTTTTCTCACTTTTTTCACATTTTAACTGAGACTTTTTTGCATGGTTTCGAGTTTGTAGTATGTACCTTGTGAGCGCAAGTCCTCCTACAGTTTAAAAATCGATCCTTCTGAAATTTTAAAGATGCTTTTAGGCTGAAGATGTGCATGTTTTTTTTGTTGTTGTTGTTTTTTTTTTTCAGAATTAACTGTTTTTACTTATTTCACATTTGTAACATAGACTTTTTTGCATGGTTCTGAATTTGTAGTAGGTACCTTGTGAGCGCAACTCCGCCTACAAATTTGAGCTGATAATTCTGACATTTTACAGTGGTCTTTATCATGGTGTGAAGGTGTATATGCTAGTTTTTCAGTATCCTCAAATTAGTTGTTTTTACTTTTTTTTACATTTTAACTTAGACGTTTTTGCATGGTTCCGAGTTTATAGTGGGTACATTGTGAGCTCATCTCCTCTTACAGTTTTAAATCGAATCTTTTTTTAAATTATTACAGGTGTTTTTATCATGACATGAAAATGTGCGGGTTTTTCTTTTAGAATCTGTAAATTATTTTATATTCACTTTTTCACATTTTTAACTTAGACTTTTTTGCATGGTTCCGCGTGTTTCCCAGTTTATAGTAGGTACCTGGTGAGCGCAAATCCTCCTACAGTATTAGACCGATTTTTCTTTTAATTTTACAGGTGTTTTTATCATAGCCTGAAAAGTGCTTTTTTTAGAATCCGTATTTTTTTTTTTTATTTTCACTTTTTTCACATTTTTAACTTAGACTTTTTTGCGTGATTCCGAGTAGTAGGTACCATGTGAGCGCAACTCCTCCTACAGTTTTAAACCGATACTTTTGAAATTTTACGCATATTTTTATCGTAGTTTGAAGATGTGAATGTGTGTGTTTTTTTTGTTGTTTTTTTCGGAATCCATAAATTGATTATTTTCAGTTCTGCAAATTTTTAGCTTAGACTTAGAAGAGTCTGGCGCCGTACTGGTGAACGTTGTACATATTCGGCTAGAGTTGCTCATGACCGATATGGAGCAGAGTTTGAAATGGTATGGGGTGGGATCACCGTGACTGGTAAAACAGACTTACATGTGTGCCAAGGCAGAGTTACAGGACTGTACTATCGTGACAACGTGCTGGCTCCTCACGTGAAACCTTTTCTCGACCCCATGGTCGTGGATCTATCTTTCAGGACGATAACTCTAGGGCTCATCGGGCACGCGTCGTCACTGAGTACCTTTAACGGCAAAATATTCGGACAATACCATGGGCTGCGACGAGTCCAGACTTAGTTCCCATCGAACACGTATTGGACATCCTCGGGAAACCAGTCTGAAGCCGCGATCCACCTCCAAGGACCCTGTGTGAGCTTGGGGCAGCACTTCAAGAAGAGTGGTGAAGGATCCCTCAGTTAACGATTCGTAGACTAATCGGAAGTATGCGACGACGATGTATTGCCTGCTGTGACAATCGAGGCGGTTAAACACGTTACTGAGGGCTTGTGAAAAATGACGTTGACGCTTAGAAGATTGGTCGCCGTGTCGCTACATAATGACCTAATCGTTGGAATTAATGTGTGTTTCAATTTATGGATATTTGATTGTCCTTTGAATTAAATGCATCTTGGCCAGGTCATGTTTTATTTATTTCCCAATATTCAACCTAAAAGTAAAATGTCCCCTACTTTTTGTGAACAGTATATTTTCTAGTCGTTAAGGGTCATTTATTCTACAACGGAATTTGAAGAAATAGAGGGTCACTGATGAGGCCTAATTGGCCGAAACTAGCAGGTCTCGACCAGAATACTTGTACCCTCCATTGTTTTCAGTTCTGTGTTCTGGCCCTTGTTGTGGCCCTTGCTTCCAGGGGATTACCCTTTTTATAGAACATTTCTTATTTTCCCTAACAACGCATGCTGTCGCTCATTACGAAAACACGCCTATTCAAATACATTGCCACCTTTATCGCCAAAAAAATGAAGATTTTAAGATAAAAAATTACCATATTTTTCTTATTTCTGCTCGAAATATAGATTGTTGGTAGTCGTTAGAACCGCCTCGAGGCGGTTCTAACGACTACCAACAATCTATATTTTGAGCAGAAATAAGAAAAATAAGGTTTACCCCTGCAAACCCCAGTTTTACTATATAAAAGTGGGGTTCGAGGGGGTCAAAATTATATACGCGTGTTTTCTTGATGACTTGTTAGAATCGCGTCATCGCCGAAATTCTACCAAGTAACAAGTACCAAGACATACGTTTTAAACAAGAAATAAGGATGGATTTTTTTCCTTATTTATAGGCCCCCGCCCATCGGGGCTTGAAGAAATTTATGGGCTGCACGATGCTTCCAAGCAGAGCTAAATCCGACCCGCACACGAGTACCGGTAAACCGCTTAGAGGATCTATGCCTGCCAAGGAAAAGCGGTGCGAGTCGGACCGTCCATGCTTATAAACCCTATTAGTTTCATTGGGCGGTAGGTCTTGAGATGTCATTTCATCTCAATGTCGGGTATAAGTCCCACAAAATTGGAAGCAACGTCTCCAAAATGACCTTTACAGTGTTGACGGGGACGTTAAACCTCAAATCAAACGAATTCTAACAAGTAACAAGTACCAAGAACATACGTTTTAAACAAGAAATAAGGATTTTTTTCCTTGTTTATTCTCGTTACTCCTCCGCATGTGTAGCTTTGAGTATCATTTATTTAATTAGAATTTTCAAGAACATAAACGTGACTGGCATAAACATATGAGTCTAATGGATAATCGCTGTTTCTCCCAGAGTAAAGGCCATATCGGGGAAATCGTTTTCATTAATTTATACTGATTTGCTGAACACTAATTATACATATCAGAAATACGTTGTCATAACAAAAACACGCCTGAATAATTTTGACCCCAACATACCCCATCTTTATATGGTAAAACTGGGGTTTAAAGGGGTATACATTTGTTTCATAGTTCTACTCCGAAACATAGAGTGTGGGTACTCGTTAGAACCGCCTCGCCTACTAGGCGGTTCTAACAATTGCCCAAAACCATGTTACGAGCAGAAATATGAAACATATCGGAATTACTATCTTTTTTTGTTCTTTTTTTTTTATTTTTGGTGGCAAAATTTTCAATATATTTGAAACGGCGTGTTTTCGTATTTTTTATTTTATTTATACATAATTTTAAGGGGATAATGCTCTTAGCTATACTAGCTAGTCTACCTTGCAACCCTCTACGAACATATTTACATATTTACAAAGCCATATTAAAAACAAATCATAGCATAATTATATAACATAAAATGGAAGCCAGTTTCAGTCTGTAAAATAGCATCTTGGTTTTAAAAATTAATATAGTAAGCTAATAAAGACATACGGTATACGAGCGCATAAAACCACCAGTCATTAAAAGAAGAGATGATTGAACGTAATATAGTTTCAATCATTAAGATAAGTACAATTTGATTAAAATGTCGGTGCCCACTCACAATATACAACTTGATGAATACGGCAATAAGGTTCAGGTCAACGATTATCTAACTCTTCAATAATATAATGTTATTAATCAAGTAATTTCGTATTGGCCTAGTTACAGGTCCGAGGTCTGCTGTATTGGCACGAGGCCGAAGGCCGAGGCCAATACAGCTGACCGAGGACCTGTAACTGGGCCAATACGAAATTACTTGATTAATGACAATTTTATTAATTGACGCAATTAAAACATGATTTATGATTTTTGAATATTGGTTGGCCTTGTGTAATATAGGATAATCTATTAATAATATAAATTATATTAGATTCGGAATGGCATAGTACACTTGTTACCCCTGTTATGTTTAAGAAATAGATCGGCTCTAACTGTGATTTGTTGAGTAATAAATCACAGTGTGGAGGTCAGTTGTAAAGTAGACAAATCACGAGCGCGTAGCGCGCGTGATTTTTCTACTTACAACTGACCGACAAAGTGTGATATATTACTCAACAAATCACAAACTAGAGCTGATCTATTTCGATTCTAACAGGCTGAAAATCGGCAATAATGCTGTTGAATCTTTCAAAATCTCACAACTTTTCGCCATTGTTAGAAGAAATCCCGCTAAAATTATCGTCTGAAACACATGCATTTATATCCTATTCTAACGTTTTCGATGCGAGAAAATGACGTTACACCGTCTAACGTCAAGGAAATCGACTAGTGACGTCATTAATTTTGCATTTTTCATGACGTCACTCAAAACGCTCTTCCTTACTGTGATTTGTTGTTGAATAAAAAACAGTTTTTTTCCATTGCCTATACAGGCGCGATGTGTTAGAATTCAGCATAATGCATTAGGCTTCATATTTTCCAGTTCTGTGATGTATTCCTTGCTTCCAAATGATAACCCTTTTATAGAACATATTGCAGTCAAAATATAAAGATACCAGTGATCATGACAAATAGATGAGTTTTGATTTGATCTTACACTAAAAAAAAATCAAATTTCCTGTTTCTTACATGCTTCAGAACGGCAATATTTAGCTTCACTAATCGTGTATCTCACCCTCAGAGAAAACTAACTTCGTTTCTGGTCGTTTCGCGACAATTTAGCCGCGTCCAACGTATTTACTGGGTATAATATTGGGTATAAACTGAAAGTTTGCACCTGAAAAATAGCCTAGGATGGCATTTCTATGAATGGTTACTGAAATAATTGAGAGATTAGTTTCCCAAAGTAGGTGCGGACAGATCTAACGTCGCGCGACAAAGTACGGGACGTCAGCGTCGAACATGACGTCATTAACGTCCTCGTGACGTGCGAACGGGCTTAGCGTCAATTCTTATACAGTTTGTTAATTTTCAATCATCTGACAATGAAAAACCTGACTACAGAATAAGATTTCGAGAAAAAGTAGTCCCAAACAGTGAAAAAAAAATGATATTTGTCACTGTTTGAAACAGTGACAATTTCGTTTTCGATTTCACTGTTAAATCTCTATATTTCATTGAAAAGCCTGTAAGCAGAAATGATGTTTTGCTAACTGTTTAAAACTTTCAAGTGAAGTCGTTGATCTCATATCCTTAAGAAGGAAATTCCATAACTTTAATGTTATTTTCAACTAGTTTTAAAAAAAAAAAGATAGCAGAAGAATAGGATATTGTTTAGAAACAAATTTTATCATATGACGTCGTTGATAAGCAGTGGATAACGTCGTGTAATAAAAATCGTATGACCACACGTGTAATAACACTTTGGCGGGATTAAGTAACGTCATGACGACGTCCATGTCAACAATGCATTTTTCGTAGAAAAATTGTCAAATTTAAAGGCGATAAAAGCCAATTTAAAGTAGTCATATGATAAAGAGAATCTTACACTCGTGGTCATTTCATATGATATTTATGAAACTCGCCGAAGGCTCGTTTCATAAATATCATATGAAATGACCACTCGTGTAAGATCCTCTATGTATCTTTCCGTATATCATACAAGCAGAACTACATGTCAATATCTAAAATGTATCATATTTTCAATTAGTAGTACTCAGTTCAACCGTTCAATATATATTAGTCTTTTGGGGCCTTCTGCACAAAAAAAAATAGATTAGAATACTTGAAATACGGTCACGTTGCTTGTTGTTGGTGCTTTTTTCCCATTTTGTGTCTTGATTTAAACGTGTAACATCACGTGGACAAGTCGGTGAAATGAAGACCCCCCCCCCCCCCCCCTAAGCCCCACTTTATATAGAGAAAACTGGGATTTACGATGGTAAACATTAATTTGTTTATTTCTGTTCCAAGACATAGGTTGTGGGTACTCGTTAGAACCGCCTCAATGAGGCGGTTCTAACGAGTACCCACAACCTATGTTTTGAGCATATATAAGAAGAATATCACGAATTTTCATCAGAAAAATAGCCATTTTAGAGATGTGAAAAATGCTCTATGTCGCACGGGTGTGTTATCTTAATGTATACTGCATCGATTCCTGACCATAGTCTTTTTTTTTTGGTGTGTGTGGGGGGGGGGGGGGGGGGGGGGGGCTTTTTATTTAGAGATTTATACTAACAGTATTTACTACGAAATATAATATATACCACTTAGATGGATAATTAATGTGCCCAATTAAAACTGTTTTTTTCTGTCAATCATTGTTAGTTTTATTACGTAATTGCTTGTGGATCCGTAAATGACTGGATGGTGGCCATTTAGTGGGCGTGGTTAGAATGCATTAAAGTTAGCATATTTCCTGGAAGCTTTAGAAGTTAATGTTGGATTTAAACTATGTTAACAATAGTTGAATTTGAATACATTTGTGCTGAGTTAATGTTATTGTTACTGTATCATTTATTTAACAGCAATCTGATAATTATTACGTTGCAATATAAAAGTCACAAGTAAGAGCTTTTTCGTTTAATTTTTATCGATAATTTTAGGTCGATGGTCGGCCCATTGTTTTCTTTGTTTGATTTTAAGTTTAACGTCCCCTTCAGCATTGTAGACTATGGGACTTAAACCCGACATTACGATGAAATGAAATCTCAAGCCCTGCCGCCAGTGGAACCAATAAGGTTTATAAGCATGAATGGTTCGACTCGCACCACCTTTCCTTGGCAGGCGTTAGAACATCAGTGCAGTTTATAAGTATTCATGTGCAGTCGGTTAAAGCTCTGCGTGGAAACATCATGCAGCCAAATCTATTCAAGCCCCCATGGGCGGGGGCAGTCGACCATATTACTAAGCACAAAACCTTTTTCAGTGCTAAAGTCCACATGACTATCACTGATTTGTTGGAAATCCAGGTAACAAGCAACGTTAATTTTATCGTAGTGAGGCCAGCGTGTTGCGAAGTAGTGTCAGCTGTAGAATCTTGGCCCAGTTGTTCAAAGCATCGTTAGCTTAACGAGTGCGTTAGTGGTCATATTATTAACTGTTCTAACAAATTTAATATCTAAATTGTGGGTATTTTTGCTGAAATATTAGCATATTTACCATAATAAATGATCAAAGTTTTAACGATGCGTTAACTAACGACGTCGTTAGTGTTTTAACAACTGGACCCTGGGCTTTATTTCAAAATGCAATGTTGGACATAAATCTCTTCTGCAACAAGATCTATCGGAATCCAAATGGTGACTAAGTATATAAATTCAGAAAAAATATATAATTGCCATGACTTCAGCACCAAATTTCGTAAAATCTTTCTTCGGCGTATAAAGATTGGGTTCAACATAAATGTTATACGACAGACTGTATGCATGGTAGTTAACGGTTGACAACTTTGCTTCCCTCTTTAATTGCGCGCCGGTGGGTCGGGCCTCAGATTCTATGAGGGTTCCAGCGTAAAGGCTTACTGAGAATTAGACAGAATTTAATTTTATGTTATGTTTGTTGGTGCCTAATGCTCTGTCTCTGGACGGGCCCATCGGAGTCTAACTGTTGGTCTTCTTTTGCTCCAGCATTTCATTGGTTACTAGCTGTCGGGTCCTCGCCGTTGTTTCACCTCTGTGGTTGTTTGATTTTCGTGTTCTCGGAGATGAGTTAGGTGGCCTTCATGCGGACTGAACAAATCATTTGTCTAAATCGCGACGGAAGTAAGGACGAGGATTGCAGCTGCGTAAAACCGATTTAAGCCTTCAATCCCCCCCCCCCCCCCCCCCCCCACAGTGGAATTCGTTTCACTGACCGTTCCAAGGCGTTCATTGTTATGGTTTGTCTATGAGTGGGTGTTTCGCTTATATTTTTGTTTTTGGATAGCCAGTTGGTCATTTGGTGGGAGAGACACTGTCCTTTTGGCTTTCCGCTATTAATGTTTCCATTAGGATCTAGTTATTTCATGTTTGTGTTTCTTTCCCTTTGGTGTCACTGCTGGGAGCTTCGGGTTAATCATATCGATTTCTGATCATTGCCTTCACTTCTATTTTGTATCATGCATGGGTTGGGTTTGGTAAACAGTGTAGGTCCAGGTCAGACGCCACAGAACGCGGCGTCTGATGAGGGTTTATACTCAGTCTGGTTACTTAGATTTCAATAATACAGAATGTACTTCAAACTCCATGTGTTACAAAGTAGAAGTAAAACAAAGATCAGGAATTGATAAAATTAACTTACTCCACCCATAAAAGACACCAAAGGGAAAGAAATACAAACATTAAGCGACATTTAAGACCATAATGGGAACCTAAACAAAGGAATGCCATAAGGACAGTTACTTTCCCACAAAATGGCCATATGGCCATCCAAAATAAAAAGACAAAAGTGATACACACAGTAAGTAACAAACAACAACATAAATAAATAAATCGCCACAGAAGAGCCGCCTTGGAACGGTCAGTGGAAGATTTCCACTGGGGTGGGGGGGGGGGGGGCTTAAATCGAATTTACGTGGCCACAATCCCCGCCCTTACTTCCGTCACGATTTAGACAAATGATTTGTTCAGTCCGCATGAAGGCCTCCTAACTCATAAGTGCAACATCTCCGTGAACACAAAAATCAAAGAACCACAGAGGTGAGACAACGGTGAGGACTCAGGAATTGATACAATTAACTTACTCCACCCATAAAAGACACCAAAGGGAAAGAAATACAAACTTATATTCGAGGGTTCTTCAAAAAGATTTGTCACTTGGGTTATATGTCCTAAACGCGCAATTTAATTTTTTTCCCTATTGCAGGCCCTCAAAGCCCCGACCCACCCCCACCCACCCACACACACACACACACACACTGCCGAAACGCATTTTTGTAACCTTCGGATCCAATTTGTAAAAGCTGCTTCGTAGTCTTCTTTAGACCCCATTGAACCCCACTTTTATATAGTGGGGTTTACAGGGGTAAGCATTATTTTTTCTTATTTCTGCTCCAACATATAGATTGTGGGTATTCGTTAGAACCGCCTCGATGAGGCGGTTCTAACGAGTACCCACAATCTATATTTTGAGCAGAAATAAGAAAAATATCGCAATTTTTCATCTGACAGTCTTCATTTTTTGGCGGTAAATTTTGCAATGTATTTGAATAGGCGTGTTTTCGTAATGGGTACCTGTTTGATGCACTGTTAAATCGCGCTGCCGAGTGCACTTCTGGACTTATATGTCTTTCAAGAAATCACTTTAGCCTTGGAAACAAGAACAAGTCGCATGGACTCAGGTCAGGAGAACAGAGAGGTTGATTTACAACCTCGACCTTTTCAGCAGCCAAATACGACCTCGCTACCTCAGACTTGTGAGAGGAGGCAATTTCATTGACCAGGTGCACTCCTGACCAACCTTTGCTTGGACGCTTCTTATTGTAGAACGCCATGACTTTCTTTAGTACAGCATTCTTATAGTATCGCCCAGTGACTGTATGACCAGAAGCACAAGCCACTTGAACCACTGGCACACCAGAATTTAAGAAGATTGCATACAACCTCTTTTTGAAGCTGATGGTTCTCTTGGAATGCAGGGGAGCTATTGATCTTTGCGCTTCCACTGTTTGTTATCAGCTCTTCTCTGTGGCTCAAACACGTGCACCCAGTTTTCGTCATCTTTTAAATCGGGTGTCACAGATTTTTTGTTGTTTTTTCAAGGGCTGTCGTGTGCATTTAAGGAGTTGCTTCTTTTCCTCCCCAGTGAGTAAATGGGGCACCCACCTAACACAAATCTTTCTTAAGCCAATTACTTTGCCAGAATGGTATGCACACTGCCTTCTGATATGACATCTATGCATTTAGCTATCTCTTTCACTCACAGTCGCACATCTTCTTCGACCGCTGCCTTTACAGCAGTGATGGTTCTCTTGGTGATGACAGTCTTGGGCCTACCAACAGGGGCACCATCTTTTACCGACGATTTATCAATTTTAAAAGCTTAGACCCACCGATAAACTGTGCGCTTTGAAATCGCAAGAGGTTCATATATGCCACACAATTCATCAAGTTTCTGACTTGAGCCTATGTCACGGCATTTAATGTAGCTGCGAATGTCAGCCTTTTTGTCCATTTTGCAATGACACTGAGTCTCGTAAATTGGCCAGTGAATATGACTGCATGCATTTCAATTTGACATACCTCGATCATTATACAAGCAATTTGCATGAAATAAACTGTAATCGGTAGCTTCAAGTGCAATGAAGTGTTATCAGAAATGCATACGATAAAACTATAAGTTACAAAACTTTTTGAAGGACCCTCGCATCAGATACATTCAATAATTACAACATTACAGAGTGTTCGTATTTCTTTCAAATCCCACATTATTCAAGATACCGCCCATTATAACATGTTAGAAAACATGTTATAATTTTCTTGTCACATTATGAAAACACGTCAATAAATTACATTGTAATTTTTACCGCTGAAAAAATCGAAAGATTTAGGTTAAAATTGTGATGTTTTTCTTATTTCTGCTTGATATATAGATTGTGGGTACATCGAGGCGGTGGTTCTAACGAGTATCTACAATTTGAATTTTAGAGCAGAAATAAGAAAAGTAAGGTTTGCCCATGTAAACCTCAATTTTACTATTCGAAAAAGGGCTTCAATTGGGGGGGGGCAAAAATATATATAGGCGTGTTTTCGTGGTGTTTTACCGTGACCCAAAGGAATATCCCCGTGCGGGAATTATATACTGCAGGTTATTATTATAAATCAAAGCACTGAGAGTACTGGTGGGTCGATTGTCTCTGTGTGTAGGTAAAGAAAATGGGCCTGAACGAGGACTTAAACTGTTTCGTTTAGTCCTTAATCTCCTTTCCTGAAAGCAAACCGTGTAGACCCTGATCAGACGCTGCGGGTTTAGGCGTTTGACCCTTAAATTCCTATACTGTAAGCAAGCAGTGTAGACCCTGATCAGACGCCGTGTTCTGCGGCGTCTGATCCGGGTCGACACTGTTTGCCAAGCCCAACCCATGAGTCCAGCCCAGATTTTACGGATAACCTTTTCACGCAAACACACTGACCTCACTGCGATAAAATTCTATAAATAATCTGCGTGGATTCCTACGAATCAGTGATAGTCACGTGGACTCCAGCACTAAAAGAGGTTTTGTCCTTTATAACTTTTGGTCGATTGATAAACAATCGACCCAAAAATAGAAGTGAAAGCGATACAACTACCTTACACCTCCCATCCTTTATTCATAAGGGGAAGAAATATTGCATAAAGTAACTTCGTCGTAATTATAACATCCTAAGCGTAAATCCAAAAAGGGCAGATTTTTTTCCACAAGATGGCCAAAATACACACAAGGTCTGACGTGTCGTTCATAACGATAACACATCTGTGCGACATAGTGAATTTTTTCACATCTTCTAAAAGGCCATTTGTCTGAAGAAAATCTGCGATATTTTTCG
This sequence comes from Lucinisca nassula, assembly GCA_963580285.1. NCBI lineage: Eukaryota > Metazoa > Mollusca > Bivalvia > Lucinida > Lucinidae > Lucinisca > Lucinisca nassula. The sequence continues at coordinate 127,458,880 of OY757018.1, read as the reverse complement.
TATGAATACTAAAAACATAGGTTGTGGATGCTCGTTAGAACCGCCTCAATGAGGCGGTTCTAACGAGTACCCACAACCTATGTCTTGGAGAAAAAAATAAGAAAAATAATGTATACCCCCGTAAACCCCAGTTTTATCATTATAAAGTGGTATATAGGGGTCTTCATTTTACGGACTTGTACACTTGATGTAAACCCCTATCGATCGATCGATCAATCAATCAATCTAGTAAGTACAATATCTAATACCCTGGTGTTTTTGCTGAATACAGCCGAGCGGCTTTTGCAAATAGCGGCTTTTGCATTTGCAAAAGCTGCTCATAATGTGTGAGCAAAATTATTAGCACATTTGCCACATTAACGTGATAATAAAGTGTTTAGGTTCCTTTACTTACAACGTCGTTAGTTTTGAACAATTGGCACGTGGTTGCCTGGCTGTGTTCTTTGGACATGTTTTCGTGTATAACTTTCCTTTAACAGTTTTCAAAAGAAGCCATCTAGACTGGCTCCAATCGTTTTTATTTTATATCCATCTTTCTCATTCTATACATTATTCTATCCTGTTCCTCTTTAATCCAATTTCAAGTTACCTTTCCCTGAACAAAAACCTTTTCTTTCTAGCAAAGGGACAGAAGTAAAGCAAAATTCTATAAGCTATGCAAGCTTTATGTCCCTTCCAGAAAAAGAAACAGAAAGAGAGAAGAAGTAAAGGAAGGGTCTGGAGCCAGACTAGAAGCCATCACATGGATCTACTGTTTGCTATTACGCAAACACGCCTATACAAATACATTGCCACCTTTATCGCCGAAAAAATGAAAATTTAAAGGTGAAAAATTGTGATATTGTTCTTATTTCTGCTCCAAATACAGATTGTGGGCACTCGTTAGAACCGCCTCATCGAGGCGATTCTAACGAGTACCCACAATCTATACTTTAGAGCAGAAATAAGAATGCTCCAAATACAGATTGTGGGCACTCGTTAGAACCGCCTCATCGAGGCGGTTCTAACGAGTAACCACAATCTATACTTTAGAGCAGGAATAAGAAAAATAAGGTATACCCCTGGAAACCCCAGTTTTACCATAAAAATGGGGTTCGAGGGGGGTCAAAATTATATACGCGTGTTTTCGGGCTGCAACGGTATATTTTTCGGTCTATCGGGATAAAAAGGAGCTAGGCAATTGGGCCAGTGGAATTTCTATTTGTGAAATGCAGTACTTAATAATAATCATATGAAATGACCACGAAGAATGACTAAAATTTATGAGCCCATGTGGCCTAATGGATAAGAGCGCTGACTCTAATCATTAGGTCTCTCACCGCTGTAATTTGCGCTTATGCCACTTGTGAGAGTTTTTCTCTCCTGGTATTCCGGTTTTCGCCCAACTCTGATAACCGATGTGATGGAAGTAAATGAAATAATCCTGAAACAGCTATAAAACCAAAAAGAAAACCAGACCGTCCAATGCATATTGGCATTTTGGTTTCAATTGGCGACAGGGCTTGCTATGTCATTTCATCTCAATGTTTGGTATAACAGTCTCACAAAATTGGAAGCAAAGTCTCCAAAAGGACCTTAATAGTGTTGACTGGAATATTTAACCTCAATGGATACAAAACAAACATAAATAAAAAAAAACGTATCAATTTAATCGAAAGCTTAGTCCTGAGACAGTTGCTTATAAAACATTACAAAAACACGCATACACAAATACATTGTTACATTTATCGCCGAAAAAAAATGAAAATTTTAAGATGACAAATTGTGATATTTTCTTATTTCTGCTCAAAATTAAATTGAGGGTACTCGTTAGAACCGCCTCATCGAAATATGAACAATAAGGTTTACCCCTGCAAAGCCAAGTTTTACTATATAAAAGTTGGGTTTAATGGGTCAAAATTATATAGGTGTGTTTTCGTGATGTCCTGTCTAGCATCTACAACCAGAAGTCATATCGTTATATTTATGCCAGTATTATATAATTTATTTAAGAAAATCCAGACAGCTTTGGGCTTTTTTCAACAGCCTGTGATGCAAATCTTCATTTGTTGTCTAGAGCATGCTCTGCAAATGGCATATGTATTTGCAAGTAAAGTAAATCTCTGTTTAAATAAATGTATCGCCCACCGACGTACATCATTTTAACCTTTGTCCTGCTAATCCCGGATATGCCTTATCTTTGAAACAATGTAGATCCAGATCAGATGGCTTCTGACGAAGCCATCTGATCAGGATCTACATTGTTTGCCATTCAGATTGTGATTTTGTTGCAATAATTTGCATCAAGTAATCTGATTGGCTGATAATCGGTAGTGGGTGTGGCATATATGAATATTCAGCAGGACAAGGGTTAATAACCAGAGTTTTCCATTGGAATACCTTGTTAAAATATTAGAAACCAATAGAGAATGCAGTTAGGTCATACTTTACAGCGTATCATACGCTATATGCAATAACCCAGTAAGCATTCTACATAAATCTACAGCGGGCCGTTAGTGGCCCGTCAGGGTAGCTGACGGGCCGCTAACGGCCCGCTGTAGATTTATGTAGAATGCTAGCAGGGAAGTCACAGTCTGTACTATCTTTCAGTCGATGGCTGCCGATGTTTATTCTCCAAATTGGCAAATTTGAAAGTAATTCTGCTGTGTACAAAATAGAAGTGAAGGCAATGAACAGGAATCGATACAATTAACCCACAGCTCCCATCAAGTATACAAATGGGAAAGAAGCACAAACAAGAAACAACTAATCCCTAATGGAAACTGCTCATGAACGTGGATGCACTTATCTTCGGGCAGTATACACTTGACTGAAACTATATTTATTGGTTATTGACTTTTATCATATGACGCCGAGCCTGAGAGTGTAATGACGCCAGGAAATAAGTCCCGTAATCCACTTGTGGATTTAATATGCAAATACGTTAGATGCGCCCCGTAATGTTACACGAACGACGTCCTTAACGACGTCGCGTTTACTAATGACGGAATATTGGCATTTCTGTAAACAAATCCTGAATAAAATGCGTTTTTAAATGCCATATGATAAATAGGATCTTGCATCCGTGATCATGTATCAAGAGTCAAGGAGAAGGGATAAAATGCGAGGCGTCGGCGCGAGGCTTCGTCGAAGCCTCGCATTTCTCGCATTTCTCGCATTTCTCCCCTTTCCCTCAACTCGTTTAATAAATTCAATAATAAGTAAGTTTATTCAATTCCAGTAGCCCTGTTGGGCTTTGAGGATATACATCATATATAAGTGACAGACAGTACAGAGTATTACAATACAGTGCATTGCAAACACAAATCACATAATCGAGATACAATGAATATGTAGAACCATATTTGGAAATAATCGTAATACATAACTTGCCTCACTGAGTATACAATATAGCATCCTTTCACGTTAAATATCTTATACATTGTTGATTATGCAAACGACAGAAGAGCATTGGTAATGGATAGAGATGTAAAGAAAGTTTAAGAACGTCGGAGAAAGAGGATAGCTCACATGCATTTACATAACGTAACATAGCACAACATACTCATTATTTACACTCTGGTCTTATGCAACGTCGCATCAACGTTATAAGGTGCCTTCGTCAATATAACATAGGTACAAATAACCAGAGAGAGAGAGAGAGACAGAGACAGAGAAACCAAACGTTTAAATTCAGAGAGAAATACGGTATCAACCCATGTATGCCCGGTGACCGATTTTGGTGACTTTGACAAATAGTACAGACCCAGATCAGACGCCACACAACGCGGCATCTGATCTGAGTCTACACCTTTGCCAACGGTATCTGCATTATTATAACACTACACACAAACATAACAAATCTGACACCCCCACAATTCCAAACCGACCACTCCAAAGCCATCAAGTGGAATATTTCATTGTCATACATAGGTTAATACGGTAAATGATACACCTTTAATATATGTATACAAATACCCAGTTCGTTACACAAAGCACGTGCAACCCGTGCAGATGTTAGTGGGTTACCGTGTCAGCCATTCAGAAAATATTATAACAAATGTTTAGGATATTTTACGACTTGGTGACTATTCCAGGTATAGTGTTTTTATTTATTCATAGAAAGAGAAGTATGCAAATATGCATGCCATCATTCCCCTCTCTCCCAGAAAGTGTAAGGGAGCAGGGAATGTCAAGATGCCAAAACTGTACCTTAACAACGACGACAAAAATGTGTCTTCGCTCGATATCTATGTACATGACCGGAAACACGAGATTTTCTCAAACTCTCATATACAACGCCGCAGTGATCAACATCGAAACAACGTCGGGGCGTTAAGTCGTCAGGACGTTGAATCGGCGCCGGTGCGACGTTATCTCCACGTCATTTGCCTAGTTAGGTTAACATTTTTCTTTATCGCTGTTGACAGCAGGAGTAGATTAGAATATCGAGTTTTGTTAAGATTTAAAAACGGTTTTAAGGAATCTTGTAGCACACACGAGCGACGCATGTGAACTAGTAAGCTTCACTGGCTTCACACATATGTTTACAGTAGAACTTCGATGGCTCGAACACTAATGGCTCGTTTACAGTAGCTGAGTCGAACCCGTCCCTGAGTCCCTATGAAATTTCTATACTTAAGAAATAGTGTGGTGAAAAGTTTGGATATTTTCGTCTTTTATCTTGCATATGAATGCTGTGTGTACTCATTAGAATCGCTTCAATGAGGCGATTCTAACGAGTAGACACAACAAGCATTTATATTATAGAGCACCAAATCTTTCAAATCTTTTATTCACTCTGATTACAAATAAATGTAATAACAAGAGGAGCGATACAAATAAGCAACATTTGGCGGCAAAACATTAAACACATACAAAACAAAACAACCAGAGGGCAACATTGAATTTTACGAGATGAAATCAATACTCTCTCTCTCTCTCTCTCTCTCTCTCTCTCTCTCTCTCTCTCTGTGTGTGTGTGAACACGGACCGCAGGCGCCCGCCCGAACCGCCTCATCGATGCGGTTCTTGCGAGCACCCCCAATCCAGTTCCCAGCGCAGAAACAAGAAAAATAAGGTCTACCCCCTGTAAACCCCAGTTGTACTATATAAAAGTGGGGTTCAAGGGGGTCAAAACCATACAGGCGCGTTCTCGTGATGGGTTATATAATATGATAACGAGAAATAGAACATTATACAAACATACTGTTTCATGGCGGCACAGTGACATAAAGAGAACCGAAAAGAAGTCCCAAGAGAATCCCCTTTACGCCTCCTGGAAGAAGCTCTCAGTGGCTCGAACTCTCCAGTCTCGAACAGATTTTCGTGGTCCCAAAGGTGTTCGAGCCTTTGAAGTTCGACTGTATATGTACTTAGAGAGAGAGAAACCGAGAGAGAAGCAAATATACATGCCAATTTTACCCTTCTCCCTCATATAAGATCCTCTATATATTGTAAAATATTTGTCACCAAATTCTAATGGCGAAAGACGCGCGTCACGAGCGAGTGATTTGATATGAAGTCAATAACCGTTTTATTATGTACCAAAACATTTAATTGTCTACTTAAATCAAGCTTGTTTGGCATAGAAACTATAATCATATTTCCTTAAACTTCAAGTGATTTTAAATGATAAATCATGAAGAACTGTGTTTTATCTAGGGGCAATTGGTCACGGTTCAGAATAATTTATTTCTTAATAAAATAATTTTTGTCCGAATTTCGCACAAATTGGAAATAGTCACGTGAATATTTCGCAACATAAAGCTACTGTGCTCGGCTAGCAAACAATCTACCCAATAATACATATCAATTTACTTTGGAAACAACGAGCACATTGAAGGAATAAACGTGAAGGTAATGAACAGGAATCGATACAATTAGTTCACACCTGCCATCAGAGACATTAATCTGAGGTCAAATTAAACGTTGTCAGTTGCCCCATGAAAGGGTCAGGGACCTTTAACTCGATTCAGAAAATTACGATAACAAATCCGTATAACATAGTACAAAGAGCATTCTGTATGTATTATCTCAAACACGATTATTTTTCTGATGAAAATTTGTGCTACGAGTCTTATTTATATTCAAACATAGGTTATGGATACTCGTTAGAACCGCCTCAGTGAGGCGGTTCTAATGAGTACCAACAACCTATGTCATGGATCAGAAATACGAATCATAATAAATACCCCCGAAAACGCTTTCTGTATATAAAGTGGGATTTTAGTGGGTGTCCTTACACAGACTTGTTAACTTGATGACAAGCCATCATACCAGTACCTTGGTTTTTAAGTTTTTTTTTTTTGTTGTTGTTGTTGTTGTTGTTGTACAACAGAGCCGAAGGCTCCGGGGGAGCTTATAGGATAGACAGTTGTCCGTCGTCGTATGCCGTATGTCGTATTCGTCAGCGTAAACACTTTCGAATGATATCTCCTCTGAAGCCACTGGGCCGATTTGGCCCATGTTTCATTTGTAGTATCCCTGTGCTTTGGGATTAATTTGTGATTTTTATGAAAATCGGCTGTTTAGTTTGGCAATTAAGAGTTGCCATAGCCTTATAACGGGGATAATTAAAAAATGGGATTGCAGATGTTTTGATAAAGCTTTGTACAGAAATGTTCCTTGAGTAAATCTCTCTCAGCCATATGCTTTTATGCCTACATGAGGGTCCTCCAGGTTGTGCCGAGGCCATGCCCCACCCCCTCACTTCATAAAAAGGATATATATATATATATATATATATATATATATATATATATATATATATATATATATATATATATATATATATATATATATATATATATATATCATAGAAACCATTCAGATCCACACACCTAAACCATATATATTCTTGTTCGATATGATATGACGCATTCCGTGACACTAAACTGTGAGTCCCCCTGGATGCGCTGGGGCCATGCCCCACCAGCTCTTTTTAAAAAAACGCCCAGTATCTCGGAAACCTTTCAGATTCCTAAACCTTAAACCATATAATAATATTTATTCTTGTTCTTTATGATAAGACACATTCATTGACACCAATCGTGGGGTCCCCCGGTGTGAGCCGGCGCCTTGCCCCTCCCCTCAACTTCACAAAAAGCATATATATTACAGAAACTGTTCCAAGCCCGCTCCTAAGCCATATATATTCATGTTCCTCATGATACGTTGCATTCAGTGATACCAGCTTGGGGGTCCCCGGGATGCCCAGGCCATGCCCCTCCACTTTACTACATTAAAAGCCAAATATCTCATTCAGATTTGTTTGTTTGATTGAAGGTCTAACGTCCCCGTCAACACTGTAAAGGTCATTTTGGAGACGTTGCTTCCAATTTTGTGGGACTTTTACCCGACATTGAAATGAAATGACATCTCAAGCCCTGTCGCCCAATGAAACCAATAGGGTTTATTAGCATGGACGGTCCGCCTCGCACCGCGGTTCCTGGACAGGCTTAGATCCTCTAAGCGGTTTACCAGTACTAGTGTGCAGGCCGGATCCAGCTCTGCGTGGAAGCATCATGCAGCCAATATATTTCTTCAAGCCCCTATTGGCGGGGCTTAAATATCTCATTCAGATTCTCGACCCTAAATCATATATTTTTTTGTTCCTTATGGTAAGACTAGCTCAGCCACACCAACCTAGGGGTACTTTGTGCTGGGGGCAATGTGCTGGGGCCATGCCCCACCCGTCAACTTCATAAAAGGCCATATATTTCAGAAACCATTCAAATCCCCACCCCATATATGTTCTTGTTCTTTATTATTAGACACATTCAGTCACACCTGCTTCAGGCGTCATGTCTTAGAAACCGGTCAGATTCCCACCCCTAAACCATATATATTCTAAGTCCATTTAGGGACAACATTCTTGGGCTTTCTTTGGATCGACAGGGCATGCCCCAACCCCTCCACTGCTTAAGAGGCCTTATATCTCCTGCCATACAAACCCCCACTGCTAAACCATATACATGTATATTATTATTCCTTATTATAAGACGCATTTAGTGATACCAACCAGGACTCCATTTGGACCATGCCCCACCCCCCTCTCTTTCATAGAAGTCCTAATATTTCAGATACTGAGTCCACGTGGGTGCCATTTGGGCATCGGGGTTCGTTTGGGAGACTTTATAATTCAAACAAACAAAAACAAAACTCTTTGTATGGTGCAGCCTGAGCGTTATTTATTAAACTGCGTAACAGTTTTTTACCTTCGAATCTCCCGTAAAAGTTAATAGGTTTGAAGAAAATGCTTCCTTAATTGTCCATAATTTTCAGTATTTCATTTAGTCGGCCATCAATTCCAGAAAATCGATGATTAATTGAAAGAGGTTCAAGGTGATGCTTTTAACCCATTTTCTTCGGGATACACCAAAAAGGGTCACCGGCAAACAATGCAGGTCCAGTTCAGACGGTGCATCTAATCAGGTCAGGGTATTCACTGTTTGCGAAACTCATTACGAAAACACGTCTATTCAAATAAATTGTAAATTTAATCTCACCCCCGCACATAGGGGCTTGAGAAATATATGGGCTGCACGATGCTTCCACGCAGAGCTGATTCCGGCTCGCACACTAGTACTGGTAAACCGCTTAGAGGATCTAAGCCTGTCCAGGAACCGCGGTGCGAGGCGGACCGTCCATGCTAATAAACCCTATTGGTTTCATTGGGCGACAGGGCTTGAGAAGTCATTTCATCTTAGTGTCGAGTAAAAGTCCCACAAAATTGGAAGCAACGTCTCCAAAATGACCTTTACAGTGTTGACGGGGAAGTTAAACCCTCAAATCAAACAAACAAACAAAATTGTAAATTTTATCGCCTTAAACAACAAATTGTGATATTTTTCTTATTTCTGCTCAAAATATAGATTGTGGGTATTCGTTAGAACCGCCTTATTGAGGCGGTTCTAACGAGTACCCATAATCTATATTTTAGAGCAGGAATAAGAAAAATAAGGTTTACCCATAAAAACCCCAGCTTTGCAATATAAAAGTGGGGTTCAAAAGGGTCAAAATTATATAGGCGTGTTTTCGTGATGTTTAGCCATTTAAAGTCGATTTCTAGAATCAACTCAACCTGGCTCCCAAAAATTTCGCATTACCAGGAATTCTCGTACTACAGAAACTGTGACTCAGCTTATCGATATCCCATATTTGATTGACATCAATTACGGGCCTCCGTGGCCTAGTGGATAAGAGCGCTGACTCTTAGTCATTAGGTCTCTCACCGCCGTAGGTTCGAGCCTCGCTCGGGTCACGTGTGAGACGCCAAGTTCTGCAACGGAAGGTCAGGTGGTTTTTCTCCGGGTACTCCGGTTTTCGCCCACCTATGATTAACGGTCGGCTCGATATGAGTGAAATAATCTTGAAAGGGCCGTAAAACCCAAACCAAAAAAAAAAAAAAAAAAAAACCCAAACCAAAAAAAAAAAAAAAAAATTGACATCAATTAATTCCCTTAGTCCGTAGTTAAGTCAGCGTCGTTTACCTGTGTTGATAGTTGCTATACGGTGTATATATTTATTATGTTACACGATGAGCTTGTATATGCTTAAGTGTTGAATAAAATTTCTGTTCTGTTCTGTTCTGTTCTGATAGTGTGTAATAACAGTTTCACACCTACCGATTTGAATTAGAATTCACAAGCCAATCAATCGAACTCTTGCTTAGTACATATATAATACAGAATAATATTCGTTAATCAGTGCCCCTTAACAAGATCTAAAGAATTAACATTAAACCAATCTAGGACTTGCAAGAGATCGATCACATACCGCAAAAAGGCCATCTGATGATAATTTACTCTTTTTCACTTGACGCGCGGAATGTGCAGTTGCAAAATGAAATGATATCAACATTGAATTTCCTTAAGTTGGGAATGGCTCGTATTACGAAAACACGCCTAAATAAATACATTGCAACCTTGAACGCCGAAAAAATGAAAATTTTAACATGAAAAATTGTGGTATTTTTCTTATTTCTGCTCAAAATATAGATTGTGGATACTCGTTTGAACCGCCTCGACTTAATTTTAGAGCAAAAATAAGAAAAATAAGCTAAACCCCCTGAAACCCCAATTTTTTCTATATAAAAGTTTGGTTTAAAGGGGGTCAAAATTATATAGGCGTGTTTTCGTGATGGATATAATGGATGCACATTCAGGGGAGGCAATTTCTGCAAAAGTATTTTGGTGTCCCATGTAAATAGGAGTCAACTTTTTAAGGAAAGAATTTCTCCTGAGGAGCAAATTCTGTCCTTAAAGAGTAGACTTTTTCCATGGGACAGAGTTTATAGAAAAGCTAACAGGAAGTCCCGAAAGTTGCCTCCGTTTGACAAATGGCGAAAAATCTGCCAGGTGTACCTATCCCCCCTTGTCATATAAATCGCGTCAATAGGAAACATACTTTGCCTAAAACAAAGGAGCAGATCAGCTTGCGCATTTACTTAATCTGATAAGCACCACTGTGTTCGCCGATAGTATCGTGGAATACCTCTTATTCTTATTCACAAAGTCTGAAGACGTTCGCTAGTCGGTGAAGCTAAGCAAGTCCCTTTGTGTCTAACTCAAAAGACAGGTTATCACTTGACGTAGCTTACCTGCTAACTTTGAGCCATAGTTTGTTTCAACACAGCTGACCTGTTCAAACGTTTTACTCTTAGATATTACTACCCCAAAACTCAAGGTATGGAGGTTTCAGCCTCTCCAGAAGAACAGCTATGTTTATTTTAACTTGTCAGTATAAATTTCAATAAATCTCAGCTCACACTGATAACCCACACTAATTGTCTAAACATATGGCAATTAGATATTTCTTAACTGGGACTCAGTCTGCAAAAAATTCATTCATGAAAATTTCAGTTTAAAGACAGCAACAGTGGGCTATTATAATATATTTATTTCATTGTTAAATTTCTTGCATCTATGAGGCAGTTCAAACCAATACATTACCTACGATATTTTAACGACATTAAAGCAAATAAAGTATTCCCCTCTAAACTCCAATTTTCTGCATAAGATTTGGGGTATACGAGGGTGTGGGGGTGGGGGGTGGGGGGGGGGTCGTAACAAATAAATTTTCCTCCTTATATATAGCTGGAGTCCACTTCAAAGTTTAGGGGTGACAGGTTGTGTTTTCTTCATATTTTATTTAGAAAATGGCTTAACTTTTTGCAAGCAGTGTAGGCCATGATCAGACACCCCGTTCTGTGGCATCTGATCTGGGCCTGCCCTGTTTGCCAAATACCCGTTTTGGGGTTTCTGATACAAAATGAACAGATGTGTATACCTTTACTAGCAGAAACATTTCAGTCTGGTACTGCACTGTCTAATTCAAATCCTCTAGCATGCTTGGCTGTAAAATTCTCTGAATAAATCAGAATTAACTAAAAGCAAACATACATGAAGTCAGCAAAAACTTTATAAAGTCCTTATCCTGCTGAATATTTCAATTAGCCACACCAATTCTGAATATCAGACAATCACCTGGCATGATATAATATTTTCTTTCAAATTCACAAGCTGAAAGACAAACAGTGTAGATCCTGATCAGATGGATTCTTCCACCGTCATCTGATCCGGATCCACACTCTTTGCAAAGGCATGACAGGATAAGGTCTAAATTACTCTTATAAAGTTTTTTTATGTTTGTCTAGCATGCTTGGCCATAAATCAGGATTAATTACAATGAGAGTACAACCACATGTTGATAAATTCTACAAGAGCTGTCAAATATTTTATATATTGAGGTGCTCAGTCTGAGCAACTTTTAGTGAGTTTTACCCTGGAGTAGTTTGTTTGTTTTTGTCTTGTTTTATTATTATTATTATTATTATCATTATTATTATTATTATTATTATTATTATTATTATTATTATTATTATTGTTTATGACCCTTTCAAGATTATTTCACCTATATCGGGTCGATCGTACCCGGAGTTGGCCCCCGCCCATCGGGGCATGAAGAAATAGATGGGCTGCATGATGCTTCCACGCAGGGCTGAAACCGACCCGCACACGAGAACTTGTAAAACGCTTAGAGGATCTAAGCCTGCCCAGGCAAGGTGCGAGTTGGATCGTCCATGCTTATAAACCATATTGGTTTTATTGGGCGGCAGGCCTTGAGCTGTCATTTCATCTCAATATCGGGTAAAAGTCCCACAAAATTGGAAGCAACGTCTCCAAAATGACCTATACAGTGTTGACGGGGTCGTTAAACCTCAAATCAAACAAACAAACAAATCGTACCCGGAGAAAAAACACCTGACCTTCCGTTGCAGAATGTGACCGGAGACAGGAACCACAGCGGTGAGAGACCTAATGATTAAGAGTCAGCGCTCTTACCCAGAAGACCACGAAAGCCCAATCTTGGTGAGATAGCTCATAATGAGCTGTCTCATCAGGACTTACACCATTTGCCATTTTGTTAATGGTTAATAACTTAAACATGTTTGTTCTGTTCTGCTCGTGGTTTACACTTATCTAACGTTTTTGATAGGTACTAATGCTACAATGCGAATGTTCTAGAGGCTTAAAACTGACAAAGCACGTTTTGTCTTTGATTACACGTGCAAGGTCATGAGCTGGTAAAAACATGGTGTTGAAATAAGAACTTATCCACTCCCCGTGGAGCCTGCAGCAGATTATGTAATTTTTAAGGAATGTTGACACACAAATCCATGAAATAAAGTACTTAGGCTCTTGTTTATAAGCTAAATCACGTATACCTTTTGGATTCACTATAAGCAAGATGGGATACAGATTTTTCAAAAGTCGAACGAATTTCTCCTGAATCCCATTTGTGTAACATCGTAACTTTGTAGGTTTTATGTGTTGAGTTTATATATAAATAAAAAAAAAGTTTAAACTAAAACATGTATTAACTGGAACAAATGCGCCCGAATATGCATGTGTAATGATGTAAGAACACATTCATCACGAAAATATGGCTATATAATTTTCACCCCCTTGAACCTCACTTTTATATAGTTAAACTAGGGTTTGAAGGGGTATACATTATTTTCCTATTTCTGCTCTAAAATATAGATTGTGGTTACTCGTTAGAACCGCCTCGATGAGGCGGTTCTAACGAGTGCCCATCTAAAATATAGATTGTGGTTACTCGTTAGAACCGCCTCGATGAGGCGGTTCTAACGAGTGCCACAATCTATAATTGAGCAGTAATAAGAAAAACATCACAATTTTTCATCTTAAAATTTTCATTTTTTCGGTTATGTATTTGTCGTATAGGCGTGTTTGCGTAATGTATTGATTATTCGTGGTTAATAATTAAAACCTGTATTAACCCTTATCTTGCTGTTCACGACAACCCCTATCTTTGCAAACAGTGTAGAACAAGATCAGATCGCTTCTGAAGAAGCCATCTGATCAGGATCTACACTGTTTGGCATTCAGTTTATGAATTTGTAGCAATAAATTACATCAAGTAATTTGATTGGTTGATAGACAGAAATGGGTGTGGCTTAAATGAATATTCAGCAAGATAAGGGTTAAATGGAAAATGCGTCTGAATATGCATGTGTAATGATGTAAGAATCCTTTCATCACAAAAACACGGCTATATATTTTTTACCCCCTTGAACCTCACTTTTATATTAAAGTTAAACTAGTGTTTGCAGGAGTATACATTATTTTTCCTATTTCTGCTCAGAAATATAGACTGTGGGTACTCGTTAGAACCGCCTCTTCCACAATCTATGTTTTGAGCAGAAATAATAAAAATATCACAATTTTTCGTCCTAAAATTTGCATTTTTCGCCGGTAAAATTTTTACAATATATTTGTATGGGCGTGTTATCGTAATGATATCACAATTTTTCATCTGAAAATTTGCATTTTTCGGTGGTAAAATTTACAATGTATTTGTATAGGCGTGTTTTCGTAATGTTAGAAACACACAAAAAAACAATAGGGTTGATGGTAGGCTAGAACTTAGAAAACAAAAAAAGTTATTTAGGAAACGCCACGGTCAACCATTTTAGCCATTTCATGCTACAAAGGCGTAAAAAGAAATAGCTGTGTTTCTTCTACATGTGAGCCCCGCCAAGCGAATTTAAGTCTTCGAGCATTCCGTCATGACAAATGTTAACTGCGCATGCTCAGCCATTTAGAGGGCCAGGGATATGGCTTTCTGTCTGAAGATTCCTCTTGATTCAATGCTTGTATGAGCGAGCAGCGAAGGTTCTGGCGAGACTGCGCGGATGCGCAGGCTCGCCTGAAGCTTCGCCGCTCGCATAGGCGATAAGTACCAAAATCGCTTGACGGGGCCCATGTAACATGCTGAAAAATATTTTGGTCGGTAGGTAGGAGAAACTTTGTTTTTAAATTCTATATATTTTCTCCCGAAAAATATCACGGTCGGGCCAGTATTTTTATGGTTTTGTTTCGTAAATGTTTTTTGTAAATAAAATTGTCATGTTGAGACTTGCACTGTGTATCATAATTCATTTTAAATGCTCAAAAAGTCATATATGCAATTTGAAAGGTACTAAATGCCAAAAAACTACAAAAATGTACTTAAAACGCGAAATTACTATGGGGGAATGCAAAGACGACACTGGGTAGGGTCGGAAATTAAAAATGGTACGGTCGGTGTTTTAGTTTCTATTTTGTTCTTTTATTGATAAAAAAAGTGGAGTCGGGGTCTGAAGCAGGGTCGATCAGGTTAGCGGAAACACGGCTATTTTTATAAGGTCTAATGAGAAGATATCAAGGCATTATGTTAGCAAGTCTGTAAAATGAAAGTCCCTCTTAGCCCCACTTCATGCATGGTTGTGTAATCGAAGTGGTAATCGCCCATATATTGAAACCTTGACAAATTCAACATTGTGTAGATAAAATGCGGGTTAATTGTGTCGATTCCTGATCATTGCCTTCATATCTATTTTGCCATTCTACTTCAGCTCTTAGATTTTACGCGTTATGAAAAATCAGCCTCGCTTTATTAAAGCAATTATTATGACAACCATAGTTCATTTTTAACAAATATAAAAATATGAGAAAAGACTATTTTACCTCTCAACATCTGTCATTTTACAGTGATGATAAATACACATTATTGTCAACGTCCATGGGGGTAGACATTATAGAGTTTGCGTTCAACACGGAAGAACAGCCATTAGTTACCCACAACCCATTTGTATACAACAACAAGTAAATACTTTCACAAGAAAGGCTGCCCATAAAATGTAGAAACTTTCACAAAAAAGGCCAACGGGCAGAGCTATGGCACTGAATTGCTATCGCATTTGTACGAGCCCATATTTGCTGTCATATTCTACAGGCTAATACAAAAATATACATCTACAAACTCTCGACCACGACGGATCACTGCCTAACCTATAAGCTCCTCAGGGGCTTTCTGCTCTGGTGAGCTGACAAAAACTTGCCTGCCCGTGAGCAAACTTTAAGGTTAAATCTTCAATTAATCTTCTATAAAGTCTAACTTCTCCATCAGTTTTCAAGCATTTCATTTGAAAGCTATCACAAGCATACAGAAGCTGTACATATGCCTTTTTAAGTATGAAAAAGTCATTTTAGACAATATTACAGCATTTGCAAATTTGACAGTTTAAACGGAATAATTCAGTCGGCAAGATGGCAATTAGAATATTGCCAAAGACAGTTAATTGTATAAAAACACATTTCTGGAATATTACTCTAAACATTCCCATTTAATATGTGCTAAGCGTAGACCTAGCTTTTTGTGAAAACTATAATTGTTACTACAGTAACGGGGTCTGCCGCTTTGTATGTTTCAAAATCAATGCAACATCCTCGGGATATTGTAATGCGTTTCAGAGCAAGTAACTAAAGTTATATAGAGTTTATTTCGATCGATGACGGTGAAATAATTCACAAGTGTTCTAAGGCTTCCGAGTAAAGAACGAGTGAGCGATCGCGAACGAGTTTTTTACACGAAAGCCATAGAACACGACTGAATTATTTCTCCGTAATCAATCAAAACAACAAATTAACTGTTTATTACATTTCCATTCATGTTTTACCTTTGAATTTTCAAATTCAACCATTCTGGTTTCCAACCAAAATAGTTCCAGTCAGGGTATGGATTTCAGGAGGCGTGGTTTAGATTGAAAATCAGTTGCCATCTTGTTTTCATTTTAATGCAAATGTCATGAAATTAAAATTGTATTTTCAAAAAAATAATCGTTTATATTCGTGTTACAGGTTTCCCCTCAAAAACGTCAAATGGTCGCGAAAATTGAAGTCTGATTTCTATGATTTCATCAGATTTTCCGCCAAAAGTCATTGTTGTTACCAACGACGTCAGCAACGTCGCCTAGCAATTATGACGTCAAAACGTTGGAAACGAAGAAATGAATTAATTCACTGTTGATCGATTATCGGGTTTTCTTTCAACGAGAGAAATAGGTAATTCATTGTTAGAAAATGTAATAGAATCTGTTTATCCCGTTTTTTCCTTTTGGCAAGTTACCATTTGACATATATACTGGTGTTACTAATTACCGTTGTATTAAGTGTTCAAGCCGGTATATAAAACAAACTATTCAACTGATTCAGATAAAGTGTGTCTAGATCAACTCTTATTTCATTCCTTCAACGGATACAAACAATATAATTTAAATAATAAATACCAACCAGCCAAATGCTTTATTTTTATAGGCCTATCCCTTCCACCATTTCCAATGTCCAGTGTTACTAATTACCGGTGTATATTTGAACAAATCATGTAGAAAATTATTTGGGTAAAAGGGTCTACATGTGATAAGATTCTGTAATGAAATAGTTATTGGTCTTCAAAATGAAAGCAAGAAGGACCTATTTGAAAGCTTTTTTTCTGTTTCTGCAGCATGTTTTATGAAGTATACCATTTTATTAACTACACATGGCAGAACATACATCATGATTTATGACTACATATAAAAGAAATCATATACCCTGATAACAAGAAATTTCTGTTATAGTTTTGCCTTTTTAGACATAGGGAAAAGTGTCTTTTAAATAATAAAGGAGGAAATTCCGAACGATTATAACGCACGCAATAGCAATTCGGGTTCTAACGGAATACACCGGTAATTAGTATACACCGGTAATAGGTGTATAAGGGATACGTTACGTTCTGCAGGTCATCACGAAAACGTGCTTATATAATTCTGACCCCCTTGAAACCAACTTTTATATGGTCAAACTGGATCTTACAGGGGTAAACCTTATTATTCTTATTTCTGCTCTAAATATAGATTGTGGGTACTCGTAAGAACCGGCTCGATGAGGCGGTTCTAACACGTACCCAAAACGTATATTTTGAGCAGAAATAAGAAAAAAATATCACTATTTTTCATCTTAAAATGTTCGTTTCTCGGAGGTACAATTTACACATATTTGTATAAGCGTGTTTACGTAATGTGACGTCATTATGCTTTATAGATCTGGTTCCGGGTTTCATGTGGCTACTTTCTAACGCCGCTGCATATGCTAAAGTTTAGAGGTAACCTCGTTTTAAAGTCGGGGATGCGGAATAGGAAAAAGTGAGTAGGGTGATACGGCATTGTATTTTCGTGTCGAAAAACTGGTAGAAGACAACTGTTTTTTTTTTCCTGTAGTGTATTACATGCATGTGAGCAGTGTCAAAACTTGTTTTTGTCGATTCCGAAAACACGCCTACTCAGAACATATTTGAACATTTTACCCCTACCCCCTCCAAAAAAATCGGCGAAGCGGTTTTATCGAGTACCCCAAACCATGTTTTAAGCAGAAATAAGACAACTAACTTAAACTCCTGTAAAATAGAGACGAAGGCAATGATCAAGAATGATACAATTACATGTACCCATCACCTCCCATCAGAGACACCAAAAGGAAAGAAACATGACTTAACTAGACCCTAATGAAAACATCACAACAGAAAAGACAAAATAACAGTTATTTTCCCACACAATGGCCAAACGGCTTCCAAAATATATAAGCAATACATGCTTAATAAGAGGAACTATAACAAAACTAACCGCGGCAGAAGAACCGCCTTGGGACGGTCATTAAAAAGTATTCCAATCGATTTTACGTGGCCACAATACTCGCCTTTTGTTCTGTCGTGGGTTAGAAAAATATTTGTTCCGTCCGCATGGAGGCAACATCTCCGAGAACATAAAAATCAAACGATAACGATGAGGACTCGACAGCAAGAAAAAACTGAAATGCTGGAGCAAAAAAAAAAAAAAAATAAATAAATAAATAAATAAAACAGTTGGACTCCGGTGGGCCCAACCAGAGACAGATCATCAGGTTCCAACCGACATTACGTAAACATTTAAGTAACCCTTTACTATTGTGCCGTGCGCCACAGGCGTGCAGTTAAGGAGGGAAGCAAAGTTATCAACCGTGATTGGGTTGACTACATGTACGATGCATGCAGTCTGTCATATGGGCCCCGCCAAGCGATTTTGGTACTTAGGGCCTATGCGAGCAGCGAAGGTTCAGGCGAGCCTGCGCATCCGCGCAGTCTCGCCAGAACCTTCACTGCTCGCTCATACCAGCAGTGAATCAAGAGGAACCTTCAGAGAGAAAGCCATATCCCTGGCCCCTCTGAATGGCTGGGCATGCGCAGTTAAAATTCGTCATGACAGAATGCTAGAAGACCCAAATTCGCTTGGCGGGGCTCATATAATATTTATGTTGTACCCAATCTTATATATCGAAGAACGAATTAACGAAAAAAATGGGCACTGACATCATTGCAAGCATATAAAGTCATCATAAAATCATTACGGTAACACGCCCGTGTGATAAAGTGCATTTTCTCAAATCACAAAAAAGGTAATTTTTCTGATGAAAATTTGTGATTTTTTTCTTATTTATACTCCAAACATAGGTCTTGGGTGCTCGTTAGAACCGCCTCAATGAGGCGGTTCTAACGAGTACCCACAACCTATGTCTTGGAGCAGAAATAAGGAAAATGATGTTTACCCCCGTAAACCCCAGTTTTCTCTATATAAAGTGGGGTTTAGGGGGTCTTTATTTCACGGACTTGTTCACGTGATGTAAGGTTCCGCTGACCGTTCCAAGGCGGTTCTTCTGTCGCGTTTTTTTTGTGGTTTGTCGTTTGGTTTTTGTGTCGCTTATATTATTTTATTTTGGATAGCCTATTGGCCATTTTATGGGAAAGTAACTGTCCTTTTGGCTTTCCACTGTTTTCATTGGGGTCTTTTGTTTCGTATTTATGTTTCTTTCCCTTTGATGTCTCTGATGGGAGCTGTGGGTAAATTGTATCGGGAGCTGTGGGCTAATTGTATCGATTCCTGATCATTGTCTCCACTTCTATTTTCTATAGGCTTTGTTGCAGGAGAGATTTAAGTCCAACCTTGAATTTTGAAACTAAATCAGAATGACAAAAAAAAAAAAAATAACTTAGAAAAGGCTTTTCGTACTTTTCGATACCGATTACCTTGATTAAGAAGTTTAGCAGTCAACAATTTATTGCGAGTGTTGATATCAGTTACATGACTAGACACTCTGGAAAATCGAATTGATGGCTCAATACCGCTATCAAAGGTTACTTCCCGTAATCGAATCTTGACCGCTGGGGGCGCTACGAATGAGTAGTTCCGCTTTTAAGCATAACGCGAAAGCACCTTCTAAGAACCCCTTTAATTCAACCCGGAATATCGACATTGCACACTTCTGACTATGATGTTGTTCCTCGTTTTAGAATTTCCCGCCGTTCACCCCGTCATTTATATTCAGCACGTGCTCTTGTTGCATAAACCAGATACAGCAAACTGCGTGAAAAAAAAGCCAATTACTCTGATATGGAAGCCCCGTTTTCGGATTTGCATTTGAACATTTCAAATGGTTTTGTTTCAACTAAAATTTATGATAAGCGCGATGATTTTGATTTTAATATAGTTAACTTCCCATTTTTAGATTGAGATATTCCTCGTTCGCCAGCTTGCGACGTTTATATTTCGCAGATTATTCGCTTCGCAAGTCATGTCGCTGATTTTAACACTCATAATAAAAGTTAAACTGCTAAACTGCTACATCAGGGATATCGATTTCATAAACTTCGGAAAGTATTTTCTACGTTTTATTGCCGAAACTATAAATTATTTTTTAACTTTAAGGTCGGATTAAATAGACATTTGCTGCAAGGTATGTCGCAGCCTGAGTTTTTTAAGGCATTATATGTGACATAAGAAAATTAAAGGCAAACCTAACTTTTCAGAACAATTTCAGAATATTAATAAACGTTAAAACACATTGGATACAAAATAAATTCTATTCAACAGTCTGCATGCATTGTGTTTGACCCAATCATGGTCACACATTTTGCTTTCCTCTTTAATTGCATGCCAGAACTGTTATGTCTGTTGCTTGGTCCAACGGAGTTCAACTGTTGGTTTTCTTTTCCTCAAGTGTTCCTGTGGCGTTGTGTTCAACACCGGATGGCTCAGTGCGTTTTACTGTCGATTCCTCATCCTTGTGTCAACTTGGCTTTAATTGTGACTTCTTTGTTTACCAAGTTGATTAACTGATGAGTTAGACAATCTTCACGCGGACCAAACAAATACCTAGTTGAACCACACTGAAAGGGTGAGTGTTGGGATCCCCTAAAGTTAACATAAATCCACCAGCAATTTTACTGACCCTTCCAAGTCGGTGCTTTTGCTGTGGTTCCTTCATGTTTTGTGCTGGTGGTTCTGATTCTTCCCTAATCATATATGGGCCCCGTCAAGCGATTTTGGTACTTATCGCCTTTGCGAGCAGCGAAGGTTTAGGCGCGCCTGCGCATCCGCGCAGTCTCGCCAGAACCTTCGCTGCTCGCTCATACAAGCAGTTAATCAAGAGGAACCTTCAGACAGAAAGACATATCTCTGGCCCCTCTGAATGACTGGGC
The DNA here is from genome assembly GCA_963580285.1 of Lucinisca nassula. Lineage (NCBI taxonomy): Eukaryota > Metazoa > Mollusca > Bivalvia > Lucinida > Lucinidae > Lucinisca > Lucinisca nassula. The sequence continues at coordinate 127,438,003 of OY757018.1, read as the reverse complement.
ATGCGCAGTTAAAAATTGTCATGACGGAATGCCCGAAGACACAAATTCGCTTGGCGGGGCTCATATGTTTTTAAGTTGACGATTCTGATTGTTCCCCCTCTTTGATTGTTCTTATCTAGTTACGTTTGTCCTTCCAATTTAATGTTTGTCATGTTGGTGATTCTGATTCTTTTCTCCACTCATGTATATTGCTCCTTTTTAGTTAGATTTGAATATTCTGAGTCACCACCTTTTTTGGGAAAGAGCTGCTGACTCGGTTTACCGCTTGTTCGTTTTGTTTACTGTCATCACTCTATGTTTTGACTTATTTCCCTAGTGATAATGTGGGCAGAATTTAGTATCTGATTGCACCTGTTCCTGCTCGCTTCTCTTTTTAGTTTTTTACCTTATATGGAAATGGTGGCCGTATTGGTCATGACAATGGCCTTATGGGTCCTGTGAAAAAATGTTTTAATTTTCATACCCGCATGACTTTAGGCCAAGGTCAGGAAATGACCTTTGACCTTGAATTTCACGAGTTTTAATGTACTCATTTTGCTAACTGCATTGATCTTTTTTTCATATCACAGGCTACAACAGTTTCTGAACAATACATGGTATTGAACTTTTCCCATACTAAAGCCTATTTGACCAAATTTGACCTTAGTGTAAAATAGGCCAATGTAATCAAGAGGTCATCACCATTTTGGTTATGTGACCAAAGTCGTATTATTTATTTCTTTTTTATTTCCTTGTTCCTAAAAGCTTTCATATGAAATATGTTTACAAATGACCCAGTGGTTCCTGTGGAAAATACGTTTTAATTCTCATATGACCTTGGCCCAAATTCAGAGAATTATCCAGTCATTTAGCTATTTTATATCTTTAATTTTTGCAGCATAAAATTCTAATTTTTCTAAAACTAATACTGACTTGTCAGGTGAGACATGTATCTTAGCGGATTTGGTTGCCACTTTTTGTTATATTTTAAAATTTTGCAAGTCTCGCTAATTTGGACATCTCCTTCCTGATGCCCTGGACTTCCGTGGAGTGTGGGCCATGTTTGCTGCTGTTGGCTCGGTGGGGGACGCATATTAGTCCTGATGTAGGCGTCTCTTGCCTGATGCCTCCAGTTGACCTGTCTCATTATCTGCGTCGGTCGGTGTGTGCTCGGAGGGGGATGTGCTGTGTTTGCCGGGACTTGTCCATCATCCGTTTCGGTTTCAGAACTTTGGGATTGAGAATAAATATCAGAAAGGCCTCTGTGTCACTAAATTTGGTATAGTTACGCCTTAATTAGCTAACTGCATCTACCAATTTTCGTATCACAGGCTGCAATAGTTTCCGAAAAATACACGGTTTTGACTTTCTCCCATACAAAAGTCTATGCGAACCAAATTTGACCTTGGCCTAAAATAGGACAAGGTCATCCAAGGTTCATCATTGGAACAGACTGTGATGGGCCCGAGTTCCCAATGCTATACACCAAGTTTCATGCCGATCGGCCCATTTATTCAGGAGAAGATTTCTGAAGGATTTTTACCTTATATGGGCATGGGTGCCACATCGGCCTTGTGACCAAACTCTTATTTCCTTGTTCCTAAAAGCTTTTATATACAATTTGTTTACAAATGGCACAGTGTTTTCTGAGGAAAATAAGTTTTAATTCTCATATCTGAATAGCCTTGGGACAGTCAAAGTAGAAGTGGAGGCAACGATCATGAATCGATACAATTAACCCACAGCTCCCATCAGAGACACCAAAGGGAAAGAAACACAAACATGAAACAACAGACCCTAATGGAAACATCAATAGCGGAAAGCCAAAAGACCAGTTACTTTCCCACAAAATTGCCAGTAGGCTATCCAAAATAAAATACTTTAAGCGACACAAACACCCAAAGACAAACCATAACAAAAATAAACCGCGACAGAAGAACCGCCTGGGAACGGTCAGCGGAAACGACTTAAATCGATTTTACGTGGCCACAATCTTCCCCTTACTTCCGTCGCGATTAAGAGATATAATTTGTTCAGTCCACATGAAGGCCTCCTAACTCATCAGTGCAACATCTCTGTGAACACAAAAATCAAACAACAGAGATGAAACAACGGTGAGGACTCGACAGCAAGAAACCACTGAAATGCTGGACGAAAGAAAACCAACAGTTAGACTCGGATGGGCCCGACCATGACCTTGACCTTGAATATTCATCTGGTTTCAGCCACTCATTTAGCTAACTGCAGCTACGAATTTTCAGATCACATCTGCAATAGTTTCTGAAAAATACACGGTTTTGACCTTATCCATGCAAAAGTCAACGCGACCAAATTTGACCTTGGCCTAAAATAGGTCAAGGTCATCCGAGGGTAATCATTTGAACAAACGACGATGAGTCCCCAATACTACGTACCAAGTTTCATGCCGATCGGTCCACTAGTTCCAGTGAAGAATATTTTTGAAGGGTTTTTACCTTATATGGGCATGGCGCCAATCTTGGTCACGTGACCTGGACCCCACGAACAAACTTCGATCCCCTAGGTCAGTAGTGCATCAAGTCGTCTACAGAACTTCGGGCAATATTTTGTCCTTTACGAAAACATGCCTATATTAATACATTGTAAACTTTACCGCCGAAAAAAAACGAAAATTTTAAGATAAAAAAATGTGATATTTTTCTTATTTCTGCTCAAAATATAGATTGTGAGTACTCGTTAGAACCGCCTCATCCACAATCTATATTTTAGAGAAAAAAATAAGAAAAATAAGGTTTACCCCTGCAAACCCCAGTTTTACTATATAAAAGTGGGGTTCAAGGGGGTCAAAATTATATAGGAATGTTTTCGTGATGTGAACTCCAAACTGAAATGAAATAATGGTATACAACATAGCAGAAAGGTCTAGTTTCAATACAACGTGTGGCAGTATGTTGTATGTTTCACATAAATCCGTACAATAAGCAAACAGTGCGGACATTGATCGTACATAGATACCAGAAAGTCTAAGCCTTCACTCAGATACAATGAACCAATCAGTGTCGTCAACGAAACCGTTTAAGTCCCCCTTCAGAACCCTTTCTCAAGCCTTCATTAAAAGAAACTGACCGATGAATTGACCAGCCAGAGTTGTCACTATTTTATGATTTTGAATATGGACCGGGACACAGCATTTCCTACAATTTACCTGTGCGCCCAGCGAAGACTCCGATCAGCCTGCGCATCCGCGCAGTCTGATCGGAGTCTTCGTTGTGCGTTCTAAGGATAGCTAAGGGCCCAATGCTGGTTCATGCAACAAGAGAAGTCTCTGGTTAGGCTATATGGATGCGAAGGCTGATCTGATTGTTCTCTGGGCGTACATTTTAATTATAGGAAATGCTGTGCCTCGGCTCATTTATGGACTGTACTCAGATGAAGACTTCTGCGACGTCTTCCTTTGGCATTAGAAGCCTCCGTGGTGTAGTGGTTACGCTACTCGCCTTGTAAACCAGGGATCGCAGGATCGATCCCGGGCTTCTCCAGACTTTCGGATGAGTCTTTAAACCAAGGTCCCGTCTCCGTATCACCTTAGCTGTTGGTGGGACGTAAAACTCAAACACTCACTCACTCACTTCCTTTGGCATGGACCTTTAAAGTTGATGCAATGCCTGAAAGGGAAAGCAGAATTTTCACTGAGGAAATGTCAGACGAATATGTTGACTTAATAAGAGCTTCATTGTCCTGTTGTCTGTCGCTTGTCGTAATTGATGCTCTTGAGAAACGCTAATATAAATATAAGTCGAGTTTCCTATCCTAACGTTTGCTGTTACTAGGGCTGGCTAATCGGAGGTGAAAAGATAATCGATTATCTGTCCTATCATTGCGATCGATAATCTATTAGTAATCGCTAAGGTTTTTGTCATCATTTTACCTGTCTGACTTTCTGTCTGAGCATGACTCTTACCATATGTTGCACTTTACCATATGTATATTTGAACAGACAGGCCTGAGCAAACAGTGTAGACCCAGATGAGACGCCGCATAATGCGGCATCTCATCAGGGTCTGCACTGTTTGCCACTCATCCAGCTATTTTAGGCATAACTTTGGGTAGTAAAATGTACCTATCAAGTAATCGATTAAAAGCAAATCAGAAATGATAATCATTTTTGTGAAAGTTATCGATCGATTAATCGATTATACGATTAATCGTGGCAGCCTTAGCTGTTACATTGATGATTGTCAGCCGATTGTCTTTACATTGATACTCATGAGCAACTCAAATATACAGTCGAGTTCCCTAGGTGCATGTACGATTGCCGTTATTAACCCTTTTTGCATAGCCCCCGCCCATCGGTGCTTGAAGAAATAGATGGACTGCATGATGCTTCCACGCAGAGCTGATACCGACCCGCACACGAGTACTGGTAAACCGTTTAGAGGATCTAAGCCTGCCCAGGCAATGCGGTGCGAGTCGGCCCGCTTAGAAACCCTGTTGGTTTCATTGGGCGGCAGGTCGTGAGATGTCACTTCATCTCAATGTCGGGTAAAAGTCCCACAAAATTGGAGCAGCGTCTCCAAAATGACCTTTACAGTGCTGACGGGGACATTAAACTTCAAATCAAACAAACAAAACCAAATGGAATCTTCCTCATTATATATGGTATGAGTCCATTTCAAAATGTAGGGGTGTCAGGTTGTGTTTCCTTCAAACTTTATTGGCAAAATGGCTGAACGTTTTTAAAAACAGTGTAGGTCCTGATAAGACGCCGCGTTTTGTGGCGTCTGATCTGGGTCTTGACTGTTTGCCAAATACCCGTTTGGGGGTTTGTGGTACTAAATGGGTTAATGCTCTTGAGAAGAGCCCACGAGGCCCTTAATTATGTCTCTCACCGATGTACTTCGAGACACTCTCCGGTCACATTTGATAATCCAAGTTCTGTAGCGGAAGTTCAGGTGGTTTTCTCCGGCTACTCCGTTTTTTCTCTCGACTATGATTAACGATTTTGTTTGTTTGTTCGATTTGAGGCTTTACGTCATCGTCAACACTGTATAGGTAATTTTGGAGACGTTGCTTCCAATTTTGTGGGACTTTAACCCGACATTGAGATGAAACGGGATCTCAAGCCCTGTCGCTCAATGAAAACAATACGGTTATAAGCATGGACAGTCCCGGCAGGTTTAGATCATCTAAGGCATCAGGGGACAGTTAATCGCAGTACTTTTTTGTCCGCGCCACACCAATTTTTTAATCGTTATCGTCAACTCCTGGAGAAAGCGATAACTTCTGTTTTGATTTCAGAGTGCTCCACACATACATGAAATCAAAACAGAATACCAAAGAAAAACTTCTCTGTTTGCATAGGCTGACAGCAGCATCATTTCACTTACCCCACCCACTATTTTTTACATACAAAAAAGCATGACTCCACCTCACTTTGACAGATCCTGTGAATTTACTCCCAAAACACCAGTACTTGGCACCTGTTTAAATGTCATGTACACTCAGTAACATGCAAAGAAATAGACAGAAAAGTATACCATAACCAGTAAACTTTTTCAGGAATCCTCTTTGAAAAACAGCCACTTTTTAGTGCCAAAGCTACCTTCGTGAATTCAGATATGCCGCTGGACCTTGAACTTGCACAGCATCAAGACAGCTGGTCTGTTAGTTTCGTATTCCATTTCATAAAAGTACAGATACTCAGCAAATAAACCCATGTTGGCAAAACATATCCCCATATCACAATTTCTATGAGCAACCATGCCATTATTGACCCTCCTACTGTAATATTTTGAAAAACGTCCACCCTCAAATGCGAAACTGTCCCCTGATGCCTAAGCGGTTTACCAGTACTCGTGTGCGGCCGGTTTCAGCTCTGCTTGGAAGCATCATGCAGCCCTTCTATTCCTTACGCCTCGATGGACGGGGACCGTCTGATTAACGATAGTTTCTAAATAATTGAAGTAATCTTTAAAATGGCAGTAACCCCTCCCCACCCCACTCCGCACACACACACATACACACACGTAAATATATAGTCGTCCACCCGCCTATCGGGACTTTGAGAAATATATAGGGCAGCATGGTGCTTTCAGAGCTGAAATCGACCGTGCATGAGTACTGGTCAAAAAGAAGTGAAGGCAATGGTCGAGAATCGATACAGTTATCGCACACCTCCGTTCAGAGACAACAAAGAACACGATATAACTAAACCCTCATGAAAACATCACACCCGACAAGCTAAAAGGACAGTTACTTTCAGTACACCACTTAAAAGATCTGATCCTGCCGAGGCAAAGTGGTGCGAGTCGGTCCGTTCCTAGGTATAAACCCTAGCGTTTACTTTGGGGGGCAGGGCTTGCGATGTTATATTTAATCTCAATGTCGAATAAAAGTCCCAAAAAATCGGAACCAACGCCTCAAAATCAACCTGAATAGTGCTGACGGGGACGTCAGCGCAAACAGAGCAAAAACGAGCAAATAAACATCCGTTTCCTTTTCGTTGCCTTGTCGAATTACAGCCGATCGATAGCCGTGGGTGATTCTTTTTAAGAGATGGGGCGATTCTTAAATATAGATTGCAGGTACTCGTTAGAACCGCCTCGACCTCGATGAGGCTGTTCTAACGAGAACTCACAATCTATAGCTTGAGCAGAAATAAGAAAAATATCACAATTTTTCATCTTAAAATTTTACTCTTTTTTCCGGCGGTAAAGATTACAATGCATTTGTATAGGCGTGTTTTCGTAATGCATCTCCAAAATAGCTACATTTTTCTTATGCAAATTCGTGATAATTTTCTTATTTATGCTGTAAACATAGGATATGGGTGCTCGTTAGAACCGCCTCACTAAGGCGGTTCTTATGAGTACCCACAAACAATATTTTAGAGCAGAAATAAGGAATATAAAGTTTACCCCTGTAAACCCCAGTTTTACTATATAAAAGTTGGATTAAAGGGGGTCATAATTATAAAGGCAAGTTTTCGCGGTGAGAAACCTTGGCGGCTTTCATGGGTTATCCAAGGATCATAAGATCAAATATTTATATACATACAGTCCAACCTGTATTAAGCACCTCTGGGATATTCAAAAAGTGTTTGCTTAAGGCAGGTGCTTGCTTAACACAGGTGAATTTTAATGCATTTTCCTCTTTCGGGAACTGAATGCCTGCTTGCTTAAGACAGGTTGCTTGCTTAATAGAGGTGGCCACTACGACAGGTTTGATTGTATATATATATATATATATATATATATATATATATATTTCACTTCATGATTTATCATCACGAAAACACGCCTATATAGTTTTGACACCCTTGAACCCCACTTTTACATAGTGAAACTGGGGTTTACAGCGGTAAACCTTATTTTTCTTATTTCTGCTCTAAAATATATATTGTGGGTACTCGTTAGAACCGCCTCAATCTATATTTTGAGCAGAAATAAGAAAAATGTCACAATTTTTCACCTTAAAATCTTCATTTTTTCGGCGATAAAGGTTACAATGTATTGGTATAGGCGTGTTTTCGTAATGTTATAATATATGATACAGCATATCTTATGAGCTATATATATTTTATGTATATGTTTTACATTTGATCTTAAGCCTGAATAAATTTGTATTGTATTGAATCTTTTCAAAGTTCTTGGGTGTTCGAGCCGTTCATTACGCAAAAAACACCTATTCAAACATAATATTGAACATTTTACCACCAAAAATGAAAATTTTCAGATAAAAAATTCTGATAGTTTTCATACATCTGCGACTATGTTTTTAGTAGAAATAGGAAAATAATATATACCCATGTAAACCCCTAGTCCTTTCGGATCATTGATTCCATTACTGAATTTAAAGAAATCGAGGGACACTGATGCGGCCTAATTGGCCGAAACCTAAACTAGATCGTCTGGTCCAGAAAAAAAACCTTATGTTTACTATAGTTTCCAGACTTTGCTTCCAAGGGGAGTGCCCTTTTATAGAACAGTTTACTATATAAAAGTGAGGTAAACCCATTGTATACTAGTAGACTCTTCCATCGCTATATGTTGGACAAGTCCATTGGTCATATAAGGGTGTCGAACTTATATTTCCGTTTGTAATCTACTTTTGACAGAAAAATTTGTTAGCAAACAGTGCAGGCCCTGATCGGACGCCGCGTTCTGCGTTCTGCGGCGTCTGGTCTGGGCCTGTACCGTTTGCCAAGGTACTCCTTTAGGGGTTTCCCGCATACAATGGGATAAAGGTGGTCTGCACTTGTTACTCTTTCTATGAGATTGTTGTGCATTTGACAGGAACTCACTGTACAAAACAATCTCATATTTATAAAACAGAGCACAGAACTTGAGCGCCCGGCCCGCGCACTTCTGAAACCGGCCAAAGCTTTTAGTACTGGTAAACTGCTTAGAATGTATCAGCCCGCTCAGAAAAAATGGTGTGTGTCGAACGTCCCTTAATCTCTAGCAGCGTCACCGGGAAGTAGAGCCTGAGATGCCATTTTATCTCGGTCATGGGTAAAAGTCCCACAAAATCGGATGCAACGTCTCAAAGATGGCATAATTTTTTATGGCGGGGACGCAAATGCCCAACACAAACTGACAAACCCAGCTTTGCCTTTTACAGTTTTGCGGGCTGGCTGTTCATTTGAACGAAAAAGAGCGACAGCTGTGCCTTAAAACATTTTAGGCTTAATATGTGTTTTCAGATGTCTGTTGTTAGACAAGTTCTCCAGGGATTTGCAGTCTGTAAGGATAATATCCGTAATTCTGGAGATAGCATGCACCTCGAAGAACAATTGTGAGATCACAATAAGTGGCTGGAAAGAATAACGATCATCCATGATGATTTCATTGCCATCACGAAAACACGTCTTTATAATTTTGACCCCCTTGAACCCCACTTTTATATAGTAAAACACAAATGACCAGAAAAGGACATAAATTGAAGGATCAAAAACATTAAGGTCAAGAATACGTAAAGGACGTCGCCGCCAAACCTTAATTTTTCTCTGAGATTACTGTCCTAGAGAATGTCCTTATATTATAACATAGTATCAAGCAAGAACTTAACTTTACATCACGAAAACGCGCCTATATAAGTTTCACCCCCTTGAACCCCACTTATATATAGTAAAACTGGGGTTCCTGGGGGTATACCTTATTTTTCTTATTTGTACTCTAAATATAGGTTGCGGGTACTCGTTAGAACCGCCTCAATTAGGCGGTTCTAACGAGTGCCCACAATCTATTTTTGAGCAGAAATAAGAAAAAATATCACAATTTTTCATCATAAAATTTTCATTTTTTCGGCGATAAAGGTGGCAATGTATTTGTATAGGCGTGTTTGCGTAATGAGATTAAAGTAATGAAAAAATCATGTCACTGAGACTGGGAAAGAATAAGGGTCAATCCAAAAGTAACACCGTTTTACACATTTTTTTGCATTGATTGTAATGGGAAATCGCTAAATTTGACATTAATGCGAAAATTAAAGTAGTTTCTGCCCTAGAGATTTTCGACTTACTAAAATAGATTATGTATGTTGACATGTTATGCCAAAACATGAAATAAAAATGGCGGGGAGGGGGGTGGGTGGGGTTCACCGGCTAAACAAGAGAATGAGAGCCGTTTCAAAAGTAACAAGATGTGTTTGTGAAACACGAACATGTCCCCGGGCATGGTCATTTTATTTTTCAAGGTTGGTCACAGTTCAAGGTCAAGGTCACAGGTCAAGATTTTTTCTTTTAAGTAGGTCAAAGATCAAGGTCACGGACAAAAAAGCATGAATGTGAAGCTTTTGTCACAAGGAACATACATGACAAAGATGAAGACTATCTCAAACGGTTCAAAAGTTAATGTCAATGCCATAGGTCATATTTTTTGCATGAATGCAAAGCTCTTGTGAACAATTTTATTTTTTCTTTTAAGTATGTCAAAGGTCAAGGTCACTGGTCATTTTTTGCGTGAATGTAAAGCACTTGTCACAAGGAACATACGTGCCAAATATGAAATCTGTATCTCAAGCGATTTAAAAGTTATGACCAATGTTGTTTTTTTTCTTTTAAGTAGGTCAAAGGTAAAGGTCACAGGTCAATTTTTTCTCGAATGTGAAGCTCTGTCTCAAACGGTTCAAAAGTTATGACCAACGTTAAAGTTGTCCACGTACAAACCAACCAACAATCCAACAAACAGACAGAGCAAAAACAATATGTCCCCGCTATCGCTACCGGAGACATAAAAAAAATGCAGGCAAAACACCTTTCTCGTGAAGATCACAAACATTAAAATAACTGTTTTGCTAGATATGATAATGTCACTCATATACATGATATTTATGCTTATTATCTGCCACAATATGACGAAAGAATGGTGTTATAGTGCAACGTCATTGGATACCAACCAAACGTGTTCATTTTTCACTGTCATGCTAGTTGACTAATAAAATTCTCCAAGTTTTATTGCAAAAACGTAATGCAATGTATTTATTAGTCCAACAAAATTGAAAGCAACGTCTCCAAACTGACCTATACAGTATTGACGGGGGCGTTAAACCTCAAATCAAACAAACAAAATCAACCAAAACCTTTTTTTCTTATTTCTGCTCTAAAATATAGAGTACAGATACTCGTTAGAACTGCCTCCATGATGTGTTCTTATTTGTGCCCCAATCTATATTTTAGGAGAAATGAAAAACAACCGGCCTTTGGGACACTATGCTTGCCAGAGCTCAAGTGGGCACTGCCCAATGGCAGCCCTGTATTTTAACATGACATAATTATAAAGTCTCCAAATCGAACCCCCATACCCAAATGAGCAACCACGTGGACTCAGTATCTGAAATATTAGGCCTTTTACTAGTATGAAGTAGAAGGTGTGGGGCTTGGACCAAATGGTGCCCTAGTTGGTATCACTAAATGCGTCTTATCATAAGAAACAAGAATACATACGGTTAAGCGGCGGGGATCTGTATGGTCTGAGATATCAGGCCTTTTAACCAGTGGACTAGCCGGGGAATGACCTGGACAGCCCAAGATTCTTGTCCCTAAATGTGTTTATCATAAGGACCAGGAATGTATATGGTTTAGGGGCGGAAATCTTAACGGTTTCTGAGATATGAGGCCCTTTTATGAAGTGGAGAGGAGAGGAATGGACCCTGTTTGCTGTGATTGAATGTCTAATAATAAGGAACAGGAATATACGTAATTATGGGTGGGGATTTGAATGGTTTCTGAGATATATGGCCTTTTATGAAGTTTGGTTGTGGGGGAGGGGGGATGGGGAGGGATGGCCACAGCATAAAGATACTCCCACGTTGGTATGATTGAATGAGTCTCATTCATAAGGAACAATAATGTATGTGGTTTAGGGGTGGGGATCTGAACGATTTCCGAGAGATATGGCCTTTTATGAAGTGGAGGGGGTGGGGCATGGCCCCGGAACAACACGGGGTGGCCTCAATGTTTGCCTTAAAGCATAGGGCTGAGAGAAGTTTACACAAGGAACATTTCTTTAAGAGTTTTGTCAAAACATATGCAATGACTTGGCAGTTAATGAATGGAATGGGACATGGCCCCGGCGCATACCGGGGACCCCACGTTGGTATCACTGAATGCGACTTATCGTTAGGAACAAGAATATATATGGTTTAGGGGTGGGTATCTGAATGGTTTCTGAGATATACATATACGGCCTTTATTTGAGTGAAGGGGTGGGGCATAGCCCGGCACTACCTGTGGGACCTCAATGTTGGCATAAAAGCATGTGGCTGAGAGAAGTTTACTCAATGAACATTTATATAAGAGTTTTGTATGATTGTATGAGTCTCATTCATAATGTATGTGGTTTAGGGGTGGGGATCTGAACGATTTCCGAGAGATATGGCCTTTTATGAAGTGGAGGGGGTGGGGCATGGCCCCGGAACAACACGGGGTGGCCTCAATGTTTGCATTTAAGCATAGAGCTGAGAGAAGTTTGCAAAAGGAACATTTCTTTAAGAGTTTTGTCAAACTATCTGCAATGACTTGGCAGTTAGGGAATGGGGCATGGCCCCAGCGCATCCCGGGGACCCCACGTTTGTGTCACTGAATGCGACTTATCATTAGGAACAAGAATATATATCGTTTAGGGATGAGTATCTGATTGGTTTCTGAGATATACATATATGGCCTTTATTTAAGTGAAGGGGTGGGGCATGGCCCGGCACTACCTGTTGGACCTCCATGTTGGCATAAAAGCATGTGGCTGAGAGAAGTTTACTCAATGAACATTTCTATAAAAGTTTTTTCAATATATTTGCAATGACTTGACAGTTAATGCAATTTTTTCCATTTTCCCCATCATAAGTCTATGGAAACTCTAAGTTACCATAGCAACAAAACTAAAGAGCCGATTTTCATCACACACACATCACACACGCACACACACACAGCTTGCAATCACCCAGCCCAAGGATACTACAGATGAAATTTGGGCCCAATCGGCCCAGTGGCTTCAGAGAAGATGTCGTTTGAGTGTGTTGACGACGCCAGACACCATCTGAAAATGTTTATTTTTTTTATTATTTTATTTTTTAGGCGGTAAAATTTACAATGCAGTTGAATAGGCGTGTTTTCGTAATGAAAGAACCTTTAATGACCGTGAAAAACTCATATATTTTTATTAAAAAATTAAAAGAATTTTAAGGGCTCATTTAAAGACTGTTATGGTTTCGATGGTGATGAATGCAATGGGATTTTCAGCACCGTTAATTTCCTGTTAAGATGGAAATTAATTACATTTTAGGTCACTTATTTTCCCATAAATATCAGAATAAAAAACATAATGCTCCTTTAACATGCTATATATTAAACTCATTCTCAGGATTTTTATTGCCACTGGAGAGCATTTTATGAACATGATTTTTGTATGCCATGAATATAACAGGTAAGGTTCTTTTTTTTTTTTTTTTTTTTTTTTTTTTGGTTTTTGCTTTTACGGCCCTTTCAAGATTATTTCACTCATATCGAGCCAATCGTTAATCAGAGGTGCGCGAAAACCGGAGTACCCAGAGAAAAAACACCTGACCTTCGGTTGCACAACTTGGCGTCTCACATGTGACCCAAGCGGGGCTAGAACCCATAGCGGTGAGAGACCTAATGATAAAGAGTCAGCACTCTTATCCACTAGGCGACGGAGGCCCGTTCTTATTAATTTAACCATTTAAAGAGGTGATTATTTTATTTTAATTGTTGTTTCAATGGTGTCATTAACTTAATGCAAATACTATTCGGATTTCATTTTAAGGGTTACTTTAGTGAGGCGAAAATGGGTTATGTAGCGGTTTGATTTCTCAGAGATGTAGCACGGATGAGCTAGAATGCCTTCATGTTGACTGAACAAATAATTTGACATTGTCTAAGCCGTGACAGAAGAAAGGGCGAAGATTATTTTCATGTAAGATCGATTTAAGCTCCCAGTGAAAACTTTTTGCTGACCGTTTCAAAATAGAAGTGAAGGCAATGGTCAGGAATCGATACAATTGACCCACAGCTCCTATCAGAGGCACCAAAGGGAAAGAAGCACAAACATGAAACAACTAGACCATAATGGAAAAGCCAAATGGACAATCAGTTTCCGAAACAAGCAAAAAGAATAAGCGTTACACACACCCAAAGACAAACCACAACAAAAACTAATTACGACAGACGGCTGTTCTTCTGTTATGGTTTATTATTTGTTATAGTTTGTCTTTGGAAGTGTGTATTGCTTGAATCTTTTCCTTCAACAAGTCCGTGAAATGTAGACCCTCCTAAACCCCACTTTATATAGAGAAAACTGCGGTTTACGGGGGTTATCATTATTTTTCTCATTTCTGCTCTAAGACATAGGTTGTTGGTACTCGTTAGAACCGCCTCAATGAGGCGGTTCTAACGAGCACACACAACCTATGTTTTGAGCATTTATAGGAAGAATATCAAGGATTTTCATCAGAAAAGTAGCCATATTGGAGATGCGTAAAATGTACTATGTCGTATGGGTGTGCTATCGTAATGAGCCGTTAGGCCATTTTGTGGGAAAGTAACTGTCCTTTCGGCTACCTACTTGTCATGTTTTCATTACGGTTCAGTTATTTCATGGTCACGTTTCGTTCACTTGAGTGTCTCTGATGGGAGGTTTGAGGAAATTGTATCGATTCCTGGTCACTGCCTTCACATGTATTATGCTAAAACTGTATGGTAAAAAGATATAGGAAGCAATAATGTACTAATGAGTACATTATTGGCAGACTTGATAGCTCAGTGGTTAGCGCGTTCGTCTCATGATCGAGAGATTGTGGGCTCGAATCCAGCCTCCGGATGCAAAGTTTGTCCATGGGCAAGACATGTAATGTCACAGCCCCGTTCGACCCAGGTATAAATGGGTAGCAGTGGTGTAAAAAGTCATTGCCTCTCTCTCGCGCGCCTGAAAATATTCGGAATAAGTGTTTTACAGCGATTCAAATAAGCTGGAAGCTTTTATCGCAATCGAACAAAATTAAACAAGCAAATTCGTTGAATTGATATCCCCGCCGAATGGGTTTTTCGTGTAGAATGGCAAGAAAATATATCTGGCCAAAATTGAGAAAAAATAATTGCGCGTGCATCACGGCAGCATAATAATACATATTTATTTCAAGTTTCATTTAATTCCATGCAATAGTTGCTGAGAAACAGTTCCCGACAAAAAAGTGAGACGACGAAAAATCCAGAATTTCAATCATTTAAGGGGCCATAACTCTGGATGTAAAAAGTAAATCCGAAAAAAAAAATGCGCGTGCATCACCACAGCATAATAATACATATTTATTTCAAGTTTCATTTAATTCCATGCAATAGTTGCTGAGAAACGGTTCCGGACAAAGTGAGACGACGAAAAATCCAGAATTTCGATCATTTAAGGGGCCATAACTCTGGATGTAAAAAGTCAATCCAGAAAAAAATTGCGCCTGCATTACCGCAGCATAATAATACATATTTATTTCACGTTTCATTTAATTCCATGCAATAGTTGCTGAGAAACAGTTCCGGACAAAGTGAGATGACGAAAAAATCCAGAATTTCAATCATTTAAGGGGCCATAACTCTGGATGTAAAAAGTCAATCCGAAAAAAAATTGCGCGTGCATCACTGCAGCATAATAATACATATTTATTTCAATTTTCATTTAATTCCATGCAATAGTTGCTGAGAAACGGTTCCGGACAAAGTGAGACGACGAAAAATCCAGAATTTCAATCATTCAAGGGGCCATAACTCTGGATGTAAAAAGTCAATCCGAAAAAAAATTGCGCGTGCATCACCACAGCATAATAATACATATTTATTTCAAGTTTCATTTAATTCCATGCAATAGTTGCTGAGAAACGGTTCCGGACAAAGTGTGACGGACGGACGGAAGGACGGACGGAAGGATGGACGGACGGACGGACAACGCCAAAACTATATCCCTCCGCCTTCGGCGGGGGATAATTAGTATAAACTAATGAATACATGATTTGATACACCTGCCCTGACAACATAATTATGTTTACTTTATAAATAGCATGTTTTTCTACTATTATACCTGAATGTCATCTCCATACAGTACGATTTATGTAAGTGGGCCAGCTGATCATGGTGAAAACACTGCCAAGACTGAAACATCTCCGTGCACTTAACCTCTCCATTCCTCACTCACTACATAGTAAACCGTTCCAAAGTAGAAGTAAAACAAAGATCAGGAATTGATACAATTAACTTACTCCATCCATAAAAGACACCAAAGGGAAAGAAATACAAACATTAAGCGACCAGACCATAATGGAAACCTAAACAAAGGAAGGCCATATGGACAGTTACTTTCCCACAAAATGGCCATATGGCCATCCAAAATAAAAGACACAAGTGATACACACAGTAAGTAACAAACAACAACATAAATAAATCGCCACAGAAGAGCCGCCTTGGAACGGTCAGTGGAAGATTTCCACTGGGGGGCTTAAATCGATTTTACGTGGCCACAATCCTCGCCCTTACTTCCGTCGCGATTTAGACAAATAATTTGTTCAGTCCGCATGAAGGCCTCCTAACTCATCAGTGCAACATCTCCGTGAACACAGAAATCAAAGAACCACAGAGGTGAGACAACGGTGAGGACTCGACAGCAAGAAACCACTGAAAGGCTGTAATGGTCAATTTTTTTTTTTTTTTTTTTTGTCTGTTTTTTTTTTTTATTATTTTTTGTGTGTGTGTGTGTGTGTGTTTGGCATATATGTATTGCTTATGTCTTTGTTTCATTATTTTTGATAGCCGTTTGGCCATTTTAAGGGAAAGTAACTGTCCTTTATGCTTTACACTTGTGATGTCTTCCTTAGGGTTTAGTTATTTCATGTTCGTGTTTTCCCCCTTTTGTGCCTCTGATGTGGGGTATTGGGTAGTTGTGTCGATTCCTGATCATTGCATTCACTTCTATTGTGTTGACATTACGAAAACACACCTATACAAATATATTGCAACCTTTATGGCCGAAAAATTGAAGGTTTTTAGATGAATAAATTGTAATATTTTTCTTATTTCTGCTTAAAATATAGATTGTGGGTGCTCGTTAGAACCGCCTCATCGAGGCGGTTCTAACGAATACCCACAATCTATATTTTAGAACTGAAATAAGAAAAATAAGGTTCACCCCTGTAAAACAGAAGTAGAGGCAAAGATCAGGAATCGATACAATCTACCCACAGCTCCCATCAGAGACACCAAAGGGAAAGAAATACAAATATGAAACAACATACCCTAATGGAAACATCAATAGCGGAAAGCCAACAGGACAGTTACTTTCCCACAAAATGGCCAATAGGCTATCCAAAACTATATAACACAAACACACAAAGACAAACCATAACAAAAATAAACCGCGACAGAAGAACCGCCTTGGAACGGTCAGCGGAAACGAATTCCACTGGGGGCTTAAATGCATTTTACATGGCCACAATCCTCGCCCTTTCTTCCGTCGCGATTTAGACAAATAATTTGTGCAGTACGCATGAAGGCCTCCTACCTCATCAGTGCAAAATCTCTGTGAACACAAATAATCAAACAACCACAGAGATGAAACAACGGTGGGGACTCGACAGAAGAAACCACTGAAATGCCGGAGCAGTTAGACTCCGATAAAAGTGGGGTTTAAGGGGGTCAGATACATGTATATATTTCTTGCACAAGAGACAAGGAAATCCGTGATTTTACCCTGGTAAGAAATTTATGTTCTGACCCTGGTGCCCCGACCCCAAATCGAATATAATCGCGTTTGTGATAAATGCACTGGTTGGTTACAACCTCATGCGCGGCGTCGCCATGCGTGACGTCACTAAACATTTCTGTTGTGTAACCGAAGTGACAGCGACATTAAAAATTCGCAACAGAAATGGAAGGTATGCAAGAAAAAGAATCCAATATGGGTGTGAGGGGTGGATAGAAAAATCCGTCCCTCTGGATCACTGTCCGGCATCACTCGGCAAGCCTCGTGATGCCGAACAGTGTCCCTCGGGACGGATTTTTCAATCCATCCCTCAAAAGGCGTGCTTACGTGATGTGATAAAGAGGCAAGAGCAAAAGTACACATAACACTAGCTCTCAAATGTATCCAATGATAAATTATGTAAGAAGCTACTGCATTAGACGGATCTGAAAGAAATGTGACGGCTTCATCTTCAGAAAATAAAAATGAGCCCCGCCAAATGAGCCTGTGTCTTCGAGCATTCCGTAATGACAAATTTTAACTGCGCATGCCCAGCCATTCAGAGGGGCCAGAGATATGGCTTTCTGTCTGAAGGTTCCTCTTGATTCACTGTTTGTATGAGCGAGCAGCGAAGGTTCTGGCGAGACTGCGCGGATGCGCAGGCTCGCCTGAACCTTCGCTGCTTGCATAGGCGATAAGTACCAAAATCGCCTGACGGGGCCCAAATGGTCTTTAGACACTTATTTAATGAATATTTATTGAGATTATCGGAAATGCACGGAGGCATAGACATTTCTGTAAGATTATAGCTAATAAAGGTCTCTCTACTGTCTTTCAATGGTAAACATCCAGACTTGGATAATATTGCTGTTGGTTGATTGCTTAACGTTACAGTTAACAGCTCTATGGTCATGTCGAGACAATCAGGTAATCTAGCTGCAAAGACCAACATAGCAGATACAATGCCAATTTCTTTGCCGAAAACTCATCGTGCATCCATCATAAGCTGCCTGCTGATATCAACAGTTTCAAACAGTCATGTCTCTGCAGCCTGTAGTCTAATTTTAACCAAACCTCATCTGTATAATGCCTTTGATAGAGGATGGATGACATATACATTGGAAGGAAGATCTCTATTGAGCTTTGGTTGTTATGGCAGACTAGAATTCTATGGTGACTTAGTATATAAATTTAGAAAAATACATGCCTGTAATGACTTAAGTACCCAATTTCGTAAAATCGTTCGTCGAGATATAAAGATTGGGTACAACATAAATGTTATAAAACAGACTGCATGCATGGTGGTTAACCCAATCACGGTTGGCAACTTTGCTTCCCTCTTTGATTGCACACCGGTGGGTTGGGCTTAAGATTATATGACGGTTCCAGCGTAAAAGCATAAATGGAATTTTATTTTATTTTAGTATTCTTTATATTGGTTGGCGCCTGATTCTTCGTCTTTGGTCGGGCCCCTCGGAGTCTAACTGTTGGCTTTCTTTTGATCCAGCAATTCTGTTGTTGTATGCTGTCGAGTCCTCAATCTTGTTTCGTCTCTGTAGTTTTTTGATTTGTATGTTCTCGGAGATGTTACACTGATGAGTTAGGAAGCCTTCATGCGGACTTAACAAAAATAGTGTATACTGCGACAGTGGTAAGGGCGAGGATTATGGCCATGTAAAATGGATTTAAGCCCCCCAGTGGAATTCTTTCCACTGACCGTTCCAAGGCGGTTCTTCTGTGGCGGTTTATTTATGTTGTTGTTTGTTACTTGTGTGTATCGCTTGTGTCTTTTTATTTTGGATGGCCATTTGGCCTTTTTGTGGGAAAGTAACTGTCCTTATGGCCTTCCTTTGTTTAGGTTTCCATTATGGTCTGGTCGCTTCAAGTTTGTGTTTCTTTCCTTTTGGTGTCTTTGATGGGTAGAGTAAGTTAATTGTATCGATTCCTGATCTTTGTTTTACTTCTACTTTCTATAATTTGTTGGTTCTTCATGAAACGTACAAATAACCAGCATGTACATGTAGCGCAAGTGAGCTAGGGTCTCATATGGTGTGCTTAAATAATTTTGTTAAGCCCTCTTGTTTCTCTATTGTTCTCATCCTCCCGGTACATTTTCAAAATATGAATATAATGTATTTTGCATTTTGCTCATACATGTAGATGATACAACTGGGTCACTTTACAATATATTGTATACAATAGGTATATGTTGTCCAAATAAATGTTCGTCAAAATTTGGCACACTTTACAATCAAGTACTGAAAATAAAAATGCCAAGGTTATGTTTGGAAATATTTATATGTTCAATGAATATGACCGTATTTACGGTTGTTGGGCATAGAACCTGGTCGTCCGGAAGCGTCGCTTCTTGATTCTGGTGGGCTTGTCACCCTTATTGACAAAACATGGTAATATGCTCTTCAAATACATCTTCGTTTTGTTCCCTCACAGAAAGTATTTTGGTTGTCTGTTCTTCACATATCTTACATGAGTGTTCATGTATTATTGAATTTATTAAACGAGTTCAGGAAAAGGGATAAAATGCGAGGCTTTAATAAATCCAATAATATATGAGCACGAATGCAAGATTCTGTTTATCATATGACATTCAAAACGCATTTTATTCATGATTGTTTGATAAAAAGGTCAATATTCCGCCATTAGTAAACGCGACGTCGTTAAGGACGTCGAACATGTAACGTTACGGGGCGTATCTAACTAATTTGCATATTTAATCCACTAGTGGATTATCGAATTTATTACATGGCGTTATTACACTCTCAAACGCGACGTCATATGATAAAGTGGTCTACTAATAATGTTTAACAGCACCATTAAAATTATTGGTTTAAAATGATACTGGAATAGGTTCATGGCCATTAAATAGCCACCCGATAAAATTAAGTTCCAATGAACTTTATCTTGAAAATTAGCTGTTGCTGCAATATCCTATTAACAAATATTGTGTCTTTGTTTCGGCTGGATTAGCCTTAAGATCCATTATTTTCAGTAAAAGTACATCTTGAAGTTCAGTTGCTGACTCAGCAAAAATCAAAGTGCCATCCGCAGTCAGCAAGATATTCAGTTTCAAATAAACTACAATGTCTTCATTACTTATAGACGGATCCAATGTTTTGACACGCGACCTTGTTTACTTGTCACTGCGTATGCGCAAAACTACTTTTCCTTTTGATAACGATCTTTCGTGGTTGGCAAAAGGCCGCTGATTCCATATAAACACATTGTAAATAGGTTTAATATTACGGGCATATTTTAGTTGACTGTTACAGAAAATCGATCGAATTACACTTTAAATGAGTAGATAAATATATTCTAGACTTCATTCCTGCATTTTCCTCATTTTTAGTCATTCGTTTTGTGCATTTTTATTACAAATAATTAAGACCATCCCGCCTCGTTACCTGCCTAATTTTAACAGGTAATTATCATCAAAACATCCTCAAATATTCTAGAAACCAATAATTACTAGCTAAGACATGTCTATTTTAAAAGTTTAAAGGGAAATTTTTTCGTTTCGATTCCAAACAAAATACAATTTTACAGAAAATAGCATCGCATTTACAATGGCGACAAACGGCCAAAAACGTTTTTTGCCCACCACCGGTAAGTCCCGGCAAATAGTATTATTGAGTGATGACGTAGTGTTTGGATGTGTCTATAAGAAAACCATCATAAGCACGGGAAATAATTTCCGTTAGGCAATTCAAGAATATATAGAGGATCTTACATGAGTGTTAATATATTATTGAATTTTTTAAACGAGTTGAGGATTGGGATAAAATGTGAGGCTTCGCCGAGCATTTTATCGCTTTTTATTAAAAATATATGAGCACGAATGCAAGATCCTGTTTTTTTATCATATGCCATTTAAAACGCATTTTATTCAAGATTTGTTAACGCGACGTTATTAAAGACGGCATACCTGTAACGTCACGGGGCGTATCTAACTAATTTGCATATTTGATTCACTAGTGGATTACGGAATTTGTTACGCTACGTCATATGATAATCAAGAATGCAGAACACAAAATCGGAGATAAATTATCATTCTGGAGAAAACGGCACAATAGATATTTTATCTCTTCACCCTTCTAGTACCAAATGGAATCTTCCTCCTTATATATATAACAGGAGTTCATTTCAAAATTTAGGGGTGTCAGGTTGTGTTTTTATCAAAATTTATTTAGAAAATGACTGAACTTTTAGCAAACAGTGGAGGCCCTGATCAGACGCCGCGTTTTTCAGCATCTGATCTGGGCCTGCACTTTTGCCAACTACCCATTGTGGGGTTTCTGGTACCAAATCGGTTAATATATAAAGCTTTAGATTGAAAATGTGATCGGTGGTAATGTAGTTTTTACCAAAGCCAGTTTGCTCTTCAGTCTTCTAAATAGTTGTAAAATAGAAGTGAAGGCAATGATCAGGAATCGATGTGAAATAGAAGTGGAGGCAATGATCAGGAATCGACACAATCAATCCACAGCTCCCATCAGAGGCACCAAAGGGAAAGAAACATGAAACAACAGACCTAATGGAAACATCAATAGCGGAAATCTAAAAGGACAGTCACTTTCCCACAAAAAAGGCCAATAGGCTATCCAAAATAAAATAATATAACCGACATTAACACCCAAAGACAAACCATAACAAAAATAAACCGCGAAAGAAGAACCGCCTTGGAACGGTCAGCGGAAACGAATTCCACACGGGGGCTTCAATCGATTTTACGTGGCCACAATCCTCGCCCTTACTTCCGTCGCGATTGAGTAAGTCTATAAATGTCAGGACTTTATCAACTTTATTATTATATATAGGGGGGATAAATCCCTGTGACCAGTAATTAGCACTAATGTAACCTGAGGTTACCTGAGTAAATTGAATGATTGTGTTAATGCAGATAGAATTTTAGTTTTAGAAGATTTGAAAAATTCAAGCAGAATCAGATCAGAGGCACATGCCTTGTTATCCCCACTCTTTTAAAAAAAAAGCGTTCGGGGATATTGTGAACGCCTCCGTCCGTCGGTCTGTCCGTCCGTCCGTCACGCTATCTCCTCCTTAACCACTGGTCGGAATGTAACCAAGTTTGGTACACAACTTCCTTACATGATGAGGCCGTGCAAAGTCACATTTATTTTTAGCCCCGCCCCCAGGGGCCTTGGGGAGGGATCAAAAGGTCAAATATCAATTAAATTCAATTTCAAAGTCAATTTTATGGATTTTGAAACCAAACTTTGCATAAGTAATGATTAGTGATATATGTAACACATATTGAACGGGATTTTGGCTGGGACCCCTGGGTCATGCCCAAGGGGTCGGACTTGGGGGGTGGGGGGGTGGTCAGGGTCAAAATTCAAATTTTACCGAATAAAGTCATATGGAATATCAAATTGAAGGGGGTGATTAGTAGAAAACAATACAAGTAAAATTTTGACCCTGGGGTCAGATTGGGGAGCTGGGGGAGTGTTCAAAGGGTCAAAATTTAAGTTTTTTGGAACATAGTCATGTGGCATATCAAATTGAAGGGCATGATAAGTAGAATATAATACAGGTAATATTTTGACCCTGGGGTCCAATTAGGGCCCAGGGTGAGGGGTTTTTGGTACTTGGCCCCTCTGTAGAAAGCGTGGGGATTTGCGATGGCGCGCCATCGACAGTATTCTAGTTCAGTTTCAATTTATTCAAACTTTGCGGGCCCATCGGAGTCTGACTGTTGGTTTTCTTTTGCTCCAGCATTTCGGTGGTGTCTTGCTGTCGAGTCATCACCGTTGTTTCATCTCTTAAGTTGTTTGATTCTTGTGTTCTCGGAGATGTTGCTTTGATGACTTAGGAAGCCTTCATGCGGATTGAACAAATTATTTGTCTAAATCACGACGGAAGTAAGAACGAGGATTGCGGCCGCGTAAAATCGATTTAAGCCCCCCCCCCCCCCTCCCCCCCCCCCCAGTGGAATTCGTTTTACTGACCGTTCCAATGCGGTTCTTCTGTCGCGGTTTCTTGTTTGTTATGGTTTGTCTTTGGTTGTGTGTATCACTTGTATTTTTATTTGTTTTGGATAGCCAATTGGTCATTTTGTGGGAAAGTACCTGTCCTTTTGGCTTTCCGCTACTGATGTTTCCATTAGGGCCTGGTTGTGCCTGTCTGTGTTTCTTGCCCTTTGGTGTCTCTGATGGGAGCTGTGGGTTAACTGTATCGATTCCTGATCATTACCTTCACTTCTATTTTGCAAAATAGAAATGATGATAATGATCAGGAATCGATGCAATTACTTTACACCTTCTATCCAAGACATCAAAGTGAAAGAAACACAAACCATAAGCTAGCATCATGATAATAAAATCGTCACAGGCGGAAAGCGAAAAGGACAGTTACTTTCCAACAAATGGACCAGCGGCTATTCAAAATACATGTAATTAAATTTTTAGCAATGTACACACGAAAAGATAAACGTTAACGAAAATAAACCACAACAGAAGAAGCGTCTTGGAAAAGGTCAGTAAAAATAGTATAAGAATCTTAAATGGGTGTGAGGGGTGGATGGAAAAATCTGTCCCAAGGGTCAATGTCCGGCATCACGAGGCTTGCCGAGTGATGCCGGACAGTGATCCCCAGGGACGGATTTTTCCATCACACCTCACGCCCATATAAGATTCTTTTTCTTGCATACCTTCCATTTCTTAGCGCGGATTTTTAATACTGCAGTCACTTCGGTTACCGACGTCCGCCATATTGTGATGACACTGCAGGAATGTTTAGTGACGTCACGTAACATGCTGTGACGTCAAACTTAACGACGGCGCACAAGAGGTCGTAATCAACCAGTGCATTTATCAAACACGCGATTATATTCGATTTTGGGTCGGAACACCAGGATCAGAACATAAATTTCTATCCCAGGGTAAAATCACGGATTTCCTTGTCTGGTGTGCAAGAACTTAATTTCTTTGTGGGGGGTGGGGGTGCTTAAATCGACCATAATCCTCGCTCTTAGTTCTGTCGTAGTTTAAGGGGAATGGGTACACCTTCAGGGGAGGCAACTCCTGCAAAACTATGTTTGTCTCCCATGTCAATAGGGGTCAACTCTTAAAGGAAAGAATTTGCTCCTGAGGAGCAAATTCTTTCCTTTAAGAGTAGACCCCTTTTTCAGTGGGACAGGGCTTACAGAAAAGTGAACAGGAAGTCCCGAAAGTTGTCTCCCTTTGAAAAATGGCGGAAAAATCTGCCAGGTGTTCCCATTCCCCTTAAACAAACATTGTGTTCAGTCCACATGAAGGATTTCTAGCTAATCCGAGAACATAGAAATAAAATGAACACAGAGATTAATCAACGATGAGAACTCGACAACATCAAACAACTGAAATAAAACCAACCGTTGGTCTCCGGTGGGACCGACCAGAGACAGAGCATCTGGCACCAACCGACATTACAAAAATACAATACGGCCCCGCCCATCGGGCTTGAAGAAATAGATGGGCTGCATAATGCTTCCACGCAGAGCTGAAAGCAACCACACGCGAGTGCTGGTAAACCGCTTAGAGGCCCAGGAAAAGCATTTCGAGTTTGACCGTCAATGCTTATAAACCATATTTGTTTGAATGGCCGACAGGGCTTGAGATGCAAACATGTTTAAGTAAGTCTTAAGACTGGAGCCGTCATAGAGTCAGAGGCCCTCCCTACCCGCCGGCGTGCAAGTAAAGAAGGAAGCAAAGTTATCAACCGTGATTTGCTAAACTAACATTGAGGCGGTTCTAACGAGTACCCACAATCTATATTTTAGAATTATAAGTTCAAGCGATGTAAATGGGGTTTGATTGACGTTACTGTAAACCTCAGTTTTACTATATAAAAGTGGGGTTCAAGGGGGTCCAAATTATATTGACATGTTTTCGTGATGTATCGTTTCTGACACGAATTAATTAATTGTACGCCGGTGCGTCAGGCCTCATATTCTATGACGGTTCCAACGTAAAGGCTTATTGAGAATTAGAGATCTAATTCAAGGTAATGTTGGTTGGTGCCTGATGCTCTGTCTCTGGTCGGGCCCATCGGAGTCTAACTGTTGGTTTTCTTTTGCTCCAGCATTTCAGTGGTTCCTTGCTGTCGAGTCCTCACCGTTGTCTCACCTCTGTGGTTCTTTGATTATTTGTGTTCACGGAGATGTTGCACTAATGAGTTAGGAGGCCTTCATGCGGACTGAACAAATTATTTATCTAAATCGCGACGGAAGTAAGGGCGAGGATTGTGGCCACGTAAAATCGATTTAAGCCCCCAGTGGAAGTCTTTCCACTGACCGTTCCAAGGCGGTTCTTCTGTGGCGATTTATTTATGTTGTTGTTTGTTACTTACTGTGTGTATCACTTGTGTCTTTTTATTTTGGATGGCCATATGGCTATTTTTTGGGAAAGTAACTGTCCTTATGGCCTTCCTTTGTTTAGGTTTCCATTATGGTCTTGTCGCTTAATGTTTGTGTTTCTTTCCCTTTGGTGTCTTTGGTGGGTGGAGTTAGTTAATTGTATCGATTCCTGATCTTTGTTTTACTTCTACTTTGAAGTTTTCGTCTTTTTCCCACGCAGATTCGGAAATCAGTTCTGAGATTTCAACAACCGTCAAATCCAATGTTTTTTTTTTAGTTTTACGGCCATTTCAAGATTATTTCACTCATATCGAGCCGATCTTTAATCAGAGGTGGGCGAAAACCGGAGTAACCCAGAGAAAAACCACCTGACCTTCCGTTGCAGAACTTGGCGCCTCACATGTGACCCGAGCGAGGCTCGAACCCACAGCCCCTCAAATCCCATCACGAAAACACGCCTATATAATTTTCACCCCCTTGAACCCCACTTTTATATGGTAAAACTGGGGTTTACATTGGTAAACCTTATTTTTCATAATTCTGCTCTAAAATATAGATTGCGGGTAATCGTTAGAATCGGCTCATCGAGGCGGTTCTAACGAGTACCCACAATCTATATTTGAGAGAAGAAATAAGAAAAAAATATATATTTTTTTTTTTCATCTTAAACTTTCCATTTTTCGGGATAAGGGTCACAATGTATTTGTATAGGCATGTTTTCGTTATGCAATGGCACCCGGGCAGTATCCGTTTCGTCTAGTATACTTGAATGACAATGGAAGAAGAAACTCTGGAACCGGAGGTCTAAACGACAATGTTACGAATGTTGGGTGGTCGTCTAGTAAGCTTAAGACTGTTGGAATGAATAATAGGGACTCCACATTACTTGTACTGCCAGTGTAAAAACAGGCACTTCAGTTTAAATTTATTTGAATTTCTTAAAGAGTACCCACAGTCTCTGTTTTGAACAGAAATATGAAAAATATCCGAATTTTGTATTTCAAAATTTTTAGGGCTAACATTCTCAACATATTTGAAGGGAGCGTGATAACTCAGTGGTTAGTGCCCTTGCCTCTGGTGCTTGAGGTCCCGGCAGCGGCGATAAACTTTCGGTGCCCAAACACGCTCCACTGGCATCATTTGCAGGGATGAATACCATAAAGTGCACCGTCTTTCGGATCGGGCCTCCTGTTCAGGGAGAACCATCCCCTATGCAGGTTAAAGACCCCTACCGTAACTACATGGTTACTGCGTAGGCTTTCATCCTGAAAATCTTGAGTGTACCTAATGTACACCTGCCGAAAATGCCCGCGAGGGATAACAAATCCGTGAAACGAAGACCCCTAAACCCCAGTTTATATAGAGAAAAGTGGAGTTTACGCCGATATACATAATCTGCCTTATTTGTGCTCAAAAACATAGATTGTGGGTACTCGTTAAACCCCCCTCATTGAGGCGGTTCTAACGAGCACCTACAATCTATGTTTAAAGCAGAAAAAAAGAAGTTGTCATTTTTGCCTAATATTTGTCATTTCTGACACCATGTTGGAAGACTTATTTCTCACGGACATGTTTCCTAATGATATGGGTGTTTTCGTAATGGTTATATAAGGGGCCGTAAACTGAGGTTGGATGGGGTGGGGTTTGGGATTGGGGGGCTTGAATGACGTTGTGATTCGGGCAATTCTTGCCGATCAATGTGGCTATACGCCATTTTAAGCAATTCTGTAACATTTTATCTGTCAGAAAATCAAATGAGCACTTCATCATGAGCCTGTGAGATTAAAGAAAATGATTCCTAAGATACGTACATGTAAACGTTTATAATTCTGTTAATTGCTTATTAAATGTTTCAATTAAATAAAAGTGAAAGTTCATCATTCAGTTTCAAAATGATATAAATTAAATTTGAAATTAGTGAAATGACATTTTCTGTTTTAGTTTTGATAAAATTTTAAATTTTGTGAACTGGAAAAGAATGTTTGAAAACCATTGTTCTTTGGCGTCTGATCTGGCGTTTAACCCATGAACGGGACTCTATTTTTGCTGAATAAATAAAGTGAATGAAAACATCTTGAAGTTCCCGATCAGACAAGCTGATCTCACCTTAGTTGTTGGCAAATGCATAACGAAAACACGCCTATATAATTTTGACCCCCTTGAACCCCACTTTTATAAAGTAAAACTTGGGTTTCCGGGGTATACCGGAAATATAGATTGAGGGTACTCGTTAGAACCGCCTCGATGAGGCGGTTCTAACGAGTACCCACAATCTATAATTTAGAGCAGAAATAAGAATCACAATTTTGCATCTTAAATTTTCATTTTTTCGGCGATAAAAGTGGCAATGTATTTGTATAGGCGTGTTTGCGTTATGGCAAGACAAAACACATTTTCATGGCTTTGCTTTTATCTTTATCAATCGACCCAAAGTTACAAAAGCACAAAATCTCTTTCTTCGCGGAAGTCTACGTATCTATCTCTGATTTGGGGCAACCCATGTAACGGTTATTTATCAATAAAATAACGTTATTTTGGATGTCAGCGTTTAGTGTAATGGGGTTATTTATATCCATTTGAGGTCAGCGTTTAGAGCAATGTGGTTCTCTATAGAAACTGGACTGGCATCATGGGAGGGGCTTTGACAAACAGTATAGACCCAGATCAGACGCCACAGAACGCTGCGCCTGATCAGGGTCTACGCTTTTTGTTTACAGTAGAGGAATTAATGGGTTTGATGCCGCAGAATACAGCGTATGAGCAGGATCTTAAACGTTTGCTTACAGTACAGAAAGAAAGGGTTAACGGAACTGTTAACAGTCTCACTAACCGTTTTATTTCGATTTATTTCAAGCATAAAAACATTTATTTCACCTTCAAAGATTTCTAAATGTGGGGCAGATACGGGCCATCATTGCCTAATGGGTAAGAGCTGTAAGAGCTCTGGCTCTAAGTCATTAGGCCAGCCTCTCACCGCAGTGATTCACATCTCGCTCGGACAACATGTGCGACGGCAATTTATTGAACGGAAGGTGAGGTGGTTTTTTCAACGGCTAATCCGTTTTCCTCCGACCTCAAATTAAACAAACAAAAACTGTTTAGCGATCGGCTCAACATTTTTGAAATAATCTTGAAAGGGCCGTGAAACCAAAACAAAGATAAATGTGGGAAATCCAACATTTCAGCATCACACAAATATAATCCTTCTAATATTTGGTCAATCATAAAGTGTGGTTAGAACAGCCTTTATCATGTGATCAAGTCCGTGTAATAAAAACACCAGTCTAAACCAAACTTTTACAGGGATATAAATTATTTTTATTTTTTATTACTGCTCCAAAATAAAGGTTTTGGATACTCGTTAGAACCGCCTCGATGGGCCGCAAACATATGTCGCAAATCTCACGGACGTGTTTTCATAATGTCAATCCGGCGGTTCGAACGACGACCTTGCACTTTATTTAATATATGTAAAGATTTTTTTTTTTCAGAAGTTAGGGTCATGAAAAATTATATCAGAGGGGAGTGTTTTTTTTTTTTTTTTTTTTTTTTTTTTGTCTAATCAAGAACATTGTCACTGCATGTATTATATTGTTACATGCTTTTCTTATTATTTCCTTTCCTAAAAAGTGCATTCTAATCACACTCAGCTTTTTCTGTGCCATTAATATCTGTAATTATTAGCTTAAGGAAACAGCGCAATTCTTAATTATCATAAAAGACTACATTTATAACCTTTGTTCTGAAAACCTGCGTCACTAATGGAATAGAGCAATTTTTCTGTTTTGTAACAGCTAATATGCCATTTCAGCCTGTCAGAAAAGGACAATTAAATCTTTTTAACCTCTCTCTTTTTTTCTATGCAAATTCAGCAGATGACATGTTGTTGGTACTTGTCTTCGAAACAGGATTTGACATCTCATGCAAATTGGATCGATGTAGATGGACACAATTTGCATGAGAGTTCAAATCCTGTTTTCTGGGGAAAATAAGAAAAATACTTCAGAGCGTCGCCGGCTGAAAAACATCCCACCATGCAGAGTGTTGAATTTACATGTGGACACCTTCATTCTGCTAAATACATGTAGATAGTTTCGTCAAAATAATTAATAGGCTGGCATAAAATTTTGATCCACATGGCGGATCCTTATAAACTGTTCCCTTAGGGTAACCACTTCTTAAATAAGTACATTTATTTTGTACTCTACAGTGAAATCAAACAAATGATATTTTCACACTGTGAAAATATATTCACACTGTGAAAATATATTTTCACACTGTGAAAAATAACATGACCTTGTTATTTTCACAGTAGAAGCCCGGCCTACTTGTTCTCGCCAAAATTCGTGTGTTACGAGATGAAACCGAAGCCTACATGTATTTGCTGCTTATGCACGTCTAAATTATTTTAGTAGGTATATAGCAAAGCAGCGCGACTTAGTACTTTAGATGAAATATGACAGGCAAAGTATGTAGCGCAACGCACGAAGCGTGCATATATCATGATATATATTCATTCGCGGCTTGGGGGCAAATTATCACCATACAGTAGGCCGCTATAGGTCTGATTTTCATGAGTCGCTAATCGCCAAATAGTGCCATACATGTATTCACCTTTTTCGCATTATCTGCTAGTTCCTAGTCTGAAGGTTATCAGTGTTGGAAAAACGGGTAACCAGACCACCCTGACCTTGAAAGGTCAGGGGGGTCTGGTTACCCGTTTTTCCAGTATTGACAATGTGCAAGCTGAGAGCCAGCAAATAATGCAAATATGGTGAATATAGTTTTCATGCCATCGCATTGTTGTGGATATTCGTACTGACGGAAGTTATACCATTGATCTACAGGGAAGTTTCATCATGTTTCTCCAAAGGAAATGCAATTGTAACGGAGATCAATTTTCTGCTGAAATTTGCTGCATGGCTAAAATTGTGGCCATATTTCTCACAATTTTATCGAGCTAGCACGGGTATGCATGATTTTCCTGTAGGGCCGATAGATATAAATACCCCAAAAATATCGTTATGTAAACAGCAGGTCAGAAGGTATACTAGTATCCACAATATTGTACCGAGCCAAACGCCGAAGCTTAAATCTATGTTTAATTGTATTTTTCGTATGAACATGCTTGTATGTTTTGGAGGGATTTTCTCAGTAGTATACCCAAACTTTCTGAAGCCTTTTCTGGATTCATTTTAGAAGCCTTCGAGGTGTAGTGAACATGCAACCAGGGTTCGCAGGACCGATCCTTCTTCAGAATTACGAATGAGTCCTTAAACCGAGGTCCCGTCCCCGTATGACCCTAGATGTTGGTGAGGCACAAAACTCGGGAGCTCGCTCATTCTGTATTCATTTAGGCTTTATTAACGTCGGGTCACTTGTTTGACTACCGGTTGTTAGAAAACCTAAGTCCCGTCTCTATATGACATCAGGTGTTGCGGACACCACATCTTCATCACCAGGGCAAACTCTTAGACAATGGCCTGTCGGGTTATCCGTGATGATGAACCGTGATGAATTGGTATTGCAAGCATGTTCATGTTGTGTAGGAAGAATTTTGTTCAGGAAGAATAACGAGTTCATTTTTTGTAACGATGCCGTTTCTGTTTAAGAAATCCGTTTGTGCCTGTATGTACATGTAAATAACGTGATTTTGATTTGCGAGTACTGCATTACTAGGATGATAAGTTTTGGTATTTGGTCGCCACACGTTATAACGGCCTGATCGGCGAAGATGACGTCACCAACGTCGCAAAGACGGTTCTAATGTTACGTCTACCAAATACGGAAATGATTTAGCTTAGCATTGGACGGCAAATAGTGCAGGTCCGTTCATTCTTTTGCTACGGCAAAGTGTGTTCCCTATCAAATGTTGATTCGCGTTGTGTAGAATAGGTACAAATTTTCCTTGTTTAAGTTTCTAGCTGTGGTAATTGTAATTAATTTGTGAATAGCTATATTTATGAGTCGTGTCGCGGAGAAGGATATGAAATTGAGTTTTTGTTATTTTGTTTTCTGTAATTGGCGAATGACCAGGTAGCGCAAAGGTGCAGTCTGCTCAATTGCCACTTACCTGTGCTGATGCAGTGAGCACAAATTTGATGAGTTTTATGCTCAGTTATAGTGAGCATTAGTTGATTTCTGTAGTGCTCAGTAAGGGAGCATAAATTTTGATTATTCTTGTTCCAAGCACTGGGTGCTGAAATTTTGTTGCACAGTCAAGCTGAGTTCTGTTGCGCGGTTATTGTCGCATGCACTTATCAGCGTGTTTGTCTGGTCGGCGCACGCGCAATAACGGTATATGTATGAACATATTCAGACTTCTCCGGCGCAGGGATCATGATGCAGTGTATCCGTTTCGTGGACCGTATTGTAGTGGTTTATCGTTGTTTCCAGGCATTTTATGTTTGGGAGCCGACGTGGTGGAGCGACCTGCTGCTCCCTGGTCTACATGAGCAGGTACTGATTGTGAACGACGGGTCATAGAGTCATTGTTTGTGTTGTTTGTTTCTATATAATTTTCACGTCACCGTCCCGAGCACAAAACGTAGTTGTGCCTTCGGGGCGAGCGCCATGAGATGTTATGGAAACAAATACAGCGTTAAGTGTTGGTATTGTTGTATATAGTTATTGCTAATAATTTATGTCGTGTATATAACATCTTTCTTGTGCCTTGCCCCACAGTTGCCCGTTCACTTTTCAGAGATTACCCTCGGTCGTCTTGTCAGCATGTGGGTTTGCGGGACACCGTAGCCCTACATGTAACATCGTGTGAGTCCCGCCAAGCGAATTTGTGTCTTCGAGCACTCCGTCATTACAAATTTTAACTGCGCATGCCCAGCCATTCAGAGGGGCCAGGGATATGGCTTTCTGTCTGAAGGTTCCTCTTGATTCACTGCTTATATGAGCGAGCATCGAAGGTTCTGGCGAGACTGCGCGGATGCACAGGCTCGCCTGAACCTTCGCTGCTCGCATAGGTGATAAGTACCAAAATCGCCATGTTATCGATAAAATAATTCTGTAAAGTACCTAAAAAACACTCTTTGAACTGTAAAAATGCTGATGGCAAAATGGCGATCTATTTATGTTTTGAAACTGACAGTTGTGACGTCATAGCCAGGTCAAAATTGTGACGTAGATACGATTGATCAATTGCCGTCAATATCTGCATGAAATTATAAAATAAGAAGAAAATTTCCTTTTTTATTCGGCGGATACAAAAAATATTTCAACTCGTATGTTGAAAACATCCGAATTCTCGTGAAAATTTGGATTTTTTTCAACACACACGATGAAATATTTTTGGTATCTACCTCAAAAAAGTAAATATCCTCTATGTACATGTATCTGAATACGTCTACACGGGTTTAAAGGATTAAACTATGGCATTTCTCCTGGACATCGAGACATGTCGATTACAGCATCTCCATTAAACATAAACATAAAAGGCATTATATATTACCCTTAACCCTTCTTATGCTGAATATTCAGTTTAGCCACACCCATTTCTGACTTTGAACCAATCAGATAACTTGATGTAATTTATTCTTACAAATTCATAAATTGGATGTCAAACAGTGTAGATCCTGATCAGATGGCTTCTTCCGAAGCCATCTGATCTGGATCTACACTGTTTGCAAAGATAGGGGGTTGTCGTGAACAGCAAGATAAGGGTTAAGACTTTTACCCAAAGTGAAATGAAATGACATCTCAAGCCCTACCCCCAAAAGAAATCGCTATGAAACGGTTCTAGCGAGTACATAATACATCTGTTTCGCACGGACATAAAAACAATAGCACTTAGTTTTACATGAAAAACAAAAGAGTTCCGGAACAACGAATGAAGACATTAAACGTACATCAAACGATTTTGTCATCGTTATGTAAGCTGGGGTCAGTTGTTCAAAACTAACGACGTCGTTAGTTAACGTATCGTTGAAACATTGATCATGTATTATGGCAAATATGCTAATACTTTTGCTGAAAAAAAGCTGTTCACGTTTTTTCCAGCAAAAATACCACACTTTTAAATATCAAACTTGCTAAAACAGTTACCAATATGACCACTAACGAGCTCGTTAAGCTAACGATGCTTTGAACAACTGGCCCCTGGCCATCAAAGGATACACAAATTTAAAGGCTTGGGTCTAGTTGCACACTAAGTTAGACTGTCAACAAAAGTTGAAATCCTGCCATCAAGATGACAAACTTAGAAATCATTCATTTTGGAAACCATTTACAGTCAGTCCAAAACACTTTAGGTCACAGTTAATTATTTCGGTGGTAGGGCTTGAGGTGTCTTTGTATCTCAATATAAATAAAAGCACAACACAATCGGAAGCAACGTCTCCAAAATGACTTAAATAGTATTAAACGAGACGTTAAATTGAAGTGAAAGCAATGCTCAGGAATCAATACAATTAACCCATAGCTCCTATCAGAGACACCAAAGGGAAAGAAACACAAACACGAAACAACCAGACCCTAATGGAAAAAACAATAGCGGAAAGCCAAAAGGACAATTACTTTCCCACAAAATGGCCAGTTGGCAATTAAAAAACAAAGAAAATATAAGCGATATACACACTCAAAGACAATCCATAACAAAAATACCAGAAACCTTATCACAAACAAGACACCTGAAATAATTTTATAAAATTCAACGAAAAAGAACGACCTGGTCGTACTAAGTACAGGGGTTATAAAGCTTTTTAATACTCAACTCAATTTGGCAAAAATGTACAGTAAAACTTCGATGGCTCGAACACCGATAGCTCGTTTACCATGGATGTGTTTAACCCATTCTTGAGCCCCTAGCGAAATTCTCTACATAAGAAATAGTGGGGGATAATTAAGGGGATTTTAGTCTTTTATCTTGCAAATGTATGCTGTGTGTACTCATTAGAATCGCCTCGATGAGGCGATTCTTATGAGAACACACAGCATACACATATTAATACAGACCACCGAAAAGATATCCACAATTATCTTCATTATGCCTCCTGGTATGGCACTAATAGTAACCCTCTGTGGCTCGAACTACCGCTGTCGCGAACAAATTTTCATGGTCCCAAAGAGGTTTGAGCCATCGTAGTTTGACTGTATAATACTTATAAAAATGAAAATCAAATTAAGAAAAAGGCTATTTTCCTTTTCATTTTGGAAAACAAATACTAGTCCAGCGCACATATTTTAAAATGTCAACAACTGTTGGTATTTTCAAATTTGTGTGCAGACAAATGCAATGCTCAAGTGAATCGAGCATTACAATTGTATAACGTCGGGGCCAGCATTCAAATCGAAGATCATGCGACTTACATGTATCGTTTTTTCTCTTCAAAGGTCGTGTATACCAAATTCACACTTCTCTGAGAAACACCTAAAAACAGTGTTTGGTGTTGGTCTGAGAAATATCCGTTTTAACGCAGTAAAACATAAGCGCCTTACCAACGTTTTATATTTAAGACCGCCACCACATTTTTCTGCATGATTGCTGATCACAACTTTTCGAACGACCCTTATTCCTTTACATACTCAACCATAACGCTTGCATGGTGTTTTCGAGTACGGTATACCCACAACGGACATCAGCTCTCTAAGAGATACTGAAAGAAGACCGGAAGCTTCCAAAATTAGCTTAAGCGTCTGTTTGGCTTGTTTTTAAGACGGTGCATTGGCTATACCAACGAAGCGCGACCACAATGAGGACACTCTGAAAATACAAAAAAAATGAGAGAGGAAATTGGATGAGAGAAAGAAATGGGGGAAACTGGGTTAAAACAGCCATGCGCTTGTTTGAGCTTAGGGTGCCTCTGTATCATGACCTATGACGTCATCAGGCAGGACATTCTGTTTCCGTAGGACAATACCGACCGGCACAAACGCTTAGGTTGTGGGGTGAAATGATCTCCCCTATCCCGCTTTCAATCACGATTACAAAAATGTCTGGCCGTTTCAATCATATAAGAGACAATTGTATGAACAGATCAAATGTTTTTAATCTGCTATCTTATCCTTTGTATTTTTGCTCAGAACATATATACAAATAACATGTTAACTGTAAATTATGGATATCGTTTTTTTGGCAAAAAAAAAATAATAATTTTTAAACATACACATGTATCTTAAATTTCATTAAGAAATGCTATTTATGGATCCCTGGAAAAATAGAGGATCTTACACAAGTGGTCAAATCATGTAAAATTTATGAAACGCGCGTTTCATAAATTTTATATGAAGTGATCACGAGTGTAAGATTTTGTTCATCATATTACGATACTAAATCGGGTTTTATTGCCGGTTGTTTTAGGAGAAAACATTGGGTTCTTATGGACGGTGTCACGACATGTGTCATTACATGTGTGGTCATATTATTTTTATGACAGCGATGTTATATGAAATGGATTTTTCTTGTTAAGATATTCTATCTTAATGGATCTTATTATGCGACATCTAAATGACAGTTAAAAAAACAAGCATCACGAAAACATGCCTATATAATTTTGACCCCCTTGAACCCCACTTTTATATAGTAAAACTGGCGTTTCCGGGGTATACCTTATTTTTCTTATTTCTGCTCTAAAATATAGATTGTGGGTACTCGTTAGAACTGCCTCAATAAGGCGGTTCTAACGAGTGCCCACAATCTATATTTGGAGCATAAATAAGAAAAATATCACAATTTTTCATCATAAAATTTTCATTTTTTCAGCGATAAAGGTGACAATGTATTTGTATAGGCGTGTTTGCGTTATGAACTCATTGGTCCGTTTAACAACAATTTCTAATGGCAGTATCAAAATGTGTTTCGATGAGGATTTACAACAGGGCAACCGGCAAGTTAGCAGTACGCCATATCCCGCCGGTTCATTAAAGAGCAGATACATCAAAAGACACTGACGCGCCACACAGCAATTGGTGTTAAAAGAGACAAGTTTGTCAAAGTAACGGTAATCAATACTTAACATCACCATCCAATACCGGTTAACCCACAGGAGAGGGCGGAGCTAAGCGATTGTCAAAATCTACTGCTTCGCGCTCCATATTTAATATTGTTTGGACGTCACGGGGTCATGTAAAAAAATCAATAACCAGTTAGCGTATATTCGCCGTGAGGAGCTTGGCAAGCAATGGAGACTCAGATCAGGCGCCACAGAACGCGGCGTCAAAGTACATCCAAAAAGCGCGGATTTTTAA
Source organism: Lucinisca nassula (assembly GCA_963580285.1). Lineage (NCBI taxonomy): Eukaryota > Metazoa > Mollusca > Bivalvia > Lucinida > Lucinidae > Lucinisca > Lucinisca nassula. The sequence goes on along the minus strand of OY757018.1, from coordinate 127,401,247 downwards.
TGTCATAGGCTACTCTACATGTCATTCTATCGGCGTCTGATCGGGGTCTACACTGTTTACATAAAAAGTGGAATCTAGGGCTTGAACGAAAGTTTGGATCTCAGTCCGGGACTATTTTCCCAGCCTACACCCGGTGGCAGTCGGGGACGCTTCCCCTTTGCGGCGTTCGCCTTTGTCGTCCGCTCGCGACTGCCGACGACTGTCCGGTCTGATTACATACATGTGCATACCTTTATCTATAATCTTGATTTAGGTTTGCTACGTCCTAGCGCTTCTTCTTCTTCTTATCATACTAGAGAAAATTACTATTACCTAATATTTTAAATTAACCCTGCTTTCACAAAATAACTTTGTACACAATGGTTCTAACGTGTATCCACGATCTGTGTCGGATATCAGTTTTTCATCGGAAAATATTCGTTCTTTACGGCGGTAGGGTTTGCAGTGTATTTGTATGGGCGTGTACTCGTAATGAATGTATCTGTTTACACCTGTGTATTGGCTGGTTAAGAGAGAGAGAGAGAGAGAGAGAGAGAGAGAGAGAGAGAGAGAGAGAGAGAGAGAGAGAGAGAGAGAGAGAGAGAGACGCATCTATAATATTTTATTACACTTACCACTCTGGAGTGAACATAATATCCCATTCATATTTTTCTTTAGCGTGTTGGCCACACGTCTGACTACACATGCTCGTGCAGAACATGCTTTGTAACGGCCCATTTATTTTTCACACGTTTCATGCTCTATGATTTTTTGAATGGAACATAGTTTACTGCATACGGACCAGTCTGAGCAAAACTTGCCGTTCTTGATAAAAAAAAAACCTAGCTTTGCATATAGTGCAGATCCAGACCAGATGGCTTCTGAGTCTGATCGGGATCTGCACTGTTTGAAATTACATAAGCTATCTGATTGGTTTAAAGTCAGGAAAGGGTGTGGTCGGATAAATAAAATAAATAATATTAATAAATGATGAAAAAATTTGTTACATGAAACAGTATGTTTGCACAACGTAATAAGTTTGTTGCATGAAACAGTATGTTTGCACAACGTTTTGCTCCTCTTTATCCTATTGTATAACCCATCGCGACAACGCGCCTGTATGGTTTTGACCTCCTTGAACCCCACTTTTACACAGTAAAACTGGAGTTTACAGAGGATAAACCTTATTTTTCTTGTTTCTGCTCTGGGACTGGATTGGGGGTGCTCGTTAGAGCCGCATCGATAAGGCGGTTCGTGCGGGCACCCGCGGTCTATGTTTTGGGCAGAGATTGGAAAATTGTTTCCAATTTCTTTTGTTCGGCGATAGGATTTGCAGTGCATTTGTATAGGCGTGTTTTCGCGATGCTGAGAGAAATAAATTTGATTTGATTTTTGTTGATTGACAAATTCGAAGCACACAATGCCATAGATTCGGTGCTGTTTCAGCGTCGCGTGCTCAAAACACAGAGAGAGAGAGAGAGAGAGAGAGAGAGAGAGAGAGAGAGAGAGAGAGAGAGAGAGAGAGAGAGAGAGAGAGAGAGAGAGAGAGTAAGTACTGATTTCATCTCGTAAAATTTAATGTTGCCCTCTGGTTGTTTTGTTTTGTTTGTGTTTTATTTATTTATTTATTTTATTTTATTTTTTTTTTTGACTTATACTTTGCCGCCGAACGTTGCATATTTGTATCGCTCCTCTTGTTATTACATTTATTTGTAATCAGAGTGAATAAAAGATTTGATTGATTTGAATGTATTTTTTACACGAATCCTTGTAATTTATCCTCCTTGTGCAATTCCAATACATACAGAAATTGTCGGCCCACGTCCATCGGGGCTTGAAGAAAGAGGTGGGCTGCATGAGGCTTCCACACAGACTACACAACTACTGGTAAAGCGCTTAGAGGATTTAAGCCTGCCCGTGCAAAGCGATGCGAGGCAGCCCGCCCATACTTATAAACCCTTTTGGTTTCATTGGGTGACAGGGCTTGAGATGTCATTTCATCTCAATGACGGGTAAAAGTCCCAAAAATTGGAAGCAACGTCTCCAAAATGACCTTTACGGTGTTGAAGGGGACGTTAAACCTCAAATCAAACAAACAAACAGAAATGGGCACAACAGGAAGCTCAGTTAAAAAGTGGCTTTAGTGTATAGATAACCCATAACAACCCCTACTTTTGCAAACAGAGATGAGGTCCTACACTGTTTGTCATGCAGCTTGTGAATGATGTTAAGAAATTTTAATGTTTGGCAGTCAGCAATGGCTGTGGCTAAATTTATTTATTCAGCAGGATAAGGGTTAAGACTTGTTGGTTTTTCTGGGTTTCTTCTCTTTTTTACCGCCCATTTTTGTCCAGTTGTGAGGAAGGTTTCAAGATTTAAAAGGCTGGATCCATAAGGTCTCCTGGGAGCACGCAAAAATCCGCCCAAATATTTTACTAACCGTCGAGTCGAGCAATTATTTTTGAGACTTTGAGTGGAATGCATACACCTTCAGGGGAGGCAACTCCTTCAAGCGTATTTTAGTCTCCCATGTCAATCAGGGTCAACTCTTAAAGGAAAGAATTTGCTCCTGAGGAGCAAATTCTTTCCTTTTAGAGTATATCACTATTTCGTGGGACAAAGCTTATAGAAAAGCAAACAGGAAGTTCCGAAAGTTGTCCCCTTTTGAAAAATGGTGGAAAATCTGCCAAGTCATTCCCCTCAGAATTCATGTCACCAATAACAGACTTTAATTGACCAATATTTCTGCGTTTCTGTTGACTGTTTGTTTACTTGATTTGAGGTTTAACATCCCCATTAACACTATTTAGGTCATTTTTGAGACATTACTTCTAGTTTTGTGTGAAATTTTACCCAACAGTTAGATAAAATGACATTTCAATCCCAGTGAAATGGTCCCAACTCGCCAGGGCAGGCTTAGGGACTTTATGGCTAAAGTTAACAGACATCTGAAGCGTTGCATGCTGTGCCAGTATTATAGGCTGTTGTGTTAGGCAGCACCATGAACATGTGTCTCGTAAGGATCCGAAAGACTTTGGGGCTTGAACCATATGTAATAGAATAACCGGGGTTAACAGAGGTACATCTTACTTTTCTTATTTCTGCTCATAATATAGATTGTGGGTACTCGTTAGAACCGCCTCGATTAGGCGATACTAACGAGTATCCACAATCTATATTTTGAGCAGAAATAAGAAAAATTCGAGGAGGCGATACGAGCATCCACAATCAATATTGTGAGCAGAAATACACACAACTGTACGTATAGGTCATTTTGGAGACGTTGCTTCCGACTTTGTGGGACTTTTACCCGACATTGTGATGAAATGACATCTCAAGCCCTGTCGCCACATCGAGGTTTTAACGAGTATCCACAATCTCTGTTTTGAGCAGACTATAGATTGTGGGTACTGCTAGTTAGAACCGCTTCGATGTTTTAACGAGTATCCACAATCTCCTTTTCAGCAGTATTGAAAATCGATTGTAACATAAAGTGACAGCGCTATTGTCCCGCCCACGCTTTTAACGTTCAAAGCCGGTTGTCAATCATCGCAAATACCAGTTCAGAAGCACGTGATGGAGAGTTCAAAACGGTGCTACAAAGCTTTCGGCACGTATTTGATATTCGTCTCAAACAATATCAAAAGTGCGTCTCAGAGAAGGCCTAGTGCTAACTTGCCGGTTGCGTTGTTGTAACAAAAACGTGTAGAAAATTAATGGGTTCTTGGTAATCGGTTTGACCGGCAAACGTCAATGGTAGGAGCGTTGAAGGCAATGATCAGGAATTGATACGATTAGGAATCGATATAATTTTCTTGCACACGAGACAAGGAAATCCGTGATTTTACCTTGGGATAGAAATTTATGTTCTGACCATGGTGTTCCGACCCAGGCAACTAACATACATGCGCTTCAATTCTATTCAAGGCCGGAACTACTTCCGCACTACTTTTATTTTGTAAACAATATACATGTGCGAGCTGTCAAAACTAACCGGAGGTGTTGTGCAAGAAAAAGAATCCAATATGGTGTTCTGTTGTAGATGGGCGTTTCCAACCCTCGGGATGACCGTGCTGAGCGGAACCTCGGCGTAGCCTCGGTTCCGCTCAGCACGGTCACCCCTCGGGTTGGAAACGCTCATCTACAACATAACCGCATATCAGATTCTTATAACCTCACACCTCAAACCAAAGACACCACAGGGCAAGAAACGCCAACACATAATTAAAATATCACAAGTGGAAAGATGAAACTACAGATTCTTTCCTACACAATGGCCAAAAGGCTATCTAAAATAAAATAAAAGGATATTAGTTACCGTAATACATATTAGGCCCCCGCCCATCAGGGCTAGAAATAGATTGGGCTGCATGGTGCTGATACCGATTACACGTGAGTACTGGTAAAACGCTTAGAATATCTAAGCCTGCCAAGGCAAATGATGCGAGTCGGACCATTCATGCATATAAACCATTTTGGTTTCGTTTGGCGGCAGGGCTTAAGATGTCATTTCTTCGCAATATCGGGTAAATGTACCCTAAAACCTGGAAGCAACGTCTCAAAATGCCCTAACTCCTAAGTAGTGTAGACGGGGAGGCACAACCTCAATTTAAACAAAATGATCAATACACACATACAAAGACAAATAATGACAATAACCCTTTTTGTACCAAATGGAATTTTCCTCCTTATACATAGCAAGAGTCCATTTCAAAATTTAAGGGTGACTGGTTGTGTTTTTCCACAAAATTTATTTGGAAAATGGCTGAACTTTTTTTGCAAACAGTGGAGGCCCTGTTCAGACGCCGCGTTCTGCGGGGTCTTATCTGGACCTGCACTGTTTGCCAGGGTACCCCTTTGGGGTTTCTGGTACTCTATAAACAGCGTTTTTTGATGGTATTTGTTAATACATGTGTATGTTTAAAAATGGGTTAATAACCCACAACAGAAGCACTGCCTTGGAACGGCCATTTTTAACGTGGGTGTGTATGTGTGGGGGAGTGCTTAAATGAATTTTACCTGGCCTCAATCCTCGTCTTTGCTTCGGTCGTGATTCAGACAAATAAATGTGCAATTTCTAATTCATCAGTGCAACATCACTGAGAGCATAAAAATTAAACGAATACACCGATTAAACAATGATGAGGACCCGACAGCATAAAATGACTGAAATGATTGAGCAAAAGAAAAGCCAACAGTTGACTCCGCCGGGCCCGACCAGAGACACACTATCAGGCATCAACCAAGTCCGTGAGTTATAAGTTCAATTTGTATAGGGAAAGCGAATTCATCACGTGAACAAGTCCGTGAAATGAAGACCCCCTAAACCCCACTTTATATAAAGCTTTATAGCCCCTTCAATTAAATCATTAAGCTTTTCTTTTATAAGATTATGAGGAAGTGAAGTGTAAAGAGTGGAAAACTCGGAAGTAGACAGACTTGAAGCACAAAAACGTCTGGATTTCAATTTATTTAAAGTAGAAGTAAAACAAAGATCAGGAATCGATACAATTAACCTACTACACCCATCAAAGACTCCAAAGGGATAGAAACACAAACATGAAGCGACCAGACCATAATGGAAACCTAAACAAAGGAAGGCCATAAGGACAGTTACTTTCTCACAAAATGGCCAAATGGCAATCCAAAATAAAAAGCAGAAGTGATACACACAGTAAGTAACAAACAACAATATAAATAAACCGCCACAGAAGAACCGCCTTGGAACGGTCAGTGGAAAGAATTCCACTGGGGGTGGGGGGGGGGGGGCTTAAATCGATTTTACATGGCTATAATCCTCGCCCTTACCTCTGTCGCGGTATACACTAATTTTGTTTAGTCTGCATGCAGGCTTCCTAACTCATCAGTGTAACATCTCCGAGAACATACAAATAAAAAAGCTACAGAGATGAAACAAGGTTGAGGACTCGACAGCATGCAACAACAGAATTGCTGGAGCAAAAGAAAACCAACAGTTAGAACCTCATTCGAATTTATTATAGACCAAAACCGATTTCTTCCTGATCTTTCAAAGACTTTACCACAATATTCATGCGTTTTAATAGCAGTAAGACAGGAAGTAAATAATTTAGAAAGTTCAGTGGTAGTGCAAGATCTAGAATTTGCAATAAACCGTGCTTTGTAAGGTATTTTATGAAGTTTTGGTAACCAGTATAGCGTAGGAAGCTTGTCTTGGCCTTCTGTAACACACACAGCAAACATGGTGGCTGAATGACAAATATGTTCATGTACTATAGCTCTCTCTTCAGCTAAAGGCTGAAGTTCATAGGCCTTAGTACCACCAAGCTCCTGCTTAAGCGTGTTAACATAGTAGAGCCGTCACACAACGACGACATTGTTAGCGGCCTTGTCTGCAGGGGCCAAAACAAACTTCTTATGAAATTCTTGAATACCTAGTTTAAGATGACGTTAAGACGTCTTAGGCTTAGGAGGTAATAAGTTAGTATTTTGAGAATAGAAAAAATGCGTTTATTCACTAGTTTTAAAATACTAGGTTTCCAGTCCTTAAGGGCTTTATGCTCAACATACTCTCGCTTACACCATCGATTACCGAATTCATGCAAGGCAGCAGCGATTTCATCTCTACATTTACTGAAATCAATTTTAGAAGGAAACCGATATTTCGGTCCTTTAGAAATTATATTCCTTATCCCAGAATCAGGAATAATTTTCAAATTGCCAGTAAATACATGACCAGCAGCAGGATAGCAATACACTGAGTTTTTACAACCACATGAAGCAGGAGTTTTAGTATCAATATCAAGATCTGAAATAAGCTTATTGAAATTAAAAATGATAGATCTAATAGGTTTGTTATATTTTTAGCAAATTATAGGTGTTTCAGTATTTTGAAAATAAGCAGGAATGGAAGAAAGTACCACGCTCTCACGAAAAATACTGGGCAAATCTTTAAATTCCATACCCTTATTAATGAAGGATATTTTGAAGAAATGGCGTCTACGATTAATTTCAGACTCAAATTAAGGACGGAGAGTATGCTGAGTATAGCCTCTAGTAAAGAGAGCCTCTAGTTAAGAGTATAGCCTCTAGCTAAGAGTATAGTCTCTAGTTAAGAGTATAGCCTCTAGTTGAGAGTATAGCCTCTAGTTAAGAGAAGTAGAAGTAAAACAAAGATCAGGAATCGATACAATTAACTTTCTCCATCCATCAAAGACACCAAAGGGAAAGAAACACAAACAGGAAGCGACCAGACCATAATGGAAACCTAAACAAAGGAAGGCCATAAGGACAGTTACTTTCCCACAAAATGGCCAAATGGCCATCCAAAATAAAAAGACACAAGTGATACACACAATAAGTAACAAACAACAACATAAATAAACCGCCAAAGAAGAACCGCCTTGGAACGGTCAGTGGAAAGAATTCCATTGGGGGTGCTTAAATCGATTTTACATGACCATAATCCTCGCCCTTACAGTACCTCTGTCGCGGTATACACTAATTTCGTTTAGTCCGCATGAAAATTCGAATGAGGTTTTAAATAAATTGAAATCTAGACAGTTTCGTGCTTCTAGTCTGTCTACCTACGATTTTTCCACTCTTTACACTACACTTCCTCATAATCTTATAAAAGAAAAGCTTTATGATTTAATTGAATGGGCTTTTCACAGAGAAGATTCTCTCTATCTTGCATGTAATGTCAGAAATGCATTTTTCACTTCTAAAGAGCATAAGAATTATACACTTTGGTCATGTCAGAAAGTGTGTGATGCCCTCACCTTTCTACTTGACAATATTTATATTAGATTCGGTACTAAGTTATTTAGACAAATTGTGGGTATTCCGATGGGTACTAATTGCGCACCTCTTGTGGCTGATCTGTTCTTGTATTGTTATGAAAGAGACTTCATTTTGTCGCTTTCCATTGATAACCAATCTGAAATTATTGAAGCTTTTAGCTCTACTTCTAGATATTTAGATGATTTATTAAATATTGATAATACCTATTTTGATGGTTTGATCAGTCAGATTTACCCCCTAGAACTTCAGTTAAATAAAGCAAATTCTTCTGATACCGAGGCCCCGTTTTTGGATTTACATCTTTCTATTGTAGATGGATTTGTTTCGTGCAAAATTTATGATAAACGCGATGACTTTGATTTTGAGATTGTAAATTTTCCTTTTTTGGATGGTGATGTTCCTCGTGCGCCATCCTATGGCGTTTATATTTCGCAATTAATTCGATTTGCTAGAGTGTGTAGTCATGTAACTGACTTCAACACTCGTAATAAATTATTAACGGCTAAACTCCTTAATCAAGGTTATCGGTACCATAAACTACGCAAAGCCTTTTCAAAATTTTATAGACGCCATTCTGATTTAATTTCAAAATTCAATATTGGACTTAAATCTCTTCTGCAACAAGGTCTATCGGAACCCGAATTTTATGGTGACTTAGTATATCAATTCAGAAAAATATATAACCGCAATGACTTCAGCACCCAATTTCGTAAAATCATTCTTCGATATAAAAATATTGGGTACAACATGGATATTATACGACAGACTGCATGCATGGTAGTTAACCCAATCACGGTTGGCAACTTTGCTTCCCTCTTTAATTGCACGCCGGTGGGTCAAGCCTCAGATTCTATGACGGCTCCAACGTAAAGGCTTATTGAAAATTAGAGAAATAATGTTGGTTGGTGCCTGATGCTCTGTCTCTGGTCGGGCTCATCGGAGTTTAACTGTTGGTTTTCTTTTGCTCCAGCATTTCAGTGGTTTCTTGCTGTCGAGTCCTCACCGTTGTCTCACCTCTGTGGTTCTTTGATTTCTGTGTTCACGGAGATGTTGCACTGATGAGTTGGGAGGCCTTCATGCGGACTGAACAAATTATTTGTCTAAATCGCGACGGAAGTAAGGGCGAGGATTGTGGCCACGTAAAATCGATTTAAGCCCCGCAGTGGAAATCTTCCACTGACCGTTCCAAGGCGGCTCTTCTGTGGTGATTTATTTATGTTGTTGTTTGTTACTTACTGTGTGTATCACTTGTGTCTTTTAATTTTGGATGGCCATATGGCCATTTTGTGGGAAAGTAACTGTCCTTATGGCCTTCCTTTGTTTAGGTTTCCATTATGGTCTGGTCGCTTAATGTTTGTATTTCTTTCCCTTTGGTGTCTTTTATGGGTGGAGTAAGTTAATTGTATCAATTCCTGATCTTTGTTTTACTTCTACTTTCCTAACTCATCAGTGTAACATCTCCGAGAACATACAAATAAGAAAAACTACAGATATTAAACAAGGTTGAGAACTCGACAGCATACAACAACAGGATTGCTGGAGCAAAAGAAAACCAACAGTTTGACTCCGAGAGAGTCTCTTTCATAACAAAAAAAAGAATAAATCAGCCACAAGGGGTGCGCAATTTGTACCCATCGGAATACCCATTACTTGTCTAAAAACTTAGTACCAAATCTTATGTAAATATTGTCAAGTAGAAAGGTGAGAGTTTCACTCACTTTCTGACATGACCATAAAGTCTAATTTTTATGGTCTTCAGAAGTGAAAAAAGCATTTCTTACATTACACGCAAGATAGAGGGTGTCTTCCCTATGAAATGCCCATTTAATTAAATCATTAAGTTTTTCTTTCTTAAGCTTGTGAGGAAGTGTAGTGTAAAGGGTGGAAAAATCATAAGTAGACAGACTTGAAGCACGAAAAAGTCTGGATTTCAATTTATTTAAAACTTCATTTGATTTTTTATAGACAAAAACAGATTTCTCCCTGATCTTTCAAATAAAAATCAAAATTGAGTTCCTTTAAGAGCAATGAAAACATTCATAAGAAAGAAAATGGGTCATACTACGTAGTTTCGGCTAATAAAGCCTCATCAGTGACCCTGTAAAGACTTTGTCGCAATATTAAATCACATGTTTTGTGATTGCAGTAAAACATGAAGTTAATAATTTTGAAAGTTCATTGGTGGTACAAGAGCTTAAATTTGCAATAAACCGTGCTTTGAATGGTCTTTTATGAAGTTTCGGCAACCAATATAACGTAGGAAGCTTTCTTGGCCTTCTGTAACACGTACAGCAAACTTGGTAGCTGAACGACAAATGTGATCATCAACTAAAGCTCATTCAAGGTAAGAAGATATTCAATTACAGATGGCAATTCGTGTAAAGATTGGTAAGACTTTGAAACTTTTTCTCGAAGATGACGGGGATATGTGAATGGACATATAAGTCCCTGAAGCTCCTGTTCTACCTTAGATCTAGAAGACCTTGGTGAAGCAGCCCGGCTATAAAAATCAAAAATGAGTTCCTTTAAGAGCAATGAAAACATTCATAAGACAGAAGATGGGTCATACTACGTAGTTTCGGTTAAGCCTGCCATACTCCTTTGAAGAATCTGTCCTCAGTATCAGAGTGTCTGGCACTTTCCTAATCATATATGTTTGATGAAGCGGCGTATTCTACATCCGAGTGCTTGACATTATTTTGACTTCCATTGTCATAGTTCTTAGACGACCCAGTCTGATTTTCATCTAAATGCCTTTAATGAGAGTCTAACGTGGACTCCTTTCTTTTATCAGTCACTGTTATACTGGCTTCTTTAGTGATAACCCTTGACTTACTGTCTACGGAACTTGACCTTGATCTTGCTGACTGTTTGTCTTCAAGGGCTACCCTAACATAATGTATTTGCTCTTGTGTTGGTGGATTCAGCCTTGTATCTGGATTGGCACGTAGCATATAAGGCGATTGTCATGCAGCTTGAATGGGAACTGAAGGGAGCTCCTCATGATCTTCTTCAATATACATGTAATCAAATGTCAGTGGTGACGAAAAGTCTATCAATATTAAGAACTTACGTAGTGCTAGGTTGATTGCTTGTCTGTTGACAACTCCATATGATTCCCAGGACTGAGTTATTAGGTCTGGTAATTTATCTCCAATGCCGAGGAGTGTTTTGAAATTATCTGCACTTGTTTTATAACGGTGTATTAAGCCTCATTTTACAAAGTACAAGGGCAAGATATATTTTCGAGTATTTCTAATGCGAATATGCAACATTCGAATAAAAACACAAGAAAGTACAAGTATTTTTTTACAAAATAAAGAAATGCAACAATATTTCACAAATTTAGTTTTTTTCATATAAATTTAAAGAACCTCCCCATACTTTTTTCTTTCTTTTTTTCTTTTGATTCAGTTATTACTATGCACTGTATGAGACAGAAATATCACATCTGATTACATCTGCCTACAAGTAAGTGTAATTAATTTTATGTGGGATACAAGACCTCATAAAAACAGCAAATTAATATTTAATGCAGGACTACAAGACCTCGCAAAAATATTTTCTTGTGGGTCATTTTCATGACCCTTCTAAGATTGACCATAATAATATTTATGCGGGACTACAAGACCTAGCCAGAATATTGCCACAGCAGTTGCAATATATTTCCTGTAAAACTGGCCTCCGATCACATGGAATTAAACAAGATTCTTCCTAATATTATCTTGGCCCAGACTGATTAGATTCTATAAATTATGGGTCTTGGCTGTCAAGAGCATCTGTTATTTGAAATTTCAGGTACTAAATAGTTGTTTAAAACACTGGCGTCTTCGAATCCTTCTTTGGCTCAGTCAAATAAAAAGACGAAACACAACTGTGCAATTTTAAATTATGCACCTAAATAAGAAACGCCTCGTCGCCATTAAAGAAACTTACAGGCGCATACAATATACAGATTTATCAGTTACCTCTTTATATTTTGCATTGTAACGCATTGACCTGATAACGATATGCTATCTTAGTACATATGAGCTTTATCACGTCAACGTGACATTGCACTTTTATGAATGAACCGGACTACTGGAAAAATGACAAAATAGTATTTTTACTGGATAAAAACAAAAGCTTACTTGGAAAAAAAATATAATAGGAAAAATATAGTCAACTGATACTAAAAATATCGACCGCCAGAATGCTGGGACGCACTGGAGACCATCAATACTTGATCGTAAATTGCTAATTTAAAAGTGCACAAGGGGGTTAACTGATAAATAGAATACTCGTACCAGATTCGTGTCATTTGATATCAAGTTTATCAGGCTCGGCTTCGAGAACGCATGCAGAATCGCTCGGCAAGCGTTCTCAAAGCCTTGCCTGATAAACTTGATATCAGAAGACACTCACCTGGTATTCTCTATACCTTTGTTCTGTGAGGAAGAAAGGAGAGACAGGTAGTATTTTCTATACCTTTGCTCTGTGAGGAAGAAAGGAGAGACAGGTAACTTATACAAAACTACCGTAAACTATCACAATTGCAAATGGGGGCCGTCTTCACTCCAACCCGCTCTGGAACCGATTGAGAAAACCGCTACCTGTGGACGGGTTCCCGCTAAGTTGCCGCTAAACAGACTAACTCGCGTTACCTAGACTGGTTTACTTTCTCCTAATACCTTTTCGCAAGATCACCTACTACCTATACGGACTAACCTAGATAGGGTATATCGGTGTCATTTTGTTAACCTGATGAGATTTAGCAAGAGTGTTTCCTTTCCTGAGCCGTTTCTAAAGTGTTAAAGCTAATTAGTCACTTTTGAAACTAAAGAATGCAGACAAAACGTTGTGCAAAACAACACTTATATGCAATTACTTAAATTGAGGCATTCCTAGAAATTGCTTAGAATAGAAGCGCATTATTGTTTGCCACACACGGAACGTATAAAAAGGCAATTCGATATTTGGGTCGAGCCAAGCAGTAAGAAGCTTTATCACAGTGTAGATTATATGTCCTAGCCAAATTTAACAATAGCTGAGGGACATTGGTGGGGTCTAATTGGCCAAAACTACATGTAGTCTGGTCTTAAGCTTTGCGATGTATTCTTTGCTTATAAAGGATAGCACTTCCATAGAAATTAATTATTTCAGCTGTGGTTAAGGAAAATATAAAAAGCCCCCCTACCCTTCATCATAGTGTAGTTTATATTTCTAGACCTTTCGGATCATTGATCTCATTGTGGACTTTTCAAAACACAAAAAGGGTCACTGATGACGCCTAATCGCCCGAAACTAGCTACATGTTGTAGTCTGGTCCAGAAAAAAAAACATGCGCACTCCATATTTTAATTGTGTCGTGTAGTTCTTGCTCGCACGAAAACACACCTATATAATTTTGACCCCATTGAAGCCCACTTTTATATAGTAAAACTGGGGTTTTACGGGGGTAAACCTTATTTTTTTATTTCTTCTCTAAAATATAGAGTGTTGGTACTCGTTAGAACCGCCTCGATGAGGCGGTTCTAATGAGTACCCATAATCTACATTTTGAGCAAAAATAAGAAAAATATCACAATTTTTCGTCTAAAATTTTCGTTTTTTTAGGCGGCAAAATTCACTATGTATTTGTATAGGCATGTTTTCGTAATGAAATACTTCGAGCATGAGCGCTCAGCGAATCATCACATTAACATATTCTTATTATATTTTGTTAATATTCATGAGTTGTTATAGAATTCTGATTGGTCGAGAGCATGCCACGCACAGGACCTTAAATTATCATATTCCGCTGCAATAATCCCCTCTGACCTAACTGCTCAATCGTACAAGTGCATTCACTGAAATAAATCTGTAGAAGTCACGCGCAAGGCAATAAATTATCATATTCCCCTGCAATATTCCCCTCTGATGTCACTGCTCAAAAGTACAAGTGCATTCACTGAAAGAATCTCTAGAAGTCACGCGCAAGGCAATAAATTATCATATTCCCCTGCAATATTCCCCTCTGATGTCACTGCTCAAAAGTACAAGTGCATTCACTGAAATAAATCTCTAGAAGTCACGCGCAAGGCAATTAATTATCATATTCCCCTGCAATATTCCCCTCTGATGTCACTGCTCAAAAGTACAAGTGCATTCACTGAAAGAATCTGTAGATGTCAGAATTCGATGTAGATCATTTGTTGCCCTTGAGTGAGTGGAATATGACGATTCGTTCACCCTCGACAGGTAATATTGACCTCGGGCTTCACCTCGGAATTTTAAGCCCTTGTTTGAGAGAGTTTCCCTCGGGCAATATACAAATCATCATATTCCCCTCAGACAAGGGCAATAAATGAATAATATGCCACAGTTATTTCAGCTTGGAGCTTGGAGAAGTAGACTGAGCTGCAGGAACTAAAACTGACCGCACATAAGTACTGGTAAAGCGCATAGAGGATCTAAGCCAACCCAGGAAATGGGATAAGATTCCGACTATACCTACATCTGAACACGTTTGTTTTAATTGGGCGGCGGGGCTTACATGTTATTTCATCTCAATGTCGGGTAAAAGTCCCACGATCTCAAAATGACCAAAAACATACGTGTTGACGTTTATCAGAAAAATTACTATTAGAGATATTTTGTTTTTGTTTTAAGGCCCTTTCAAGAATATTTCACTTATTTCGAGCCAGTCTTAATCAGAAGTTGGCGAAAATCAGGGGTATCCGGAGAAAAACCGCCTGACCTGCCGTTGCAGAACGTACACATGTAGCCCAAGCACGGCACAAATCCAATCGCTGAGAGACCTATTAGACTATTCAAGGAATATTTCTATAAACCTTTTGTGAACTATCTACTATAACCCGTCTGTAAATGTCATGCTCCAAGTTCCCCGTTATAAGTCTAAGGAAACTATAAGTTGCCATAGTAACCAAACTTAAAAACATATTTTCGTAAAAACACGAACCTGTACAGACTGATATGATGAATCATTTTACAAAGTCTTCTCACAGAGAAAATGGTTTCTAAACAGATGAATTTTTAAAGCTTTTTTTTTTTTTTCATTTTCGGTTTCCTTGGCAACCGATAAATATCAGCAGTAGGCCTAAGATCATATGGCATATAGAAAAATGATGAAGAAACATTTCTATAAAAGTTGTGTCAAAATATCTGGAAGGGCTTGACAATAATATCTTGGCAATAATTGTTATTTCTAAATTTCCCCGTTATGGAAGGTTTTGCGTCCGCGGTTTTGAGTTATGAAACCTTCTAGCACAAGACACAGTGGGCATAAAAGCATATGGCTGGCAGATGATTACAGAAACAACATTTCTATGTAAGTTTTGTTAAAGCTTTGCAGTAAATGCTTTTCCCCCCATTATAAGTCTATGGAAACTATGAGTTGCAATGACAGCAATCAAACGAATGAGTTGATTTTCATAAAAGATAGAAACTTGCAGAAGGAAACTTTCTATGAAGTTGTATCAAAATATCTGCAAAGGCTACGCAGTAAATACCATTTTTCAGCTTTACCCATTAAAAGTATATGGCAACTCTAAGCGGCCATAGCAACCAAACTAAAGAACTAAATTTCATAAAGAAAAAAAAAAAAACATCACAAGACCTATACGGGCTAATACGGTGAATATTTCCAAATTGATTGCATGGTTTCTAAGGAGATGATTTTTAAGCATTTGTTTTTCTTTTTCTTTTTTTTTTTTGCATTTTGTTTTCACTGACAACCAATGAATATAAGCAGCAGGCCTAAAATTTTATGGCCAATGGACTATTGACTACTACCTTTTGACAAAATATATGCAAAAGCTTTGCAGTAAATGACATTTTTTCAACTTTTGTCTTAAACACACACACACACACACACACACACACACACACACACACACACACACACACACACACACACACAATATTTCAATCACCCAGCCATGGATACAACAGATACCATTTGGGCTCAATCGACCCAGTGGCTCCAGAGGAGATGGCGTTTGAAAGTGTGACGCCAACGGACGGCAGGCATACGACAGACCACAGACGACAGATGACATCGGTGGACAACTGCCTATACTATAAGCTCCCCCGGAGCCTTCGGCTCTGGTGAGCTAAAAACGAAAAACATGGAAAATGATGAATGTTTCCATACATGAATTCTCAGCCTCGTAGTGCATGGAGTTTACGAGAATATTATTTTATTTGTTTTCATTTTTTGACATTTTGGTTTCGATGGCAACCAATGAGCAGTAGGCCTGGGTACAACATAAATGTTATACGACAGACTGCATGCATGGTAGTTAACCCAATCACGGTTGACAACTTTGCTTCCCTCTTTAATTGCACACCGGTGGGTCAGGTCTCAGATTCTATGACGGTTCCAACGTAAAGGCTTATTGTGAAGTAGAGATATCTAATTCAAGGTAATGTTGGTTGGTGCCTCATCCTCTGTCTCTGGTTGGGTTCATCGGAGTCTTACTGTTGGTTTTCTTTTGCTCAAGCATTTCAGTGCTTTCGTGCAGTAGAATCCTCACCGTTGTCTCACCTCTGTGGTTGTTTGATTATTTGTGTTCACGGAGATGTTGCACTGATGAGTTGGGAGGCCTACATGCGGACTGAACAAATTATCTGTCTAAATCGCGACGGAAGTAAGGGCGAGGAATGTGGCCACGTAAAATCGATTTAAGCCACCCCCCCCCCCAGTGGAATTCGTTTCCGCTGACCGTTCCAATGCGGTTCTTCTGTCGCGGTTTATTTTTGCTATGGTTTGTCTTTGGGTGTTTGTGTCGCATATGTTATTTTATTTTGGATAGCCTATTTGTCATTTTGGATAGCCTATTGGCCATTTTGTGGGAATATAACTGTCATTTTGGCTTCCCGCTGTTGGTGTTTCCATTAGGGTCTGTTGTTTCATGTTTGTGTGTCTTTCCCTTTGGTATCTCTGATGGGAGCTGTGGGTTGATTGTATCGATTTCCTGTTCATTGCCTACACTTCTATTTTTCTCAAATCATATGACAGATGGAAGATTGCTTAAGATACATTTCTATGAACATTTTGTCAAAGTATCTACAAAGGCCTGGCAGTAAATGCAATTTTTACAATTTTCCATGTCTATGGAAACTGTAAGATACCATAGCGACCAAACTCCAGAGCTGAATTTCATTAAAAAATACAACCTAAAAAATGTAAATGCATATATTCCTAATACATTTTCCTAATGTGTCGGCTTTTCTGTTTCTGGGGAGACGAGTTTTTAAGATTTTTATCATATTTTCTAGCAGTTTGGTTTCCATGGCAACCAATAAAACCGAGTAGTATGCTAAAATCATATGGCAAATAGAATATTGCTGAATGAACAAGTCTTTGAAAGTTTTGTAAAAGTATCTGCAGAGATGGCAGTAAATGTCATTTTTCATTTTAAGTTCTAAGTTGCTGGAGCAACTAAACTGAGAAACCGAATTTCATAAAAACAACTGTAAAGGCTAAAGATTTCCAAAACGTCTAGGTCTTATAGAGCATATGGTTTCGCAGGAAGTGATTTTTGTTTTCTATTTTCCGGCAGTAAAAGTAAAATAAACGTGAAAGCCTAAAATCATATGGGGTTTGGGGTTTAGACACACTGATGAAGATTCATTACGAAAACACGCCTACACAATTACATTGCCAATTTTTTTGGCCAAAAATAAGAAATTCTAAGATGAAAAATTGTGATATTTTTCTTATTTTTACTCAAAACATAGATTGCGGGGACTCGATAGAAGGCGGTTCTCGTAACGAAATATCAGAAAAGTTTCTGTGTCACTAAATTTGGTATAGTTACACCTTAATGGCTGATAGAAGATGGCTCGAGGAGCATTCCTATGAAATGTTTATCAAAATGTATGCAATGGTTTGGCAGTACATACCAGTTTTCAATTTTCCAAACTTTAAGTCAATGAAAAATAGAAGGGAAGGCAATCAAGTCGAAGTTGTCATAGCAACAAAACTAATAAGCCGATTTTTATAAAAGAAACAGTCATTCTAACCCTAGCAGATGGATACTACAGGTGAAATTTGGGCTGATTCGGCTTAGTGGCTTTAGAGGAGATGTCGTTTGAATGTGTTTACGCAAGACGGCAGCCGTCAATGACGACGACGGACAACTGCATATCCTGTGAGCTCCCCCGCAGGCTATGGCAGTGGTGAGCTAATAAAAACTGCAAGACCGTCCATGGTTGTTCTTAATGATCATATGTGTTTAAAGGGCAACTATAAAGAAATTTAATATTTTTAGTATAAATCAAGGTGATAGCAGACAAAAAGAAGATCATTTTTTAAACTGCATGAAAAAAAAACCCATTTGTTCTAAAGTTATGCTCATTTATATCCAATACATATATATTCTCTAACAGTAAACTCCCTTGAATTTCCTTTGGTTTAGACCCGCAATGCAGTATTCTGTGATGTCGTAGTGGATTTAAATATTTTTTAAAACAAAACAATTTTATACGTACTTTCATGTCTTCCATTTTGCAATTGCCTTTTCTCGTGCCCTTTGATAACGGTACATGTATGTTGTTCATAATTTAAGATATAAATGGGAAGTTGGATTTCGAAATCCAGCTTAAATTTAAATTTAAAATATTATTTTAAAATGATTAAAACTAGCATTTAATTCAAAATGTCCTTAAAGCTAGTTAAGGTAAATGTTTTACATGCCTTTAAAATAGACCACTAAGTTCTGTATGTTATTTTATCTAATTATAGAGACATGAATTTAAATAATTCTAATAAATCATGCCGGCCTCGGCAGCTCAGCCAAATGCGCGTCTGACCAGAAGGTGACAAGGAGGACACGGGTTCGATACCTGCCGGGGTAGTCAACATTCGTGGAGATTGATCATGAAATCTTTTCCGCGGTCAATTTCTCCCTTCCGCTCATTCAAAAAGGACAGCTGTCAGTTTCTGGCGCCGGAAGATTGTGTTTTTGTTTGATTTAAGGTTTAACGTCCCCGTCAACACTGTATAGGTCATTTTGGAGACGTTGCTTCCAATTTTGTGGGACTTTTACCCGACATTGAGATGAAATGGCATCTCAAGCCCTGTCGTCCAATGAAACAAATAGGGTTTATAAGCATGGACGGTCCGACTCGCACCGCTTTGCCTGGGCAGGCTTAGATCCTCTAAGTGGTTTACCAGTAATCGTGTGCGGTCGGATTTCAGCTCTGCGTGGAAGCATCATGCAGCCCATCTATTTCTTCAAGCCCCGATGGGCCCGGAAGATTGTGTACTGTACTGGATAACCGCTTACGTATAAGCCTACCCAGGAAAAGTGTGATAGGTAAACCGACCGGCTCAAAAATGACCTAAATAGTGTTGACTGGGCCGTTAAACTCTAATACAAACAAACAATCAAACAAATCTAACAAATCCTTTATTTATTTATTTTAATTTAAGGTTAGCGATAAAAAATAGGAAGTAACTGGTTTAGGATCTCAGTTGAGATTAATTCCAGTAATTCAAAAAGGGGATTACGCAGTTACTGAGGACTATAATACACAAAAGTTGGCCATCCAATCCCAAAAAAGATTGATATTTTTACTTTTGATGGCAAATTTGAGTAGAGTATGGCATCTATGCTTAATGTAATCCTTGATGTGTGTCAACAATCATAGGGGTGGATGCCACGTCTGGAAATGCGTCTGAGGCTCAGAAGTAGGTCAAAGGTCAAATGAGTGCAAACTAAGCATGAAACTACTCATAAATCTCTTTTAACGCATATTTTGGAAATCCCTTGCTTAAAATCACCATAGAACTACTCGGGTGCAGAGAACAAAGGAAAATTATTTTAAATGTACCCTCAAAGTATGTCGGTCTCATAGGTCCGGGGTCATTTAAGTACAAAACTCGTGAAAATGGATGTTATCTAATCAAAGTTTGTCATATTTAGCATAAGGATGTGTTGATGACCAGTATTTATTATCAAAATAATAAAAATACATTTGTTACGTGTATATGATTGTCAAAGACAGATTTAAATTCCTTAAGTTGGCATCCAGGATGTCTGTCAGACATTTATTGAGTTCTATTTATAGCCCCGCTTTGAAAAAGTAGGGGCTATATTGGATTTGCCTTGTCCTTCTGTGATTCTGTAATTCCGTAATTCCGTCATTCATGATAACTCAAAAACCGTTCGAGGTATTTTCATGATACTTCACACAAATGTAAAGTACCATGAGACAATGTGCAGAGTGCATGAAACATAACTCTGGATTGCCTAAAAATGGCAACCGTAATTCCGTTATTCATAACTCAAAAACTGTTTGAGGTATTTTCAAGAAAACTTCACACATATGTAAAGCGCTATGAGACGCTGTGCAGAGCGCATGAA
This sequence comes from Lucinisca nassula, assembly GCA_963580285.1. NCBI lineage: Eukaryota > Metazoa > Mollusca > Bivalvia > Lucinida > Lucinidae > Lucinisca > Lucinisca nassula. The sequence continues at coordinate 127,381,133 of OY757018.1, read as the reverse complement.
CCATAACTCTGGGTTGCCTTATTTTGGAGTTATTGCCCTTTGAACATTGAAAAATGGCAACCGTAATTCCGTTATTCATGATAACTCAAAAACCGATCGAGGTATTTTCATGAAACTTCACACAAATGTAAAGCACTATAAGACGATGTGCAGAGCGTATGAACCATAACTCTGGATTGCCTACTTATGGAGTTATTGCCCTTTGAACATTGAAAAATGGCAATTTTAACCTTGTCCGCTTCATAACTCAAAAACCGTTTGAGGTATTTTCATGAAACTTCACACAAATGTGAAGCACTATAAGAGGATGTGCAGAGCGCATTAACCATAACTCTGGATTGTCTACTTTTCGATTTATTGCCCTTTGAACATTGAAAAATGGCACTTGGAATAAACTAATAAAGTACAGTAATAATTCATGTCCCTTCCATAACTCTGAAACTCGCAAATATTTTCGCGCATCTGTAAAGCAATTTTCTTTACTGATAGCGCTATATGTAAATATTGTCAAGTGGAAAAATGAGGGCTTCACACACTTTCTGACATGATCATAAAGTTTTATTGTTATGCTCTTCAGAAGTGAAAAAGGCATTTCTTACATTATTTGCAAGATAGATTGAGTCTTCCCTATACAATCTCCATTCAATTTTTCTTTTATAACATTATGAGGAATTGTAGTGTAAAGGGTGGAAAATCATAAGTAGACAGACTCATTTTTGATTTTTATTTTGAAACACGAAAACGTCTGGATTTCAATTTATTTAAAACTTCATTAGAATTTTTATAGCCCAAAACTGGTGTCTCCCTGATCTTTCAAAGAATATTTAATCACGGTTTTTTTTTTTTTTTTTGATGGCAGTAAAACATGAAATTAATAATTGGAAAGTTCAGTGTTGGTACATGAGCTTGAATTTGCAATAAATCGTGCTTTGTATGGTCTTTTATGAAGTTTAGGTAACCAATATAACGTAGGAAGCCTGTCTTGTCTTTCTGTAACACATACAGCAAACTTGGTAGCTGAATGACAAATGACATTACTGTAAAATCAGATACCGTAAAATCTCTAATAGATGCCCGGGCGTTTATTAGAATCATTACCTTTCTTGAAGAGGGGGGTGGGGGTGGGCGTTTATTAGAGGCTATAGAAACCTACAATTCGCATACGACGGTCCAAAACACTCACTTTCTTATGGCTGCCATCTTGTTTCTCAGATAATGACTGGTGATACAATAGCCTTGTCTTAGATTAGAATAGTAGTTACCTCCCCTTTCTTCACTAAAGCGAATATCATTAACGTTTTCTCATTTCTTGTCAAACATGGAAAAATACGTAAAACCTGAAGTCACTTTGTTTAAGTTGTTTTATTTCCGACCCTGTCACAATGTCACAAAAGGTTCCTATGAATCAACATGGGAGTAAAGTGGGCGTTTATTGGAGGCTGGTATTTTTCTGAGAACTACCAAAAAAATCGCCATTTTTAACATCCAAATCGGGGGGTGGGCGTTTATTAGAGCATGGTCTTCTAACAGAGATTTTACAGTTTTACGGCTCTTAAAATGAAATGGCATCTTGTAAAATACAAACTTTGAATACTGTTAAACACTTAAATTTAGCGGCATAAAATTTTGGCGGTCCTTTTCGCAGATTTATATTTTGGCGGATTCTCGATTTCCGAAGAAAAGAAATCGGTTGAATCTCAAAAGCCATGTAAGATGACAAAGATCATCAACAACGTCATGCGGAAACTGTGGTAATTAGTCAAAAGTTTTGTGGTCACTGCATGATTAACCCAATGTGATAACTTGGTAATCCAAAGGTCTGTCTGGAAGTGTGTCACTTTCCTCTTATCTGAATGGTTTACCCATCCTATTGAGCTCACAGTTGAAGCCATCGATCAACTATCAATTATATCCACACATTTGACAATAACTCTCAAGGTGTGTTTGTTTTCATTCAGCCGTTTTGAGCGGTCTTATGGCTAGAACATTGTCTTCCTTTATTTCGACTACTAAAGAAGTAAATACACTTTTTCTTTTGTCACCAACGATGCCCACGACGATTGACACATCATAATTGTGATGTGTAGAATAAAGTTTATTCTCTCGCACTATTTGAGCTTTATTGGCGGATTTTTATTTTGGCGTTTTTTTTTCTTGACCGCAAATAGCGCCAAAATAAAATGACCGCCAAATATAAGTGTTTTACAGTAGCTGCACATGACTTTTGATGATGACCAACTTGTGTTATCATTAGATATGTTTTCATCATTAAACAATATCCTTGATATATCATTGTGAGGTTTAGTAAGGAAGATGCTTTGGAATGTTACTTATAATAATGCATGACATGTCAGAATAATCAACGTACATGTATTTTGCAAAATAAACATATTTTGCCAAATATATACTTAAATGACCTTTGACCTAAGACTGATTAGGTTGGCCATTATGCTGTTAGTATAATGTGTGGATTTTATGCTTCCTAGATAAGGAAATGGCAATTCATTTGAATTTGTTTCAGTTGACATACTTGATAACCCTTTGTACAATAAATATTGATGCATATTTAAAGGAAACATGTACTTAAATGACCTTTGACCTTGGCCAAATCTATGGTACAACTTTTTTCTCACATCTGATTCATCAATAATGTGTCCTTAGTACATTGCTGGTGTTTTAATTAACTTTATTTGTTCTGCTTAGATAGAGAGCGGGTACAAATACCAGTATGTACACGTTTTATTGTATTTTTGCACTCATTTGACCTTTGACCTACTTCTGAGGCTCAGGGGCATTTTCAGAAGTGGCATCCACCCCTATCACTTTTGCAACACACTAAAAAACACAATTAGCATGGATGCCATACTCTACTCAATTTTGCCATCAGAACTTTTTTTGTGGTTTGGATGGCCAACTACAAGATATTTCATATTAAAACAGAATAGAAATTTTAAGGCGCATCTGTGGCATACATGTAACAGAATACCTCATGAATATTTTTGAGGTTTTTAGATTGCTTTTTGCAGATCTACTGATGTGCAGTAGATAAGCCCTAAATGGGGAAAGGTTGGAAGTACCAGAAGTACTTTCTGGTCTGTATTTAGTTAGTACATGTATTCTTTGATCCTTAAAATTCTCTCAGGCTCGGGTATATTTGGACTCTGATGACCTAATACAAGGTCAATGGATGTCTGGGGTATTTTGAGAGAAATATATATCTATTCTTAGAATGTAGAAAGTTTGCATGTCTATGGATGCACTTTGGGCATCTATTTTAAGCCTCATCTCCAGTTCAATTAACGGGGGTCTTTTAACATACCTTTGTTCAAAGTCACTCAATGTCTACAAAAACCACTAACCTGGAAGATATAACTCTAAACATATCTATATTATCTTTTTCTGTAAGTCATAGAAATGCCCAAGGATATTGCAGATGAAATTTGTACTCAATCGGCCCAGTGCTTCATAAATTATGTTGTTTGAAAGTGTTTACGCCAGACGACAGATGTCGGCGGATAAAACTCTTAATATATCCACGTTACCTTTACCTGTTGGTTGGTTGGTTGATTTGAGATTTAACGTCCCTGTCAACACTATAAAGGTCATTTTGGAGAGGTTGCTTCCAATTTTGTGGGTCTTTTACCCGACATTGAGATGAAATGACATCTCAAGCCCTGTCGCCCAATGAAACCAATAGGGTTTATTAGCATGGACGGTCCGCCTCGCACCGCGGTTCCTGGACAGGCTTAGATCCTCTAAGCGGTTTACCAGTACTAGTGTGCGGGCCGGATTCAGCTCTGCGTGGAAGCATCATGCAGCCCATATATTTCTTCAAGCCCCTATGGGCGGGGGCCAACCTTTGCCTGTTAGTTTAAAGAAACTCCGAATAAAACCCATTGAGCTATGCAACGTAGACATTTTAAATAAGCAATCAGCGGAAATAATTTCGAAATACATTTTTTCGAATCAAACTTTCTTTCAAAGTTTCTTTTCTTCCTTTTTGTCTGCAGGAACATTCTGTCAAACCTGAAGGAGCATTACCCCTGTAAAGCGAAGTGTAAAAAGAGACAATCCAATGTCAGTATAATATATCTATCTATGGACTCCTTTGCATACTACATGTTGAGATCGGCATGCAGAAATATGCGTTGGAGGAGAGGGTGGAAGGGCTTACGACATACAGGTTGACAACTGACCGACAACCCTGCTCCGGCCTGTAAATATTTTGTCATTGTCAAATTTATTAAAATGCTGATGTTCTCTAGATAACATTGCCAAAAAGCATTCCAAAAAACAAAGTCAGTGTGTTTTAAAGTGACAATAAGTGTGTCATGGAGGCGGAGAAGGTCGTCGTTCTGCAGACGAAGTACCCTATATAGGCTTATGACAAGATGGGTAATAAGCTTTACTTAGCAATCACTTTCATTTATCCTAAGATGATTCAATTTTAGCCAGTTTTAAACTTTTTCTTTTTTCATCTTGTCTGAGAGTTTTTACGATCATCTGATCCAAACTAATGGAAAATAGTATGATTAAAGTGTCCTATGTGCAATCTATATTTGGGTCACCTGAACAATTCTTTGTGACTGCCACACAAATGTCACTTCTATATAACACGCCTATATAATTTTGATCCCTTTCAATATATAGTTTTATATAGTAAAACTGGGGGTTTACAGGGTATAAATTATTTTTTCTAATTTCTGCACCAAAACATAGATTGTGGTTACTCGTTACAACCGCCTCACCGAGGCGGTTCTAACGAGTACACACATTCTTTGTTTTGAGCAGAAATAAGAAAAATATCACAATTTTTCATCGGAAAATTGTCGTTTTTTCGGCGGTAAAAGTTACAATGTATTTGTAAGTGCTATTTTGCCATTGTAAAATTCATTAAAGCTTGATGACAGTCAAGTGTTTAGGCTGATGAGAAGATGATTAATAAGCTTTATTCAGCAATCAGTTGCATTTATCCTAAAATGCTCCAATTTTTAGCCAGTTTTTTTTAACTTTTTTCGCATCTTATCTAAGAGTTTTCATTGCGATAACAGACCCGTGCGGCATAGTGCATTTTTACGTCTCCAAAATGGCTACTTTTCTGATGAAAATCCGTGACATTTTTCTTACTTATATTTAAAACAGGTTGTGGGCGCTCGTTAGAACCGCCTCGTCGAGGCGGTTCTAACGAGTACCCACAACCTATGTCTTGGAGCAGAAATTAACAAAAATAATGTATACCCCCGTAAACCCCACTTTTCTCTATATAAAGTGGGATTTAGATGGGTGTTAATTTCACGGACTTGTTTATATGATGTCACGATGATCTGATTCCAACAAATGGAAAATAACCAGTGCTTCAGCTGAAGTGCCCGACCCGCCTGATGCTTTTAGCTTTATGAGTGTTACCATATATGGGTATGGTGGCCATTTTGGTCATGTGACCTGGACCTAAAACGGTTCCCCCAATAAATGCGCCTTATCGTAAGGAGCAAAAATATATCTTATACTTTAGTACTGTATTCTGAATCGTTTGCATCTCACTTTTCCAATACAAACGCATATGTGTCAAAGTTTGACCTAGGCACAAAGAAGGTCAAGGTCAACCCAGGGTCACCATTTTAGCAATTTATGATGGGCCTACGTCCCAGATGCTATTTATCAAGTTTCGTGGAAATCTGCCCAGTGGTTCTGGAGAAGACTATTTTTGAAGGGCTTTTACCATATATGGCTTGGCGGCCATTTCGGTCATGTGACCTGGAGCAAATTTTGGTTTCCCCCATCCCATAGAGGCGCCATATGAAATTTGACTTCAATCGGCCCAATGGTTTCCGAGGAGAAGCAGTTCGAAAATTTTCACATTTTTCGCCTCGGCAAGGCTATACTAAATGGAATGTAATATTTCTCAAGTTCATTGGTTAGATCTCATTGATATCTATCAGTATGCCAAAAATTGTTTAAATATTCCAAGCGGTTAAGTCACTATCACCAATTTTCACAAACGGGTTACGGACGGACAGACAGACAGCCCATATATGGCTTGGCGGCCATTTTGGTCATGTGACCTCGACCCCATGAGCAAATTTTGGTTTACCCAATCCCATAGAGGTTCCATATGAAATTTGACTTCAATCGGCCCAGCGGTTTCCGAGGAGAAGAAGTTCGAAAATTTTCAAATTTTCGCCTCGGGGAGGCTATACTTAATCGAATGTAATATTTCGCAAGTTCATTGGTTAGATCTCATTGATATCTATCAGTATGCCAAACATTGTTTAAATATTCCAAGCGGTTAAGTCACTATCACCAATTTTCACAAACGGGTTATGGACGGACAGACAGACAGACCATATATGGCTTGGCGGCCATTTTGGTCATGTGATCTCGACCCCATGAGCAAATTTTGGTTTTCCCCATCCATAGAGGCTCCATATGAAATTTGACTTCAATCGGCCCAGCGGTTTCCGAGGAGAAGCAGTTCGAAAATTTTCACATTTTTCGCCTCGGCGAGGCTCTACTAAATTGAATGTAATATTTCGCAAGTTCATTGGTTAGATCTCATTGATATCTATCAGTATGCTAAAAATTGTTTAAATATTCTAAGCGGTTAAGTCACTATCATCAATTTTCACAAACGGGTTACGGACGGACAGACAGACAGACCATATATGGCTTGGCGGCCATTTTGGTCATGTGACCTCGACTCCATGAGCAAATTTTGGTTTCCCCCATCCCATAGAGGCTCCATATGAAATTTTACTTCAATCGGCCCAGCGGTTTCCGAGGAGAAGAAGTTCGAAAATTTTCACATTTTTCGCCTCGGCGAGGCTATACTAAATGGAATGTAAAATTTCGCAAGTTCATTGGTTAGATCTCATTGATATCTATCAGTATGCCAAAAATGTTTAAAATATCTCAAACGGTTAAGTCACTATCACCAATTTTCACAAATGGGTTACGGACGGACAGACAGACTGAGAGAATGACAGACTGACAGAATGACAGAATGATACGGTGATTATAGGGCACTCTTAGAATCAACCGACTTCAGTCGGTCGCTTTTTCTGCGGGTCGTGCAATATAATTAAAGTGTCTTAATTGCAATCTATATTTGGGTCACCTGAACAAGTCTTGGTGACTGCCACACAAATGACACTTCTGCAATAAGGAAGAACTGTTCTTAAGTTAGATGATAGAAAATAAAGGCCGCAATTAACACACCTTATTTATTTTATTTGCTATTATTACATCTAAGCCGTACCTTAGATGTCTGGCAACAGCAATTTATGTGTCTTTTAAATGACAGCTTAAAGGTCAGGGATATACATCAATTCATAATGGACAATCTCTTTAGTTTTTGTTTGATGATATGTTTAACGTCCCCGTCAACACTATATAGGTCACACTGGAGACGTTGCTTCCAATTTTGTGGGACTTTTACCCACCATTGAGATGAAATGACATCTCAAGCCCTGTCGCCCAATGAAACCAATAGCGTTTATAAGCACTGCTTTGCCAAGGCAGGCTTAGATCCTCTAAGCGGTTTACCAGTACTTGTGTGCGGTCGGATTCAGCTCTGCTTTGAGGCATCATGCAGCCCATTAATAACTCGAATTCCTCCGTGGGACCATGAAATTTTGTTCGAGATAGGGGAAGTTCGAACTACTGAAAAAGAGAATACCAGGTTCGTGTCATTTGATATCAAATTTATCAGGCAAGGCTTTGAAAACACTTGTAGAATCGTGAGGCTCGCCGAGCGATCGCAGCCGAGCCTGATAAACTTTATATCTAATGACTCGAATCACTTGATATCAAATTTATCAGGCAAAGCTTTGAGAACGCTTGTAGAATCGTGAGGCTCGACGAGCGATTCTACATGCGTTCTCGAAGCTGAGCCTGATAAACTTGATATCTAATGTCACGAATCTGGTATTCTATTTATCTATCAGTTAATCCCCTTGTACACTCTTACAGTTTTGCCATTTTTTTCAATAGTCCAGAAGTGCAATGTAACGTTGACCTGTTAAAGCTCACTTGTCCTGAGATAGCATATCTGTATCAGGTAAAGATGATACAATGCAATTAATATAGGGGGTGACTGATAAGTTAACTTATAGCGTCAGGTCATGAAGCATAATATGGACCAATTAAGGACATTAGACGACCTTTGCAACAAAATTAAGGAATATTGTGCGATATAATGAGGCGATTCTAATGAGTACACACAGTATAACTTTTCAAGATAAAAGAAGAAATAAAAATCTATACATAATCCTAATGAGTACACACGTTATACCTTTTCAAGTTCAAAGAAAAGGAAAACAAAAAAAAAAAAAAAAAAACAATATATTATTCTATCAACCCATTGTATACTAGTGGATTCTTCCATTGCTATATGTTGCACAAGTACATTTGTTATATAAGAGGTGTCAGCCTTATGTTTCGTTTCATTCTATTTCTGACGGACTATTCTGTTAGTAAATAGTGCAGGCCCTGATCAGATGCCGCGTTTTGCGGCGTCTGATCTGGGCCTGCGCTGTTTGCTAAAGTACCCCTTTAGGGGTTTCCCGCATACAATGGGTTAATATGGATCTCTGGAACTTTGGGAAATATTTCCAAGCGACTCCGGGACTAATTAGCCATTTTGTTTATCTGTTTGTTTAATTTGAGGTTTAACGTGTGCGGGTCAGTTTCAGCTCTGAGTGGAAACATCATGCAGTCCATATATTTCTTCAAGTCCCGATGGGCGGGGGCCAACTAATTAGCCATATGTAAAATACTGGGTCCAAGATAGTAGCAACATTACATAGAACTTCAATGGCACGAACACCAATGGGGCAATAAAATTAGTTCGAGGCAAGGGTAGTGAGGGTAAACATTGCGAAAGCACACCCGTGCGACACAGTGCACTTTTCCCTACATGTATCTCCAAAATGGCTACCTTTTTGACGAAAACCCGATAATTTCATTACGATAACACATCCGTGTGATATAGTGCGTTTTTCAAACCTCAAAAAGGGTATTATTTTCTGATGAAAATTTGTGATATTTTTCTTATTCATATTCCTTACATAGATTTTGTGTGCTCGTTAGAACCGCCTCATTGAGGCGGATCTAACGAGCACCCAGAATCTATGTCTTGGAGCAGAAATAAGAAAACAATAACGTTTACCCACATTAACTGTGATTTTCTCTATATTAAGTGTAGAAGCCTCTGTGGTGGTGTGGTTATGCTACTCGCCTTGTAAACCAGGGGTAGCGGGATCGACCCCGGGCTTCTCAAGACTTTCGGATGAGTCTTGTAACCGAGGTCCCGTCTCCGTGTGACCTTAGCTGTCGGTGGGACGTAAAACTAAAACACTCAATCACTCTATATAAAGTGGGGTTTAGTTGGGGGTGGTCATTTTACGGACTTGTTCACGTGATGATTTAGCTCCAAGCCATAAGACATATAAGGAACATCTCTTCGACTTTCTTTAGATTAAAGATTATTGTGACTTGATGAGGCGATCCTAATGGGTTTTGTTTGTTTGATTTGAGGTTGAACGTCCTCGTCAACACTATAAAGGTCATTTTGGAGACGTTGCTTCCAATTTTATGGGACTTTTACCCGACATTGAGATGAAATGACATCTCAAGCCCTGTCGTCCACTGATGAAACCAAAATGGTTTATTAGCATGGACGGTCCGCCTCGCAACGCGGTTCCTGGACAGGCTTAGACCCTCTAAACGGTTTACCAGTACTAGTGTGCGGGCCAGAATCAGCTCTGCGTGGAAGCATCATGCAGCCCATATATTTCTTCAAGCCACTATGGGCGGGGGCCCGATCCTAATGGGTACATACAGTTTGAAGAATAAAACAATTCTTCTTATATGATCGAATATTTTTTTAATTGTGCACATGGAGTCAAGAACGAGTTCGAAATATCATTAGTGGACGAGGCATCGGTGTTCCAGCCATCGAAGTTTCACTGTTATTTGCCCATTACGCAAACGCGCCTATACAAATACAATTCCACCTTTATCGCCGAAAAAATGAAAATTTAATGATGAAAAATTGTGATATTTTTCTTATCGCTGCTCCAAATATAGATTGTAGGCACTCGTTAGAACCGCCTCATCGAGGCAATCTATATTTTAGAGCAGAAATAAGAAAAAAATAGGTATACCCCCGGAAACCCCAGTTTTACTATATAAAAGTGGGGTTCAAGGGGGTCAAAATTATAAAGGCGTGTTTTCGTGATGCTTCCTGTTAATGATTTTGACTAAGGCGTAAAAAATAGCTGTGTTTCTGCTAATATGCTGAAAAAAATTGGTCGGTAGGTAGGAGAAACTTTTTTTTTATTATTTTATGTTTTCTCCCGAAAAAAAACGGTATCGGGCCTGTATTTTTAATATATTCTTGTTTTTGTATATGCATTTTTAATACAATTGTCATGTTGAGACTTGCACTGTATATCATAATACATTTTAGATGCTCAAACAAGTCAGCTCTGTAATTTGTAAGGTACTAAATGTCAAAAAGTACAAAAATGTACTTAAAATGCGGAATTGCTATGGGAAAGTGCAAAGACGACACTGGGGGTGGACATTGAAAATGGTAGTGTCGGTGTTTTAATTTTATTTTGTTCTTATACTGATACAAATAGTAGAGTCGGTCGGGTTAGCAGAAATAACATCTAATTTTTTAGACCTAAACTCCCATTTTTCAAGAATGGACATAGCAAATTCAAAGATGGAAGGGTAAGTGGCATTTGGATTAAACACTGGATTAAACATACATGTACAATATCAAGCCGCGTCCCAGCCCAAATAGGTAGGTCTGCATGGTGCTTTCGCTCAGAACTAAAACCGACCGAACGAGTACTGTAAAAACACTTACAGGGGTAACAACCTACATGTACGTCATAGCAGAGATGTCGTACCCATATCAGAAGCGGCCATTTTGGTGTAAATAGGGCAAATAAAATGCTTCAAACTAGATATGTACATTACGAGTCTTCAGAAAACACACTTCAGCTGGTAACCAACAATATTTGCATCCCATCAGTCAGCTAATTCCACATAGAAACATTGAAAAGGCTTCGATAGCTTCGCCACAAGATTTGATTCGGCGCTGTAAACAAGTGTTGTTCCGACACTATTACCAAATCAGCTTGTGTCGAATTATTTAAAGAAAAGGCCACATTTCTGAGATAGATTTCATCATATTTGTTTCTTTTATGAACTAATGCACCGACTGCGCCTACTTGTTGTGACTAATGTCTTTTGTGTAGTAAACGCTGGCAAACCTACGAATGGTAATGACGTCACTGCTCTGACGTAGGTTGTTCCCCCTGACTTAGAAGGTTTAAGAATGTCCAGGAATAGCGGTGCGTGTGGGGCCGCTTATAAACCCTAGGCGTTTCTTTTGGTGGTACAGTCTGAGGTGTCATTCCATGTCAATGTCCGGTAGAAGTCCCACAAAATCGGAAGCATGGTCTCCGAAGTGACCAAAATAATGTTGACTTGCACGAAAAAACTTCAACAAAAAAAAAACAAGAGGCCAATGGGTCACTATGCTCACTACAACCCAGGTTGACACTGCCCACTGGCAGCCATGTACTTTAACATTTTATGATTATAATCTACCAATTATAATGACTCCCAGGCGAACCCCCATACCCAAAGAGCCATCCATGTGGATTATGTACCTCAAATATGAGCATTTTATGAGGTCGAGCGGGTAAGGCATGGTCCCAACGCAGTCGTGGTTGGTGTCACCGAAAGCGTCTTATTATAAGGAACAAGAATATATATAGTTAAGGGGGTGTGGATCTGTACGGTTTCTGAGATATAAGGCATTTTTAAGCAATGGAGAGGTTGGGGCATGGCACCGGTGGACCATGAAAGCCCATAATTGTTGTCACTGAATCTGTCTTATCATAATAGGCTAGTCATTTAAGACCAAAAAGACCCTTAACCTCAAACAAATTCCTTCAGAAAGGTTTTCACTGATTTCAAAATCAGTGAGGTGTCTTGACATACAGGAAAAAATCCCGAAAAATATTCCCTGGCGAAATCGATTTTAGGGGTGAAACGTTCAGAATTTGAATAAAAATCGCCAAAAACAGGAATTAAATCATAAAATGTTCATGAAATAATACCAAATTGATTTAATTAGCCGGACATTGATAAACTGTTGTCAAGTAGCAATTGAAAAATTTTCAGTTTCATACATTTACAGAAAATTGTCTTTTCTGGGGTAAAAACTTTGAAAAATTTACAAAAATGCGGAAAACGGGAATGATGTTTTAAAAAGAAAGTGAGGAGGTTTCTGAAAAATGTCTTGCAGTAAAAAGTGGCATTTGGATCTAAGTTAACGACAGGAAAAAAAAATGTATAAAAAGTATTATTTTGAGGGGTACAAAAATGTAAATTTTTGCATTAAAACACACTGAAAAGCCATTATTTCGGGGCATTTAGAAACTTCGTTACAAAAGTAAATTTTATTGCATGAGACTTATATGAACTGATGTGCACTCTCTAGTAACTACTGTCAAGTAGCTATCAAAGATCTTTCAACTTCGAATCTGCACAGAAACATGTCTTTTTAAGGTAGAAATCCGAAATTAGGACAAAAACGTTTGGAAAACAAGATATTTTTTTAAAGTAAGTGGTGAGGATTCTTTAAAATGTTTTGATGTAGGAATGTACATATGGATATCAGTTAACTACAGAATAAAAAATTTGATATTTAGATTTCATAAGGTTCTGTTTTTTAGACTATGAAAATGCTCAGTTTAACCAGCAAGAGGCTCATTGAGCCTAAATAGCTCACCTGAGGAACATTTAAATACGTAAGCTGTGTACCCCATGGTTTCAGGAAAGAAGATTTTTCGAAGTTCTCTCCGTTACATGTTTAAGTCTGTGGAAGCTATTGAGCCTAGGGATGTGGCCATTTCGGACCCCACGGACATGGCTGGCAGGATTTATGTTGGTGACCACCTGACCTTGCTGCATACTAAATATCGATTCTTTGGGCCTTGTAGTTTCAGAGAAGAAGAGTTTTGAGTTTTTTCCTATTATAAGTATGTAGAAGCTAAAGAGCCCTGGGACATAGCCCATTAAGACTCTAGGCACAGGATTTGCAGGGTTTGTGTAGGTGACTACATGCTTACATCTAAGGTCTGTGCCTTATGGTTTCAGGGAAGATTTTTGAAGTATTTCCAATTTTAAGTCATTGGCAGCTAATAAGTCCAGGGTGTGGCCATTTTGGACCTCAGTAACATGACGGGCATTTATGTGGGTAACCACTTGAGATTGCTACATACTAAATATCTAAGCTCTGGGCCTTTTGGTTTCGTAGAAGAAGATTTTTGAAGTTTTTTTTTTTTTTCATTATAAGTCTATGGGAGCTAATGATCCCTGAGGGCGTGGCCAACTTTGACTTTAGGTGCATGATTAGCAACATTAATCTAGGTGGCCACTTGCCATTGCTACATACTATATATCTAAGCTCTGCGCCGCCCTGTAGTATCAAAGACGAAGATTTTTTAATCCATCTTAAGTCTATGGGAGCTGATGAGCCCTTGAGCGGGGCCAACTTGGACACCAATGTCATGATTGGCAGGATTTATGTAGGTAACCAGTTGGCATTGTTGCATACTAAATATCTAAACTCTGGGCCCTGTGGTTTCGGAGAAGATTTTTTAGGTTAAGCTATTTAAAGAAAGTCTATGGGAGCTAAGGAGCCCTGGGGCATAGCCAGTTTGGACTCCAGAGGCATGGTTGGCAGGATTTATGTAGGAGACCACGTGACATTGCTACATGCTAAATATTTCAGCTCTGGGCCATCAAGTTTTAGAGGAGAACATGTTTTTTATTATTATTATTATGAGTCTGTGGAAGCTGATGAGCCTCGGTCTTGGCCAATTTTACCCTGGGGGACATGGTTAGCGGGATTTATGTAGGTGACTATTTTATATTGCTACATACTAAATATCTAATCTCTGTGCTTCATGGTTTCAGCGAAGATTTTTTAAGCTTCAGTTATATGTCTATGGGAGGCAAGGGGCCCCAGTGTGGCCAATTTTGACCCACCTCGGTTGGGAAATGCCCAAATCGAATTCATTCTTGTAATTTAATACTCCAAGAAACAAATGTTATAGAAATTTGTTAGAACCGCCTCATCGAGGCGGTTCTAACAAATGTCTATAACATTTGTTTCTTGGAGTAATTATGTGGAAAAGACCTTTTATAACCTATCATAATCCTTACTGGGATTCTGGATAACGGCAAATTCAGTATAACGGCACAATAATAGGGAACAAAAACTGTCGTTATAACGCGGGTCCTCTGTATGTGAGTGGAGAGATTCCTTCAGTACAAAATTGGTTAAACCAAGCCTTGCATGTTTTGCATTTATCAGCCTTGGTTGAAGAGCTCAGAGTCATCGTCTAGTCACTTAGAATTTGATTATTTTAATTAATTCTAGCAGGCGATTCAATAAATTCAATGATGTCTGATGGAAAGGCCTTTTCGTTGTCTATAGGTGTTATTATGGCAACGGCAAGGGAAATGGTGTCTTTGGTCAAGTTCATTCAGCGAACACTGAGATTAATAAAATCTCTGATGGGATTGAGTCATGTAAATCTCAGGCAAATTTTCAGTTTTTCAAGTCTCATGGGAATCTGTCCATCCCGTGAACAAGTCCGTGAAATAAAGACCCCCAAAACCCCACTTTATATAGAGAAAACTGGGGTTTACGGTGGTAAACAGTATTTTTCTTATTTCTGCTCCAAGACATAGGTTGTGGGTACTCGTTAGAACCGCCTCGATGAGGCGGTTCTAACGAGCACCCACAACCTATGTTTGCAGTATAAATAAGAAAAATATCACGGATTTTCATCAGAAAAGTAGCCATTTTGTAGATGTGAAAAATGCACTATTTTGCACGGGTGAATTATCGCAATGCTCACATAAGACTTAAATTGACGGCAAACGAACACGCCTCGTACTGAAAACAAGCCTGAGATTACCTTGTCGAGGTCTCAGCCCCACTATTCATTATTTTTCTCACCCATCAAATTTCGGCCCCCGCCCATCGGGGCTGGGAGAAATAGATTTGGCTGCACGATGCTTCCACGCTTAGCTGAAACTGACCGCACATGCGTACTGGTTAACCGCTTAGACGAACTTAGCCTTTCACGGCAAAGTCTTGTGAGTCCAGTGCATACACTCCCTATTGCTTTCATTGGGCGGAAGGGCTTGGGGTGTCATTTCATATCAGTGTCGAATAAAAGTCCCACATAATTGGACGCAACGTCTCCAAAATGACATAAATAGTGTTGACGGAGACGTTAAACCCCATCACCCATCAGACTTAAAGAATATGCTGTGAATGGTAAAATGTTTGTGTATAGATTTAGCCATCAGACTGCTCTTGAATACAGAAAATGGCTATTTTAGACAATTAAAGTCTGTAATGCTTTTAATTCGTCCTACCTTCTAAAGAAAATAGTTGAAACATGTTTTCCAGTAAGAAAACCTTTTCTTGAATTTCTACTACCGTGCTAATACATTTTATTACTTCCTTGATCAAGGACATGACAGTGTGGCTGTTAAAAATTTACACCAAGAGAGAAGCGCGTAGAGTGGGACGTAAAGTCAAAAACAAAAGAACAACTAGAGCAAGTCGATGGTGCACCATCGCAACTACCCGATTTTGTTTCTAAATTTGACATTTGACATAACCCCATGACCCCAGGGGATCAGATCAAAATTTGGATACCTTCATGCACATCTCCAGTCCCTAAGCAATATGTACCGGGTTTGGTCATCAGAGATCAGGAAATATTATAAGAAGTTGCATTCACAAGCATTTTCTTCAAATTTGTGACATTTGCCCTCAACCAATGACCGTAGGGGTTCATATCAAAATTTGGTTACCGTCATGCACATCTGCAGTCCCTTACCAATATGTTTAGCATATTTGGCCACCATAGGTGAAGAAATATTTATTTATTTATTTGATTTGAGGTTTAACGTCCCCGTCAACACTGTAAAGGTCATTTTGGAGAAGTTGCTTCCAATTTTGTGGAACTTTTACCCGACATTGAGATGAAATGACATCTCAAGCCCTGTCGCCCAATGAAACCAATAGGGTTTATAAGCATGGACGGGCCGACTCGCACCGCATAACATCCTCTAAGCGGTTTACCAGTAATCGTGTGCGGGTCGGTTTCTGCTCTGCGTGGAAGCAGCATGCAGCCCATATATTTCTTCAAGCCCCGATAGGCGGGCGCCGAGGTGAAGAAATAAAGAAGTAGTTGCATTCACAAGCATTTTCTTGAAAATTTGACATTTGACCTCAGCTCATGTCCCCAGGGGTTCAGATAAAAAAAAATGGATACCCTCATGCATATCTGCAGTTGTTAATCAAAATGTGTACCATGTTTGATGACCATAGGGCAAGAAATAAAAACGTATAGTTCGCCAACAAATAGCTGGCAGTGACGTAGCTGACTATTTGAGCTATTTTACCGTTAGCCCCATAAGCTTTGCATTGTTCAGAACAAAAACAAGTCGTGACGTCACTGTCAACTATTCCTCGACGGACAGTAGTTGCATTCACGAGCATTTTCTTGATTAACAATCGGCTTGACCTTTGACCTCATCCCATAACCCCAGGGGTTCAGATCAAACTTTGGCTACACAATTAGCGACAGTCTTGAAATATTTGTCTTCGCCCATAGACGTAGGGCTTTACACGTAAGTACAGCCATTAGTTACCCACAATGCTGGTTGACCTTTATATTTACATACAGTAAAATTCCTATATTAAGACCACCTTTGGGACTGTTCAAAAGTGGTCTTAAAGACCACTTTTGAACAGTCCAAAAGGTGGTCCCTGACCAGAGGACATTGTAGGCAGAAAAGACAAAGCAAAATTAAGTGTACCCTTCAAAATAAGCTTTTTAAAGCAGAATTAGTCCTAATTTTAGGTGATCTTAATAGCGGAATTATACTGTATATGCAACAACAAGTACTTGTAGAAAAAAGAAGCGGCCAATAACAAGTATAAGCATTCACGCAAAAAGAGGCACACGGGCAGAGCTCTGGCAGAGGACTGCTATTACATTTGTAACAGTTCATATTTGTGTCATATGTGTACAGGCTAATACAAAATATACATTTACAAACTCTCGACCACGACGGAACTCTGCCTGTTCTATAAATTCCCAAGGAGCCTTCGGCTCTGGTGAGCTAAAGAAATTGCCTCGCCGTTAACAAATTTTTGGGTTAATCTCCAATTAGTCTTCCATAAAGTGTTGTCTACTAAACTTCTACAACAGTTTTCAAGCATTCCATTTGGTAAGATGTTACAAGCGCCGGCCTCGATAGCTCAGTCGGATGCGCGTCTGGCTGGTGATCAGGAGGACACGGGTTCGATACCTGCCGGGGTCGGCAACATTCTTTCATGGAGGTTGATCATGAAATCTTTGCTACGGTCATTCTCTCCCTTTCGCTGTTTCGAGAAGGGCAGTTGTCAGTTGCTGGCGAAAGAATGTGCACTGTACTGGTTAACCA
Source organism: Lucinisca nassula (assembly GCA_963580285.1). NCBI lineage: Eukaryota > Metazoa > Mollusca > Bivalvia > Lucinida > Lucinidae > Lucinisca > Lucinisca nassula. The sequence continues at coordinate 127,363,568 of OY757018.1, read as the reverse complement.
CCTACGCATAAGCCTGCCAAGAAAAGTGTGGATAGGTAAACTGGTCGGCTCAAAAATGGCCTAAAATAGTGTTGACTGGACCGTTAAACTCCAATACACACAAACAAACACGATGTTACAAGCATACTGAAGTTGCACATGTGCTTTTTAGAGATGAAAAAGTACTTTTGACAAAATTATAGCACTTGAAACTTTGACATTTCAAACATTATACTTCAGTCGGCAGGATCCTGGGTGCCGACTGGCAATTAGAATATTGGCAAAGACAGTAAATTGTATAAAACAGTTCTGTGATATAACCATAGACATTCACTTTTAATATGTGCTACGCGTAGACCAAGCTTTGTAAAAGCTATACTTCTTAATAGAGAACCTAGCTCAAAGGTACACATCTGTGTTGTTTGCAAATGCCATACATGTTACGACGCGGATCATATTGCACGACCCGCAGAAAAAGCGACCGACTGAAGTCGATTTTCTAAGAGTACCCTAAAATCACTGTGTCATTCTGTCAGTCTGTCATTCTGTCAGTCTTCATTCTGTCATTCTTTCAGTCTGTCATTCTGTCTGTCCGTCCGTAACCCGTTTGTGAAAATTGGTGATAGTGACTTAACCGCTTGGAATATTTAAACAATTTTTGGCATACTGATAGATATCAATGAGATCTAACCAATGAACTTGCATAATATTACATTCCATTTAGTATAGCCTCGCCGAGGCGAAAAATGTGAAAATTTTCGAACTGCTTCTCCTCGGAAACCGTTGGGCCGATTGAAGTCAAATTTCATATGGAGCCTCTATGGGATGGGGGAAACCAAAATTTGCTCATGGGGTTCAGGTCCCATGACCAAAATGGCCGCCAAGCCATATATGGTCTGTCTGTCTGTCCGTCCGTTACCCGTTTGTGAAAATTGGTGATAGTGACTTAACCGCTTGGAATATTTAAACAATTTTTGGCATACTAATAGATATAAATGCGATCTAACCAATGAACTTGAGAAAAATTACATTCCATTTAGTATAGCCTCACCGAGGCGAAAAATCCGTAACCCGTTTGTGAAAATTGGTGATAAGGACTTAACCGCTTGGAATATTTAAACAATTTTTGGCATATTGATATTTATCAACGAGATCTATCCAATGAACTTGCGAAATATTACATTCCATTTAGTTTTGCCTCGCCGAGGCGAAAAATGTGAAAATTTTCGAACTGCTTTTCCTCGGAAACCGTTGGGCCGATTGAAGTCAAATTTCATATAGAGCCTCTATGGGATGAGGGAAACCAAAATTTGCTCATGGGGTCCAGGTCACATGACCAAAATGGCCGCCAAGCCATATATGGTCTGTCTGTCTGTCCCTCTGTAACCCGTTTGTGAAAATTGGTGATAGTGACTTAACCGCTTGGAATAATTAAACAATTTTTGGCTTTTTTTTTATTTATTTATTTTTTTTTTTTTTTTTTTGGTTTGGGTTTTATGGCCCTTTCAAGATTATTTCACTCATATCAAGCCGATCGTTAATCATAGGTGGGCGAAACCGGAGTACCCGGAGAAAAAACACCTGACCTTCCGTTGCAGAACTTGGCGTCTCACACAAACATTTTTGGCATACTGATAGATATCAATGAGATCTAACCAATGAGTTTGCGAGATATTAAATTCCATTTAGTATAGCCTCGCCGAGGCGAAAAATGTGAAAATTTTCGAACTGCTTATCCGCGGAAACCGTTGTGCCGATTGAAGTCAAATTTCATATGGAGCCTCTATGGGATGGGAGAAACCAAAATTTGCTCATGGGGGCCAGGTCACATGACCAAAATGGCCGCCAAGCCATATATGGTCTGTATGTCTGTCTGTCCGTAACCCGTTTGTGAAAATTGGTGATAGTGACTTAACTGCTTAGAATATTTAAACAATTTTTGGCATACTGATAGATATCAATGAGATCTAACCAATAAACTTGCGAAATATTACATTCCATTTAGTATAGCCTCGCCGAGGCGAAAAATCCGTAACCCGTTTGTGAAAATTGGTGATAGGGACTTAACCGCTTGGAATATTTAAACAATTTTTGGCAAACTGGCAGATATCAATGAAATCTAACCAATGAACTTGTGAAATATTTCATTCCATTTAGTAAAGCCCCGCCGAGGCGAAAAATGTGAAAATTTTCGAACTGCTTCTCCTCGGAAACCGTTGGGCCGATTGAAGTCAAATTTCATATGGAGCCTCTATGGGATGGGGAAATCAAAATTTGCTCATGGGGTCTAGGTCACATTACCAAAATGGCCGCCAAGCCATATATGGTCTGTCTGTCTGTCCGTCCGTAAACCGTTTGTGAAAATTGGTGAAAGTGACTTAACCGCTTCGAATATTTAAACAATTTTTGGCATACTGATAGATATCAATGAGATCTAACCAATGAACTTGCGAAATATTACATTCCATTTAGTATAGCCTCGCCGAGGCGAAAAATGTGAAACATTTCGAACTGCTTTTCCTCGAAAACCGTTGGGCCGATTGAAGTCAAATTTCATATGGAGCCTCTTTGGGATGGGGGAAACCAAAATTTGCTCATGGGGTCCAGGTCACATGACCAAAATGGCCGCCAAGCCATATATGGTAAAAACCCTTCAAAATGAACCACAGGGCAGATTTCCACGAAACTTGATAAATAGCATCTGGGACGTAGGCCCATCATAAATTGCTAAAATGGTGACCCTGTGTTGACCTTGACTTTCTTTGTGCCTAGGTCAAACTTGGACACATATACTTTTGTATTGGAAAAGTGAGAATGCATTTTATCCTGCAAACGATTCAGAATACAGTACTAAAGTATAAGATATATTTTTGCTCCTTACGATAAGGCGCATTTATTGGGGGAACCGTTTTAGGTCCAGGTCACATGACCAAAATGGCCACCATACCCATATATGGTAACACTCATAAAGCTAAAAGCATCCGGCGGGTCGTGCACTTCAGCTGAAGCACTGGTTCTTAATTTTTGTTCTGAAACAGATTGCGTGCATTCGTTAAAAACTACTCAATGGACACACACAATTTGCTCAGGGGCAAAGATTGTGTGCATTCGTCAATGAGGCGGATCTAACGAGCACACACAATTTATGTTTTAAATAAATCATACATGTACATGTAATATATTTTTACGGCAATCTAAGAAAGCATGCCACACGTGTTTAGTTTATCTTCTGGGCAGCTCAATCATAATTTATAACGGGCCCCGATAGCTCAGTTGGTAGAGTGTCCGCTCCGGGGAACGGGAGGTCACAGGTTCGATCCCGGGCCGCGACATACCAAAGTCGTTAAAATGGTACTAGCTGCTCCTCGCTTGGCACTCAGATTTACGGGGTAGAGCTAGGACTGGTCGACCCAGTGTCAGGATAATGTGACTGGGTGTATCATGTAATGTGTCTGGGACATGATACTTCAGTGAGGCAGCACTATAAAAGTGAGCATTGAGCTACCTGTAGCAACCAGACACCGTCGTGATATGACTAAAAAATTGTTGGTAGCGACGTTAAACCCGAATTCACACACACACACACACTAATAATCATAATTTATAGTTTTACAATTGTGAAAGAGAACAGCTCTAGCAATAGTTTGTTGAGTAATAACTCACAGTCACGCCGCTGCAAATGCATTGTAAACATTTCCGCCATTTTACGGAGAACTTTTGAAATATTGTTCTTATTTCTGCTCTAAAATATAGATTGTGGGTACTCGTTAGAACCGCCTCATCGAGGCGGTTCTAACCAGTACCCACAATCTATATTTTATGAGGCGGTTCTAACCAGTACACACAATCTATATTTTAGAGCAAAAATAAGAAAAAATATAGATTGTGGGTACTCGTTAGAACGAGCCCCCACAATCGTTCCAACGAGTACCCACAATCTATATTTTAGGGTACTCGTTAGAACCGCCTCATCGAGGCGGTTCTAACGAGTACCCACAGTCTATATTTTAGAGCAGAAATAAGAAAAAAATAAGGTTTACCCCTGTAAACTCCAGTTTTACTGTATAAAAGTGGGGTTCAAGGGAGTGGGGGTGGTCAAAATTATATGGGCGTGTTTGGTGATGTCGGGGATCATTTGTAAAGAAGATCCATTCATGAGCGTGTGGTGCAAGTGATCAAACCAGAGCTGATCTATTTCGATACAAACTAACTAAAAATCGACAATAATTTTTCTTGTTTTTATTCACAATTTTCAAACATTTCGCCGCTGTTTAAAGAAATCCCGCCTTACATTATTGACTGCATTACACACATTTATGTCTTTTTGTAACGTTTTGATTCGGGGAAATAATGTTTAACCGTCTGACGCCACAGAATCTTCGAGTGACGTCAAGATTCGGCTTTTCGTGTCACACTCTTCCGCAGAATAAATCACAGCTACCTTCCATTGGTTTTATTAGAGGCAATTTTAACTTTCTGGTCAGCACTTAAACTAATTTTAAAACTAATTCTAACCCACTTGCATATGTAACGCGACGTCTGATTGGATAACGTCAAAAATGTGCGACAGTACATTCTGTGATATACTGTCGGAATTCCGACGTCATCACGTAACGTCGCTTTTCATTGGCTGCTATTTGGTTTTACGCAGCTCACAGCGCTTGCCACTTTGAGCAAAATAGTACATTTTTTTACACAACATCCTAATAAGTGCATTAGAATGGGGATAACTGTATTGAAAATTGTCATTCGGGGAGGTACATCGTCGGTTTTACGGTCGCAAATTCCGTTTTACGGCTCCGCTGGGCATCGCCGTAAAACGAAATTTCCGATCGCCGATTTTACCTCCCCGAATGACAATTTTGAATACAGTTACCCCCTCAATATAATTACATGTATTTAGTTTAGTCTAAACGTGATAAAATTATCTTAAACATAATAGGCCGGGCTCATGGAATTTTGATTGTTAGAACGGCCTCATATGGAGGGAATAAAGTGAATTACCCGAGTAAACCCTACTTTCCCATTATCAAAGTGACATTTGGGCTGGATAGCATGATCTTCCTAGTTATCGATTACGAAAATACGCCTATACAAATACATTGTAAACTTTACCGCCGAAAAAAACGAACATTTTAAGATGAAAAATTTTGATATTTTTCTAATTTATGCTCAAAATATAGATTGTGGATACTCGTTAGAACCGCCTCATCGAGGCGGTTCTCACGAGTACCCACAACCTATATATAAGAGCAGAAATAAGAAAAATAAGGTTTACCCTTATAAACCCCAGTTTTACTATATAAAAGTGGGGTTCAATGGGGTCAAAGTTATATAGGCGTGTTTTTGTGATGACTTCTCAGTCGACAGTGTGTGTGTTGGGAGAATCGGATGCCCTCGTTTGGATGCCCTCTTTACACTTATGTGTACTAAATTAAGTTTAACGGCGCATGGTTTCTGATAAACGACCCAGACATTTTGGAGCCGAACCGGAAATTTATCAAGGAAGCAAAAATAGAAGACATACATAACAGAAACTAAATGCGACTAATAACACAATAATTACAAGCAAAGGAAATGGGTCAAGAAACAAAATTAAACATGACAGGCTTATTTCCTTGCATAACAATTTGTGTCTGGTTATAGTCTTTCAAAACGCAGTGAGACATGACTGCACTTTTAATTTTGGGCTAGTCCGTGTTTTAGGTAAGTCGCCTTCAGTTTGGATTTTTTTTTTTTTTGGTTTGGGTTTTACGGCCCTTTCAAGATTATTTCACTCATATCGAGCTGATCGTTAATCAGAGGTGGGCGAAAACCGGAGTATCAGGAGAAAAACCACCTGACCTTCCGTTGCAGAACTTGGCGTCTCACACGTGGCCCGAGCGAGGCTCGAACCTACGGCGGTGAGAGACCTAATGACTAAGAGTCAGCGCTCTTATCCACTAGGCCACGGAGGCCCGTATTCAGTTTGGATTTTACATTGGACGATATTGTTTTACTGAGATTCGTACTGCATCATACTAACCACTTGGCCACGATTTCTGCATTATGGCACTATCAAAAACGTATTCATAATCTAAAATCCTGTGAAAAAGAAATCCGAAACCTGCTTTCCCTAAAACATGGAATAGTCTTGCCACGCTTGAACGTTGAACTCTCAAAGGTCATTGATAAACTATACCAATAACCCTGTCTTTGTTTATTTTCTTTTTTTTCGAGCAGATCAGACAACATTACGGCAACACATCCATGACATAGTGCCTTCTTTCATACCTCCAGAAGGGTTATTGTTCTGGAGAAAAAATATTATATTTTTCTTATTAAATTTTATACTCTAAACATAGGTTGTGTAATGCTCGTTACAAACGCCTCCATAGGTTGTGGGTGCTCATAAGAACCGCCTCAGGGAGGCGGTTCTAACGAGTACCCACCACCTATGTCGTGGAGCAAGAATAAGAATAACCGGCCTCGGTAGCTCAGTCGGATGCGCGTCTGACGTCTGGTGATCAAGAGGACGCGGGCTCGATACCGGCCGGGGTCGGCAACATTCTTTCGTGGAGCTGATCATGAAATCTTTTCTACGGTCATTCTCTCCCTTCTGCTGATCTAAGAAGGGCAGTTGTCAGTTTCTGGCGAAAGAATGTGCCCAGGAAAAGTGTGGATAGGTAAACTGACCGGCTCAAAAATGACCTAAATAGTGCTGACTGGACCGTTAAACTCCAATACAAACAAACAGACAAACAAGAATAAGAAAAATAATGCATACCCCTGTAAAACTCAGTTTTTCTCTTTCTAAAATAGGGTTTACGGGGTTATTTATTTCACGGACATGATCTTGTTTCCGTTATGATGACCCAGCCTGTTGTGTCCCATAGGCAAGCAAGATTCTTGCAGCTTTAGCAATGAAAATCAAAGACATTGTACAATACAAGCTGCGGGGAATAGGTCCTGATCAGTATGTGTGGATTAGCAAGCTGGGGTCGGTTGTTCAAAACTAACGACGCCGTTAGTTAACGCATTGTTTAATCTTCGATCGTTCTAATATTTTTGCTAAAAACATGTGAGCAGCTTTTGCAAATGCAAAAGCTGCTCACATTTTTTCAGCAAAAATAACAAAATATTTACTTGCTGGAACAGTTAACAGTTTGACCACTAACGAGCTCGTTAAGTTAATGATGCTTTGAACAACTGGCCTCTGATCTGCAAGTTTGATGATCGCAAATTGAAAATGGCAAAAATCGATGATTTTGGACAAACACATCGCTCAAAGGAAATACAAGATGTATCTTTGAAAAAAGATAAATGAGGTATTTTTAAGCTAAATATTATTCAAAACGAACAGAATTGACTCGTATGTAAAAATCATTAACGTCAGAGAATAATTCTGAAGTGAGATCATACGCACCATGAGAGGCTCGATCTGTGTCATGGTGAGCATGATGACTATGAGAGGGTTGCATGCGATGATTGTTGCCCATCATAGTGCCCACAATCTAGTAGGTCCCAAAGGAGTTTCAGACTTTTCTCAATTGTGGCCACTTCTTCTACATGTAGCTCAGCAATCAGTTTCTGTGAAACAAGTGAAAACTATGCTGATGAATCTGAGTAGTTAGTTGCAGTTATTTGATAAACTTTGGTGCGCTAATTATTATTTTTTCTTTAAAATCATGGTGATTACTAGCAAATATATATAGCCAAACACCTGATCCTGAGTCTAACGTCGCCCCTTTGCATGAAAACACTTACTTTTATCTGGGATAGACTAAAACATCATTTTTGTCAGAATGTAAGGTCTCCTTTGTTATACAGAGGACCCATGTTATAACGACAGTATTTGTTCCCTATTATTGTGCCGTTTAAATGGATTTGCCGTTTAATTAAGGCAGAGTCTATTGCCAGACGCCTGTCAATAGCATAAAATCGGGCCCGATAGCTCAGTTGGTAGCGTGTACGCTCCGGGGAACGGAAGGTCACGGGTTCGATCCTGGGCCGCGACATACCAAAGTCGTTAAGAATAGTACTAGCTGCTCCTCGCTTGGCACTCAGATGTACGGGTTAGAGCTAGGAATGGTCGACCCAGTGTCAGGATAATGTGACTGGGTGTGGTATCATGTAATGTGTCTGGGACATGATACTGTAGTGAGGCAGCACTATAAAAGTGAGCATTGAGCTCCCTATCACAACCAGACACCGTCATGATATGACTGAAAAATTGTTGAAAGCGACGTTAAACCCGAATTCACACACATTACTACATGAAATTAGCATACAATCTATATTTTGAGCATATAACATTTTTTTCGTCTTAAATTATTCGTTTTGTTTCAAGCGGTAAAGTTTACAATGTTTTTGTATAGGCGTGTTTTCGTTATGTATGACATTGTCAAAATGAAATTAATTTGAAAACAAACCCTTAATGAGATAAATAAAATTTGGGTTTGGATTGCGACTGAGGCAATTTCAATGGCAAGTTTTCAGTTTAGCTAGGTTTTGAGACAACCGGTCTGGCATCTCCTTGTCGCAGTCTCAACACCATCATTGATAAGCTTTCAAAATGTTCTTTTAAGGTCTTCGTTGCAATACGACTGCTCAAAGATACAGAAAATCAAAGCACTGGCAACACTGATTGTCATTACGAAAACACGCCTATACAAATACATTGCCATTTTTTTTGACCATCTTAGAAATTTTAGGTTGAAAAATTGTGATATTTTTCTTATTTCTGCTCAAAACATGGCTTGTGGGGACTCGATAGAACCGCCTCGACGAGGCGGTTCTATCGAGTACCCACAGTCTATGTTTCTGAGCAGAAATAAGAAAAATAATGTATACCCCCTTAAACCCCAGTTATACTATATAAAAGTGGGGTATGAGGGGGTCAAAATTATATAGGCTTGTTCTCGTAATGGTTCGATTGTCTCTGAGTGCAGGCTGACTGTTTCGCTTAACCCCGAAATTCCTGTACTGTAAGAAAACAGTGAAGAACCTAATCGGACACCGCGTCTTCTCAGGGTCTACACATTTTGCCTAATATAAGTGTAGGCAATGGTCAGGAATCGATACAGTAACCTCACGCCTCAATCCAAGACACCAAAGGGAAAGAAACACGAGCATAAAACAACTCCATTTTGTCCTTTTGGCTTTCCGCTGTTGGTGTTTCCGTTTGGGGTCTGTGTTTCTTTCCCTTTCTCTGGTGGCAGCTGTGAGTTAATTGTATCGATTCCTGATCATTGCCTCTACTTCTATTTCACCATTATGAAAAAACTTCACATGCGGAAAACCTCACATGCGGAAAACCTACTACCCATTTTGATTTGCTGCAACATCTGCTACTTTCAACTACAACATTTTGATTTGCAAATTGTCAGATCAAACGGTTTTGGTTTACCTCTATGTCCCTGGTGGCAAGAATGTACTCAATAAGTCACACAGCTCTGTGAAGACAAATCAATCATTATTGACAATCAAGGTGCCAGCTATGGCCTCATAACAATACAGTGGCTGATGTAAATTTCAACAATTATCATCATGACACAATACGTTTGGCGCGTTTGACCAATCAGTGGTAACCACTGACAAGTATGTGTGCTCTTATACCAGTACTATGTATTTCAGATAAAAGAAACTTGACTGCTATTCATGTCTTTGATCTTTACATGAAAATGAAAATTTGGCGGCAGTGCCAAGAATAGAATGTTGCAGCAAAGTAAAGGACAGTGACTCGTTCTCGTACTTAGAAGAATAACGCGGATATTTTCTATATAAAAAACCGTTACCTGAATTTCCTACACATCAGCGGTAATCACGTGGAAATCAACATTGAAAAGCTATTGTGCTCAGTCACTTTGGGTCGATTAACAATCGACTGAAAAAAGAACATTCTAATGCACTTGCGTATGTAACGCGACGTCTGATTGGATAACGTCAAGAATTTGCGACAGTATATTCTGCGATATACTGTCGGAAACCCGACGTCATCGCGTAACGTCGCTTTTCATTGGCTGGCATTTGGTTTTACGCAGCTCACAGCGCTAGCCGTTTTGTGCAAAATAATACAGTTTTTAACAAAACAACCGTATAAGTGCATTAGAATGGGGATAACTGTATTGCAAAATTGTGATTTGGGGAGGTAAATCGGAGGTTTTACGGTCGGAAATTTCGTTTTACGGCGACGCGTCAGCGGAGCCGTAAAACGAAATTTCCGACCGTAAAACCTCCGATTTACCTCCCCAAATCACAATTTTGAATACAGTTATCCCCTAAATATACGAAACGTCGCCTTCACACGAATGAATGAAACACAGCAAAGAAGGCAGAGCTTTTAGTGTTCTTATTTTTCATAAAGTAAATACAATCAAGATAAATTGAGCCCCGCCAAGCGAATTTGGGTCTTCGAGCATTCCGTCATGACAAATTTTAACTGCGCATGCCCAGCCATTCAGAGGGGCCAGGGATATGGCTTTCTGTCAGAAGGTTCCTCTTGATCCACTGCTTGTATGAGCGAGCAGCGAAGGTTCTGGCGAGACTGCGCGGATGCGCAGGCTCGCCTGAACCTTCGCTGCTCGCATAGGCGATAAGTACCAAAATCGCTTGGCGGGGCCCAATTATCAATTTCATATTTACGTGCTAGGGCCCTTTCCCATGTTTAAATAGCAATAAGGATTAATATAGATAAACTATTTGCAAGAAAAAAAAAACTATGCATCCTTCGAGTCTTCCCTTGTGCTCGAAACATGACTTCTTTGAAGCGTTAGCAGGACAAGATAAGGGACGGCTGTACACAGAGACACAGAGTTAGATGAGAAGATCATTAGAATTGTTATGATAATAATAATATTATTATAATTATTATTATTATTACTCACGAAAACACGCCTTTATAACTTTGACCCCCTTGAATATGTTCTATAAAAGGGTTATTGTTTGTTTGTATTGGAGTTTAACGGCCCAGTCAACACTATTTAGGTCATTTTTGAGCCGGTCAGTTTACCTATCCACACTTTCCTGGGCAGACTTATACGTAAGCGGTTAACCAGTACAGTGCACATTCTTTCGCCAGAAACTGACAACTGCCCTTCTTGAATCAGCGGAAGGGAGAGAATGACCGTAGAAAAGATTTCATGATCAATCTCCACGAAAGAATGTTGCCGACCCCGGCGGGAGTCGAATAAAAGGGTTATCCTTTGGAAGCAAGGAATACACCACAGAAGTGAAAAATATGGAGTGTACATGTTTTCTGGGAAAGACTAGCTTGTTTCGGCCAATTAGGCCTCATCAGAGAACCTCAGATATTTTCGAAATTGCACAATGGAATCAATGATCCCAAAGGACAAGAAAATATAATCTACACATTGATGATCTACACTTTTATATAGTAAAACTGGGGTTTCCGGGGGTAAACCTTATTTTTCTTATTTCTGTTCTAAAATAGCAGAAATAAGAAATATATCACACTTTTTCACCATAAAATTTTCATTTTTTCGGCGATAAAGGTGGCAATGTTGTTGTATAGGCGTGTTTGCGTAATGTTATTAATTTTACATCCTCAAAGACAATCCTTTCTTTATGTATATTTTTATGTCGCTCGAAGCACCTGTTAGTAATACCGTCAGGAGAGAGCAATAATAGGCCTAGCCTACGCTCAACCCTTGTTTCAGTCCTAATCCTTTCTTTATGTATATTTTTATGTCGCTCGAAGAACCTGTTAGTAATACCATCAGGAGAGAGCAATAATAGGCCTAGCCTACGCTCAACCCTTGTTTCAGTCATTATATGCACTGCAATATGTATTTGAATGTTAAGTCTCATGATGCCAGTTTTTATGACACCGTTATTGGCAAAATTCTATCGTATTAGAAGAAAAGAATCCTAAATTGTGATATCTGTCCCGAGAGTCACTGTCAGATATTATGAGGCTTGTCAATTCCTTAATGTGCGAGTTTTTGTGGGGTTTTTTTCGCCATCCGGAATCACACCATACACACCAAAAGCAAATGATGTTTTTAGTCTATAAAAAAAGCGAATCCCAAACATATGTTCGCTTCAGTTAGAGGATTTGTGCGGACAAGGTACCCATTTTCTATACATTAACCCATTTATGACAATGGAATCTTCCACCTAGTACGTCCATTACCAATTTTAGGGGCGTCAGGTTTGTTTCTGTTTGCGGCAAACAGTGTAGACATGGATCAGACGTCTGATCTGGGTTTCCACTGTTTGGCAATGTCCCAGAAAAGGACATATATGGGTTAATTATATTTGAGCTTAAGAAAGTGACAAAAACAATTTCGTGAATATGCCAAAAGCAAATGCATATTTTCAGACCAGGATAGTTTCAAAAAGAATTGGTCACTTTTGATACAGAAAATAAAACGCTCATTCTTTGAGCTCAAAATGGCTCTGTTACAACGCAAAAAGTGACAGATGTAAAACAAGAACAAGAGCATCATCACATCATGACAAAATACTAACAAGGCAGATATACTGCTGTTAAACAAATTGCTTATTCAGGGTACCCGCTTTCAATAAACACACAACTATTCTAGTTTCTGAAATCATCTTACCCTCCATGTTCAACATTCTTACATTTTCTCTCCAAACTTTGAGCTCCTCTTAAGCATCTGCGCTGACTAAAATACAAAATTCCCAGCCGAGACTCCCAGGGACAATCCGCACTTTCTCCGTTTGCATCTGAAAAAGCAACGAATTAATGACATTCTCCAGTTTAAGAATTCTTTTCTCTGCTATATGAATCTTCTTTCAAACCATGTCCCAGAATATAAGAATCACAAGGGTCACTTTCTGGCATCCCGAGGCTTGCCGAGTGATGCCGGACAGTGATGCCGAGGGACGGATTTTTCTATCCACCCCTCACACCCATATAGGATTCTTTTTCTTGCATACCTTCCATTTCTTAGCGCGGATTTCAAATGCTGCAGTTCGGTTACCGACGTCCGCCATATTGTGATGACACTGCAGGAATGTTTAGTGACGTCACGTAACGTGCTGTGACGTCAACCTTAACGACGGCGCATACGAGGTCGTAATAACCCAGTTTATTTTTCAAACACGCGATGCAATTCGATTTTGGGTCAGAACACCAGGGTCAGTACAAAAATTTCTTTCCCAGGGTAAAATCATGGATTTCCTTGTCAGGTGTGCAAGAAATGACCTTGCCATGTAGCACTTTGTTTCTAGTCGCATTTGTGTTCTGAAATCAAGAATCCTAAATTAATGTGCGTTTAATGCACATGCATTCTCAGCAACATCGCCTTTTCTCTCTCTCTCTCTCTCTCTCTCTCTCTCTCTCTCTCTCTCTCTCTCTCTCTCTCTCTGCGTGCCCGCCCATTCCATCGTCCAGAGACTTCATCACCTTGTGTCCATGTGAACGAAAATATTTTACTGAGCATCTCATCAACTTAGAAAAAATGAAACCACCTGTACCAAGGCCAAAGCATAAAACATTAAACACATCATACAAGCCACGCCATGAAAATCCTACATATGTTTTATGGAGATCAACTATTGAGACTATGTGATATGCAGACTGCAAATCATATGTAAAAAGAAATTCATGATCTTTAAATAAGTCCCTTGCTACAGAAGTATCCTCGTAGTTGTGCTTGAATTTCATTTAATGTGGATTTATATGTCGGCAGTGTAATTTTCCAGACTTTCCCTAAGCTACGGTCAGTGGATTCACAACAGACGGCTGCTATGTCACTCGAGATATGCACTTTAATTTCAACAAATCTGTTATTTCCTTGTCAATAAAACTCGGATTATCTCTAGCCGACCGATTATTTTTTAATACATTACTTGTGGGTAGATCTTTAAAATGGCAATTTATATCCATTCATGTTATCATCTCTGATGTTAACATCTCTGATGTACCTGTCTACCTCATCTCATCCCATACACCAATGCGATCGCTTAATCTATTAACAGGTGTAATTCTTTCATTTGTCTTTATCAGCCTCGATAGCTCAGTGGTTAGCGCGTTCGACTTATGTTTGATAGGTTGTGGGTTCGAATCCGGCATCCGGAGCCGAGGGCAGGACACTTTATGACAATTCCCCACTCGACCCAGGTGTGAATGTCACTGCTTCTCTCGCGAGCACGTGGTAACATCCGGAACGAGTGTTCGAGAGCGATTCTTTCATCGCAAACGAACTAAAATAAATTAGTGTAAACTAATTATTTCATTTGAAATACCTGAGCTATTTTTAGCATTATCCAATACAATACGAGACCTCAAATGGGGTTATTACACTCAACGTATTCCCGTAAATAAGACTGAGATTCAAAATTGAAACTTATCTCCAGGTTTCGTAACAGTCCTAGCACCCAGACATTCAAACTTCCAGTGCCCAGATTTTCTGCAACCGTAGCAAAGACCGGAGCGTCTGCCTCTGCCAGATCTGATGATGTTCACGGTCGATATATTGCTGCCCTGCTGGAACTGTCCCGACGTCGCCGTAGCTGAAGTTGATTGGAAGTCCTGCGGAAAAAGTTGGAAACGCTGCATGTGCATGAGTCTACTCCTCTTGAACCCAGACCTGGGGTAATTGTATTCTGTATTCTTATTCGAATACTATTCGAATACATTTTCTGGGTATTCGTGAAGTATTCTGTATTCGTGGATTTTTTAGAATAAAAGTATTTGTATTTGTATTCGAATAAATTTCAAAAGTCATGTATTCATGAATAGTTTTACAAATACATTATGAATACTTTTGCTGTTTACAGAGAAAAAAAAATATGAAACGATACATAAATGATTTAATTTATGTCACTAAAGTCCTTGACTGCTCATGTAGGAACTTCTGAAATTACTATTAGATGGTTTAATACAATACATTAAAACGGAAATCCAAGAATATTTATTGATTAATTTGACTGCATTGATGCAAATAAAAACCTTTAAGATGGCAAACATTCTGTCCTCGAGACACGCCGATTAACTGTAGACAGGCTGATCCAGGTGTGACATAAGTTCATTGTTAACTAGTCCCTACCCCGGTGGCCAAAGGGGTCCCGTCTCGAGCCCATAGCCAACATGACGAAACTGACAACGTGTTGTCTCAAGAAGTGTATAAAGACCTACGATATGCCTTGCCACCTTGGCAATCTGATTCTAATATTCAATCTTATTGGTCATCCATAAACGGTTCAGTTCACAATATCCAAAACAGCTTATACGGGTTCTACGCTCCACAAAGACATTACCTTTTCGCTAAACTTCGTTACGCGGAAAAGTGTTAATTCAGCGAATCACTGCTAGAGCTGTTCTTTTCTCTTTAAAAACACGAGTGAGTGAGTGTTTGAGTTTTACGTCCCACCAACAGCTAAGGTCATACGGAGACGGGACCTCGGTTTAAAGACTCATCCGAAAGTCTGGAGAAGCCCGGGATCGATCCTGCGATCCCTGGTTTACAAGGCGAGTAGCGTAACCACTACACCACGGAGGCTTCTATTTTAAAAACACGAGCACGTCTAATATTGTATAAGACATTATCACGAACTTCCAAAAATACATATACAATTTTAGACGCATTCCCTTTTACCCTTATTCTGCAACTCAGCTTTTTGATAGTAAGCATCTTGTATGCGTGTGTGTGTACATTATTTATTTTCATTTTATTTATACGATTTTTCAAGAGGGTTACACATTTAGCAAAGGACTTGCCATTCTACCATGTGGCCCTCTACAACATATAATACAACGTACAACATACAAAACATATTTACATAACTACATGCAATATAAAATTGTTCTGTAATTGTGGATGCTCACAGGTCACACAATCACTTCGTTTCCTTTATCACAGACTTATGTTCATTGTTTAAGACATTTCCTTTATCACAGACATACAAAGTTTAAGACGGCTACATATTCCAGACAGGAGTGCTTATTTGCACAAATACATGTAAATGCCTTAATAAAATGTGATTTCTAAAAACATTTTCCTTAAAACAATTTTATAATCAATGGCTTTAAGATAATGTATGCGAATAATGGCTTGTAATCTGATAAGATAATAATGTCAGTCATTGCTAAGAATCTAAGAATAATGCTTAAAAGAATGGTATGGATGAATGTAGACGATATATTACTTCTTTAGCAGAGTACACGTCTACTCCATTTATTTTGCCTTGTCACTTACCAAACCAATACTGTAAAAAGTTTGGGTAAACTACAACCTTTACGGGCGTATAAAATCTTTAAAAGCAAAACGACGAGTACATATGCCACTCGAAGTTAAAACAATATTTATGAGTTAATATGTTCTTTTACAGTTCTTTTAAAAACATTTAAAGATGGGGCCATTTTAACAAGATCAGGTAAAGAGTTCCAGAGTTTCGAAGCCGAGCAAGAAAATGAGCCATCATATAATGCAGTCCTGGATCGAGGAACAGTTAAACAATTACTTTCAGATGATCTTAAACGTCTAGTACATGATTCCTCAGTTGGTTTAAGTAGATCAGTTATATAAGATGGAGTTAGATCATTAAGCGCTTTATAAGTGAAAACTGCCTTATTATACTTTATTCTACTGCTTACCGGCATCCAATCTAATTGGTTGAACATGACCGCAGATGGTGTCATAAAATCAGCTTTGAGGATGATGCGGGCGGCACGCTTCTGAAGTTTATTAAGCCGTTCAATATTCGCAAGTACGAAAACAAGCCTATACAAATACATTGTAAACAGTTACTTTACCGCCGAAAAAAGAGAGAATATTTTAAGATGAAAAAGTGTGATATTTAGGCGGTTCTAACGTGTACTACCGATCCTTATTTTGAGCAGAAATAAGAAAATTACCCCCCCCCCCCACCCCCTTGAACCCCAGTTTAACTGTGTAAAATGGAGTTCAAGGGGTTCAAAACTACATGTATATAGACTTGTATTCATGATGCTTTAGACGAAACAAATATTCTAACTCGCATCATATAAAGCTACGTATTTTAGCAATGTAGGACTTAATGCGATTTTGTTTCTAGAAGCTGGTAAGCCTCTGAAGAATGTGATTTGTTTTTATTTTCCCATGGGTAAACATCGTTCTTAGCTTGATCTTGTTTAACTGATTATGGTTCGATTAAGTAGTATTACTTTATAACGCAATAAGTGTTAGTCTGGTTTGCGTGCCAGTTTCAAGGACCATGGTTACGTGTATTCCCTATGTTTTCAGCTAGTCTACTAAAATACCTAACAGAAACTACACCAGCGTGTCTTCTTTATTGAAAAACCGACCCTTTCGTCATTCTATCTGTCAGTCCGTCCTTTCCCATTATTCTTCGCTAAAAAACCATTAAAGCTAGAAGCTTCAAACTCGGAATAATATACAGTCATATTGGCTTGTATCGTGTATGAGACAATAGGCATTCGTGACTTATTTGTTTTCTGCCATTATTAAGTTTCCTTCCTCTGCATTGGCTTGTATCGTGTATGAGACAATAGGCATTCGTGACTTATTTGTTTTCTGCCATTATTAAGTTTCCTTCCTCTGCATATTATATGTCAAAGTTAAATTTTCCCAAAAACATTCCTATGGGCAACAAAAGATAGACGTCTCAAACTTTGCAGAGTATATAATCATGATGCTTATTTCTTACAAGAAACAGTGGGCTTTCTCTGCTTATTTGTTTACTATTTCTTCATTGTCCCAATAAACCTTGTGCTAAATCTTCCCTAAACTTTCAAAACAGCCATAAAGCTAGAACATCACGAAAACATGCCTATATAATTTTGACCCCCTTGAACCCCACTGGGGTTTCCGGGGGTATACCTTATTTTTCTTATTTCAGGTCTAAAATATAGAGTGTGGGTACTTGTTAGAACCGCCTCGATGAGGCGGTTCTAACGAGTACCCACACTCTATATTTTGAGCAGAAATGAGAAAAATATCACAATTTTTCATCTTAAAATTTTCATTTTTTCGGCGATAAAGGTGGCCATGTATTTGTATAGGCGTGTTTGCGTAAGGAGCTCTGAACTGGGCAGAATATATCATATTGATAATCCGTATCGTATAAAAGACAATGGGTCTTCTATAGGAACGAATTATCATTTTTCTGGATTTTATCGATGTGTAAACTCCACGAATCACTCACAAAATGCATGAAAAGTAGAAGTAAAACAAAGATCAGGAATCGATACAACTAAAGACACAAAAGGGAAAGAAACACAAACATGAAGCGACCAGACCATAATGGAAACCTAAACAAAGGAAGGCCATAAGAACAGTTACTTTCCCACAAAATGGCCAAATGGCCATCCAAAATAAAAAGACATAAGTGATACACACAGTAAGTAACAAACGAAAACATAAATAAACCGCCACAGAAGAACCGCCTTGGAACGGTCAGTGTTCCATTTGGAAAGAATTCCACTGGGGGCTTAAATCGATTTTACATGTATTTTACAAGTCCAGGCTTCATGCTAAGTTTGTGAGTGATTCGCCGGAGTTAACACATAGATAAAACTCCAAAAAATGATATTCTAGTGCACTTGCGTAGGTAACGCGACGTCTGATTGGATAACGTCAAAAATTTCGACAGTATATTCTGCGATATACTGTCGGAAACCCGACGTCATCCTGTAACGTCTCTTTTTAGTGGTTGGTTTTTGGTTTTACGCAGCTCACTGCGCTTGCCGTTTAGGAAAAAAAACAATTTTAAACAAAACAAGTGAATAAGTGCATTAGAATGGGGATAACTGTATTTAAAATTGTCATTTTGGGAGGTAAATCGTCGGTTTTACGGTCGCAAATTCCGTTTTACGGCTCCGCTGACGCGTCGCCGTAAAACGATATTTCCGACCGTAAAACCGACGATTTACCTCCCCAAATGACAATTTTGAATACAGTTATTCCCTAATTCATTCCTTATAATTCCACATTTTCATCGAAATGTTACTAATGCCACCAAAATGGAATGTTTTTGAGGATTTTTTTTCGATAGCGTAAGAATGCGCGGCGGAATGATTATTCAATTGGAAGCTGCCATCTTTGAAAGAAACCCAAGCGAAAAAAAAACATCAAGTCTTTAAATTCAGTTTATTTGTCTTCTAACATCTACGTTTTCAATAGTTTTCCATCTTTTAATCGAACGCTGTTGATATCGCTTCATAAACAATGACTTAACACGCGGGTTCTAAACGTGCTCTTGCACGTCACGTTTCGCTATGTAAAACAAATCTGAGATTCTTGCTAATGGAATTTATCGACGCATAAAACTTTTATTTTAACCAATCAAATCGCTTGAAATGCACATAATGATTGAGAATTTGAATTATTACGTTTTTAGCTCTATTGACATTTGGAAAGAACGTTTTATTTTTCTCTATATAGGTTAATAATAAATACTTTGTCAAAGATTTCTCGACGGTGTGAACATTAACCCTTATCTTGCTGTTCACGACAACCCTTATCTTTGCAAACAATATAGATCCAGATCAGATGGCTTCTGAAGAAGCCATCTGATCAGGATCTACACTGTTTGGCATTCAATTTATGAATTTGTAGCAATAAATTACATCAAGTAATCTGATTGGTTGATAGACAGAAATGGGTGTGGCTTAAATGAATATTCAGCAAGATAAGGGTTAAAGCCCGTATCATGACTTGTTTTGTGAAAGAGACAATAGAACAATAGACATTCGTAGCTTATTTATTATTCCCATTACATTCGATTAGGATTTGGGAAAAATATAAATCCAGCTTTCTGTCACTTAATGTGCATGTTTTCTATCTGCGCGTCTCACTGGTGATCAGGAGGACGCGTGTTCGATACCTGCCGGGGTCAGCAACATTGTTTCGTTGAGACTGATCATGAAATCTTTTCCACGGTCAGCCTTTCCCTTCCGCTGATTCAAGAATGGCAGTTGTCAATTTCTGACGAAAGAATGTGCACTGCACTGGTTAACCGCTTACGTATTAGCCTGCCCAGGAAAAGTGTGTATAGGTAAACTGACCGGCTCAAAAATGACATAAAAAGTGTTGACTGGGCCGTTAAACTCCAATACAAACAAACAAACAAACAGAACAGGATTTCTTGCACACCAGACAAGGAAATCCGTGATTTTACCCTGGGATAGAAATTTATGTTCTGACCCTGGTGTTCCGACCCCAAATCGAATATAATCGCGTGTTTGATAAATGCTCTGGTTGTTTACAACCTCATGCTCGGCGTTGTCATGCGTGACGTCACTTAATATTCCTGTTGTGTCATCACAAAATGGTGGACGTCGGTAACCGAAGTGACAACAGCATTAGAAATTCGCAATAGAAATGGAACGTATGCAAGAAAAAAATCCAATATGGATGTGAGGGGTGGACAGAAAAATCCGTCCCTCGGGATCACTGTCCGGCATCATTCGGCAAGCCTTGTGATGCCGGACAGTGTCCCTCGGGACGGATTTTTCAATCCACCCCTCACATCCATATAAGACTCTTATATTCTAAGATAAGTTGTATAGTGAAAGGAACAACTCTTACGGGCGTCCGTGGCGAAGTGGTTAAGAGCGCTGACTCTTGATCATTAGGTCTCTCACCGCTGTGGTTCGAGCCTCGCTCGGGTCACATGTGAGACGCCAAGTTCTGCAACGGAAGGTCAGGTGGTTTTTCTCCGGGTACTCTGGTTTTCGCCCACCTCTGATTAACGATCGGCTCGATATGAGTGTAATAATCTTGAAAGGGCCGTAAAACTAAAACCAAAAAAGGAACAACTGACGTGTATGGTATTTCGAAGACCACTCTCAATACAGCTTAAAACCATGGCTTCCTGTTAATGAAAGTCTCTGTAGCGGGACATAAGCGGATTCTTTGATGGGTTGTATAACAGTAAAATTCCTTTGACAAGACCACATTTTTGAACGTTCAAACGCGGCCTTTAACCCTTTTTGTACCGGAAACCCCAAAACGGGTACTTGGCAAACAGTGCGGGCCCAGATCAGACGCCACAGGACGCGGCGTCTGATCAGGGCCTACACTGTTTGCAAAAATTCAGCCATTTTCCAAATCAATTTTGAAGAAAACACAACCTGAAACCCCTAGATTTTGAAATGGACTCCTGCTATATATAAGGTGGAAGATTCCATTTGGTACAAAAAGGGTTAAGTTCACGTTTAACAGTAACAAAAATGGTCTCATACCTGATGACATTGATATACAAGGAAAGTTAACCCACTACCGATTATCAACGAATCAGATCACTTGATGCAAATTATTGCAACAAATTCATAAACTGAATGACAAACAATGTAGATCCAGATCAGCTGGCTTCTTCAGAAGCCATCTGATCTGGATCTTCATTGTTTGAAAGATAAGACATACATGTATCAGGGATCAGCAGGACAAGGGTTAAACTGAAACATTATAGCGTTTAGAAGAAGTCTTTAACTGGTTCGTATAAGTTGAATTTCACTGTATGTTTAAGTGCAAAAAGGCCTTCTTTTAAACCTTTCAACTACAAACTCTTAAAGAGGACTTATCCATCTTAGATTTTGGACAAGCCCATTAGAGTCAATAGATGTATTAATAGCCATTAATCATCCTTAAAGGTGCAGATCCTACATTATGAAAGCACGCCTATGTACATACATTGTGAACTTTATTGCCGAAAAAACGTAAATATTAAGATAAAAAATTGTAATATTTGTCTTATATCTGCTCAAAATAAAGATTGTGCGTACGCGTTGGGACCCCCTCGTCGAGGCAGTTAAAACGAGTACCCACAGTCTATATTTTAGAGCAGATATAAGAAAAATAAGGTTAACCCTTGTAAACCCCAGTTTTACTATATCAAAGTGTGGTTCAAAGGGATCAAAATGGTATAGGACTGTTTTCATGATGAAACCGTTTTCCCGAGGTTCTCTTTTAATGTGAAAGGCCGCAGACAGAAAACCAAAAGAGCTGTCTTATTTGTACAAGATGACAACACATGCCTGTGCTTAATTACGATAACATACCCGTACTGCATTGTGCATTCTTTCAATTACGCAAACACGCCTATACAAATATATTGCCACCTTTATCGCCGAAAAAATGAAAATTTTATGATGAAAAATTGTGATATTTTTCTTATTTCTGCTCAAAATATAGATTGTGGGCACTCGTTAGAACCGCCTCAATGAGGCGGTTCTAACGAGTACCCACAATCTATGTTTTAGAGCAGAAATAAGAAAAATAATGTAAACCCCTGTAAACGTCAGTTTACTATATAAAAGTGGGGTTCAAGGGGGTCAAAATCATATAGGCGTGTTTTCGTGATGATTTCTTAAAAATTGCTACTTTTCCGATGAAAATTTGTAATATTTTTCTAATTCGAAGTCTGAAGATCGGGTTACTTCTCTGAATTTTGAATTTCTTAGACCTGTACCTCAGTAGTTGATAGCACTAAGAAGTTTTATGTCACTCGTCTAGATTTTAAAGGTTGTATACCTGCATCTATAATAGAAGTGAAGGCAATGATCAGGAATCGATACAATAAACCCACAGCTCCCATCAGAGACATCAAAGGGAGAGACACACAAACATGACATATCCAGACTCTAATGGAAACATCAATAGCGGATAGCCGAAAGGACATTTACTTTCCGACAAAATGGCCAAAAGAAAGATATAAGCAATAGATGCACGCAATGACAAACTATAACAAATAATAAACCACGACAGAAGGACCGCATTTCACTGGTAGGCTCATTAAGAAAACATCGTGTGAAATAATGGCGTTCAACATGGTGTCAGAAAATGACAAATTTTATGTAAAATGATAACATCTTTATTATTTTTGCTTTCAACATAGATTGTGGGTGCTCTTTAGAACCGCCTCATTGAGGCGGTTCTAACGAGTACCCACAATCTATGTTTTTGAGCAAAAATACGGGAGAACTTGTATACCCCCATAAACCCCACTTTTCTCTATATAAACTAGGGTTTAGAAGGGTCTTCGTTTCAGGGTCTTGTTGTCGTGATGTAAATCGGTTTTACTTGGCCATATCCTGTCGTGGTTTGGACACATACGATTGGTAATGTCCGCATGAAGGCTTCCTAAGACAAAATATTAAAAGTCCATGTGTCTGTTTACAATACAAAGTGCATGTTAAGTGCCTGAGGTTTTGTTTTAATGTCTTAGACCTGCACCTAAGGTTCATGTTTCGTGTCTGAAATGTTGAATGTCGTAGACGTGTACCAAAGCACTACAAAGTTGACGTTCCTTGTCTAAGATCTATGTCTGAAGATCGGGTTACTTCTCTGAATTTTGAATTTCTTAGACCTGTACCTCAGTAGTTGATAGCACTAAGAAGTTTTATGTCACTCGTCTAGATTTTAAAGGTTGTATACCTGCATCTATAATAGAAGTGAAGGCAATGATCAGGAATCGATACAATAAACCCACAGCTCCCATCAGAGACATCAAAGGGAGAGACACACAAACATGACATATCCAGACTCTAATGGAAACATCAATAGCGGATAGCCGAAAGGACATTTACTTTCCGACAAAATGGCCAAAAGAAAGATATAAGCAATAGATGCACGCAATGACAAACTATAACAAATAATAAACCACGACAGAAGGACCGCATTTCACTGGTAGGCTCATTAAGAAAACATCGTGTGAAATAATGGCGTTCAACATGGTGTCAGAAAATGACAAATTTTATGTAAAATGATAACATCTTTATTATTTTTGCTTTCAACATAGATTGTGGGTGCTCTTTAGAACCGCCTCATTGAGGCGGTTCTAACGAGTACCCACAATCTATGTTTTTGAGCAAAAATACGGGAGAACTTGTATACCCCCATAAACCCCACTTTTCTCTATATAAACTAGGGTTTAGAAGGGTCTTCGTTTCAGGGACTTGTTGTCGTGATGTAAATCGGTTTTACTTGGCCATATCCTGTCGTGGTTTGGACACATACGATTGGTAATGTCCGCATGAAGGCTTCCTAAGACAAAATATTAAAAGTCCATGTGTCTGTTTACAATACAAAGTGCCTGTTAAGTGCCTGAGGTTTTGTTTGAATGTCTTAGACCTGCACCTAAGGTTCATGTTTCGTGTCTGAAATGTTGAATGTCGTAGACGTGTACCAAAGTAGTTTATCGCACTACAAAAATGACGTTCCTTGTCTAATTGTTGACTTGCTTTAAGTGGTTGAAGGTCTCCTCCCTTTGCATTCACTATAAGCTAATACAAGAGCATTCAAGCTCAAACAATTCCTTCACAAAGTTTTTTCACTGTTTTCACTATTCTCAATATATATTAAGGAATTAATAATCTTCAGGGGAGGCAATCCTCCAAAAGTAATTTTGTCTCCCATGTCAATAGGGGTCGATTCTTAAACGAAAGAATTTGCTCCTAGGGAGCAATTACTTTCCTTTAAGAGTTGACCCCTTTTTCCGTGGGAAATAGCTTAAAGAAAAGTGAACAGGAAGTCCTGAAAACTGTCTCCCTTTGAAAAATGGCGGACAAATCTGCCAGTTGTTCCCATTCCCCTTAAGGACTTTGTAAGGAGCTAATTAAGCGCCATAGTATCTAAAATGACTCGCCTACAATGATTTTGTTTTCATATAACTTTAATTATGCTTCTAAACTATTGAAAAGTTTTTCAACGTTGCTCATAGAAAATATAGACAGGTGCCTCAAAATATCTATACATCACGAAAACACGCCTATATAATTTTAACCCCCCTTGAACCCTACTCTTATATAGTAAAACTGGGGTTTCCGCGGATATACCTTATTTTTCTTATTTCTGCTCTAAAATATAGATTGTGGGTACTCGTTAGAACCGCCTCAATCTATATTTTGAGCAGAAATAAGAAAAATATCACAAATTTTCATCATAAAAATTTTCATTTTTTCGGCGATAAAGGTGGCATTTGTATAAGCGTGTTTGCGTAATGCTAAGAGAAAAGAAGTCACGCAGAACACTCTTTATGGGAAAAGAACAAGAAGCAAAATGTCTGATATTTCCAGAAATAATGCAATTTAATTCTTATAGTGTAATTAAGTATGATTTAGGGGTTATTGCCATTTCGTCATCGCTGACATTTACAAGCTCATTAAGATGCAATAACTGGAACTCCAGTCACAATTGGGCCTTTCCAAGCAAACACATGGTCATTGATTATCCATCATGTGAACGAGTCCTTGAAATAAACCCCCCCCCCCCCAAAAAAAAAAAAAAAAACACTCCATATGGAGAAAAATGAGTTTATGGGGGTACATCACGAAAACACGCCAATATTATTTTGACCCCCTTGAACCCCACTTTTATATAGTAAAACTTGGGTTTACAGGTATATACCCTATTTTTCGTCTTTCTGCTCTAAATATAAATAGCGGGTACTCGTTAGAACTGACTGGATGAGGCGGTTCTAACGAGTACCCACAATGTACATTTTGAGCAGAAATAAGAAAAATATCACAATTTTTCATCTTAACATTACGAAAACACATCTATACAAATACATTGTAAACTTTACCGCCGAAAAAAAAACGAAATTTTTAAGCTGAAAAATTGTGATATTTTTCGTATTTTCGCTCCAAATGTAGATTGTGGGTACTCGGACCGAGGCGGTTCTAACGATAACCAACAATCTATATTTTAGAACATAAAAAGAAAAAAAGGTTTACTATATAAAAGTGGGGGTCAAACTTATATAGGCGTGTTTTCGTGATGAAATTTTCGTTTTTTCAGCGGTATAGTTTACAATGTATTTGTATAGGCATGTTTTCGTAATTATACAATATTTTTTCTTTTTCTGCTTCAAGACATACGTTGTGTGTACTCGTTAGAACCGCCGTTTTTGAGATATGAAAGGATGCACTATGTCACATGGGTGTGGTATCGAAATAAACGTGGGCATCGCTTATCAGCGCCAAGCGAAGACTCAGATCAGCCTGTGCACACGCATTATGGACGTTGAGTGAAGTACCTTTACTGCTCCTGTTTATTTGATTAATTTCCAATCATTATTTGACGAACAAATTTTGTTTGGGGGCTAAAATAAAAGAAACAATTGCATACATCTTTATTTTCAATTTACAGCGGAAAAGCTTCTTTGACGAAATATGGGCTGGAACACTGGTAAACAGTGTAGAACCAGATCAGAGTCTTCATTATTTGTTTTTAGTACAGGAATTTAAGGGTTAACCGAAACAGTCTAAGTCCCCAGGATACACCCACAGACACGCGACCCACAAGTGCTGCCAGTGCTTTGATTTGTTAACCCTTGTTGTACTAAATGGAATCTTCCTCTTAATATATGGCAGGTTTCCATTTAACAATTTAGGGGTGTCAAGTTGTGTTTTCTTAAAAATTGATATGGAAATTGACTGGACTTTTTGCAAAACAGTGTAGGTCCTGATCAGACGCCGCTTTCTGCGGCGTCTGATCTGGACCTGCACTGTTTGCCAATTACCCGTCTGGGGGCTTCTGGTACTTAATGGCTTAATGCTGCAACAATGTTAAAATGTCGCAAGGTTGCCGCTTAGCTGGCAGGGTCTAAACCAGATGCGGATTTCTGTAACAACACGTTATTCAAATATCAGAAAGCTTTAACTTAGAAATAACGCCGTATCAGCCTCGATAGCTCAGTGGTTAGGGCGTTCGTCGTATGATCGAAAGGTTGTGGGTTCGAATCCGGCCACCAGAGGCAAGGTATGTCCTTGGGCAAGACACTTTATGACAATAACCCACTCGACCCAGGTGTAAATGGGTAGCAGTGGTGCAAATGTGACTGCCTCTCTCTCTCGCGCGCGTGCGCATGATAACATCCAGAATGAGTGTTCGAGCGCAAGACACTTTATGACAATGCCCCACTCGACCCAGGTGTAAATGGGTAGCAGTGGTGTAAAAGTGACCCCCTCTCTCGCGCGCGCGCGTGATAACATCCGAAATGTGTGTTCGAGCGCGATTCACTAAGCTTGGAGCTTTCATCGCAATCGAACTAAAATAAATTAAAATAAACTAAGCTAAATAACGCCGCATCATTCGTCCGACTGCGAATTTCTGAAATATCACAGTTTGTCCAAACATCGGAAAGATCAAACTGCCAATACAACCTTCCATTTTATATTTGAGAGAAGATGGGTTACGAACATTCTATAGAAGTGTCAGAAACCGACGGTTTTCTTTTGACTGATTAACCATTATCTTGCTGAATATTCACTTCAGCCACACCCATTTCTGTCTCATGATCAACCAATCAAATTACTTGATGTAATTTTTTGCTACAAATTCATAAACTGAATGCCAAACATTTTAGATTTCAGAAGCCATCCGAACTGGATCTACACTGTTTGCAAAGAGAGGGGTTGTCGTGAACAGCAAGATAAGGGTTAAAATGGCTGTTTCAGAGAACGTCAACCTTTTTACATCCTTTTTGTTTTTACATCCTTTTTTCAGAGAACCTCAACCTTTTTACATCCTTCGACATGCAAAAGTGCCAGAATGTACAGACGGCAGAACACATTACGAAAACACGACTATATAATTTTGACCCCCTTGAACCCCACTTTGATATTGTAAAACTGGGGTTTACAAGGGGTATAAATATGTTCTAGAAAGGGTTATCCTTTGGAAGCAAGGAACACAACACAGAACTGTAAAATATGGAGTGTACGTGTTTTCTGGGCCAGACTAGCTAGTTTCGGCCATTTAGGCCTCATCAGTGACCCTCAGATATTTTCAAAATTCTACAATGGAATCAATGATACCAAAGGACAAGAAAATAAAAACTACACTATATTATTTTTCTAATTTCTGCTCTAAAAGATAGATTATGGGTACTCGCTAGAACCGCCTCATCGAGGCGGTTCTAACGAGTACCCCTAACTATATTTTGAGCAGAAATAAGAAAAATATTACAATTTTTCATCTTAAAATTTCTTTTTTTTTTTCTTTTTTTTTCAGCAGTAAAGTTTACAATGCATTTGTATAGGCGTGTTTTCGTAATGAAGTCAGTTAAGTGAAGGTCGTTGCAAGTTTTTCAGAACCAGAAAGTGCCCAGCTGTCGAGCCGCCTTTCTACAGCTCAACGTGTCAGCGGACTTATTGCATGTTCTTTGAAATCACCAAGTACTGTCGCAAGCATGTGAAAGTGCCATCCGATATGGTCGTAAGCATGTATGTTCTTTGAAATACAGAACATATCAGCAGGTACGGTCTCAAGGTTGTAAGGTCTTCGAAATGCAGAAAGTGTCAGCAAGCACAGCCGCAAGCGTGTAAATTCTTTGAACTGCAGAAAGTGTCAGAATGTGCACAGTAGCAAGCTTGGTTGCAAAATTCTATGAACTGCCGGTACGATCACAGACATATATCTCGCACAGAAAGTATCAGCAGGTACGGTCGCAATCATGTACGTTATTTGAAATGCAGAAAGTGTCAACAAGCACAGCCACAAGCGTGTAAATTCTTTGAACTGCGGAAAGTGTCAGCAGGTACGGTCACAAGCGTATTGCAATTTCTATGCAATGCAGAAAATGTCAGCCACCACCGCAGCAAGCGTGTGTTACAAAATGCTTTGAACTGTATAATTTGTCAGCGCAGTAAATACCGAAAGTGTATTGCACGTTGCTTGAACGGAGATTCAGCTGACAAAAGTTTCAGAAGATAAGATCGTTAGCATAGAGCACGTGTAAGTATGTATTGTCCTTGCCTACATGGTGCACGGCCTTTCACCTCATGACACAGTCAAAATGTTAGAGTAATGCACGAAATTTCACATCCGGGAGGTTGCAGGTGGTACTACTGCTGTCAGGCAGATTTTTAAACGCTTTTTTAAAAGAAAAAAAAACGCACGTATAATGGCATGACGCTGTCCGTCAGTCCGTTAATATTCTTGTAGGCTCCATAAATTAAGTAATCGTTCAGGATATATCCATGCAATTTGATAGGAATAAGTATTAGGTCAGGACGATGTGTCGCGCACAAGAATGATTGTTCCCACTTTCTTAGTTTTCAGGTTATTTCCCTTTGATTTTTCTTTCTTTCAAATACTCTTCTTGTACGCTCCATAACTCAGAAACTGTTTGGGATATCTTCATGCAGCTTTATAGGAATATGTTTCAGATAATGTCACGGCGATGTGTCACGCAAAAGGGTGATTGCTCTCCCTTTCTTGTTTTCTAAGTTATGCCCCTTTGATTATTTTTGCCAAACTTTCTTGCAATCCCCATGATTCAGTGACCGTCCAGGATATCTGCATGCAATTTTCCGAACGGGCGTATAATGCTCCCTTATGAAGCTCATGTTTTCTTATTTTAGCCCCTCAAATAATAATAATAATAATAATAATGTTTATTCTGTATCTTTATTACAGGCGATTCGAATGAGTTCACAGGGCATACATTATTTTTAGTGCATATCTCAAAAATGGAAAACGTTTTTCCATTGGCTAGAAACGTATGACGTACAAGTCGCTATTCTGCGGGTTGGTGGGGGGGGGGGGGCACTATCACATTTGAATCCAACGGGTCCAAGTCCAGTCTGATAGTGCCCGCTGCGGACTGAACAAATTGTTTGTCTAAATCGCGAAGGAAGTAAGGACGAGGATTGTGGCTGCGTAAAATCGATTTGAGCCCGCCAGTGGGATTCATTCCACTGACCGTCCAAAGGCGGTTCTTCTGTCGCGTTGTTATGGTTTATCTTTTGAGTGTGTGTATCGCTTATATTCCGTTTTTGTTTTGGATAACAAATTGATCATTTTGTGAAAAAGTAACTGTCCTTTTGGCTTTCCGCTATTGACGTTTCTATTAGGGTTAAGTTATTTCATGTGTGTGTTTGTTTCCCTATGGTGTCTCTGACGGGAGCTATGGGTTAATTGTATCGATTCCTGATCATTGACTTTACTTCTATTTTACAGGTTTTGTGTGTTTTTTAGACATAATCGGCTCTTTAGTTTGGTTACTTAAAATACTTAAGAGTTTCCATGGAGTTATTATGGGGGAAATTGAAAATGACAATACTGCCAAACAGAAGTGAAAGGCAAGGATCATGAATCGATACAATTGTCCCGCACCTCCCTTTAGATACACCATAGGTAAAGAAAGACGATCATGAAATAACTAAACCCTAATGAAAATATCGTCACAAACGGAAAGCCAAAGGGATAGTTACTTTCCCACTTTCACATTGCAGATATTTTAACAAAACTTCTATAGAAATGTTCCTTAAGTAGTTTAGGTCGTAGTACCAAAGCGTTAATCCAAAATCATTAATCCATAGACAAATGGCAAATATCAATGTTCAGATCAACAGACATGGACTCCAGAAGAGTGTAATCAGGCGTCCTTAAGCAAGGTTTTTTCTACTATATGGTTTAGGCCCGCTGTATGTTTTATCTGGTTGCCATGGAAACCAAAATGCCAAAAAATACAACATATATATATAGATTAAAAAAATGATCATCTCATTAGAAACCATATGCTCAGTGATGCCGTAACGTTATTTAAATATTCACAAGTTATCTGTTGTTATGTTTGGTGCTTTTGTTTTGGTTGATATTGAAACTTAGAATTCTCAAAGACTTATAATGGGGAAATTGAAAAATGGCATTTACTGCTAAGCCATTGCAAATATTTTGACATAGCTTTTATACAAATTTTCCTCAAGTCATCAACTATCAGCCATATGCTTTTATGCGAACTGCTTATTTTATCGGTTGCCATGAAAACCCAAATACAACAAAAATGGAAAAAAAAAATACTTTAAAAATATCTCCTCAGATACAACACGCTCTATGAGGGTGAGACTTTATTGAAATATTCATCATATTTGCCTTTATAGTTTTTGTGTAGTTAATGAAGATAGACTCATTCGTTTGGTTGCTTTGGCAACCTAGTTTCCATCGCCTTGTTATGCGATGGTAAATATCGCTTTCAGTCGGAGAATTTGATCCCGAGTTCTCCGTCAAGGGTCAAAAGAAAACGAATTTGTTATACTAGAAAGCTTTTTGACTTTATATATTGTAAAAATGTTTCCCGAAGGATTATTTTGTAGCAGACGTTGTCAGAAGTAGATGTTTAAATGTGACGTCCACAAACGCGTCCTTCTGCACGTACTAAGTTGATGAAAGCGCTTAGTAGATAAACGTTTACGTCATGTTACAATGAAGTTTAAGAACGGAAAACAATGAAATAAAATACCGAATGAATGAAAAACAATCAAAAGCCTTTGTTCATCTATTTATTGACTGAATATTAGTGTGGTGTATGCAATTATTTTGGTTATATTTATTATCTACTGCAGTAAATCCAAGATGGCGGACATCGCAATCCAGCGAAGGCAAGCGCGAGAGGGTTATATATATTTTGCTCACGGGGTATATGGCAAATAATTGCCCTTGCGCTGTCCAATATTATTTTCTTTGCTGTATTTTGTTTGATTTAAGGTTTAACGTCCCCGTCAACACTGTATAGATCATTTTGGAGACGTTTCTTCCAATTTTGTGGGACTTTTACCCGATGAAATGACATCTCAAGCCCTTTTGCTAAATGAAAGCAATAGGGTATATAAGCGTGGAGGTCCGGCTCGTACCGCTTTGCCTGAGCAGGCTTATATTATAGATTATATTTTCTTGTCCTTATGGATCATTGATTCCATTGTGGAATTTTGAAAATATCTGCGGGTCACTGATGAGGCCTAATTGGCCGAGGCTAGCTAGTCTGGCCTAAAAACATGCACACTCCATATTTTTCAGTTCTGTGGTGTATTCCTTGCTTCCAAAGGATAACCCTTTTATAGAACATATTTAAATTCACTACAGCTGGTGTGTGGGAATGTGTTGCGGCGGTAAAGCGTCTCCATGTCCTACATCATAGTGTAGATTATATTTTCTTGTCCTTTGGGATCATTGATTCCATTGTGGAATTTTGAAAATATCTGAGGGTCACTGATGAGGCCTAATTTGCCGAGGCTAGCTAGTCTGGCCCAGAAAACATGCAAACTCCATATTTTTCAGTTCTGTGGTGTATTCCTTGCTTCCAAAGGATAACCCTTTTATAGAACATGTTTAATTGCACGCCGTTGGGTCAAGCCTCAGATTCTATGACGGTTCCAGCGGAAAGGCTTACTGAGAATTAGAGATAATCTAATTTTATTAATGTTGGTTGTTACCTGATGCTCCGTCTCTGGTTGGGCCAAGCGGAGTCTAAATGTTGGTTTCTTTTGCTCCAGCATTTCAGTGGTTTCTTGCTCTCGAATCGTCACCGTTGTTTCATCTCTGTGGTTGATTGATTTTTGCACTGATGAGTTAGGAGGCCTTCTTGCGGAGTGAACAAATTATTTGTCTAAATCGCGACGGAAGTAAGGGCGAGGATTGTGGCCTCGTAAAATTGATATAAGTCCCCCAGTGAAATTCGTTTCACTGACCGTTCCAAGGCGGTTCTTCTGGCGTAGTTTATTTTTGTTACGGATTGTCTTTGAGTGTGTAGCGCTTATATTGTTTTGCTTTGGATAGCCAATTTGCCATTTTGTGGGAAAGTAATTGTCCTTTTGGCTTTCCGCTAGTGATGTTTCCATTAGGGTCTAGTTTTTTCATGTTTCGGTTTCTTTCCCGTGGTGTCTCTGATGGAAGCTGTGGGTTAATTGTATCGATTCCTGATCATTGCCTTCTCTTCTATTTAGTTCCTCTAAGCTGTTTACAAGTACTCGTGTGCGGTCGGATTCAGCTCTGCCTGGAAGTATCCTGCAGCCCATCTATTTCTTCAAGCCCCGATGGGCGGGGAGCGGGTTTTGAAGTGTAACAATGACCCTATATTACCGCTACTTTAACGTTCGGCCACAGTCTCACTGTCAGGTATTAAGAGCTAGGTTTTACTACATTTTCTTGAATAAATATCTATGCGCATGGCTGTTTGAAGCCATTGTAAAATGGACCGGAAGCCGTGCTCAAACAGCAAAAACAAGGTTCAAATCATGAAATTTACGTGCTGTTTGAACATGGATTTTGAGCTTTTGATATCACAAGACGGGCCTTGCTTTGTTTACGTTACGTTGAACGAGGTAACGTTATCGCCCAGAACGTAGCGTTTTAGGGTTCTATGATGGCGTCAGAAGGTTACTGCATGATAACATCATTGTAAACATCATTCTGAACTGGCCGCCATTTTGGCTTGGCTGTCGCATTTGAAGAGTTTATATGGAACTTATATTAAGCTTTTGAGCGTTTCCGTCAAAATTTGTTGTCGGAATCGTAATTTATGCAAGAACAACGATCATCCATGGTTATTGCATTGCATTAACATTTGCCGGATCCCTCGGAAGATATTTGAACAGTCAGCCAAGCAGCCTCATGTTCAAACAGCTTCCTCGGGACCCGGCGAATGTTAATGCATGGAAAACCATGGTTGGTCCCTTTATTATAAAACGTAACAGAACGGCAATAAGCGTAGTTAAAACGTATTGCATACGGCTATATAACACTACATAGGCCACAGTCACACTGTCACTTATTGAGGGCTAGGTTATACTGTGATTTTTAGAACGCAGAAGGACGGCAATAATCGTAGTAAAACGTAGTGAAAACGTAGTCCATGCGGCTATATATTGCTACATACGTGACCCAACTACATTTATTTTGAAATTTTCAAAACATATTTGGCATGTCGATATACGTAACGTATACTTAGCAAACCCCCCTAAAACGTACGAAAACGAAACACATTCAATACGTACAAAAACGTGATAAATGATATAGGCCTACCTAGAAGTCCCCAACAAATTACACTACAAATTACCTACGGTTTCCTGCGTCTTAATATGTTTTGCTACGTTTCATTCTACGTTTTATTCCGTTGCAGTATGCTTTGGTAGGTATTGCTAGAAAACGGCGCGTATAAACAAAGCTTAATACGTAACAGTTTGACTTGGACCTCATCAAGAAAAATCGCTTATATAATTTTGATCCCCTTGAATCCCACTTTTATATAGCAAAACTGGGGTTTACAGGGTAAACCTTATGTTTCTTATTTCTGCTCTAAAATATAGAGTGTGGGTAGTCATTAGAACCGCCTCGAAGTTCTAACGAGTACACACAATCTATATTTTGAGCAGAAATAAGAAAATTAATCACAATTTTCCATCTTACAATTTTAGTTGGTGTTTTTTTTTCGGCGGTAAAGTTTACAATGTATTTGTATAGGCGTGTTTTCGTGTTTCATGTTATATCATTTTCGTGCGACTCTGTGTTGTTTTGAAACTTAAGATATAAACACGAGCAACAATCAATAATCCACTTCTATCAGAATAATTGGGTTTAAACTCACGTTCTTTGTTTAATTTCTCTAAAATTGCCTTTTCAGTATCAGGAAAAAATAATGTTGATTAGATTCCCACATGCTTTATTGCACTGAAACACAGCTATTTCGAATCAAAGCACTGAGAGCACTAGTCTGAGGATTGAAAAATGGTACTGGGCGGGGACTCAGACTGTTTCGTTTAAAGTCACAGTCTGATAAATATAAGCACGAAGTTTTATGGAGAAACAGGGGTGTATTTTGAAAGTAAACTGTCCTGTGATTGGACAATAATGCATTGGATGAAATTAAAACAAGTTGGTTTGACAAATAAATGTTTTCTGCAAATTTCCAGAAACATTTCTACTTGTCTACAGGACTGATTTGAAAGCTGTGGCTCACAAAATAGAACATTATTTTTCTTCAAAATGCCATCGTCATTTTTCTGCGGGATTAGGAGTAACACGCTTCAGAACCCGGAGACTACATGTGGATGCTGGTCAGCATGATACTGCTTTACTTTTGATTGATAAATCTAAGTCCAAACTATAATTGGGCCCCGTCAGGCGATTTTGGTACTTATCGCCTATGCGAGCAGCGAAGGTTCAGGCGAGCCTGCGCATCCGCGCAGTCTCGCCAGAACCTTCGCTGCTCGCTCATACAAGCAGTGAATCAAGAGGAACCTTCAGACAGAAAGCCATATTCCTGGCCCCTCTGAATGGCTGGGCATGCGCAGTTAAAATTTGTTATGACGGAATGTTCGAAGACACAAATTCGCTTGGCGGGGCTCAATTCTAGATTAAACCTTTCGGTCAACGAGAGTTGCGTCAGAATTTCAGAAAAGGCTGTAATGGACGTCTATGGAGTCTGTGCCTTTCACACATACAGTCAAACTTCGATAGCTCGAACCCCTTTGGGACTATAAAAATTTGATCGAGACAGCGGTAGTTCGAGCCATAGAGGGTTAGTATTAGTGCCATACCAAGAGGCATAACGGAGATAATTGTGGATATCTTTTCAGTGTTCTGTATTGTAAATGTATGTTGTGTGTACTCATTAGAATCGCCTCGATATCGAGTACACACAGCATACATTTGCAAGATAAATGTTGAAAATCTTCTTAAATTACCCCTATATAGTATTTGGAGGAATTCCCTGCGGACTCAAAAACGGGTTCGACTCATCCATAGTAAACGAGCCATCGGAGTTCGAGCCACTGAAGTTCTACTGTAAATTCTTGTAATGAAAGCAAGCCGAGAATTCTAGATCAGACTGACCCATGGGCAAAGGAATGGGGGATACAGATATCTCTGCCGAAAAACAAACTGAGTGTGAAGTCAATACCATCCAAAGACATTCCGAAATTAAAGTGTGGAGTGACGACAGTAAACAAACGGACAACAGGTAAACCGAGTCAGGAGCTCTTTCCCAAACAAATGGTGACTCAGAATATCTAAACCTAACTTAATAGGAGCAAAATACATAATGTGGGAGAATCAGTATCACCAATAGCAAACGTAACTAAACAAAACAACCAAAAAGGAGAAGGGAAGGGGAATGAAAAGAATGACATAACAACATAATTATATGATAAGAGAAAGAATCAGAACCAATTACTAGCTCGGCCCCCGCCCATAGGGGCTTGAATAAATATATGTCCTGCATGATGCTTCCACGCAGAGCTGAATCCGGCCCGCACACTAGTACTGGTAAACCGCTTAGAGGATCTAAGCCTGTCCGGGAACCGCGTCGCGAGGCGGACCGTCCATGCTATTAAACCCTATTGGTTTCATTGGGCGAAAGGGCTTGAGAATGTCATTTCATCCCAATGTCAGGTAAAAGTCCCACAAAATTGGAAGCAACGTCTCCAAAATGACCTTTACAGTGTTGACGGGGACGTTAAACCTCCAATCAATCAAAAACCAGTTATAAGCTCTCCTGGAGCACAGCTCCGACCGTCCGTCGTTAACTTGTTGTTGTCCGACCAAAAGCAACTTTATTTTTTCTTGGATCAGCTTTTTATTTGATCATCAACAAACGGGACAACCTTAAAAGCTTGAACGAGTTCGGATTGTTCTTGTGAGAGTTTCTTGCCCATTCATTCCCCATAGACTTATTATGGGAAAACTGTTGTCCAGGCAATAGATACTTTATTTTTGATTGGATCAGCTTCAAACTTGCAGATTATGAGGACAGCCATATATATCTTGATCAAGTTCAAATTCGGGGCAGATCAGATTGTTCGTGTCAGAGTGACTTGCCCTTTCAACCCCCATGGACTTACAATGGGGAAAATGTTGTCCGGGCGATAGACGCTTTATTTTTTATTTGTTCCTCATCAGACTGTTAGTAATGAGAACAGTCATAAAATCTTGGACGAGTTCGAATATGGGGCAGATGGGCATCACGAAAACACGCCTATATAATTTTGACCCCCTTCAACCCCACTTTTATATAGTAAAACTGGGGTTTCCGGGGGTATACCTTATTTTTCTTATTTCTGCTCTAAAATATAGATTGTGGGTACTCGTTAGAACCGCCTCGATGAGGCGGTTCTAACGAGTACCCACAATCTATATTTTGAGCAGAAATAAGAAAAAAATCACAATTTTTCATCATAAAAGTTTCATTTATTCGGCGATAAAGGTGGCAATGTATTTGTATAGGCGTGTTTGCGTAATGATTGTTCGTGTGAGAGTTACTTGCCCTTTCAGGCCCCTATAGACTTACAATGGGGAAATGTTGTCCAGGCTATAACAACTGTATTTTTGATCGGTTCCTCAACATACTTGTAGGTAGTAGAGGATCTTACATGAGTGTTCATGCTTATGAATTTATTAAATGAATGATAGACGCTTTATTTTTTATTTGATCCTCAACAGACTTGTAGTAATGAGAACAGTCATAAAATCTTCGACGAGTTCGAATATGGGGCAGATGGGATTGTTCCTGTGAGAGTTACTTGCCCTTTCAGGCCCCTATAGACTTACAATGGGTAAATGTTGTCCAGGCTATAGCAACTGTATTTTTGATCGGATCCTCAAGACACTTGTAGGTAATCATAACGAAAACACGCCTGTACAAATACCTTGCCAATTTTTGGGCCCAAAAAAAAAAATGAAATTTTAAGATGAAACATTGTGGTATTTTTCTTATTTCTGCTCAAAACATAGATTGCGGGGACTCGGTAGAACCGCCTCGACGAGGTGGTTCTTTCGAGTACCCATAATCTATGTTTTTGAGCAGAAATAAGAAAAATAATGTATACCCCCTTAAACCCCAGTTTTACGATATAAAAGCGGGGTTTGGGGGGGGGGGTTAAAATTATAAAGGTGTGTTCTCGTAATGGAGGATAGCCATGAAATCTTGGACAAGTTTGAATTCGGGGCAGATCGGATTGCTCATGTGAGAGTTACTTGCCTCTTTTGTCTCCCATAGACTTATAATGGGGGTAATATTTTCCGGGCGATATACACTGTACTTTTTGATCAGATCTTCAGCAAACTTGTAGGCGATGAGAAACGCCATAAATTCTTGGCTAAGTTCGAATTTGGGGCAAATCAGATTATTCGTGTGAAAGCTACTGGCCCTTTCATTTCCTATAGACTTATAATAGGAGGAAATGTTCTCCGGGCAATAGCAACTTTAGTTTTGGTCTGATCCTCATTAAACTTGTAGGTAATAAGGACAGACGAAGTCGAATCTAGTGCTGATCGGATTATTTACATGAGTTACTTGCCCTTTCGTCCCCCATAGACATATAATGACGAAAATGTTGTCCGTATTTTCTTTATCTGATCCTCATTAAACTTGTAGGTAATAAGGACAGCCATAAAATCTTGTACGAGTTCGAATTTGGCGCAGACCAGCCTATTCACATGAGAGCTACTTGCTCTTTCGTCTCCCAACGACATATACTTAGACAAGACCACAGTAGAGGATACTTGACTGGGAAAAATGTTGTCCAGTCGATAGAGACTTTGTTTTTGATCTGATCCTAAATAAACTTGTAGGTAATGAGGACAGCCATAAAATCTTGTACGAGTTCGAATTTCGCGCAGACCAGCCTATTCACACGAGAGTTACCTGCACTTTTGTCTTCCACAGACATATACTGGGGAAAACATCCTTATTTGGATCGGATCCTTGACTTGCAAGTAATGAGGACAGCCATAAAATCTAGGCCGACTTCGAATTTTGGGCAGATCAGATTATTCACATGAGAGCAACTTGCCCTTTCGTCTCCCAACGACATATAATGGGGAAAATGTTCGCCAGGCGATAGAGACTTTGTTTTTGATCTGATCCTAATTAAACTTGTAGGTAATGAGGACAGCCATAAAATCTTGGACGTGTTCGAATTTGGGACAGATCAGAGTTTTCACAAAAGAGTTAAATTGCCCTTTCTTCTTCCATAGACATACAACGGGTAAAGTGTTGTCCAGGCGATAGTGACTTAAAATTGATCTGATCCTGTTACTTGTCCTTTTGCCTCCCATAAACATGCAATAGGGAAAATGTTGTCCGGGTGCTGGTGTCTATATATGTATTTCCGATCTGATCCTCATTAAACTTGCAAGTAATGAGGACAGCCATAAAGTCTTGGATTAGTTTGTCTTTAGGGCAGCTCGGATTATACATATGATAGTTACCTGCCTTTTGTCTCCCATAGACATTAACTGGGGAAAATGTTGTCCTGGCGGTAGCGACTTTATTTTTATTGGCTCCTTATACAATGAGCACAGCCATAGAATCTTGGACAAGTGTGAATTTGGACTGATTGGATTATTCACATGAGAGTTACTTGTACTTCAGTGTTCCATAGTTGTATATAGAGGATATTACATGAGTGTTCATGTATTATTGAATTTATTAAACTCGTTGAGGAAAAGAAATAAAATGCGAGGCTTTACCGAGCATTTTATCTCTTTTCCTCAACGAATTTAATAAATTGTTGATAAAGAGGATCTTACATGAGTGTTCATGTATAATTGAATTTATTAAACGAGTTGAAGAAAAGAGATAAAATGCGAGGTTTTGCCGAGCATTTTATCCCTTTCCCTTAAAATGCGAGGTTTGGCCGAGCATTTTATCCCTTTCCCTCAACGTGTTTAGTAAATTATTGATATAAAGGATCTTACATGAGTGTTCACGTATTGTTAAATTTATTAAACGAGCTGAGGAAAAGGGATAAAATGCGAGGCTTTGCCGAGCATTTTTTCCTTTTTCTTCAACGAGTTTAATAAATTCAGTAATACATGAGCACGAATGCAAGATTATTTTTATCATATGACATATATATTAAGTTTTTTTTTTATTATTATCGGATTACTTCCAAAACCAGAAACATAATAAATTGAAACAGAGAAAATACAGGTAAACGGACAAGACATTTATTCAGTTACAGTAAAACTGTGCAATTTGCCTCGGGGTAAATGGTAAAATATAGGTACTGCATAGTGATTGAAGTTGACGAAGTTGACTGCCAAAATGCAGGATGTTTATTGATCAACAGTTTTATGACACCCAGGTGCACCTGGGAGCTACAAAGCTAGTTATTTAACCCATTGTATGCTAGTGGACTCTTCCATTGTTATATGTTGGACAATTCCATTTTTTATATAAGGGGCGTCAGGCCCATTTTTACGTTTTCATTCAATTTTGATGGAAAAATCTGTTAGCAAATAGTGCAAGCCCTGATCAGACGCCGCGTTCTGTGGCGTCTGATCTTGGCCTGCACTGTTTGCCAAGGAACCTATTTATTGGTTTCCCGCATACAATGGGTTAAAATAACATCTCATTATCTTCACTTATTCAAGATGTCAAGACCACAAATAAACATTTTTCATTCACTCACTCACTCACAAAAGGGCTCATTTATTTATTTATTTATTTATTTATTTATTTATTTATATATATATTTATTTATTTATTTATTTATTTATTTATTTATTGTAATTTATTTATTTATTGCCTTTTTCTTAATTTATTTTCCATCTGGTCAACAAGCCTATTAATGAACACCCTCTAAACCCCTCTTTATTTAGAGAAAAGTTGGGTTTACGGGGTATTGAACACGGAAACACGTCCATGTACGAAAACCCGCCTATACAAATACATTGTAAACTTTACCACCGGAAACACGAAAATTTTAAGATGAAAAATTGTGATAGTTTTCTTATTTCTGCTCAAAAAATAGATTGTGGGTACTCGTTAGAACCGCCTCGAGTGCGCAAAATATAGATTGTTGGTACTCATTAGAACCGCCTCATCAAGGCGGTTCTAACGAGTTCCCACAATCTATATTTAGAGCAGAAATAAGGAAAATAAGATATACCCAAGTAAACCCCAGTTTTTATATATAAAGTTGGGGTTCAAGGGGTCAAAATTATATAGGCATGTTTTCGTGATGTTAACCCCACTTTTATATTGCAATACTGGGGCTTACAAGGGTATGTATATTTTTTCTTATTTTTGCTCAAAACATAGAGTCTTGATACTGGTTAGAACCGAACCGACCGCCGAGGCGGTTATAACGAGTACCCAAATCTCTGTTTTGAGCATAGATATGAAAAATATAAGATTCTTGATCTGAAAATTTTCAGTTTTTTTTTTTTTTTTAATTTATAAAACTTCAATATATCTGAATAGGCGTGCTTCCGTGATGCCCGTCCGCGCGCATGACCTAAATGACACTTTTACAGTCGAGCTATGCAGTCTGATGGAACATTCTGATGACAGCCCTTAATGTGATGCTAGCATATGCGAGTTAACTTCAACATTTATTCAGGTGCAATGTCCCAGATTTATCATGCCTCGCAAAGCAAGGGTCGTTGATTCGATTCCCGGCTTCTCCAGACTTTCAAATGAGTATTTACATCGAGGTCCCGTCTCCATATGGCCTCAGTTGCTGGTGGGACGTAAAAGTAACTCTCACACACGCAGTTTTATAGAAACTGAACAAAATTACTCGGACCACATGTGAACTGCAACAACGAGTCAGGTGGATTTTTTTTCCTCAGGGTACTACTCCTCTCAATAACGATCGGCCCGAAATAAGGGAAATAAACCTGAAAGGTAATTCCCCCCCCCCCCCCCCAAAAAAAAAAAAAAAAAACATAGAAAAAAAAACTAACTTTGTTAAGAATTTTCGAGTACTGGTCAGTGGTAATTAAGGAATGTTGTTGCAAAACTTTTAGTGGGACCTTAATATTGCCCCCCACCTCCCACGCCACCACCACACACACACACCTAATGGCTTCGCCGTAGTGGCTGGTGCTATGGATAACATTGTATACTAAATAAGTATGACCAGTGTGCGTCGAGATATTAACTTTCACCCATATATTCCTAGCGGCCCTTTTTGGGACATTGACAAACAGTGTAGGCCCAGATAAGACGTCTCGAACGTGGCGTCTGATCTGAGTCTACACTGTTTGCTCAAAGAACATACATTTTGCTACAACTTACATCAAACAACACATACGTGACACCCACATAATTGAAATTGAACCACTCCAAACATGTAAGGTAGAAGATT
This sequence comes from Lucinisca nassula, assembly GCA_963580285.1. Taxonomy (NCBI): domain Eukaryota; kingdom Metazoa; phylum Mollusca; class Bivalvia; order Lucinida; family Lucinidae; genus Lucinisca; species Lucinisca nassula. The sequence goes on along the minus strand of OY757018.1, from coordinate 127,321,801 downwards.
ACATTGTCATATGGGTTAAAAAATGTGTGTTTTCAGGCGTTCACAATATTTTTCCTATTTCTGCTCCAAACATAGGTACTAGTTAGAAACAGCCATCAACACCATGACCAGGCGGTTCTGATGAGCCGCCATTAACCAGTAAATAGCGGTGGCTTGTAAATTACATATCCCAGGGTAAATAATTACCCTCACCTGGTCCCCTACCTATATGACATTCTTCAGAATACCCCCTAGTGGGTTTTATCTCTAAAGGTGTTATGCAATCCAAAATGTAGGTGTGTTTGTTTATCCGAAGGAATCACAACTGATAAGAAAGACCAATTTATATACTGCCATTAATTCACGAACGAATTAAAAAAAACAAACAAAAAAAACATAAGGGTAAACATACAAGCAACGAGGATTTTGATTGGCCCGTGTTCTCTCGCAATCACTCGTTTTATCGTCACATACCTGTTTTATTTTTATTGGTTGAAATTCTCTCCCACAGAAACGCGTATTGAATTTACCTAACGCGTTTCGAATGATCACTTTTATTGGCTGATATTTAACGCGTTGAAATCGCGTATGAACGCGATGAACCGCGCATTAAAACGCGATATTTTCACACGCGGGCAATGCGCGGGTGTCGCGCAGACAATACGCGTAAATGGACAAGTTTATCGCAATCTTAACTGTAAAACGCATTTTATGCTAGGGTCACAAAGATCGGCCGGTATCCGGGGATAGGGGGTAATCGGGAGTACACCACTGGTTTTGGCCTTTTTTCCGACATCGGACAACACCGGTCAAAAAATTTGTCACACATCATTTACATAAATGGCACCGTCCGGAGGCCGTGCAGAGGCCGTCCGAAGACAGTCTCAGACTCGTAATCGTACGGCGTCTGTTGCCAAAGAGAAATCTTTTGGGGACCGTCGAGGCAGTGAATACCGACCGAACATCTAATACTAATCGGCCGATTATCCTATGATGTCCGGGCGATAACCGGCCTATTCACCGGACATCGTATGAATATCGCCGGAGTATCCTACGGACAACGAACGATGCTTGTACCAGGCCCGGCCGAATGTTGGGCGATTGTCGGGCGGTGTGATGGCCGGTGGCTACGTCATCGGTCAAGAGGTATATAATCGCCGCCCTACCTGGCATGGTAAAAACGTGACGATAGCTTCTCAAGTTGCTGTTGTGTATATGTTGTCTCTTGTGTAGAAATGCGCTATAATGTTGTACACGGCGACTGAGGGGCGTTTATATAGTCCGGCCGATGTCCGGTTCTAGCCGGCCGGTGACCGGCCGATGTCTGTAGCATATCTGGTCCACACCGGCTGAAGCCAATCGGACATCTGTGGGTTTCTTTCCAATGTGTAAACAGACATCGGCCGGATATCGGTCCATGTCCGGTCCCAAAAATTTCTCCTCTGAGGCTACATACACCGGCCGATTACCGCTCGATTCCCGGCCGGATATCGGACGGTACATAAACGATGTGTGAAGGATATGTGGCCGATTATGAAAATGTACGGGACACCTGAGAAATTTTTACTTCGAGTTAAATCTCTTCGGACACCCCTCCGATGCTGCCTGAGAGCCCCGGCCGGCCATGTCTGGTGTCCGGCCGGGGACCAGGTCAAAATGGCTAAAAATCATGCCGGGAGTAAATCCTAAGCTTAATCGGAAGGGGTTGTGACCAAAGCATTATTCATGATTGTTCAACACAAATGTCAATATTACGCCATTAGTATACGCGACGTTGTACAAGTAACGTTACGGGACGTATCTAGCTAATTTGCATATTTAATCCACTAGTGGATTATCGAATTTATTGCATGGCGTTATTACACTCTCAGACACGACGTCATTTGATAAAATGGGGATAATGTTGTCTGCTCGACAGTGGACTCATTTATGATAGTATCTATATCAAGCTTGCAGAAAAACGTTGTCCGATAGACATTGGCTTCTTTTTTGTTTTAATAAAATCTTCATCAAACTTGCAGGTAATTAGGACAGGCATAAAATCTAGGACAAGTTTGCAGTTAGCTGACATAAGAGTTACCCATCCTTGAGGGCCTCATACACTCAGTAAAATGTTGTCTAGATGATAGCGATTTCATTCTTGGTGGAATCTTCATAAGACTTACAGATAATGAGGACAGACATAAAATCTTGGACCTGGTGTGTTTTTGGGTAGATCAGACTATTCACATGAGAGTTACTTGCCCTTTAGTCTCCCATAGACATACAATGGGAAAAAATGTTGTCTGAGCAATAGCAACTTCAGTTGAAACTTAGTTGGAACTTGTAGGGAGGCACGGTTCAGAATTGCTAAAAACCGTTTCGTTTGATATCGAAAGTGGCCATCATGGCAGCTATCTTGAAATTCTTCAAATGACATCTCGTCTCAAATCGTAAGTCGGAAGTTAGACTGGACTTGATGAGAGGCATCAGGGTGGCATAGAGATTCAGAATTTCTAAGATTGTTTTATTCTGATGGCCATGGCAGCCATCTTAAAAACCTTCATACCACATCTGCTCTTTAACGTTTAGACTGATTAAGCTGTAAGACCGTGTGGGACAATGGATGCAACATGGAGTTTCAGAATTGCTTAAATCCTTGTTTCTTCCCGAATCCAAAATCATACTAAGTTGTTCAGGCATTAAGACAACATGCAGGTTCAGGATTGCTTAAGACAATGTGATCTGAGAGACAAGATAGCCACCAAGGCCATGTATGATCAGCCTCATCCAGGTGAGCGATTCTGGTCCACTTGGGCCTCTATGTTGTCTAAATCGCGACGGAAGTAAGGACGAGGATTGCGTCCGCGTAAAATCGTTTAAAGTCCACTCCCCCCCCCCCCCCCGCAAACCCCACCACTCCCCATTCACTGACCGTTCAAAAGCGGTGCTTCTGTCGCGGTGTATTTTTGTTATGGTTTGTCTGTGAGTGTGTGTATCGCTTATATTTTTTTATTTTCTATTTATTTTTTTTTTATTTTTATTTTTTTTATTTATTTATTTATTTATTTATTTATTTATTTAGGATAGCCAATTGGCAGTTTTGTGGGGAAATTACTGTGCTTTTGGCTTTCCGATATTGATGTTTCCATTAGGGTCTAGTTATTTCATGTTTGTGTTTCTTTCCCTTTTGGTGTCTCTAATGGGAGCTTTGAGTTAACTGTATCAATTCCTGGTCATTGCTTTCACTTCTTTTTTCAACGTTTGGTAAATTATCACATTGGGGCATTGGCCTTACATTTTAAAGAATGAGCGACCGTTTGTTCTCTCGTCGACCTATCTGTACCAAGACGAACAACTTCATTTGTTGAAGGACGATAATCTATCTCCAATAAAAAACCAAATTGTGCCGAATCATTTCTTTTATCGTAATTTGCGGTCAGGTTTCAATTCAATGAGTGTTTACTTTTTTTTTATTTATGTGAAGTTGTACAGACCCAGCAGACACACGTCGCTATGGCAACGTCAAATCAACGTCGGTGCAACGTCATGACGTTGCACCGACGTTGATGTGACGTTGCGTATAGGTCATGACGTTGTATCGACGTTGATGTGACGTCACAATTACGTCATGTGCCTGCTGGGGATATTCTTTTAACTTATACATACGATGATAAACCTGACCATTCTGCAACATCTGACCTTGGAATTTATTTTTTTCAATGTCCCTTCAAGGAAATAGTGGACAGAAACGGACCAATATCGGATCACCCTATTGTGTGATGGAAAAGATTGAATTGTCACGAAATCTAAGCACTGTCTCGATTACCCAATGTAATGAGCGGGCGACACTGATAAGCTCACATAAATGGGCTTTAACAAACAACGAGTAATTAGATCAGTCTGAAAATCTACATTATAAGTAATCATTCCGTTGATAAAGAAAAAAATGTTAACCTTTCCAAGCGCTGAAGAAAATTCTATAGCAGACAGTAATATATGTTTTCCTTTATTTTTCAGCGAAATTAAGGCTTGTCATTTCCTGTGACTCGTCAGCCAAGCAGATGGTTCACCTGTTATGTGAAGTTCTTTTACGCTAAAAATAAGAAAGAAAACATACTTTGAAAACCTGTTCAGCATTTGAAGGTTTAAGTGCAATGTCTTAACTACCACTTTATCAAGACCTTTCAAGGTTAGTAAATGTAGTGCCGGGAACGATAGGGGAGTCCTGAAGGACTAGTGACTGAAAACCATCACGTAACATTTAGTAAACAGAGGTATATATTACAGGTACGCGCGCACTAGAACCTAATCCGTGAGAGGGTTTTAATCAGCGTCTAGCAAGCGTCAACATCTCTGTTTGGAGCGGAAGTAATGAAACAATCTCATATTCATTCTACCATTGTCGGGCATTGGTGTATTAACAATCACTGAGTACAATTTCTGATTTAATCAGAATGAGAATAATTTTTTCTAACTGTTGACGCGTCAAAGGGGACTTGTGATATTGAAAGCTAGCCCCTAGCTCTCATTAGACAGATTAATTTAGCTATGCAGAGGACCCACGCTATAACGACATTCGTTATAAACGGCAAAACTCGTTATAACGACAATTTCAATGGCATGAATTCTAAGCTCAAGGTTTAGCCTCGATTCCGAGCGGCGTGGGCTTCCCTTGGGTCGGAAATATCCAATTCGAATCAATAGTTATGAAAGATTCTTGTAATTTAATACTCCAAGAAACAAATGATATAGATATTTGTAAGAATCGCCTCATCGAGGCGATTCTTACAAATGCCTATAACATCTGTTTCTTGGAGTAATGATGTGGAAAATACCTTTCATAAGCTACCATACTCCTGACTGGGATTCTTTATAACGGCAAATTCATTATAGCGGCACAATAATAGGGAACAAATACTGTCGTTATAACGCGGGTCCTCTGTGCTATCCTCTGCAGCGTCACCGAGGAAATGATAGAATCGGGAAGGGCATGCCAATCTTTGATGGTCCAAGGGAAGAATGATCCTTCGTAATGGGTAGGGAGGATCGGAATTGCCAATGAGTGATGGTTTTTATAGTGATCAGCTGGGGGAACAAGCTGGAGGAATGCTGGCGGCACCCTTTTTGGCCTTTGTATAATAGTATAAGTCTATTGTCTCTTCTCCTGTTCTTGAGAGCCTACCATCTTATTTTGTCTAGTATTCCAGTCAATCTATGAATCTAGCAGCTCTATTCGGAAAGTTTTCAATTTCTTATTTCCTTGGGATTCTAGCTACAACTGCCATAATCCAAGATTGGGCGAACAAGTCCTTTATATGCTGCCTCTTCTACAGTCTTTATCGCCTCAGGAAACCAAGTGTTCTATTTGCCTTAGTACGCATGCTGCTAGATATAATATGTACATTCCATCTCAAGTCACGGGTGATTGTCACGCAAAGGCATTAAATGGAATCAACATTTTCGAGTACCGTTCCCTCTAAGGTGTAAGGCGCTTCAATGTTATTGATTCTCTTCCTAGTTATCTTTATAATATTGCATTTAACGGGCTGGAATCTCATACCCCATTTTCTTGCTCAATATCCTGATCTATCTATATCATTATGAAGCTTCTCCAATTTCTCGGTAACAAACGCAGTCGATGTCAGTGAAACTGTCAATTATGTACAATGAGAACAACAATGGACCAAGAACTGTCTCTTGTGGGACCACAGACAAAACTGGAGCCTACTCCAAAGTTTCACCATTAACAACAACCAGGTGTTTTCTGTAACAACGAAAAGAATCTATCCATTTGAGAAACTTTCCTCAATGCAATAACCGCCGAAGAATTTAGTTTCAAATAGTTCTCGAGGGGTGTGTCAAAAGCCTTCTTGAAGTCCAGAATAAGTATGTCCACCTGTCCTTCTAAGTCCAAGATTTCCAGTCATTAATAACTGTGCTCAACTGAGTTTCGCAACTTTGCCTTTTTTCTAAATGCATGTTTCCTGCCTGACAAAAGTCTCTGTTCTGCCAAGGTGGCCACAATATTTGAGAAAACTATATGTTCAAGTAATTTGTAAACAGGGAGCGCATGCCAGGGGCACAGGGTGATAATTATTAACAAGAGCTCTATCCCGTTTTTGTAAAGAGTGGACAAATGTTTGCCAGAAAACATTCTTTTGGTATCAAGATATTATTTAAACAGTTGTGCGAATACTGGACCTAGCTCATTTGTTAATTCCTTTAGGACTCTAGGATGAAGCTCATCGCCTAGTCAGCAAAGAATGTCGGGCCAACATCGGGCCGATAGCGATACGGATACGACATGGCAACCTCATCACCCAGAATGCAGGGCCTGCCCTTTATCGGAACTCTTGCCTTTTTAAAGGCCCCAGAGGAGTACACCTCCATGCAAAAGCCTTTTGAAAGCGGGTATAGTAATCCTGGTCTTGTTCTACCACTAGTACATATCACTGTTGACATAAAGGATTTGTTTGTTTGTTTGTTTTGTTGTTTTGTCTTTCTTAGTTTGTTTGTTTTTCTTTTGTATGTTGCTTTGTTTGTTTGTATGTTGTTGTTTATTATTGTTGTTGTATTTTTGTGGGGGAGAGGCTTGTTGTTGTTTGTTTTTTGTTGTTGTTGTTTTGTTGTTGTTGTTTTTTTTTGTAACCCATATCAGCAATATCACTATTTATCAAACAAGTGCTCTACGCTACGAAAACACGCATATTCAATATTCAATATACTGAAATTTTTATAACCCCCCCAAAAAAATGATTTTTTTATTTACAGACAAAAAGTTCTAAATTTTTTATTTTTTCTTCTCAAAACATAGATTGTGGGTACTCGTTAGAACCGCCTCGTGCCCACAATCAATGATTTTGAGCAGAAAAAAGAAAAATAATATAATGCCCCGGTAAATCCCGGTTCTACTGTATGAAAATGAAGTTTGAGGGGATCAAAAACTCATATTGGTGTGTTTTAGTTATGGAGCTAACAAGAATCAAAGCACACACAACACCGGGGGTGGGGGATCGATTGTCTCTAAGTGTAGGCTGGGAAAGCTGTTCTGAATTGAGACTTACAAAGGATCTAACTTCAGAACTTATTTATTTTCACTGTAGCTGGTGTTGTGCCGTGTGGCGGCCGTAAAACGTCTCCTCGTACATCATCATAGTGCAGATTACATTTTCTGGTCCTTTGGGATCATTGAGTTTATTTAGTATCATTTTTAAATAGAGTTCTGCTTAAGCCGGTGCTAGAGGGCGTGGCCGATGTTGCGCATTTCAGTACTGGTCATGGACAGACTCAATATAACCGAGCCTGCTATTTCCGTTTATTTGGTGTATTCCTTGCTTCCAAAGGATCTAACTTCAGAACTTATTTAGACTCATTCGTTTAACCCTTATATTCCAGTATCTATAGCAAACAGCGTAGACCCTGATCATACGCTGAGTTTTGCAGCGACTGATCTCGATCTACGCTGTTTGCGAATGTTCAAGATTCTGATACCATCTTTACACTGCACTCATAACTGAGCATGTAATTCATCTGGGGTAGGGGAGTTGTTTGTTTCATTAAACAGAAATTAGCTAGGTGACCTTCCTTTTAGTTTTCCGTTCCCTGAAAACACCCCCTTCAGAAAATAAAATAACTTGCTTCTTCACGAAAACACGCCTATATAATTTTGACCCCCTCGAAGCCCACTTTTATATAGTAAAACTGTGGTTTAAAGGGGTAAACCTTATTTTCCTTATTTCTGCTCTAAAATATAGATTGTGGGTACTCGTAGAACCGCCTCGATGAGGCGGTTCTAACGAGTACCCTCAATCTATATTTTGAACAGAACTAAGGAAAATATCACAATTTTCATCCAAAAATTATAGTTTTTTCGGCGAAAAATTTAGCTTGTATTAGTATAGGCGTGTTTTCGTAATGTATGAAAATTCAGTGTAGCATTTTCCTGTATCGTAGTCCAAACTATTTTAGAGAATGAATTATTTTTAAAGACATTTTGATTGATGAAAGGAATTGGTTTTGCAGAAGTTTTTCTGAGCTTGAAAAATAGGCTAAAGATAGGCAGCAGTATCGTTTACTATATCATTCTGACTAAATTAAATGTTTAAAAGCTAGGCGAAAGTCGTTTTTTGACATGCTAATAACTAAAATGGTTGTTTTCTGATACTCTGGGAAAATAGTTTCCGGTTCAGAGTACTTAGGATTCAGCACGCGGACGTTTTTTTTTTTATTATTATCCCCACGCTTTAGCGGAGTGGATATTTTATTCGCCTCCGTCCATCTGTCTGTCATCTCCTAAACTATTAACCGGAACCCAACCAAATTTGGTATGTGGGTTGCTTACATGAGTGGGGTGTGCAATTGCACATTTATTTTTTGGCCCCGCCCTCAGGGGCAAATATCAACAAAATTCAATTACAAATAAAAATCAAAAAATGAGTTCCTTTAAGAGCAATGAAAACATTCATAAGAAAGAAGATGGGTCATACTACGTAGTTTCGGCTAATAAAGCCTCATCAGTGGCCCTGTACTGATCCGGCAAAGAAAGCCAGAGGAAACATACTGCAATTTTGCGAATTTCGAACAGGCAGTCGATTCAAAGACTGATAAAAATCAAAATGGGGTCCAAATAATTAAAAACCTGTCTAGAATATGAGTCTAAACCAATAATTTATTTCCGATTTCTCAGAATATTCACGCTGATCTCAAAGGACCAAAAGTAAAATATAAACTGCACTATGGTTGATGTACGGGGAGACGTTTTACGGCCGCCACACGGCACAACACCAGCTGCAGTGAAGGCAAATAAAAATAAAAAAATTATAGATTTTGATACCAAAATTTGCAGAAGTTATGATTAATGAAATATGTAAAACATATTGAACAGGAATTTCACTGCGACACCTGGGGCATGCCCCAGGGATCGGACTTGTGGGGCCGGGGGGGGGGGGGGGGGGGGGGGGGGGGCTCAAAATTAATGTTTTTGGAACATAGTCATGTGGCATATCAAATCAAAGATGATGTTTAGTAGATTATCTTACAAGTACAATTTTGACCATAGGGTCAAATTGGTGTCCTGGGGGAGGGATGAAAAGGTCAAAATTTAAGTTTTTCAGAACATAGTCATATAGCATATCAAATCGAAGGGGATGATTAGTAGTACAAGTAAAGGTTTTACTCTTGGGTCAGATTTTGGCCCTGGGGGAGGGGTCAAAAGGTCACATGTCAGTCAAATTCAATTGCAAATACATGTACATGTTGTTATTTGGTACTTAATTAGCCCCTGTAGAGAAAGCGCAGGGATTTGCGTTGGCGTGTCATCGACTGCATTCTAGTTTCTAATGTGGTGAACCAGTATATGAAACTGAACATATGCAGACTCTTAAACAGTTTTCAGTGCAGGAAGTATTTCCTAGCATGCATGTATGTATGGCCTTAAGCAAACATTGTACCTTAAATAAGACGTTCTGCAATTGTCCCAACACAACAGTCGGGTCAACATTGTACAGATACATTGTGACCCTCTTCTTTTTATACTCAGCAGTCTAATCAATGCATATCTGAAACAACTAAACAAATCATTTTCACGCTGTTAAAATAAATACATGTGACACAATTTGCGCAAAGTTTAAATTTATTGGTCACGTAGACAATCGCAAGGACACTTCTAGATCATTGGGGCCCATAAAATGACAGTTGTCAGCTAAAGTAGAAGTAAAACAAAGATCAGGAATTGATACAATTAGCTTACTCCACCCATAAAAGACACCAAAGGGAAAGAAATACAAACATTAAGCGACCAGACCATAATGGAAACCTAAACAAAGGAAGGCCATAAGGACTGTTACTTTCCCACAAAATGGCCATATGGCCATCCAAAACCAAAAGACACAAGTGATACACACAGTAAGTAACAAACAACAACATAAATAAATCGCCACAGAAGAGCCGCCTTGGAACGGTCAGTGGAAGATTTCCACTGGGGGGCTTAAATCGATTTTACGTGGCCACAATCCTCGCCCTTACTTCCGTCGCGATTTAGACAAATAATTTGTTCAGTCCGCATGAAGGCCTCCTAACTCATCAGTGCAACATCTCCGGGAACACAAAAATCAAAGAACCACAGAGGTGAGACAACGGTGAGGACTCGACAGCAAGAAACCACTGAAATGCTGGAGCAAAAGAAAACCAACAGTTAGACTCCGATGAGCCCGACCAGAGACAGAGCATCAGGCACCAACCAACATTATCTCTCTAATTTTCAATAAGCCTTTACGTTGGAGCCGTCATAGAATCTGAGGCCTGACCCACCGGCGTGCAATTAAAGAGGGAAGCAAAGTTGCCAACCGTGATTGGGTTAACTACCATGCATGCAGTCTGTCGTATAATATCCATGTTGTACCCAATCTTTTTATATCGAAGAATGATTTTACGAAATTGGGTGCTGAAGTCATTGCGGTTATATATTTTTCTGAATTTATATACTAAGTCACCATAAAATTCGGGTTCCGATAGACCTTGTTGCAGAAGAGATTTAAGTCCAATATTGAATTTAGAAATTAAATCAGAATGGCGTCTATAAAATTTTGAAAAGGCTTTGCGTAGTTTATGGTACCGATAACCCTGATTAAGGACTTTAGCCGTTAATAATTTATTACGAGTGTTGAAGTCAGTTACATGACTACACACTCTAGCAAATCGAATTAATTGCGAAATATAAACGCCATAGGATGGCGCACGAGGAACATCACCATCCAAAAAAGGAAAATTTACAATCTCAAAATCAAAGTCATCGCGTTTATCATAAATTTTGCACGACACAAGTCCATCTACAATAGATAGATGTAAATCCAAAAACGGGGCCTCGGTATCAGAAGAATTTGCTTTATTTAACTGAAGTTCTAGGGGGTAAATCTGACTGATCAAAATAGGTATTATCAATATTTAATAAATCATCTAAATATCTAGAAGTAGAGCTAAAAGCTTCAATAATTTCAGATTGGTTATCAATGGAAAGCGACAAAATGAAGTCTCTTTCATAACACTACAAGAACAGATCAGCCACAAGAGGTGCGCAATTAGTACCCATCGGAATACCCACAATTTGTGTAAATAACTTAGTGCCGAATCTAATATAAATATTGTCAAGTAGAAAGGTGAGGGCATCACACACTTTCTGACATGACCAAAGTGTATAATTCTTATGCTCTTTAGAAGTGAAAAATGCATATCTGACAATACATGCAAGATAGAGAGAATCTTCTCTGTGAAAAGCCCTTTCAATTAAATCATTAAGCTTTTCTTTTATAAGATTATGAGGAAGTGTAGTGTAAAGAGTGGAAAAATCGTAGGTAGACAGACAAGAAGCACGAAAATGTCTAGATTTCAATTTATTTAAAACCTCATTCGAATTTTTTATAGACCAAAACAGATTTCTTCCTGATCTTTCAAAGACTTTATCACAATATTTAATTACATGCGTTTTAATAGCAGTTAGACAGGAAGTTAATAATTTAGAAAGTTCAGTGGTAGTGCAAGAGCTAGAATTTGCAATAAACCGTGCTTTGTAAGGTTTTTTATGAAGTTTTGGTAACCAGTATAGCGTAGGAAGCTTGTCTTGGCCTTCGTTAACACACACAGCAAACTTGGTGGCTGAAAGACAAACATGTTTATCTACTATAACTCTCTCTTCAGCTAAAGGCTGAAGTTCATAGGCCTTAGTACCACCAAGCTCCTGCTTAAGCGTGTTAACATAGTGGAGCCGTCACACAACGACGACGTTGTTAGCGGCCTTGTCTGCAGGGGCCAAAACAAACTTCTTATGAAATTCTTGAATACCTAGTTTAAGATGACGTAAAGACGTCTTGGGCTTAGGAGGTAATAAGTTAGTATTTTGAGAATAGAAAGAAATGCGTTTATTCACTAGTTTTAAAGGCTAAGTTTTCAGTCCTTAAGGGCTTTATGCTCAACATACTCTCGCTTACACCATCGATTACCGAATTCATTCAAGGAAGCAGCGAATTCATCTCTACATTTACTGAAATCAATTTTAGAAGGAAACCGATATTTCGGTCCTTTAGAAATTATATTCCTTATCCTAGAATCAGGAATAATTTTCAAATTTCCAGTAATTACATGACCAGCAGCAGGATAGCAATACTTTGAGTTTTTACAATCACATGAATCAGGAGTATTAGTATCAATATCAAGATCTGAAACAAGTTTATTGAAATTAAAAATGATAGATCTAACAGGTTTGTTATATTTATAGCAAATTATAGGTGTTTCAGTATTTTGAAAATAAGCAGGAATGGAAGAAAGCACCGATCTCTCACGGAAGATACTGGGCAAATCTATAAAATCCATACCCTTATTAATGAAGGATATTTTGAAGAAATGGCGTTTATGATTAATTTCAGAATCAATGTAAGGACGGAGAGTATGCTGAGTATAGCCTCTAGTTAAGAGAGCCGCATCATATAACTGATGAGAACTATCGTAGAATTTATTCGCCTCGGTGTCCAGAAGACGTAAAACAGAGACGGGTAATGAACTTAAAAATGAAAACATAGAGTGGCGTCCATGATTTAATAATATAATTGACAGTCACTTCAGTCTAGTACTGTTTCGTTTAAACGCACGTGATTTACGTTTAAAGTTACCATTTTTCCTGGTGCCGTGAGATCTAGTTCTGCGTTTTCGACATTCCAGGAGTGAGAAAATATCAAAGTCCGGCATTCTTGAAATATTACCCTCATGATAAATGTTGTCATTAAATCCCAGTGGAAAAGGGGTCTGTAAAAATTTAATCCATTTCAGTTCAGCTTCATGTCTTTTGATTATTTTGAATCTAGATGTAGAATTTGCATCGTAATAAAGTTTTTCCACTGGTTGTATAACAATGTTATTTACAGAATGACCTGTACGTCGAAAGTGACGGTACAAGAAAGTGTCAGTTTTCTTAGGCTTACTCATTCTACGATAATGCTCGTTCAATTTAGTTCATACAGTCAAACTTTAATAACTCGAAGTCCTTAGGACCATGAAGATCTGTTCGAAATAGGGGTAGTTCGAACTACTGAGGGTAAATCATGGCGCATAGAACTGTTTATTATGTACATTTTGTACCATAATTTGAGGGCCTCGGGGAAGATTAGCTACACTTATATGCTAAATGTTGTCACCCTCGTACTTACTTACTTACTTACTTACTTACTTACTTACTTACTGCAAGGTCTTGAGGCATAAAGAGGATCACTTCAGGGTATCGGTTTTCTCCTATACATTAAAGGTACGTTGAGTGTGCTCATTATAATCCTCATTGAGGCGATTCTTATGCGTACACTCAGCATATGCCCATTAGGATCGCCTCATCATCACGCTAACAAGTCCGTGAAATGAACAACCCTTACACCCCACTTTATATAGAGAAAACTGGGGTTTAGGGGGTATACATTATTTGTCTTATTTTTGCTGAGAGACATAGGTTGTGGGTACTCGTTGAAAGCAGAAATAATAAAGATGTTATCATTTGTACCTAATATTTATCATTTTCTGACACCATGTTGGGCGCCATTATTTCTTACGGACATGTTTTCCTAATGATTGAGGCGATTCTAATGAGTACACTCAGCATACCTTTTCAACATAAAATCAGACAAAAACTCCATAAGGTATCGAGTATGAGATGAATTACCTACGAGGACTGTTCAAATATGAATGCAAGTACAACGTTTTTTCATGCACTAATGCGAAAATCACCTGGAAATAAATATCACAGCGTAGAAAAACATTTTACCTATACATTGATACCAAACCTGTTAAATTCCGTCCACTTTAGCCATGTATATCGTTCGATAAACACTGTCTTCTCTTGTATTCTAATACAAAACATGGTTGGAAGACGGTCAGAGTACGCCGTTGAAATACGTTCCTATATTAAGAATCGTTGTATTCTTGGTATACGGTGCAAAGACATTTTTGATGAAATATATTCGGTTTATGGGCATAATAAAATGTCTTTTCCGACAGTTTTTCGTTGGTGTAAGAAAGTCAGCTGTGGGCTAGGCTCAACAGAAGATGCACCACATGATCTTCGGCCGAAAAGAGCAACATCTGCCAAGATGGTTGCAAGAGTGAAAGAAATAGTTGCTACCGATGCACGATACACCTCTAGGCAAATAGATAGTATGATTGGCATCTCATTAGGAGCAGCTCATACAATTCTGAAACGGGATTTGAAAATCAGAAAGATCTGTGCTAGATGGATTCCCGCTCTGTTGACAGATGAGCAGAAAAAGACACGCGTTCAGTGCGCCAAGAAGTTACTTAAAAGTTTTCCAAATTACAATGCACGGTCTTTTGCTAATGTCGTCACAGGTGACGAGACATGGGTTCACTTTTTTGAGCCAAAACGAAAGATTGAGAACAAAATATGGGCAACAAAGTATTGCAAAAGACCATGCATTGCAAAGCGGACCGTGAGCGTCAACAAGGTAATGTATGCCATATTCTTTTCAACTCAGGGCCCTGCTATTCAGGTTGCTGTGCCTCAAGGCAAATCTGTAAATGCGAAGTTTTACAAGAATAAAGTTCTTCGAAAATTGAAGAAATATTTCAAAGAACGAAGACCCGCAACTAATTTGGCCAATGTCAGATTGCTACATGACAATGCGTCATCGCACAAGGCGTGCATTGTGCAAGACTATCTGAGGCAGTAAAAGGTTGTTGCACTCCCTCATCCCCCGTATTCCCCTGACCTTGCCCCGTGTGACTTTTTTTTTTGTTCCCGCGGCTGAAAAAAAATACCTTTCTGGTCGAAAATTTGTACAGCGCAAAAACCTCGGTTCTGCAATATTCTAGTGCCTTCATAGTATACCTCGAAAAGACTACCAAAATGCATTCAATGATTGGATCAAAAGACTGAAAGTTTGTTTATTCGTTAAAGGGGAATACTTTGAGGGGACAAAATAAATTTTTCATCGAAATCTATCACGGAATCATTTTTATGTGCTTAGTTGCATTTATATTTGAACAGTCCTCGTATGTACTCAAGAACAGGCACCAAGGTTATAAAACTGTTTTCATGCTCAACTCAGCTGAGCATGAAATTTCAGCTGCTAATAAAAATCAAAACACTAATAAGTTGAGCTATTTTTCTTTATCAGACAGCAGAGAATGTTATTTGTCCTGCTCACAAATTTTAAAATGCCAACAATTGTTGGCATTTTAAAATTTGTGAGCAGGACAAATTTCATGCTCAAATGAGTTGAGCATGAAAAAAGTTTTATAACCTCGGGGCCAGGTTTGAATTAGCCATGGTATACGATCTATCCGTGTTCGAGTTAGCGAAGTTTCGCTGCATGTGAATTTGGGAAATTGGGTTACTCGTCATAACGATTCAGTGATTCTATGTAAATTTGTCTACCAACTCTTCATATACATATTCATGAAACCTGTAATAGTGGCCACCTCTATTAAGCAAGCAACCTGTCTTAAGCAGGCGTGCCTTTGGTTCCCAAAAATAGGCAAATGCATCAAAATTCACCTGTATTAAGTAAGTACCTGTCTTAAGCAAGGACATACTAATCATCCCTTAGGTGCTTGCTTAATACAGGTTGGTGTCTACATTACGATAACACACCCGTGCGACATAGTGCATTTTTCACATTCTCGAAAATGGCTACTTTACTTATGAAAATCCGTGACGTTTTTCTTTTTCTTATTTATTCTGCAAACATACAGTACATCCGCCGCATCATTTTTTAATCTGCGCAACCCCGCGTTGCGCGTGGCATGATGAAAAGGATAAAATCTGAGACGACCGCCGCGGATACGCGCCGATCGTGGGGATCGCGGGACAATCGCGGTGTTTCCGCGACGTTATAACAGGTATAAAATTGATTGTCCGCGTTACCTGTCTTCAACTTTCGATCCAATATCGCCGCGTTTCCGCGCGGGGAATGACAAAATGGGAGTGGCCTAAGTTAAATTGGTGTCTTAAGTACATTAACATGTGTCTAGTAGCACTGCTTTTAATGCTTTTCTTTTGTTTCTGTTTTTAATTGTAAAATTAATTATAAGTGTCACTTATACGTAATTAATAAATGCGATTATTTGTTGTGTTTCAATTGATGTTATTTCCTTGCGAATGAAAGAGCCCCAAAATTAATTTGCACTTGCACCCCCCCCCCCCCCCCCGCACACACACCAACTACAATGAGTGCACTGAACCATGAATGGCCTTTTCTATTTTAGCTGTTGTCTATTGCAATTAAATGTATTTGAATAAATGTTTTGTTTGTTTGTTGTTGTTCTTTTTGTTTGTATGTGTGTTTGTTTTTAGTTGTTGTCAGGTAATGTGTAATATTTCTTACCATTTTGATCCATTCTATTACAATTGAACATATTTTGCACGTGCACGATCAGATAGCACGTCCAGGATCAGATCGCTTTCATACATATGTTAAGCTAATTCCCACATCACGTACTTTTATCGCACCCCCACCCACCGGGGCTTGTAGAAATAGATCAGGCTGCATGATGCTTCCATCAGGTACTGAAACCGACCTGCCGTTTTCTCAGGGCGGTAGGGTTTGAGAAGTCATTTCGTCTCAGTGTTTGGTAAGACCAGCTAAATTTAAGACATTCATGTAAAAAAGGCTTCAGTTATTCTTTCTTTAATGTCCTCCTGTATAAGACCACCTCTGGGACTGGGGAAACATGGTCTTAATAGCAAAATTTAACTAAATATTGAATCTATTTTACAGTAAGTGAAGGGAACTTATAATGAATTCCAAACACAATATCAAGATATGTTAAAGGCAACACGAAATTGGAAGCAACGTCTCCCATTTGCCGTAAGTGTGGACGGGGACGTAAAACCTCAACACAATCGAAAACATGCCACATGTGATGAATAACCGGTACAACTCACTTTTTGAAGAAAAAGATAGGTTTCCAGGGGTGTGAATGTATGTTAAATTCATCACGAAAACTCTATGAGGCGGTTCAAACGAGCACCCAAAAGCTGTGTTTGAACTAGAAATAAAAATGTATTTTTTTATCAGAAAAATGCCAATCCTAGAAATAAGAAAGATGCCATTTTAAGGCACTGGTGCGTCATCGCGATGTTAACCAAGTGTGCACAGCAGACTGCATAAAATATCCCTATCTTGCTAGCTAAGGCTCATCATTATACCCCGAACTACCGCTGATCATATAGTATTTGAGCTAGCGCACGACAAAACTTAACATAAAACCTGTGCGACAATAAAGGCCCAGATCAATGTCACCGTGGCTCTAAAAGAGGCACGTGATCGGTGAATACTTATCAGACCACAATGCGTCTTCGCTGGTCGTTCAGCTACCTGTGTAGACTAACAATCAACATGCACAACCGGAGTTTGTCGCCCCCGATCGTCGGGGCTTGAAGAAATAGATCGGGCTGCATGGTGCTTCCACACACAGCTGAAACCGACCGCACATGAGTATTGGTAATCCGCTTAGGGGTCTAAGCCTGTCCAAGTGGTGCGAGTCGGACCGGCCCTACATATTAACCCTTTTGGTTTGTTTTGGCGGCAGTGATTGAGATGTCATTTCATCTCAATGTCGGGTAAAAGTCCCATAAAATTGGAATCAAGGTCTCCAAAATTAGGGTTGACGGGGACGTAAAACCTCAACTCAAACAAACAAACAAACCAACCGGAGTTTGCCATTTGCCAGCGGCTATGTAAGACTCTGGCTATATATCAGCGGCTATATCAGACTTCTAGGATTCACAGCCTTCATGCGGACTGAACAAATTATTTGTCTAAATCGCGACAGAAGTAAGGGCGAGGATTGTGGCCACGTAAAATCGATTTAAGCCCCCCAGTGGAAATCTTCCACTGACCGTTCCAAGGCGGCTCTTCTGTGGCGATTTATTTATGTTGTTGTTTGTTACTTAGTGTGTGTATCACTTGTGTCTTTTAAGTTTGGATGGCCATATGGCCATTTTGTGGGAAAGTGACTGTCCTTATGGCCTTCCTTTGTTTAGGTTTCCATTATGGTCTGGTCGCTTAATGTTTGTATTTCTTTCCCTCTGGTGTCTTTTATGGGTGGAGTAAGTTAATTGTATCAATTCCTGATCTTTGTTTTACTTCTACTTTGCTTGCCCTTTGCATACTTGTTTGCCGGATGTGTATGTGTATATGTGTATGTGGTGTACACCTGCGAATAATGGTCAAATGTGACCGACCCCAGTATCAGTAGAAGGAAAGAATCGAGTACCCACAACTTACGTCTTGGAGCAGAAACAGAAATAAGGAAATTAATGTACACCACCGTAAACCCCAGTTTCCTATATATTAGGGGGGGTTATGGGTGTTGATTTCACGGACTTATTAACAAGATGAAATGCAGAACTCTGAACTAAGTTAAATTTCTATGAACAATTTATTTTTGTCACAACTTTGCTTCATTATAACTTTAGGCAAGTGTACGTGTGTTATTGATAGTGTAAGTTCAGCAACCTTGTGCATGTGATGCTTGTTCCGTTGATTAAAATACTTATTAGTTATAGTAATTAGTTTATCGCAATTCAATTGTAATAACCGGATTCCCCATTAACCCATTTTGTGCCAAATTGAATGTTCTACGTTTTTATATATAGCAGGAGTTCATTTCTAAATTTAAGCTAAATTTAAGGGTAAGATTTTTTTTTTTTTTTTTTTTGCAAAATTTATTTGAAAAACTTGATGGCAAAAAAAAAGGAAACAGTGAAGGCCCTGATCAGACGCCGCGTTCTGCGGCGTCTGATCTGGGCCTGCACTGTTCGTCAATTATCCCTTTGGGGGTTTCTGGTACAGATTGGGTTAAGCCAATTTTCGGCTCACGTATCAGGTCAGGTTAGTTGGATAACGAAGTTAAAGAAATTATAGTGGAAATACCCCTCATCACGAGAAAACATGTCTTCGATGTTTGCAAACAGATGCAAACTTGTGACACAAACAAACACTCTCTCTAGACAAGTACAGCTTTTAAAAAGCTAGGTCTACGCTTAGCAAGAGGCGGGTCTAACGAGTACCCACAATCTATAGTTTACAGCAGAAATAAGAAAAATATCGCAATTTTTCATCTTAAAATTTTCATTTTTTTCGGCGATAAAGGTGACAATGTATTTGTATAGGCGTGTTTGCGTAATGATGATTAAGAACTTCATGTTTTTTTTAAATATGTTCTATAAAAGGGTTATCCTTTGGAAGCAAGGAATACACCAGCGAGCAGGAAATTATGGAGTATACATGTTTTCTGGGCCAGGCTAGCTAGTTTCGGCCAATTAGGCCTCATCAGTGAGCCTCAAATATTTTCAAAAATACACAATGGAATCAATGATCGCAAAGATAAAGAAAATATAAACTACACCGGCTTCTTCATAAATCTACCTGACCTATTATTCACTTGAACTGTCATAGCTGCCTACTTACCGTTAACTAACAATTGTGGTCCGCTTTCTCTTGCCGCAACGGATGAAAACCCACAGATTTAAAATATCGATGCTTTCGAGACTGGCTTCGATTCGGGGCTTTCGATTCTGGGTATGTGTTTGACAAAATCTCGGTCAGACTTTATGCTTTTCTCTTCAGTTGCACGCCGGTGGATCGGGGCTCAGACTCCATGAGGTCTTTGGCTTGAAGCTGTATATTAGTTGGTCGGAGCCGGAATATTTATGCTGTTACTTGCTCCAACGGGGCTCTACTATTGGGTTTCTTTTGCTTCAGTGTTCCTGTGACGTTGTGTTCAGCACCGTCGAGTTTTCATCCTTTTAATTGTAATTTCTTTGTTTACCGAGTTGATGAGTTAGAAACTTCACGCGGACCAAACAAGTACTTGTTTGAACCACAGTGAAATTGAGTGTGAGGATTGGTATCCCATATAGTTAACTTAAACCCACCAGTAATTTTTACTGCAGTTCCAGGTCGGTGCTTTTGCTGTGGTTCCTTCAAATTTTGTGTTGGTGGCTCTGATTCTTTCCCTAATTATACATGTTGTTACGTTGACGATTCTGATTTCCTCCTTTTTTGTTCATTTGTCCTTCCAGTTCAATGTTTGTCAGGTTGGTGGTTCAGATTCTTCCCCCCATTATGTATATTGCTCCTTTTTATTTAGGTTTGGATATTCTGAGTCATCACCTGTTTGGGAAAGAGCTGTTGACTCGGTTTACCCGTGGTCCGGTTTGTTTACTGTCGTCGCCAAGTGTTTCAACTTCTTTCCCTAGTGACATCACGAAAACACGCCTATTTGGTTTTGACCCGCTGGAACACCACATTTGTATAGTAAAACTGGGGTTTAAGAGGGTATACATTATTTTACTTATTTGTGCTCCAAGACATAGGTTGTGGGTACTCGTTAGGGCCGCCTTAATGAGGCGGTTCTAACGAGTACCCACAATCTATGTTTTGAGCAGAAATAAGAAAAATAGCACAATTTTTCATCTGAAAAATTCCATTTTTTCGGCGATAACGGTTTCAATGTATTTGTATAGGCATGTTTTCGTAATGTATTGTGGGAATCTGTATCAGGCCCTGATCGTTTCTCTTTTTAAATATTTTACACAATTATTTTAAGACATGATATTGTTTACTGGCCTACGTACACCATTCACTTACAACTAGAACATTCTTTAAGTTCAGCGTTGTTAGATTAATACTAAGTATACATGTATTTATTATTTAAGTGCTAGGACAATGAAAATTGATCGGCCGTTTTAGTATATAAAATATATTGATTGCATGAAAAAATGTTCGGCAGGTAAAAGCTAGGCATGGTCGGGTGACCGGAACCACACATATATATTGTTTTGGCCTAATGATGATAGAAGACAAACTGTTGCTATATGCCCCTTTTTGGGTCGACCGAACCTGATAAACTAGAATAGGTACATATAGAAGCAAACCTAATTAAAACTCTAATAACTGGGCTTGTACGATATTAATGCGTGTCTACCCTGACATCTAAAATGGGCTTGATAATTAACGTCATTTGTAATATTTTTTCTGCAACCAAGATATCATATATTCTGTCTGGGTCAAATTAACCTACATTCAGAGAGACCATATTTCAGCTTGGCAAACAAAATGTCATTAGGTCTATTTTTCCATTTCCAATCTCAATATTTTTCGCACATTATGTCTTATAACCATCATGTTAAAAAAATTGTAGAAATAGATACCCAGTAAACACCATCTTGACAAATATGTTTTATAAAAGGGTTATCCTTTGGAAGCAAGGAATGCACCACAGAACTGGAAAATATGGAGTGTACATGTTTCGACCAATTTGGCCTCATCAGTGACCCTCAAATGTTTTCAAAATTCCACAATGGAATCAATGATCCCAAAGAACAAGAAAACTGTTTGCAAAAAGTGCAGCCATTTTCCAAATTAACTTTGAAGAAAACACAACCGTACATCCCTAAAGTTTGAAATGGACTCCTGTTGTATATAAGGTGGAAGATTCCATTTGGTACAAAAAGGGTTACAAACTAGACAGCTGTCAGCCGCATAACACTAACAGACGTATATTGTACCCCCATTCTTTTTCAGCGTTCAACCATCACGTGAACAAGTCCGTGAAATTAAGACCCCACTAAACCCCACTTTATATATAGAAAACTGAGGTTTAGGGGGGGTAAACATTCTTTTCCTTATTTCTGCTCCTAGACATAGGTTGATGGTACTCATTAGAACCGCCTCAATGAGGCGGTTCTAACGAGGTCCCAAAACCTATGTTTGGAGTGTAAATAAGAAAAATATTACAAATTTCATCCGAAAAATTACCTTTTTTGAGGTTTGAAAAATGCAATATCACACGGATGTGTTATTGAAATGGTTCATTTTGAATTGATTCTGATAATCGGAATTTCTTCATACTTTTTCGAAATTTATAACCCAAATCTCGGACAGATCAGGCAAGAGCTGCTAAATAGAGTCTCGATATATTGTCAACCAACAGTAAATATTTTTATATGGTAGTACTGACCTGCCAGACGATAAAAATGAAGACATCTTTTTAGCTGTGCAAGATTACATACTAAAATCTAAACGCTTTTGTTAGCTCGTTCGACTGTTTGTACGTTCGAACTAACTTTAAAATTAATTAGTTTTGACCACAAGCGTTTATATGGTATAAACTAAGTTAAGGAAAATTTAGATGCGCTACTTCTAAATGCGGGTACACACACACACACACACACACACACACACACACACATGTCGGACTGTATCGAGCAGCATGAAATCCAGTTATTTATAGGTTTATTGTTGAATGTTGTCCATATTATAATGATTTTTTAACTATTACAAAAATGGCTATATGTTCCACTCCACCTGGAGCCCCTACCAACTGTCTACTATATTTCTGTTTAATCATTTTATAAAAGTGTGATTAATTTCACAATTATTGAATGACAATTACAATATGATCGTACACATAATAGTATTGTAAACACTTGGGATACAAATTCGAATAAGTCACTTGACTTTTTTCTGAATCCCATTTGTATTGTGATTGTATTGTAATCATATTCTATACTGTTTTGTATATTTATTATGCATTATGCAAATAAAAAAAAAAGTTTAAACCAAATCTCCACAATACTCTGGTTCCGATACGCCTTGTTTCAGAAGTGTCTTTAAATTAACGTTGTATTTCCAACTTGTTCACAGTGCCTTCGATCAAATTTAGAAAATGGTTTTCTAAGCTTATTTTACCCATTACCCTGTTTAAGAAGCTTAGCAGTAATAAGTTGATTCCGATTATTAAAATCGTCAACATGAGATTAAACTCTAGCGAAACAAATAAGTTGAGAAATAGATATTCCATATGAAGGAGATGTATGTGTAATGAAAAACCCTCAATTCTCTCTA
The DNA here is from genome assembly GCA_963580285.1 of Lucinisca nassula. Taxonomy (NCBI): domain Eukaryota; kingdom Metazoa; phylum Mollusca; class Bivalvia; order Lucinida; family Lucinidae; genus Lucinisca; species Lucinisca nassula. Next base: position 127,298,936 of record OY757018.1, on the reverse strand, counting down.
TATGTGTGCAAAAGTTGCTCACATTTTTCAGCAAAAATACCACACACTTTTCAACAAAAATACCACTGTATTAACGGCCCCTGCCCATCGGGGATTGAAGAAATATATGGGTTGCATGATGCTTCCACGCAGAGCTGAAACCGACTCGCACACGAGTACTGGTAAACAGCTTAGAGGATCAAAGCCTGCCCAGGCAAAGCGGCTCGAGTCGGCCCAGTCCATGCTTAGAAACCTATTGGTTTCATTGGGCGGCAGGGCTTGAGATGTCATTTCACCTCAATGTCGGGTAAAAGTCCCACAAAATCAGAAGCAACGTCTCCAAAAATGACCTTTGCAGTGTTGACGGGGACGTTAAACCTCAAATCAAACAAACAAACCACTGTATTAAATGGGACGCGTCATGCAATTTTGGTACTTATCGCCTATGCGAGCAGCGAAGGTTATGGCGAGCCTGCGCATCCGCGCAGTCTCGCCAGAACCTTCGCTGCTCGCTCATACAAACAGTGAATCAAATGGAACTTTCAGACAGAAAACCAGATCCATGGCCCCTCTGAATGGCTGGGCATGCGCAGTTGAAATTTGTCAAGACGGAATGCTCGAAGACACAAATTCGCTTGACGGGGCTCAAATATTGTATATAATAGAACAGTTAACAATTTGACCACTGACACACTCGTTAAGCTAAAGATGCTTCGAAAAACTGGCCACTGAACGCCATATGTAGAGTTTGGTCAGATTTTCAGTTGAATGTTCTATGTATAGCCTAGGCATTATAGCTATTTCATGCAAACTACGAAGAACCTGATCAGACTGTCTGGATAGGTAGACTTGGAAGAGTCTTTCCTGGTTGCATATGTCTCAAGGGATGTTATGTCGCAATGTTCTCATCTCGAACTTAGTCATGGCTTAGCCAACAAGAACATTTTATTTCTTTTGACCTCGCCTGTAACGTAACTCGATAATCGACAATTTTAACTCATTACTCGACTATCTTGACTGAAATTGATAATTTTAACACGAACTTAGTCTTGGCTTAGCCAACAATAACGTTTTGTTTATTTTAGCTCGCCTGCTACTTAACTCAATACTCGACAATTTTAACTCGATACTCGACTAACTTAACTCGATACTCGACTACCTTAACTCGATACTCGATTACCTTAACTCGATACTCGAGAATTTTAACTCGATACTCGACTACCTTAACTCGATACTCGACTACCTTAACTCGATACTCGAGAATTTTAACTCGATACTCGATCCCTTCTACTCGATACTTGACATTTTTTAACTCCATGCTCGACATTTTTAACACGATACTCGACCAGCTTTTACTCGATACTCGACAATTTTAACACGATACTTGCAACCTTACAAATCGTAACACATGGCAGTCGCGTGCTACAAGAAGTTAGAATTCCGTATAATAAACGTGTGTGAGGGGATTGTGACGATTAGTTCAGCCGAGCAGGTAATATTGCCCGAGGGCATAAAGCGAAGGGCTTTGCCCTCGGGCAATATTACCAAATCGTCATATTTCCCTTACAAAAGGGCAACAAATGAATAATGTCAAATAAATCAATAGGCAATACATCACGAAAACACGCCTTTATCATTTTGGCCCCTTAAACCCCACCTTTTTATGGTAAAACTGGGGTTTAAAGGGGTATACATTATTTTTCTGATTTCTGCTCAAAAACATATGTTTTGAGCAGAAATAAGAAAAAATATCACATTTTTTTCATCTAAAAATTTAGTGCTTTTTTTTTTCGGTGGTAAAATTTGCAATGTATTTGTATAGGCATGTTTTCGTAATGTCATATAATGTCATAGAGATGTGTTAACGTAATGATATGTATAATAGGGTTGTGCCAAGATAATTATGGACTGCCTAAAATTTGTTTCTCTTTTGGAGTTTAACGACATTGTCAACACGATAACCTCGCCCCCCGCCCATCGGGGCTTGAAGAAATTGATGGGCTGCGTGATGCTTCCACGCAGAGCTGAAACCGACCCAGACACAAGTACTGGTAAACCGCTTAGAGGATCTAAGCCTGCCCAGGCAAAGCGATGCGCCTCGGTCCGTCCATGCTTATAAACCCTATTGGTTTCATTAGATGGCAGGACTTCAGATGCCATTTCATCTCAATGTCGGGCAAACGTCCCACAAAATTGGAATGACCTTTACAGTGTGTGAGGGTAATGTAACGATAAGTTCAGCCGAGCAGGTAATATTGCCCACATATCATTCAGATGACGCCCCTCGGAGTCTAACTGTTGGTTTTCTTTTGCTCCAGCAATTCTGTTGTTGTATGCTGTCGAGTCCTCAACCTTGTTTCATCTCTGTAGTTTTTTATTTGTATGTTCTCGGAGATGTTGCACTGATGAGTTAGGAAGCCTTCATGCGGACTAAACAAAAATAGTGTATACCGCGACAGAGGTAAGGGCGAGGATTATGGCCATGTAAAATCGATTTAAGCCCCCCAGTTGAATTCTTTCCACTGACCATTCCAAGGCGGTTCTTCTGTGGTGGTTTATTTATGTTATTGTTTGTTACTTACTGTGTGTATCACTTGTGTCTTTTTGTTTTGGCTGGCCATTTGGCCATTTGGCCATTTTGTCGAAAAGTAACTGTCCTTATGGCCTTCCTTTATGGTCTGGTCGCTTCATGTTTGTGTTTCTTTCCCTTTGGTGTCTTTGATGGGTGGAGTAAGTTAATTGTATCGATTCCTGATCTTTGTTTTACTTCTACTTTGCCGGGAACGTTAAACCTCAAATCAAACAATTAACAAATCAACACTTTAACCTAACCGCATGGCATAAATATTTGCGGACATTGTCAAATAATATAGACTGAGTGTAAATCATTTCACCAAAAACCTTCTTGAATCTGTGGATAGGAGGTGACCTTCATGGTCAATCTCCACAAAACCATGACCCCGCAAGTAGAGCGCGACCGCCTGATCACCAAGCACACGTGCTTCTGCCTGAGCAAGCGAGGCCGGCGCTTGCCAAGGTCAGGGGGGCTGGACTGGTATGACCCGGGATGTCAGGCGAGGGCTACATCAGCCTAAGTGTCCGGACCTAGGTGAGAGGCTTGTCCGTTATTAAGCTAAAGTCCAAAACATAGGGACATTTGAAACTGTTGCATTTAGTGCATTGATCATTTCTGTTTAAGCATATAATAGCGTTGGGTGTTGGTTGTTGTCATGTATAGACTTTCATGGCACAGTGTGGCATTTGTTTGTTTGTCTTATTTTTTTCTCCACGACAACACTATTTAGGTCATCCTGTAGATGTTGCTTCCGATTTCGGTTGGACTTTTACCCGACATTAACAGGGAATGACATCTCAATCCTTAATGTTCAAAGGAACCGCTAGGGTAAAGAGGTCGGTCCGATTCGCACCACTTTCCATGAACAGTCTTAGCCCTTCTCAGCGAAAGTTCCGTCGGGTTTAGTGAGGCGTTTCTTACGAGTATCAACATTCTGTGTTTGATAAGGAATATTTATCCCTGTAACACCAACTATTCTTTACAATGACGATTTTAACATGTACTTATAAACGCAATGAAATACTTTAAAATCCTCACACATACAAACACACACATATGCACACACGTACGCACGCATACACCCTTTTATCTTTCCAACATCGGAGTGGTTATTGACAAACGTCTGATGATAGCAAATTAACGTTACATTCGCTATTGACAGACGTCTCATAAAAGCGATCATACGTTACATTCGCTATTGACAGACGTCTGATGATAGCAAATTTGCGTCACATTCGCTTTTGACAGACGTCTGGTGGAAGCGAATTTGCACGACACTCGCTATTGACAGACGTCTGGTAATAGCAAATTTGCGTCACATTCGCTTTGACAGACGTCTGGTAGTAGCGAATTTGCGTTACATTCGTATTCACAGCGAATTTGCGTCACATTCGCTATTGCCAGATGTCTGGTAATAGCAAATTTGTGTTACATTCGCTATTGACAGACGTCTGGTAGTACATGTATATAAATTTGCTATTCACACATGTTTTGTATGTCTAACGTGCATCCACAGCCAGTGTTTGGAGCATAATTTCAACTTTCCATCTGAGAAGTAAATATTTTAGAACTCAAATATTTGGTACTCGCTTGAACCGCTTTATGGTTTTAACGGTCGTCCACACTCGAGCACATCTCCGCAAGCCAATGTAGTCCCCCAAAAATTATTTCCCTACCTTCATATCTCCGTATATATAAGATAAATTTAATCAATGTTGTTGTTGTTGTTGTTGTTGTTGTTGTTTTTCTGATTTTATCATGACATTGTGTGTTTTGCGAACACGTTAGAATCGCCTGATTGAGGCGCTTTTAATATTTATTATCAGGTTAACAAGTCCGTGAAATGAAGACGCCTCTAAACCCCGCTTTATAAAGAGAGAATCTCCAGTTTTCTCTTTATAAAAACGGGGTTTACGGGGTATACATTATTTGTCTTATTCCTTCACCAAGATATAGCTTGTGGGTACTCGTTAGAACCGCCTCATTGAACCGCCTCAATGAGGCGGCTAACAAGCACCCACAACCTATGTTTGCAGTATAAATAAAAAAAAAATATCACGGATTTTCATCAATAAAGTAGCCATTTTGCGATGTGAAAAATGCTCTGTGTCGCACGGGTGTGTTTTCGTGATGCACACAACTTTCGTTCGTATGTCTTTAAGTCATTCCAACCCTTATGCTTTGGGGCTATGCTTAACTCTCAAAAGTTCGAACTACCTTTTCTCGAACAGATTTAATGGTCCCAAAGCTATTCGAGTTATTCATTACGATAACGCACCCGTGCGACACGGTGTATTTTTTCACATCTCCATAATGGCTACTTTTGTGATAAAAATTAGTGATATTTCTTTTTTTTAATGCAAACATAGGTTGTGGGTGCTCGTTAGAACCGCGTCAATATCGCCTCATTGCGGCGGTTCTAACGAGTACCCACAGCCTGTGTTTCGAAGCAGAAATAAGAAAAATTAATGTATACCCCATAAACCCCAGTTTTACCGGACCATCGTCACGTTGCCATATCCACGTTGTTTCGCTGTCGGTCCGACGTTGCCCGGTTATTGTCTGCTGGAGGGTGTGTGTGATCAGAGTCTACTCTGTTTGCCAGTGTCACAAACATGGGACATGTTTTAGGCATGTTTGGGTCAAATACAGTAAAATTCCTCTATTAAGACCAACTTTGGGACTGTTGAAAAGTGGTCTTTAAGGCCAATTTTTTAAACAGTCCCAAAGGCGGTCGCTGACTAGAGGACACTGTATACCAAAAGCACATAGAAAGAATAACTAAAACCTATTGAATAAGGTTTTCAAAAAAGAATTGGTCTTAATTTTAGGTGGACTCAATAGCGGAATTTCACTGTATCTCCAAATATACACTCCATTCCAAGATGGAAAGACATCTAGGTATAAAATGACAGAATAAGATGTAAATCCATCTTACAGATAAGAAGCTTTTTCCACCTAACCCAGAGTTCACATGTCTTGTGCAATAAAGATATGATCTCAAATGTAGATTTACAGAATCCGTACCAATAAATAACTGTTTTTCACACTTTGAATTTCCCTTTTCAGCAACGAAAAAGTATTATTTCAGTTGGTAAATGCAACTTTCAACTTTTCAAATGCAGCTAGTCTGGCCAGAAAGCAAACTTGTACACACCATACTTTTAGTTCCACGGTGTATTTCATCTTATCGCATGACGTCGTTGATAAGCAGTGGATAACGTCGTGTAATAAAAATCGTATGACCACACGTGTAATAACATTTTTAGGCGACTACGTAACGTCATGACGACGTCCATGTCAACAATGCATTTTGGTGCAACATTTTTCAAATTTAAAGGCGATGAAATCCAATTTAAAGTGGTCATATGATAAACAGAATCTTACACGAGTGGTCATTTCATATGAAATTAATGAAACTCGTCGAAGGCTCGTTTCATAAATTTCATATGAAATGACCACTCGTGTAAGATCCTCTATATATTTAACGTCACTATAGCTGGTGTTAAATGAATGTGTATTCTACTCTACTCGACCTTATTTATAGACGGTATCACATTTAGTATACTCGTAACAATCTTCAATGTGGCCCTCTTTTCTTCCTCTTCCTGGGTAGAAACCAGTTCTAAACAATGCGGATAAAGCCTCTTGCTAAAGGAAACACCACTTGGTGCTTGCGTGCATCGAACCGGGTACCTCTCGATCTCAAATCCGATGATTTACCACTGCACCACAGCGCTCCTGTGTGGCAGCCGTAAAAAAGTATCTCTGCCAGTTCACATTTTCTTGTCCTTTCGGATCATTGGTTCAATTGTGGAGTTTTGACAACATTTGAGAGTCGCTGATGAGGCCCAGCTAGTCTGGCCCAGAAAAAAATTGTACACTCCATAGTTTTTAGTCCTACGGTGTAATCCTTGCTTCCAAAGGATAACCCTTTTATACAACGTATTTAAAGTCACTACAGCTGGTGTTAAGGGAATGTGTGGCGGCAGTAAAAAGTCACCATGCCCTTCATCATAGTGTAGTTTATATTTTCTTATTCTTTGGAATCATTGGTTCCATTGTGGAGTTTTTAAAATATTTGATGGTCACTGATGAAGCCTAGTTTGTCGAAACTAGATAGTCTGCTGGCCCAGAAAAAAAAACACGCCATACATTTTTGTTCTACTGTGTATTCCTTGCTTCCAAAGGATAACCCTTTTATAGAACATATTTGACATTTATACTACATTGTAAACAAGTGTAATTAAGGTATTTTAATGCCACTCAACTCGCCGCCGCTTTTCTTCATAGGGACCTTCGTTGAATGCAGTCTTATTAACTTCCAAAAAGATAAACATTCGAGAATGGAACAGCAAACTATAACACTGGGCCTTCTTTATAGCAAAAGATGACTACTGGAATAAGTTGGAGTTCCATCTTATTCACTGGGATAAGAGGGAGTTTCTTTCTGAAAGATTGGGTATAGGACCGACTGCCTGCATGGTAGTTAAACCAATCGCGGTTGATTACGTTGTTTCCCTTTTTAATTGCACGCCGGCGGGTCAAACCTCAGAATCTATGACGGTTTCTGCGTAAAGGCTTACGCAATATAATATAATTTCTAAAGGACCGAAATATCGGTTTCCTTCTAAAATTGATTTCAGTAAATGTAGAGAAGAAATCGCTGCTTCCTTGAATGAATTCGGTAATCGATGGTGTAAGCGAGAGTATGTTGAGCATAAAGCCCTTAAGGACTGGAAACTTAGCATTTTAAAACTAGTGAATAAACGCATTTCTTTCTATTCTCAAAATACTAACTTATTACCTCCTAAGCCCAAGACGTCTTTACGTCATCTTAAACTAGGTATTCAAGAATTTCATAAGAAGTTTGTTTTGGCCGCTGCAGACAAGGCCGCTAACAACGTTGTCGTTGTGTGACGGCTCCACTATGTTAACACGGTTAAGCAGGAGCTTGGTGGTACTAAGGCCTATGAACTTCAGCCTTTAGCTGAAGAGAGGGCTATAGTAGATACACATGTTTGTCTTTCAGCCACCAAGTTTGCTGTGTGTGTTAACGAAGGCCAAGACAAGCTTCCTACGCTATACTGGTTACCAAAACTTCATAAAAGACCTTACAAAGCACGGTTTATTGCAAATTCTAGCTCTTGCACTACCAATGAACTTTCTAAATTATTAACTTCCTGTCTTACTGCTATAAAACGCATGTAATTAAATATTGTGATAAAGTCCTTGAAAGATCAGGAAGAAATCTGTTTTGGTCTTTAAAAATTCGAATGAGGTTTTAAATAAATTAAAATCCAGACAATTTCGTGCTTCAAGTCTGTCTACTTACGATTTTTCCACTCTTTACACTACACTTCCTCATAATCTTATAAAAGAAAAGCTTAATGATTTAATTGAATGGGCTTTTCACAGAGAAGATTCTCTCTATCTTGCATGTAATGTCAGAAATGCATTTTTCACTTCTAAAGAGCATAAGAATTATACACTTTGGTCATGTCAGAAAGTGTGTGATGCCCTCACCTTTCTACTTGACAATATTTATATTAGATTCGGTACTAAGTTATTTAGACAAATTGTGGATATTCAGATGGGTACGAATTGCGCACCTCTTGTGGCTGATCTGTTCTTGTATTGTTATGAAAGAGACTTCATGTTGTCGCTTTCCATTGATAACCAATCTGAAATTATTGAAGCTTTTAATTCCACTTCTAGATATTTAGATGATTTATTAAATATTGATAATACCTATTTCGATGGTTTGATCCGTCAGATTTACCCCCCAGAACTTCAGTTAAATAAAGCAAATTCTTCTGGTACCGAGGCCCCGTTTTTGGATTTACATCTATCTATTGTAGATGGATTTGTTTCGTGCAAAATTTATAAAAAACGCGATAACTTTGATTTTGAGATTGTAAATTTTCCCTTTTTTGGATGGTGATGTTCCTCGTGCGCCATCCTATGGCGTTTATATTTCGCAATTAATTCGATTTGCTAGAGTGTGTAGTCATGTAACTGACTTCAACACTCGTAATAAATTTTTAACGGCTAAACTCCTTAATCAGGGTTACTGGTACCATAAACTACGCAAAGCCTTTTCAAAAATTTATAGACGCCATTCTGATTTAATTTCAAAATTCAATATTGGACATAAATCTCTTCTGCAACAAGGTCTATCGGAACCCGAATTTTATGGTGACTTAGTATATAAATTCAGAAAAATATATAACCGCAATGACTTCAGCACCCAATTTCGTAAAATCATTCTTCGATATAAAAAGATTGGGTACAACATGGATGTTATACGACAGACTGCATGCATGGTAGTTAACCCAATCACGGTTGGCAACTTTGCTTCCCTCTTTAATTGCACGCCGGTGGGTCAGGCCTCAGAATCTATGACGGCTCCAACGTAAAGGCTTATTTATTGAGAATTAGAGAGATCTAATTCAAGGTAATGTTGGTTGGTGCCTGATGCTCTGTCTCTGGTCGGGCCCATCGGAGTCTCACTGTTGGTTTTCTTTTGCTCCAGCATTTCAGTGGTTTCTTGCTGTCGAGTCCTCACCGTTGTCTCACCTCTGTGGTTCTTTGATTTTTGTGTTCACGGAGATGTTGCACTGATGAGTTAGGAGGCCTTCATGCGGACTGAACAAATTATTTGTCTAAATTGCGACGGAAGTAAGGGCGAGGATTGTGGTCCCGTAAAATCGATTTAAGCCCCCCAGTGGAAATCATTCCACTGACCGTTCCAAGGCGGTTCTTCTGTGGTGGTTTATTTATGGTGCTGTTTGTTACTTACTGTGTGTATCACTTGTGTCTTTTTATTTTGAATGGCCATATGGCCATTTTGTGGGAAAGTGACTGTCCTTATGGCCTTCCTTTGTTTAGGTTTCCATTATGGTCTGGTCGCTTAATGTTTGTGTTTCTTTCCCTTTGGTGACTTTGATGGGTGGAGTAAGTTAATTGTATCGATTCCTGATCTTTGTTTTACTTCTACTTTACTTAACATTTAATTTAGATACTGTTGATTGGTACCTGATGATCTATCTCAGGCTTGGCCCGCCGGAGTCTAACTGTTTGTTTTCTTTTGCTCCAGCATTTCCGTTATTTCAAGCTGTCGAGTTCTCGCCGTTGTTTCATCTCCGAGTCTGTGATTGTTTGATTTTAAAATTTATGTTTTCGGAGATAAAGGACTGATGAGTTAGGAAGCCTTCATGCGGATTGAACAAATTATTTGTCTGATAAAACGCTAAAAGGTTGCTTTTGGAAACAAAGAATTCATAAAAGAACGACAACCGGAGACTCGGTTTAATTGAGTCTCTTCAGTACACAGCAATATTGTTTGAAAGGCAACGCCCCCTAGTACCGGATTAAGCTATATTCGATTTTCAAAGTAACTGATCCCAAAGGAAAAGAACAATATAATCTGCACTATGATGAAGCATGGGGAGACTTTCTACGGCCGCCACACGCACGACACTTAATACCAACTGCAGTGAGGTAAAATAAAAAGCTAGACGGTAGCCTTTGGAAACAAAGAACAAATAAGCCACGACAGAAGTAAGAGCGAGAGTGTGGCCACATAAGATTTTAGTCCCCCAGTGAAATACTTTTCACTGACGGTTCCAAGGCGGTTCTTCTGTCGTGGTTCATTTTTGTTATAGTTCGTCCTTAAATGTGTGTATCGCGTAAATATTTTTGTTTTGGATAGCCAACTGGCCAATATGTGAGAAAGTATCTGTCATTGTGGCTTTCCGCTAGTGATGTTCAATTAGGGTCTAGTTATTTCATGTTCGTGTTTCTTTCCCTTTGGTGTCTCTGATCGGAGGTGGGTTTTGTCTGTATTAATTCCTGGCCATTAATTTCACTTCTATTTATCAAAGATATAGATGGAATATTGGAATTGACTTATGTATGTCTAAATGTTAACCCGACATATTTTTATTTCGTTATACAGTAATTCGAATAATCACAGACTTCGTCAAGCCATAATAATCCTTTGACATAAATAGTTTGCTTTTAGCTTTAAAGTTAATGACATCTAATGCAATTTCCGATTTTTGTTTTATCAGGAAACGCAATAAGGCATTAGATTATAGAATATAACGCTATCGAATTGTCACGTTTGACAATTAGGCACCAAAACAAGAACAATAATTATAAGGACTTTTGTAAGGTTATTCGGAGATCAAGCTATAACTGATGCCAAGGACCTTATGAATTCTGGTCGTTGTTTCGCTAAGTTCTTCGACCTTAATTTTCTATTAAGGGAGGAAGCAAGTGTTATATTTCATTCGTGCTCATGTATTATTGAATTTATTAAACTCGTTGAGGAAAAGGGATTTTATCCCTTTTCCTCAACTCGTTTTAATTAATTCAATAATACAAAATCCCTTTTCCTCAACTCGTTTTAATTAATTCAATAAAACAAAATCCCTTTTCCTCAACGAGTTTAATAAATTCAATAATACATGAACACTCCTGTAAGATCCTTTATGTGAACTTTGTAATGTTATTCGGAGGTCAAGCTAGCTATATCTGATGCCAAGGACCTTATGAATTCCAGTTGTTGTTTCGTTAAATTCTTCGACCTTAATTTTCTATTAAGGGAGGAAGCAAGTGATGGAGGCAGAAGGACAGGCAGTGAGGGAAGAAGAGAGGCAAGCACAGGTATTTTACCGACCGGCTGACCTGGCCGTCTGTCCATCCGACCTCGAGACCGACTGTTGTGTTGTAAGTAAGGAATGTCATCGTTTTAAAAACTGTTGTCTTGTTGGAATACTCAATCTTCCCTTGGTCCCCCAAAACAACAAATATGATGCATATATTTATCACAAGTACATACCGAATTCACGTAACTTTTTTTTTAAATGTTCACACACACACACACGGACTGAACAAATAATTTGTCTAAATGGCGACAGAAAAAATGGCGAGGATTGTGGGCACGTTAAATCGATTTAAGCCCCCCCCCCCCTGGGGAATTCGTTTCCGCTGACTGTTCCAAGGCGGTTCTTCTGTCGCGGTTTATCTTTGTTATGGTTTGTCTTTGGGTGTTTGTGTCGCTTGTGTTATATTATTTTGGATAGCCTATTGGCCATTTTATGGGAAAGTAACTGTCTTTTTGGCTTTCCGCTGTTGGTGTTTCCATTAGGGTCTACTGTTTCATGTCTGTGTGTCTTTCCCTTTGGTGTCTCTGATGGGAGCTGTGGGTTGATTGCATCGATTCCTGATCATTGCCTCCACTTCTATTTTTCAATGTATTAGAATATGCGTGTTTTCGTAATGTACTTATAAATCGATGATTATAAGTATCTGACATGGGGTTCTGTTGTGGATAGGCGTTTCCGCATAACACAACCCAAATATCCATTTTACTTTACTTTACGTTTAATTTTTCGCACATTTTACTTACGTAGTTTGTCTGGGTAAGAACTACATGCCAAGAACAGAATTCTATCACAGACTCTAGCAACGGATTTCCTGATCTGGGACCAGTTGTTCAAAGCATCGCTTGTGCCATAGGGTGGAATAAAGAGTTACATACTATATGTTTCTTTTGTTTTGATTTACCTAATTCCACTTTCCCATACCATATCTATTGTCCAATACTTCCTATATTGTAGGGTATATCCAATGCTTGCCATAAATTTCAAGGACATGCTTCACCGCGGCACTGTTAGTTACTATCGGGATAGGTAGTGTGGTATTTTACCTGTGTATGCAGCGATGTACTACACATAGCTGAACTATACAGTATTGTTTACAGACATTTCATCCATGCCATTCATTAAAATATATTTTTATAATATATTTGCAGGTTAGTTTCATTCATGTTTTATCACTTCTACATATTTTCCACGTTTCATCTTTGTATGAGTATAGCAGTATGTAGCTTTATTGTATGTTGTATATAAGATGCTAATTTGACTTATTATTCACTGTGTGCAAGGTGAAATGACAAGTTCTATAACTGTTTGAACTCCATTCATGATACAGTGTTTGCTATTATTTGCATGTTGTTTCTTTTCAGGTGTGTATGCAGCGATGTACTACACATAGCTGAACTACACAGTGTTGTTTACAGACATTTCATCCATGCCATTCATTAAAATGTATTTTTATAAGTGCTGCTAATTACAAAGCAGCATATGATTTGAAGGTAACGCATTCTGGTCTTAAGCCTGGTGATTGGGTTCTAGTCAAGAATGTGGGATTGAGTGGCAAGAACAAGCTCGCGGACCGTTGGGAATGCAATCCGTATGTGGTTAAAGTCCAATCCAACCCTGATATTCCCGTTTTTGAAGTCAGACCTGAAAACCCTAGAGCAAGAAAGACTAGAATACTACGCAGGAACCTTCTGCTGCCGTTTTCCTGTCTAGTTCCTCGCACTGGTCGGGGGATTTCGGTATCCAGTTTGCCTGATGAAACTCCGAGTAGAACCATTCAACCGTTCTCAGAGAACAATGATGTATTATCTCAGACACGCCTGGATGACTTCAGCGTGTATGTAGACTCTGAAGTCAGACAGGTGATGATTACCAGTCTGTGGGTAAGTATGTACCCCATATGTGGAGAAGACCAGGGCAGCCAGGTCTCCTTCCTCGTACAGTCACTCCCCAAACTACTTCCGCGTCTTCTACTGGGACTCCGCTCCGTTCTAGAAGACATACACGTAGCCGGGAAAAGCCAGGCTGGATGAGGTCGACGGGACGGGTCTTATTATAGACACCAAGAATAGTTAAATACATCATGGTCCTATGGAACAGGTTGGATGGTGTTGTCAGTGAGCAGTCGTTGAAGAACAATGTAAATATCTTTCTATTCAGTGCATACCATTCGATTGTTTCTGACCATATGAATTTTATGTAATGAATGTTTCTTTTACAGGTACAGCTGTTTTGATTATAGATAGATCTAGTGCTCAGAAGTTCCAAAGACGGAAGGTACAACAGATACGACTAATATTATAGCATTATCTGTTGTTGATGACCCCTTTTTATATACCGCATCTTACCATGGATTAATAATTCATAGATGTCCAAGATAGCAGCTTCAGATTCAGAGGAGGCATTATTTTGATGGTCAGCAGCTGTATCTCATCATCATCATTTACATTTTGTTTACTCTTAAAAATATAGGTCTGGCGTTGAAATTTGGAGGGTAGAACCTGCTGGACTGCCAATGAATTTAGAACTGCTGCAAGCGTAATGTCTGTTTTATATTTTAGTTCTATTATTTTACACAGAGGAAGGCCAGAGCTGTCTGAGAGAGCAACATAAGATGCTGATCTTACAAGTGTTGTTGCAATGTGCTAGCAGCAGAACTTCATCATCACAATCATCATTATTATCATCATAATCATCATCAACATCATCATGATCATCATCATGTCGTCATCGTTGTCATCATCGTCATCATCATCATCACCATCATCACCATCATTATTGTCTTCAGTGTGTCTAGCACCAGACACCAAAATTCATAATTTGGAGTAATACACTTGTTGTTTATTCTAGTGATGGATGAATTGACCTGATGAGACGAATGCTGGAAATGGAAATGTCAGGACGCCATTTAAGAAAGGGGGAAACTGTGTCATAGGGTGGAATAAAGAGTTACATACTAGATGTGTCTTTTGTTTTGATTTACCCATGTCCACTTTCCCATACCATATCTATTGTCCAATACTTCCTATACTGTAGGGTATATCCCATGCTTGCCATAAATTTCAAGGACATGCTTCACCGCGGCACTGTTAGTTAGTATCGGGATAGGTAGTGTGGTATTGGCATTACCTGTGTATGCAGCGATGTACTACACATAGCTGAACTACACAGTGTTGTTTACAGACATTTCATCCATGCCATTCATTAAAATATATTTTTATAATATATTTGCAGGTTAGTTCCATTCGTGTTTTATCACTTCTACACATTTTCCACGTTTGATCTAAGCCCCCGCCCATAGGGGCTTGAAGAAATATATGGGCTGCATGATGCTTCCCCGCAGAGCTGAATCCGGCCCGCACACTAGTACTGGTAAACCGCTTAGAGGATCTAAGCCTGTCCAGGAACCGCGGTGCGAGGCGGACCGTCCATTCTAATAAACCCTATTAGTTTCATTGGGCGACAGGGCTTGAGATGTTATTTCATCTCAATGTCGGGTAAAAGTCCCACAAAATTGGAAGCAACGTCTCCAAAATGACCTTTACAGTGTTGACGGGGACGTTAAACATCAAATCAAACAAAAACAAAACACGTTTCATCTTTCTATGAGTATAGCAGTATGTAGCTTTATTGTATGTTATATATAAGAGACTAATTTGACTTATTATTCACTGTGTGCAAGGTGAAATGACAAGTTCTATAACTCTGAACTCCATTCATGATACAGTGTTTGCTATTATTTGCATGTTGTTTCTTTTCAGGTGTGTATGCAGCGATGTACTACACATAGCTGAACTACAGAGTGTTGTTACAGACATTTCATCCATGCCTTTCATTAAAATAGATGTTTATAATATATTTGCAGGCTTGTTTTCAATGGTGAACCCATGAGCAGGGGTTAGGGCGTTTATTCCTCATACAATACACAGGAGCCCTATCCGCTTGGTAACATTAGCTTAACGAGCTCGTTAGTTGTCAAATTGTTAACTGTTCTAGAAAGTACAATATCGAAAATTTTGGTATTTTTGCTGAAAAAAATGCGAGCAGCTTTTGCATTCGCTAAAGCTGCTCACATTTTTTCAGCAAAAATTTCAGCATATTTGCCATATTTAATGATCAAAGTTTTTACGATACGTTAACTAACGATGTCTTTAGTTTTGAACAACTGGCCCCAGGTGTTTAAGAATACAACTGGTAACACTTGGCGGGAAAATATTATGTCATTACTACCTGTACATCCGTTTCAGTCAAACATTTTCTGTTGAACAGCTGGCGACTTTAAAAAGTATAAAATCCAATTTAAAATTGTTAATGTCATACGATAAACAGAAGCCAACATTCGTGGTCACTTCATAATGATATTTATTTCACTCGCCGAAGACTCGTTTCAAACACTCCATATGAAATGACCACTCTTTTTACACGTGATCCCAAACAGAATGATAAAAGATACCAAGTCACAAACTTAAGGGACTTCCCAATAAGAAACATTATCTTTAAGCATTTGCAAGCATACAAAACAAATTTAAATTTTGATGGTGGAGAGCACAATAAAATACATTTTGAATTAAGAAGCATTCCCATCATTTAACCATTTTAAACATTTCGAAACAAAACTACTTAATGTGTCCGAATTTTTAATTTCTGTTAGAATGCTATTCCATACCAGACCACCAAAATATGACATATGTTTAACTTTGGTTTTGGTGCGTAGATTGAAAGTAGTATTTCCACCCCATAATTGAAATCTTAGTTAGATAAATCGGAGCTGTGTTATTTGAAATTTTGAACATACATTTCGCCTTATTTGTGAATATTAATTCTTCAAATGTCAAAATGTTTAAGGTTTTGACGGCATCCTTTAATGCGATATAGCCTTTTTGTTCTGTTTTACGGCCGTTTCAAGAAAATTTCACTTATTACGGGCCGTTCGTTAATCCAACTTGGGTGAAAACCGAAATACCCGGAGAAAAAGCACATGACCTTCCGTTGGAGAACTTGGCGTCTCACATCTGGCCCAGGCGCGGCGCGAATCACGACAGGATATAACCTTTCCAGAGAATTATTTTGCAAGTTCGTCATTTAATGAAACAATATTCAAAACGTGGCTTTATATATGCATTAATTATATATCTCTCTGTGTTGACGTGATAAATATATTCTTATCTGAGAAAGAAGAAACCATTCGACAAATATGTTGGAAATAGTCAAGTCCGTGAAATGAACAACCCTATTTTACATCACGTGAACAAGTCCGTGAAATAAAGACCCCCCTAAACCCCACTTTATATGGAGAAAACTGGGGTTTACGGGGGTATATATTATTTTTCTTATTTCTTCTCCAAGACATAGGTAATGGGTACTCGTTAGAACCGCCTCGATGAGGCGGTTCTAACGAGCACCCAAAACCTATGTTTGGACAATAAAAAAGAAAAATATCATACATTGTCATCAGAAAAAAGTACCTTTTTGAAGTTTGAAAATCGCACTGTATCACACGGATGTGTTATCGTAATTATATAAAGGGAACTGGGATTTTTACGGGGGTATACATAACTTTTCTTATTTCTGCTCGAAGTCATAGTTTGTGGGTACTCATCGAGGCGGTTCTAACGAACCCCACAACCTATGTTTGATGTATCAATATAAATAATATCTCGGACTTTCATCAGTAAAGTAGCCATTTTATAAACGTGAAAAAGCACCATGTCGCACGTATTCCACTATAAATTGTTACCAAAATGAACACCTAAATAGAAGTTGAGGCAATACAATCAACACACAGCTCCCATCAGAGACACCAAAGGGAAAGAAACACAAACATGAAACAACAGACCTAATGGAAACATCAATAGCGGAAAGTTAAAAGGACAGTTACTTCCCACAAAATGGCTAAAGTATTTCAAAGCATGTTATTTGCAATTCAGTATCAATATATTTGCAGTGTCAGACTGTTTCAGTGTAAAGATTTTCTTCCCTGGCGAATAGAATTTAGCATTTGTTTCTGTTTTAAAAAGCATTCACGGGAAACCTTCGCCGAGTCCACAAGTAGATACGACAAGGTGCCTTTCGCATGATTTTTTTTTCCATTTATTTATTTTGGCAAACGGACTAACAAGTTAAGGCCAAAGTTAGTGTTATAGCTGAATTTATATAATTTACGGGTTTTTTTGTTCTCCAAAAACAGGACCAGACGATAATCTAAAATGAAACAACTATAGCTTTATCTTATCAAAATCTATCAACCCCCCAATGTCATGTTTTTGTGTTTTTTTTTTTTTTCTGATTTAAGTGGCGAAGACGTTATTTTAGTAATATTTTCAATGGTTAAAAGCTTGTTAACTGTTGCTTTGCAAAACACCGTCGTTTTAATTGATTCCCATGTGCGTTCTCTTGATTTGTGGTCTTATAGCAAATTAGTCACGTCGAGAGAAAATATGTCTTCGTCGTTTTGATCAGGCAAGACACTGGCTGGCCTGCTTATCTACACAGACTAGAAAGAGTATTGATATAGAAACAAGAGGAACTCTACCATGCAAACAGCGAACACAAACTTGGGGAAGCGCAGGATGATCCGTTCATTTGCCATAAAACATGTTTTCTCAGGACGAAGCTGAAATAGATAAAGGAGTGTCTTGGAATGTAGAAAAGCCAGTTCTATATTAGGAATTTTAGACATATAAACCCATTTTGTACTGATTGGAATCTTCATCCTTTTATACAGCAGGAGCCCGTTTCGAAATTTAGGTATACCAAGCTGAAATGATTTTAAAAGTAATTTAAAAATGGCTGAGCATGGGACAAACAGTAATGCCCTGATATGATCAGGACCGTCATTGTTTGCCAGTGACCCGTTTTGGGGTCTCCCGCATAAAATTCGTTGAAATGCACGTTCATGCTGTCATGTAACACTTGTTTAATAAAGGTAAAATCAAGAAACATATGAAATGAAACACCATCGCGAAAATACACCTATATAATTTTGACCCCCACAATCTATATTTTGAGCAGAAATTCTTAGTTCTGCTCTAAAAAAATAAGAAAAGTAGAAGTAAAACAAAGATCAGGAATCGATACAATTAACTTACTCCGCCCATCAAAGACACCAAAGGGAAAGAAACACAAACACCAAGCGACCAGACCACAATGGAAACCCAAACAAAGGAAGGCCATAAGGACAGTTACTTTCCCACAAAATGGCCATATGGCCATCCAAAATAAAAAGACACAAGCGACACACACAGTAAGTAACAAACAACACGATAAATAAACCGCCACAGAAGAACCGCCTTGGAACGGTCAGTGGAATGATTTCCACTGGGGGGGGGGGGGGCTTAAATCGATTTTACGTGGCCACAATCCTCGCCCTTACTTCCTTCCGTCGCGATTTAGACAAATAGTTTGTTCAGTCCGCATGAAGGCCTACTAACTCATCAGTGCAACATCTCCGTGAACACAAAAAATCAAAGAACCACAGAGGTGAGACAACAGTGAGGACTCGACAGCAAGAAATCACTGAAATGCTGGAGCAAAAGAAAACCAACAGTTAGACTCCGATGGGCCCAACCAGAGACAGAGCATCAGGCACCAACCAACATTACCTTGAATTAGATCTCTCTAATTCTCAATAAGCCTTTACGTTGGAGCCGTCATAGAATCTGAGGCCTGACCCGCCGGCGTGCAATTAAAGAGGGAAGCAAAGTTGCCAACCGTGATTGGGTTAACTACCAGTCTGTCGTATAACATCCATGTTGTACCCAATCTTTTTATATCGAAGAATGATTTTACGAAATTGGGTGCTGAAGTCATTGCGGTTATATATTTTTCTGAATTTATATACTAAGCCACCATAAAATTCGGGTTCCGATAGACCTTGTTGCAGAAGAGATTTAAGTCCAATATTGAATTTTGAAATTAAATCAGAATGGCGTCTATAAAATTTTGAAAAAGGCCTTGCGTAGTTTATGGTACCGATAACCCTGACCAAGGAGCTTAGCCGGTAATAATTTATTACGAGGAGAATTTTTTTGAACCGGACATGGTCCGATATCCGGCCGATGTCTGTTTACACATTGGAAAGTAACTCACCGATGTCCGATCGGCTTGAACCGGTGTGGACCAAATATGTTACAGACATCGGCCAGTCACCGGCCGGCTAAAACCGGACATCGCCCGGGCATCCGGCGGACTATATAAGCCATCGTAACGTACTTACCATGCCAGATAGGGCGGCCATTATATACCTCTTGACCGATGACATAGCCATCGGCCATCACACCGTCCGACAATCGCCCGACATTCGGCCGGGCCTTGTACAAGCATCGTTCGTTGTCCGTAGGATACTCGGGCGATATTCGTACGATGTCCAGTGAATAGGCCGGTTATCGCCCGGACATCAAAAGATAATCAGCCGATTAGTATTAGATGTTCTGTCGGTATTCACTGCATCTCAGACTCCCAAAAAATTCTCTTTGGAAACAGACGCCGTACGGCCTCCGGACGGTGCCATTTATGTAAATGATGTGTGACAAATTTTGACCGGTGTTGTCCGATGTCGGAAAAAGGCCAATACCAGCGGTGTACTCCCGATTACCCCCTATCCCCGGATATCGGCTGATCTTTATGACCAAAGCATTAGTGCCTAACACTGGTCACACGTGAGTCGCCAAGTTCTGTAATGGATGGTAGAGTGTTTTTTATCCAGGTACTTCGGTTTTCGCCCACCTATGATGAACGCTCGGCCCAAAAAATGATATAATCTTGAAAGGACCGTAAATCCAAAACAAACAAATTGCAAATGGCTCCATTTGTCATAGGCTGGTTCGAAATATTGGTCTTAAGAAGATAACAAGCCAGCACAGAATGCCGGGCTAATTATCGGTCCAACATCGATACGCCGTTTTAGCATCGTATCGATGTTGAAACGACGTCGAACCACTGTTTTGATCGGGCACACTCGGAACATGCAAGATGTTAATACCGCTCAGAAAGTGACCTTTTAGCAAAACATAAGAAAACAAGAAAAAAACACCATTCTGTAACTAACAAAATAGTGCTTTCAAACAAAAGTACAGATCAAGTTTCTTTGTTTTCCAGACGCAGATGCACTGCATCGGCTGTTGTAACCCGGTATTCCCTGTTCAGATTGAGCAGGGTCTCGTAGTCCACAAAACATTTTAGTATTGTGAAATGTTTTGGCAGTAAATGTTGGGTGTTTAATATAAACTGAAACTATCGGTGTCTAACTGTTGGTTTTCTTTTGCTCCAGCATTTCAGTGGCTTCTTGCTGTCGCGTCCTCGCCGTTGTTTCATCTCTGTGGTTGTTTGATTTTTGTGTTATCGGAGATGTTGCACTGATGAGTTAGGAGACCTTCATGCGGACTGAACAAATTATTTGTCTAAATCGCGACGGAAGGGCGGGAATTATTTAAGTCATTGTTTGTCTCTGAGTGTGTGTATCGCTTATATCTTTTGGTTTTGGATAGCCAATTGGCCGTTTCGTGGAAAAGTAACTGTATTTTGGCTTTCCCATTAGGTCTAGTTATTTCATGTTTATGTTTCTTTCTCTTTGGTGTCTCTGATGGGAGCTGTGCATTAATTGTATCGATTCCTGATCATTGCCTTCACTTCTATTTTATTAAGTAGCTCTGAAATTGGGGGTTTCATAAGGCCGAGGATGTAAACATGAAAAGGAGGAGGTGGATGTTAAATGTCTTAAGCAAATACTGTGTGTTCGACTTCAAACAAGTAATGCAGCAGTGCATGGCAAATAAGGTCTGTTTCAAATATGATAAACACAAGCCTCAGTGTTACAGAAGAAGAACTTGGTAATTTGATAAGGGCGATTACGAACTTCTTCGACGCTCCATAACCGAGTTTGACTGGCAATCTATGAAAAGTTATAACATTACCACGTATGTGGAAAATGTTACATCTAAAATTATTGACCTATGTGAAAAATCCATTCCGAACAAAATTAATACTGTACGACCTTCAGACCCTCCATGGTTTAACAATCCCATTAGGAAATCTATTCGTAAACGAAAACATACACACAAAACTGCTTAGCGTTTAAACACTGCTGGAAGCTGGAGAAAATTCAGAAAACTACGCAATGAGATCATCAATATTATTCGTGCATCCAAAAAGGACTTTAAAGATAAAACAGCTGATAAAAATCAAGAATGATAGATTATCTGGCAAGGACTGGTAGAAACTCTTCAAAACTTTGACAGGCAAGGCTAAATCCGACCCATTCCTCGACTGAACCATCACGGTGAATTAATTACCGGTCCAACTGAAAAAAGCAAACGTATTTAATGTATATTTTCAATAACAATCTACTATAGATGAAGATAATAAAACGATCCCTCATTTAGCCCAACCTATCAACACTATATCATCAGTTACTGTCCAGCAAGTTGAGGTTTGTTCAGTTCTGAAATGTCTACCAAATGGAAAAGATGCGGGCCAGACCAAATCAATAACAAAGGGTTCAAAGAATGTGCACAGCAATTATCTGGTCCCCTGACTGACATATTCAACTTCTCTTTGTCGAACTCACCAATGCCTGACGCATGGAAAAAGGGCCAACGTTATGCCTATCCATAAGAAGAACGATAAATCCCTTGTTGAAAGCCATAGGCCTATCTCTCTCCTAAGTTCTATTGGTAAATCACTTTGAAAAATAGTACATAAACACTTGCACAGCATTTTACTGGAAAATACCATTATCATTCCATTTCAGTCAGGGTTCACTCAAGATGACTCTACAGTAAACCAGCTCGTGGATCTATACAATACCTTTAGCCGGGCCCTGAACAAAGGCAAAGAAGTCCGCGTTGTATTTTGTGACATCAGCAAAGCCTTCGACAGGGTCTGGCATAGAGGATTGTTAGCAAAGCTAAAACATTATAGAATCTCTGGTTGCCTTCTGAATTGGTTTGAAAGCCATTTATCAAGCAGGTATCAACGTGTGGTGTTACCCGGAATTAGATCGGAATGGCTCCAAATCAGGGCCGAAGTCCCCCAGGGGTCTATTCTTGGTCAGTTTTTCTTCATCATATACATTAATGACATTGTGCAGGAGATACATTCAAATATCCGATTGTTTGCGGATGACACAAGCCTTCCCATAATAGTAGACTTTCCAGACTCGGCAGCTCAAATACTAAATGTTGATCTTTTCAGAATGGGCAACTGGGCTGATAGATGGTTAGTTAACTATAACCCAAACAAAAACGAACCATTGCTCCTGAGCCGAAATATTAGCAGGATAAATCATCCAGCACTTTTCTTAAACGAGGTCCAAATAAATGAAGTAACTTCACACAAGCATCTAGGTCTGATCTTTTCCCAGCGCTGTGACTGGCAAAACCATATTGAATATATTCAAGTAAAAGCTTGGTCTCGAATGAATCTCCTCAGAAGTCTGAAAGTGACGCTTGACAGAAAATCTCTTCAGAAAATTTAATTTTCTTAAGTTAAGTTAACTTAAACCCAGTAGTAATTGCTACTGGCCGTTCCTAGTCGGTGCTTTTGCTGTAGTTCCTTCCATGGATGCTCCATATGAAATTTGATTTCAGTCGGCCCAGTGGTTTCGGAGATGTTTGACAATGTTGACAGAGCGACAGACAGACAGACAAACAAACAGGCAACGGACCCTTGCCATACTATAAGCTCTCTTACGAGAAGAACGCGTCTTTATGCAGATGGTACCTCTATTGGATACTCGTCGTCCAATTTAGCCGAAATCGAAACAGTATTAAATAACGACCATAAGAAATGGCTGATAATTTTCAATCCTGCGAAAACGGAAGTTGTTTTTGTTCTAACATGTTCCATGATTATGACCTACGGCTAATTTACGACGACACCGCATTAAATATAGTCGAAATCCACAAACACTTAGGTATTGATTTATCATCCAACAATAAATGGACTAAACATATCGATTTTAAAATTGATTCAGCATCAAGGCAAATTTCGTTCATAAGAAAACGAAAGTACCAGTTATCAAAAAGTGCACTCGATAGATTATACTGTGCTTATACCAGGCCTTTGTTAGAATATGTGTCAGAAGTTTGGGATGGCTGTTCGATGACTGGTGCCAATCGCTTGGAGCAGATACAACTTAATGCAGCACGAACTGTTATAGGTCTACCAGTGTTTGCATCGTTACATTCCCTTTATGAAACTGGTTGAGAAACGCTGGCGAATAGAATAAAACGTAAAAAAATAACTTTGCTGTATAAAATTTCAATGGCGATGCTCCATCTTACCTCGTTGACTTATTACGAAATAGAGTAAATGATATGAGTTCATATAACTTGAGAAATAGGAACAATTTTGAAATTCCTTTTTCTAGACATTGTTCTCATGAAATTTCATACTTCCCTTCTACCTTAAAATTATGGAATGAACTTGACCCACAGATTCGATTACTCCCAACTATTTCACTATTTAAATCTAATATTCAGTCCACAACAGACAAAATAGCTGATTATACAAATATAGGAGAGCGAAAATACAACATAATGCTTGCTCGTATCAGACACAGAAGTAGCAGTTTAAAGGCTGATCTTTTCCATGTAAAAATTATTCCGAGTCCTGCATGCAGTTGTGGTGCTCCAAGCGAAAGAGGAAGCCTCCGTGGTGTAGTGGTTACGCTACTCGCCTTGTAAACCAGGGGTCGAAGGATCGATCCCGGGCTTCTTCAGACTTTCGGATGAGTCTTTAAACCGAGATCCCGTCTCCGTATGCTGTTGGTGGGGCGTAAAACTCGAACACTCACTCACCCCAATCGAAAGTGCAGAACACTATTTCTTCGAATGTCAGCTATACACAAATCAAAGAAACGTTCTTATGCATAATTTACAAACTCTATTGAATCTTCAAGATGTTAATGTTGAGATTCTGACAACAGAATCTCAAAATAATGACGACATTAAGAATAGATCACTCATACAGTCCATCCCTAAATTCATTAAGGATACACGCAGGTTTGAAGAAAATACGTAAATTAAGTATTTCCTTTTTGGTTCATTTCTGTTTGCTGGTCCAAATGCATGCATCTTAATGATTTCAAGGGCAGCGCTACCACAACTGGTGTGTGTGAATGTTTGTATGTGTGTGTGTTTGCGTGCGTGCGTGCGCGTGCATGAGACGTGCTTGCATTCTTGTACGTGCGTGTATTAAACCTGAGCCAGTACAAATCGCATGTTAAATTGCATCCACCATTGTACCATTGAAATGATTTGTTATGTTTAGGGAAAGGACTATCTAATGTTGTCATAACTTGTGTCCAATCCTGCAATAAAATATGTCAAAAGATTCGACTTTTCTTTCGGAATTACACTCTGATGACCATGGAAAAAAAAAACACACTTTGGTAATTCGGTCAAATACAAAAATATTCTATTCTCTAACAAGATCAAAGGCAGTGTACAAAATTATTACCGCCCCCGCCCATCGGTGCTTGAAGAAATAGATGGGCTGCATGATGCTTCCACGCAGAGCTGAAACCAACCGCACATGGAGTACTGGTAATCAGCTTAGAGGTTCTAAGCATGCCCAGGAAAAATGATGCGAGTTTGGACGGTCCATGCATATAAACCCTATTGGTTTAATTGGACGGCAGCGCTTGAGATGTCATTTCATCTCAATGTCGGGTAAAAGTCGCACAAAATTGGAAGCAACGTCTCCATAATGACCCATACAGTGTTGACGGGGACGTTAAACCTTTAATCAAACAAAACAAACTTATTCGCTTTCACCCAGCGTTCTATAAGAATCAGAATGTCGCTTCTGGTGACATGTAAACAGTCTCATTACTTTTGGGATGTAAACAGTCTCATTACTTTTGGGACAACACCGGTAAAGAGTAATGAAATAAACGTTAAACGAGCAGTAATTTGCAACTGAAATAAAACATTATTGCTTCTTGCCTGATTTTTTTAATCTAATTTAATACTATCAGACACAAATGTATGCCAATCTATTTTTTTTAAAACATTCCCTGTTGGTTGCGAGCGAACTGAATGTCGAAAAATAAGCATTAACCCATTTTGTACCGGAAACTCCAAAACGGGTACCGGGGCATACAGTGCAGGTCCAGATCAGACGCCGCAGAACGTGGCGTCTGATCAGGGCGTCTACACTGTTTGCAAACAGTTAAGCCATTTCCCGAATAAATTTTGAAGAAAACAACCTGAGACCCCTAAATTTTGAAATAGACTCCTGCTCTATATAAGGAGGAAGAATCCATTTGGTACTAAAGGGGTTAATGATGATTGACGAAAGTATTATCTATAGCGTGCGGACACGATAGTGTCATACTTTCCCTTACACGGTCATACCAATGATTGAATTTATACAGGCAACAAATACGTTAGACCTAAAAAGAATAGCTGTGTTTCCGCTAACCCGATCGACCCTGATTTTTTGTGCCAACCCTACAATTTTTATGGTCATCCAGAAAAAAAAATAAAAAGATTTTCTTACCTACCGACTCTTATAAGAATCTTATGTAGGGGTGAGGGGTGGATGGAAAAATCCGTCCCTAGGGACACTGTCCGGCATCACGAGGCTTGCCGAGTGATGCCGGACAGTGATCCCGAGGGACGGATTTTCCATCCACCCCTCACACCCATATTGGATTCTTTTTCTTGCATACCTTCCATTTCTTAAAGCGGATTTTTAATGCTGCAGTCACTTCGGTTACCAACGTCCGCCATATTGTGTTGACACTGCAGGAATGTTTAGTGACGTTGCTGTGACGTCAACCTTTACGACGGCGCATATGAGGTCGTAATCAACCAGTGCATTTATTAAACACGCGAGTTTATTCGATTTTGGGTCGGAACACCAGGGTCAGAACATAAATTTCTATCCCAGCCCAGGGTAAAATCAAGGATTTCCTTGTCTGGTGCGCAAGAATAATATTTTCTAGCACTTTTGATAAAATATCATAAATCTGTCAAAAAAAAGCAAAACTAATACTTAAAATCATGTTCGTTTGTTTCCTTCATTATTTGAATGTTTTCTGGTAATATGGCTGGAATTAAGCCCTTTTAAAGATTTTTGCTTTTTCCATCAAATAAAAGTTAACAAAAAATAAACAGTTTAATCGACCTACCGACCGTAATTTTTTCGGCATGTTAGCGGAAACACAGCTATTTTTTAGGCCTTATCACATTACGAAAACACGCTTATACAAATACTTGTATATTTTAATACCGAAAAAAACACGAAAATTTGAAGATAAAAAAACTGTGATATTTTTCTTATTTCTGCTCCAACAAATATAGTGTGGGTACACATTATAACCGCCTAATCGAGGCGGTTCTAATCAGTACCACAAATCTATATTTTAGAGCAGAAATAAGAAAAATAAGGTTTACACATGTAAATTACTGTTTTACTATATAAAAGTGGGTTCAAGGGGGTGGGGTCAGAATTATATTGGCCTGTTTTCGTTATGAGTACAGACAGTTAATAAATCACGTCTGCTGCTCGGTTAACCCAACAATCACATAATATACCTTTGTTTCAATCCAACTTGAGATCCAAGGGCGAGGCGATGTTTGTGGCCACGTTAAATCGATTTAAGCTTCCCCTCCCCTCAGTAAAACTTGTTACTGACAGTGACAATCCGTTACTTCTGTTTGGATTTATTATTGTTATTGTTTGTATTTGCGTGTATGTTTTTAATTGGATAGCCGATTTGGCCATTTAGTCGGAAACATCACGAAAACATGCCTATATAAATTTGACCCCTTGAACCCCACTTTTATATAGTAAAACTGGGGTTTACAGGGGTAAACCTTATTTTTCTTATTTCTGCTCTAAAACATAGATTGTGGGTACTCGTTAGAACCGCCTCGATGAGGCGGCTCTAACGAGTGCCCACAATCTATATTTTGAGCAGAAATAAGACAAATATCACAGTTTTTCATCTTAAAATTATCATTTTTTCGGCGATAAAGGTTACAATGTATTTGTATAGGCGTGTTTTCGTAATGGAATCAGTCATTTTGACTTCTCGCTTGTGACGTTGTAATTATCGTGAAGTTGTTTTATGTCCGTGTTTCCCATATGTGTCTTGGATGGAATGTGTGACGTATTTTTATCGAGTCCTGATCATTACATTCGCTTCTATTTTGCACATCAGTGCTGCTTTGTTTGTGCTGTGTAAAGGCTGTAAATGGTTCCCCGAATATTCATTTAAGGCTGCTATTCCAATCCTCAGGGTTTTATTTGCAATTGCTTTTAACCCCCCCCCCCCCCCCACCCCCCCCCCCCCCTAAATTGATATCTTTTAGGTCACTATTTTACCGATATTCGTATCTTTTTGTATAACGCTTGCTCGTTTAATCTCTGATGATGGTTTTTAATCTTGCTGTTCACGACAACCCCTATCTTTGGAAACAGTGTAGATCCAGATCAGATGGCTTCTGAAGAAGCCATCTGATCAGGATCTACACTTTTTGCATTCAGTTTATGAATTTGTAGCAATAAATTGCATCAAGTAATTTGATTGGTTGATAGACAGAAATGGGTGTGGCTTAAATGAATATTCAGCAAGATAAGCGTTAAGACATGGATATGTTGTGTGCTTCAGTTATACCTTCCTTGAATTTGAAAGCCTCACCTTTAGCTTTTATGCATGTTAGGCCTGTGGCAAGACAAGTCATTGTGGCTATTTTTTTTATTATTTTTTTTTTAGAAAAAAAGCTTTGCACGAACTTTGTCATCACTCTAGCGCCAACAATGCTGAGTCAGTCTGCAGGACAAATGAGCCCCGCCCAGCGAATCCGTCATGACAAATTTTTACTGCGGATGCCCAGTCATTCAGACGGGCCAGGGATATGGCTTTCTGTCTGAAGGTTCCTCTTGATTCACTGCTTGAATGAGCGAGCAGCGAAGGTTCTGGCGAGACTGCGCGGATGCACAGGCTCGCCTGAACCTTCGCTGCTCGCATAGGCGATAAGTACCAAAATCGCTTGACGGGGCCCAAATACTATTTGATATAATGGATGATCATGGGTTGGAACAAATGGTTAACTTCCCTACTCGTGATTAGAATACTTTAGACTTGGTGATTACCGCTTTACCAGGTCAGTTTGAAGAAAAGCATTCGCAAGACAAACTAAGTGATCACGACATTGTTGCAGGAACTATTTGAAAACCCACATTCCAGCCAAAAAGAATCCTCGGAGAAAATTATTTTCATACCAGAAAGAGATAATGAAGCTACGATGCGTTAAAAAATATTGTTGGCCACTTAGATGCACGATCTGTTCAAAATTAAGCTGATACGCATATCCCCTCAAAACAAGTAGGACGGTTTCCTCGACTCCTTGGATCTCTCAAGAGATAAGAAAGAAGATCCGCAGAAGGAATAAAATTCATGCCAAGGCAAAAACACAGGTAGCAGTAAACTTCGATCGAATTTTGATTTGTTTTTGTTCGATTTGAGGTTTAACGTCTCTGTCAGCACTGCATAGGTCATTTTGCAGACGTTGCTTCCAGCTTTGTGGGACTTTTACCCGACACTGGCATGAAATGACATCTCAAGCCCTGTCGTCCAATGAAACCAATAGGGTTTATAAGCATGGACGGTTCGGCTCGCACCGCTTTGCTTGGGCAGGCTTAGATCCTCTAAGCGGTTTACACGTACTCGTGTCCGGTCGGTTTCAGCTCTGCACGGAAGCCCCACCTACTGTTACTCTCCATGAGGAACTGGAGAAAGTCCGAAAACGTGCGGCCCGTTTTGCAACTGGGAATTTCTCGTTTGAAACTGGGAGTATGACTGGTTTATGGAACAGTTAAAGTGGAAGTCTCTAAAAGAGCGGAGAAAACAAAGGATGCTGATACTTTTATATAAAGGTCTAAAGGGTAAAGCCAGTATAACCATGGGTGACCTTTTTCCCCTTTCAAAGACAACACTTCGGAAAACACATTCATTAGCCCTCCAAAAACCTTGCACTGGGACTGACATCTACAAATTTAGCTTCATCCCTAGGACAATCTCACCCCTCTTCTCCCTTGATGTCTGCTGAAGGTGCAGCTGTCTCCATCTCTAGATTCACCACACTTATGAGGTCTAGGGACTAGTTCAGTCGGGCGAACGTCCTGGTAAAGGATTGTCTAGGGACGCGTCACCAGTAAACAATTCTGATTCTGGAAGCATCATGCAGCCCACTATTTCTTCAAGCCCCGATGGGCGGGGGCCGGATCGAAATTTGAAACTTTGGGAAGGGAAATTAAGACAGACATCAAACAACAACATGATTCATGTGTGAATAACTTGGTAGGTGATCTTAAGGCGAATCCCAGAGATTTCTAAAGGTACATGTACGTCAATAGTAAGAAAAAAGACAGACAAGGTATTCCTTGAGGGAATTATAAAGTTCCTTAAGGGCTAAAATCCCTCTAACGCTTTAGGGTCTGGTGAGCTTCATCCTAGAGTCCTTAAAGAACTGGCAAAAGAATTGGGTCCAGTGTTTTCACATTTGTTTCAGCAATCTCTTAAAACTGGTGAAGTCCCAAAAGAATGGCTTCTGGCAAATATGCGTCCCTTCTTCAGGAAAGGACTTAGAGCTCTTGATCTCAACCATTGTCCTATGTCACCTGCATGTTTGGGATGTAAGTTGCTGGAACATATTGTTTGCTCAAATATTATGGCTCACTTGGATGTCCACCAAATTTTGTCTAACAGGCAACATGCATTTAGGAAAAGGCACAGTTGGGAAACTCAGCTGATCACAGTTATAAATGATTTGGTAAAAATCTTGGTCAAAGTAGGACAGCTGGATACATTTATCCTGGATTTTGAAAAAAGCTTTTGACAACCCCCCCCCCCCCCCCCCCCTCTCATGAACTACTAAAAAGCAAACTATATCACTACGGCGTTGTTGGAAATATCCTAAAATTGATAGATTCCTTCCTTTGCTACAGAAAACAATGAGTTAGTGTTGACGGGGAAACTTCAGGGAGGGCTCCAGTTTTGCCTGGTGCCCCACATGGGCCTGTTCTAGGTCCATTGTTGTTTTCCTTGTACATAAATGACATTTCCACTGATATTGATTCCTAAATAAGAATGTTCACAGATGACTGTGTTTACTATTGTGTATTTAGAGACGCAGAGGACTCATTGAAACTTCAGAGGGACGTAGATAGATAAGGATGTTGGGCTAGAAAATGAGGTATGATATTTCAGCCATTAAATGCAATATCATGCAGATAACTAGTGAAAGAACAAATAGAATATAGGCTTCTTACATGTCGATTCCATTAAATACCTTGGTGTGACCAGCTCACACTACTTGAGATGGAATACTCATATTAGCAGCATAGAAGGGACTCGTTCGCCCATCTTGGAATATGGTAATTGTGTCTGGGACCCCATGGAATAGTCCTTCAGGAAGGAATTGAAAAAGTTCAGAATGGAGCAGCTAGATTTGTTACGAACCCTTACATAGTGTAGTTTATATTTTCTCGTCCTCTGTTGTCTATGATACCATTGTGGGATTTTGAAAGTACATGTATTTCAGGGCTGCTCATGAGGTCAAATTGGCCGAACCTAGCTAGTAAAGCCCACTCTATACTTTTCAGTTCTGTGTGTAATTCCTTGGTTCCAGTTGATAGCACTTTCGTGGAACATATTCAAGGCCGGTAATTACGGTTATTTCTTTAACAACGTTATCATCGATATGAAGAAAATGGGAAACACCACAACACGTTACATTTTGTTTTATTCCTCAAGCGCTTTCAGTAGTAGGCTTTGGGTCAATATGACGACGTTGTCAAATGAAACAACCTAAGGTCATTACAAGTACTAATTTACGGTACGTTCTGCGTTGAGTTCCGGTCTTAGTGTTCTTATGTAAAAAAAAGACTCGTTGTTTTCTACCAACTACACTATCTGTTTGCATTTTAATCAAAGGAAATATGTGAAACTTTGGAGTCCGTGCCTGGTCACAGTTATCTATATGCGTGCTTAATAATAGCATCCCTAGAATGTCCCTAATTTGCTGACTAAGGATTGTCACCCGTTTTCGCAAGTCCCCGGTTTCGCCTATATATTCTTTACCCACGCCCCGCGCCGACAATCACGTAAATGATATTTTAACATCGCATGAACTGTTTGTTACTACTTTTATAGTTCTACCACATTTTCAATTCGACTTACTCGCCTTCAATTAAATGAAGACAAAGTCCGCAATTTGACTTGTTGCAACGTGATACTTTTGTAGAAATGTCTTGGTTTTCTCTAAATTAAGACCTTGTCAGTAGCTGTTTTATGTTCTTTGGCTGATGTGTACTTTTTTTATTATATTATATGGTTCTAAAACTTCTTTCAAATGTTTGTCTCTCGTTAAAACCTGTAAATCGTTCCAAATATCGCCAAAATTCTCTGTTTGTTTGGGATTGTGTGTACTAACGTAAGTTATTAAATCTTGTTCGTTTGTAGTTTTGACCGTTCGAACAGTTTTAGATCAAAGGTTTTTTGCTTTTTCAATGCCAGCTGTAATTTAGTGTTCTGGGTATTTTTGTCTGGTCAAAAACGATTTCAGTTAAATGAAGCGATCATTTAAAACCCTTTCGTTTGAAACAATGCAACGTTAACGCCTTTCCAAAGAGAAAGGAATTCTTGTTTTTATATAATTAGGATGACAAGAATAAAATAAACGCATACGAATACACGCCTATATAATTTTGACACCCTTGAACCCCACTTTTATATAGTAAAACTGGGGTTTACAGGGGTAAACCTTATTTTTCTTATTTCTGTTCAAAAATATAGATTGCGGGTACTCGTTAGAACCGCGGCTCTAACCTATACCCCAGTCTATATTTTGAGCAGAAATATGAAAAATATCACAATTTGATCGTTTTCAGTTCTGGACCAGAGAATAAAACAGTCATCTATGAATCTTTTCCATGTATTTTCAAATTCTCCCCTAAATGTCGGTCCAAACTCTGAAGCTATCTGATCTTAAAGCTTTTGTTCAAGGTAACCAATTGTCAAAGTAGCGTAAATTGGTGCAACTTTCGTGCCCATCGCTGTACCTTCCTTTTGTCTGAAAAATTCATAATTAAATTGAAATGTATAATTTTCTAGGATGGAACGCAATGATAATGATTCAATAACAAATTCTTTTGAAAAATAAAAACTTTCAGGCAACTCAGGGAACTGCTTTTTCCAAAGGATAATAGATACTATTCCAAAACTACGAGGTATATTAGAGTATAATGATTCCACTTCAAATGTTGCAAAAATTGTTTCTTCGGGTATATTAAGAACACTAAGTCCGGAATTCAACGCAGAACGTACCGTAAATTAGTACTTGTAATGACGGCACTAAACCGAACTGACATCTGTAAAATTTAAAAACCATTTGCAAAGTTTATGACACCTATAGCCCTGATTAAAGAAGTTTTGCAGTTGATATCATATTTCGAGTTTTGAAGTTAGTATCATGACTAGACACTCTAGTTAAACGTATAAACCAACACCAGCCGGAATGTAATATTTTCCTTACTTCAGTATTGCTAAAACAAGGTGTGGTACTCGTTAGAAGCACCACAAACGAAACGATTCTAACAAGACATCTTTAGTCTTATATCATGCCATTAGGAAAAGACGCAAAACAAATGCATTGTATACTTTACCGCCGAAAAAAAGAGTTTTTAAGATGAAATGTGCGATATTTTTTAACGAGACGGTTCTAACGAGTACCCACAATCTATATTTTAGAGCAGAAATAAGAAAAATAAGGTTTACCCCTGTGAACCACAGTTTTACTATAGAAAAGGGGGGTTCAAATGGAGTCAAATTATTTAGGCATGTATTCGTGATGTAATAAGTCCGTGTAATGAATATCACAACCGCTCCAAAGATTCTAACAAGCACCTTTAATCTTATATCACGCTAACAACATATAGCCTGCGCAATGAATTCCAATGGTATCCCAACTTTATATAGAGAAAACTGCGCATATGAAAAAAAACACACAAAGCGCATATAATTTGTATACAATACGCTAGCAATACGCAGTTTCACGTCTTGCTACAGTGGATTGTTGCAATGAGCTTTACAAAACGCTTTCAAAACGCAATATAAATAAGCGCATTGTTAGCGTTTGTTTTGTCCTAGTTTTCACAATAGTAAAATAGAAGTGAAGGCAATGATCAGGAATCGATACAATTAACCCATAGCTCCCATCAGAGACACCAAATGGAAAGAAACACAAACATGAAATAACTAGACCCTAATGGAAACATCAACATCGGAAATCCAAAAGGACAGTTACTTTCCCACAAAATGGCCAATTGCAAATTGATTATCCAAAAAAAAAAAATATAAGCGATACACACACTCAAAGACAAACCATAACAAAAATAAACCGCGACAGAAGAACCGCCTTGGAACGGTCAGTGAAATGAACTCCACCTGGGATGGGGGTGGGGGGGACTTACATCGATTTTACGCGGCCGAAATCCTCGCCCTTACTTCCGTTGCGATTTACACAAATAATTTGCTCAGTCGCATGAAGGCATCCTAACTAATCAGTGCAACATTTCTGTGAACACAAAGATCAAACAACAACAGAGATTAAACAATGTGAGGACTCGACAGCAAGAAACCACAGAAATGCTGGAGCAAAAGAAAAGCAACAGTTGGACTCCGATGGGCCCGACCAGAGTCAGAGCATCAGGCACCAACCAACATTGCATAGAATTAAATTCCCTCTAATTCTTAGTAAGTTTTTACGCTGGAACCGTCATAGAATCTGAGGCCTGACCCAGCGGCGAGCAATTTAAGAGGGATGCAAAGATGGCAACACTGATTGTGTTAACTACCATGCATGCAGTCTATCGTATAACATTTTATGTTGTACCTAATCGTTTTATATCGAAGAATGATTTTACGAAATTGGGTGCTGAAGTCATTGCAAGTAAATTATTTTTTTCTGACTTTATATACTAAGTCACCATAACATTCGGGTTCCGATAGACCTTGTTGCAGAAGAGATTAATTTCCAACACTGAATTTTGATATTAAATCGGAATGCCGTCTATTAAATTTTGAAAAGGCTATGCGTAGTTAATGATACCGATAACCCTGATTAAGAAGTTTAGAAGAAAACAATTTATTACTAGTGTTGAAGTCAGTTACTTGACTAGACACTAGATCTGGCAAATCGAATTAATTGCGAAATATAAACACCACAGGATGCCGCACGAGGAACATCACCATCCAAGAAAGGAAAACTTACAATCACAAAATCAAAATCATCGCGTTTATCATAAATTTTGCAGGATACAAACCCATCTACAATACATAGATATAAATCCCAAAAACTGTGCCTCGGTATCAGAAGAATTTGCTTTATTTAATTGAAGTTCTTGAGGGGGGGGGGGTAAATTTGATTGATCAAACCATCGAAATAGGTATTGTCAATATTTAATAAATCATCAAAATATCTAAAATAGAAGTGATGGCAATGATCAGGAATCGATACAAATAACCCACAGCTCCCATCAGAGACACCAAAAGGAAAGAAACACAAACATGAAACAACTAGACCCTAATTGAAACATCAATAGCGGAAAGCTAGAGGTAGAGCTAAAGTCTTCAATGATTAGAGATTGATTTTCAACAGAAAGGGACATCATGAAGTCTCTGTCATTGCAAAACAAGAACAGATAAGCCCCAAGGGATGCGCTAGTCGTAGCGACCGGAATACGCACAATTTGTCTATATAACTTAGTACCAAATCCTATGTAAATATTGTCAAGAAGAAAGGCGAGAGCTTCACACACTTTCTAACATGACCATAAAGTATAATTTTTATGCTCTTCAGAAGTGAAAATGCATTTCTTACATTCCATGCAAGATAGAGTGAGTCTTCCCTATGGAATGTTCATTCAATCATAAATTTTGCAGGAAACAAACCCATCTACAATAGACACATGCAATTCCAAAAACGGGGCCTCGGTATCAGAGGAATTTGCTTTATTTACCGGAAGTTCTGGGTGGGGGTAAACTTAACTGATCAAACCATCTAAATAGATATTGCCACTTATTAATAAATCATCCAAATATCTAGAAGTCGAGCTAAAGGCTTCAAAGCTTTCAGATTTATTTTCAACGGAAAGGGTCATCATGAAGCCCCTTTCATAACAAAACAAGGACAGATCAGTCACAGGGGGTGCGCAATTCGTACCCCTAAGAATATCCACAATTTGTCCAAATAACTGAGTACCAAATCTTATGTAAATGTTGTCAATTAGAAAGGTGAGAGCTTCACACACTTTCTGGTATGACCAAAAAGTATAATTTTTGTGCTCTTCAGAAGTGAAAAAAAGCATTACTTACATTACATGTAAGTTAGAGGGAATATTCCCTAGTATCTTGTTATCTATTTGTTTAACTTATTCAAATTTTACATGTATTGATAGTGCGTTGTTTCACCTAACTTTTAAAAATTTCAAGTTTGTTTGTGCTTCACTTATGCTTTGCGTTTTATTAGTATTTTGCTCCTTGAAAATTTCAAGAAAGCATATGGCAGTTTTTTTTTTTTCAAAACTGGAGTGAACAATTTTCAAAGAGAAAGTGGTGTTCTTGTTTTGAATTGGAGCTTTTGTTGAAACTGGTTAAAAACTTAATTCAAGTAAGCATTTTAATTACATTTGCATTATTTATGAAATTTATCATGGACAAATCTCAGTCAGTTGCATGATAGGCATTTTTTCTGGACATTTATACCTAGACCTAAATATGTGTATGCATACATGCAGTTAGAAAAAATTGATTTCAGAAGTCGATCCTAAGCTACGCGTTTGAAGCTCAAGGCCTAGGATCATCAAAATTGCATTGTAATCATTACAAGTAAAGAATAATATTT
This sequence comes from Lucinisca nassula, assembly GCA_963580285.1. NCBI lineage: Eukaryota > Metazoa > Mollusca > Bivalvia > Lucinida > Lucinidae > Lucinisca > Lucinisca nassula. Next base: position 127,262,793 of record OY757018.1, on the reverse strand, counting down.
ATGAAAAAAGTGAAATATGCTAAATGAAATGAACAATTTGGTTTAATATTTTTAAACTGCCCCAGATGCATTTGTTATTTATTAATATTTACTCCACGGCCCCCGCCCATCGTGGCTTGAAGAAATAGATGGGCTGGATGATGCTTCCACGCAGAGTTGACACCGACTGGCACACGAAAACTGGTAAACCACTTAGAGGATCTAATAAAAATTAAAAATGAGTTCCTCTAAGAGCAATGAAAATATTCATAAGAAAGATGGGTCATACTACGTAGTTTAGGCTAATAAAGCCTCATCAGTGACCCTGTAATGATCCGGCAACGAAAGCCAGAGGAAGCATACTGCAATTTTGCGAATTTCGAATAGGCAGTCGATTCAAAGACTGATATAAATCAAAATGAGGTCCAAATAATTAAAAACCTGTCTAGAATTAGAGTCTAAACTAATAATTTATTTCTGATTTCTCAGAATATTCACGCTGATCTCAAAGGACCAAAAGTAAAATATAAACTGCACTATGGTTGATTACGGGGAGATGTTTTACGGCCGCCACACGGCACAACACCAGCTGCAGTGAAGGCAAATAAAAATCAAAAATGAGTTCCTTTAAGAGCAATGAAAATACTCATAAGAAAGAAGATGGGTCATACTACGTAGTTTCGGCTAATAAAGCCTCATCAGTGACCCTGTAATGATCCGGCAACGAAAGCCAGAGGAAGCATACTGCAATTTTGCGAATTTCGAATAGGCAGTCGATTCAAAGACTGATATAAATCAAAATGAGGAACAAATAATCAAAAACCTGTCTAGAAAGCCTGCCCAGGTAAAGTGGTGCGAGTGTCGGACCGTCCATGCTTATAAACTTTATTGGTTTCATTGGGCGGCAGGGCTTGAGATGTCATATCATCTCAATGTCGGGTAATGGAAGCAACTTCTCGAAAATGACCTTTGCAGTGTTGACGGGGACGTTAAACCTCAAATCAAACAAACAAACAAACATTAAGTCCACTAATATGTTACAGACTCTTATGATAAAATATTTTTGGCCCATATATAAAGTCATTGGTATAAAAAAGTGCCAGTCCATTAAACCTTGACTATTTTCTATTGTATGACATATGTGTACTTCATTTAACACTGACCCTTATTTCACCTTTCACCTTTTGTATGCATCTTGTTTGTTGCGTTTTATTACCATTTTATTGCAAATGTTTCATTTGGGGGATAAATGTATTCAAAATTGTCATTTGGGGAGGTAAAACGTCGGTGTTACGGTCGGAAATTTCGTTTTACGGCGACGCTTCAGCGGAGCCATAAAACGGAATTTGCAACCGTAAAACCGACGATTTACCTCCCCAAATGACAATTTCCAATACAGTTATCCCCATTCTAATGCATTTATTCACTTGTTTTGTTTAAAAAAAAAATATTCATCTTCCCAAAAACTACAAGCAGAATGAGCTACGTAAAAACAAATACCAACCAAATGAGAAGCGATGTCACAAGATGACGTCGGATTTTCCGACAGTTTATCGCAGAGTATACTGTCGCATATTTTTGACGTTATCCAATCAGACGTCGCGTTATATACGCCAGTGCATTATGTTTTGTTAGTTAGCTTCTTGTCAAACTGTATTGTTTCCGTTTTCTGACAGCGTCTTAATAGTGGTTTGCTTAGCGCGTTGTTAGCTCATTCGCATATCAGTTTCAACGCTGTCAATGCACACATAAAACAAAGTGTCATATTAGCGCTTTGGTTGTGCATTTTGTTCCCTTCTTCTTTCATATGGTTGAGGTTTCTATGGTATTCTTTCTACTCAATGACATAAGTTGTGGGTATTCGTTAGATCCCCTCGAAAAGGCGCTTCTTACGTGCACCGACAACATATGCAAAGACATAAGTTGTGGGTACTTGCTAGAACTGCCTCGATGAGACGGCAAAGTATGTTAGAAGTTAAGTATAGTTAAGAAACTGCTTCAACTTCACTATTATTTAGAGATATAAATGGAAGCACTCGCTGTGTCACAACAATGATGTTTCTTAATTTTTGGCGAAGAAATAAGAAGAAAAAAAAATTTCTTGAGGAATAGGCCATTTTTAGTGACAGGAATATCTCATGTGACATAGGTGTGCTATCTCCATGTTTTGATGCCATTCATTTAAGAATATTGTAAATGATAAAAATATATTTCCCTGTGCTTTACATCCACCTCCTTGAGGAAAGCAATTTTTGACTTTTCCCGGAGTGGCTGCTTAACTTGTTACACTATACTTGTTTCGACTGCTTCTTTTGAACTCTTGTTTGGTAAATGCAAGTTTCTACTTGGTCCAATGAAATTGGTACTTCTGGGTTCATTTTGGTTTTGGAAAATCAATTTAATCGGGCCCATATCTTTTTGTATTTCTATTTATGTTCACGTCTTGATGTGTGCACTGAATAACCATAATATTTTTGTTTGAAATACCTGTGATGTTTTATGTCTGACCTAGCAAACATCTTTTGAATTCTGTGCTAGTGTACTGAATTCACACAAACTGAAAACAATTAATGACGTTACAACTTCCACTTCTACTTTGATAAGATATCAGAAACTCACTGCATGCCTCGTGATACTTTATTAAGTATGGTTCGGTGTCTAACCCGTCTTTGGCAGACAGTACGATCTTGCAATGCTCTAGGTCTGATGTCCAAACAATAACTTCCGGAATGCTGGCACTAAATCCATGACTGTAGCAAACATAGAGATTGCCATTTACATCAGCTGTTATCCCAGATGGCGCCTTTGTCAACCGTCTCTTTTCCAGTTTAATATCGCTAATCACTGTGCATGACTTTTCAATTTCACCTGATTGGGTATTGAGTTTTGTAATCGTATTGTTCCCCTCGTCTGATAAAACGGTCATTTCTTTACCGTTTTCTGTGAAACATGTTGCATATGATGGAAGATAAAATTTCTGGACAACCCCGCTATCAATGCTTGTGTTACCATCACGACAATCTAAAACTGATTTATCATAATCATGACTTTTCGACCAGTATACCATACCATCTGTACCTATCAATTTTACACATGTTGGTTTATTCTTTAATCCACACCAGCAGCTCACAATTACCTTGTCCTGACACGATGCCACAGCCCTGACCCAATAATCTAATTCTATTTTATATTTTACAAATAGCTCATCTTTAATGCCAATTACATGTAACGGATACTGGTCCCAACGAACACTGACAATAGCCTCCTCATCATTCAAAGCTGTTATACCATAAAAATGATAGGAGTGAGGTAATGAAAGGAAATCAAGATATGTTTTCTCTTTGCTAAAAAGTTTTAGTTTTCTGTTGTGATAATCTACAAAAAGAATCCGGCCATCCGGAGTGACATCTACTCCAGTTATAAAACAGTTATGTTCATCGTCAGGTGTTTTTACACCAAATTCACTTGTTTTTATCAGCTCAACATTCAATAGTTCTCCGCATTCAAGCCGTTTCGTCTTTTCTGGTTTCGATCCTGTCAGATTTTGATCACGAGCGTTCCTAGAAAAAAGATCATTCAGTTTAGTCATTGGTTACCCCTTAGGACGCCAAATAAAACTGCATCTGAAACTTTTGTCTGTGTATGTTGTCTGCTGTATACGCTTGAAAAACGTTTAAACGCATTTTTACATACGGGCAAACAGTGTGGACTAAGATCAGACTGCTCCTCGAGGAGCAGTCTGATCTGGGTTCATACTGTTTTCAACAATGACTCTGACATCGGAGGAGACGACAATTGTTGTGATTGGCATTTTAAGGTTTAACTTAAAAGATAAGTCAGCCCGCCGTTTTTACAACTACATTCGTTTTAACCCATATTTGACAATGGAATATTCCATCTAATGGGTTTTGAGAGGTTCCTTTAAAATTATAGTGGTGTCAGGTTTTGTTTTGGTGCACGTTTGAAAAATACGTATTTTAAGAAAACAGTGTAAACTCAGATCAGACACCGCTTTCTTTGGTGTTTGATCTTGGTCTACACTGTTTGCCAATGTACCCAAAAAGCGACGCTAGGCATAATGGGTTAACATCAAATTTTGTTTTTAAGACAATTTCAATGCGCACGGCTTAGCCTGTATTCCGATGGGCGCAAGCACCATTCGGATTGGAAAAGACATGTAAAGATTCTGGTAAACTTATTCTCTAAGAAACAAATATTATAGATGTGTGTTAAGAATCCTACCAAATATTTAAATTTTTTATTTCTTCTTTGAACAGTTACGGGGAATAGACCCTTTATTGACTATCATATTTAGCCGGCCTCGTGAGCTCAGTCGGATGCGCGTCTGACTGGTGATCAGGGGGACGCGGGTTCGATACCTGCCGTGGTCGGCAACATTCTTTCGTATAGATTGACCATGAAACTTTTTCTTCGGTTAATCACTCCCTTCCGCTGATTCAAGGAGGGCAGTTGTCAGTTTCTGGCGAAAGAATGTGCCCTGAACTGGTTAACCGCATACGTATAAGCCTGTCAAGGAAATTGTGGATAGGTAAACTGACCGGCTCAAAAATGACCTAAAATAGTGTTGACTGGGCCAGTAAACTCCAATAAAAACAAACAAAGACCATCATATTTATAGCGACATTCTTTACAATGGCAAATTGTTTTGGGACAAATATTATCGTAAAAACGAGGAGCTGTGTACTTATTTTGTTTGTTTGAATCAATGTGTTACGTCCCCGTTCATTCATTGATTCCAGTTTTGTTGAACTATCACCCGGCATTGAGATGAAATGGTATCTCAAGCCCTACCACCCAAACAAATCAATAGGGTTTATATGCAGGGGAGGTCCGATTAGCACACTTATCTCATAAGTTATCAACATAGGTGCAGACTGGCCAGTGAATCTATGGTATATTTCAAATTCATGATCAAGTAAGGAGACATAAAGGTGCTGCCGGATGGTAAACAGTGTTGACCCTGCCAATAGGTTTGCTACAAGCACTACTGCCGCTTATATTAATAACTAGAGAAAGCGACCAGTGGGTCACGTATACCCCCGGCCAGTGCCACCCTCTGATATATCTTTCGAGCTTGTACGTAATATGAATGAAGTCAAGAAGCTATAAGAATATATAAATGTGCTTGTAAAAGCTAAACCAAACATAAAATTTCTAAATGGACCAAGGCAGTGAGGGATCAAAGTTAATGAAGCAGCAGGGTGGGGTATGCATCAATGAAATCTTTGGACTGGTATGCAACATTGATGCAAGTATCAATTAATTTTTTCTTAGAGTTTAGAACATACAGGCATCTATAAACTTTTTCATAAAACTTTAACCAAGAGAATCTCACATGTGGTTACAGAGATATCAGCAATGAAAAAGGTTTAATACAAAGCTTTGACGTAAAAGTAGATGAACAGACAGACGGACAGACAGCCCGCCCACGGGCTTGACCCAGGGCTTAGATATTCCATATGCAAGGTAATGGTATAGAGATATACTTTACCAAACATGAAGAGAATCTAACATGTGGTTACAGAGATATCAGCAATGAAAATGGTTTAACACAAAACTTTGATGTAAAAGTAGATGAACAGACAGATGGACAGACAGACGCCCACCCAGGGGCTTAGATATTCCATATGAAAGGTAATGCTATAGAGATAACCTTTACCAAACATGAAGACAATATAACATGTGGTTACAGAGATATGAGCTGTCAAAAAGGTTTAACACAAAACTTTGACGTAAAGGTTGACGAACGGTGGGACGGACGGAAGTACGAACGAACGAACGAAAGTACGAAAGAACGAACGAACAAACGGACGAACGAACGGACGGAAAGACGAAAACTATATACCCCCCGACATACTTCGTATGCCGGGGGTATAATTAGGGCTATAGTGGCGTTGGCGGTGGGATGATGATGATGATGATGATGATGATGATGATGATGATGGCGGTGCTCGTGGTGATGGTGAGGTCGGCTGTGATGATGGTGGTGCTGACAATAACGTAACTGATGATCAACATAATCGTCGTCATCATCATTATCACCATCATGAAGTAATAATGCATGATAACTATGCCGAAGCTCTTAAACCACTCACGCATTTGTTGGTCTTGTACGTTTCAAATTTCTCCTTTGTATAGATTCCTTGGCAGTTCCCTTAGTTGCAGGATTTGCAGATTTTCTCTTTGCTTTTGGCATTCTTCCGCGAGTACAGGCTTCTGGCTTTTAGTCACCTGATAACATTCGGGAGGAGGTTTCGGTGCTTGTTTGATTTCACTATCACTCGCTCAGGTTACCAAGGCGACTGTGCTTTCCCTAAGTCTAAAATACATGAACAAAATTTCCGCATCAGCTTAAACCCCTGTAACACTATGCTGCGTTTTCACTGCGACGGAACGGCGTTGTTTAATTTTTCAGAACGCCGCGAGATCGCAAGAAATATGGGATATTTTTGTGAACATGGACCTGTCAATGCGTCCCTACAGCGACCAAGACGTTGCTACGGAGCTTACATGGCGATCTATTGCGATCCTGCGGCATTCTTGATGGCGATTGTATGCGCTCTCATGGCGCTTCCTCTACGCTTTTACGGCGTTCACAATACGTGCACTGCGCTTTTACGGCGCTCACAATGCGTGCACTGCGCTTTTACGGCCCTCACCTTTCGAAGACGTTCTCAAAGTGTAAACAGACATCTTCATCAGTCGAACAGTTTTGTTTGATTTGAGGTTTAACGTCATTTCAACACATTATAGGTCATTTTGGAGACGTTGCTTCTAATTTTGTGGGACTTTTACCGACATTGATATAAATTGACATCTCAATCCCTGTCACCCAATGAAACCAATAGGGTTAATAAGCATGGATGGCCAGACTCGCGCCCCTTTGCCTGGGCAAGCTTAGATCCCCTAAGAGATTTACCAGTACTCCTGTTCCGTCGGAAGCAAGTCCGCCGCAATCACCACAAGCAGGAGCAAGTCCACCGCCATTACCTTACTTGGGATGAGTCACCTCAGAAGTAGGTTTTTCGGGATAGTACACAATCAAACTCTTCTCTAGCCACTGTTTATACAAGCTGGCAGCCCCCGCCCATCGGGACTGGAAGAAATAGATGGGCTGCATGATGCTTCCACGCAGAGCTGAAACCGACCTCACACGAGTACTGGTAAACCGCTTAGAGGATCTAAGCCTGCCCAGGCAAAGCGGTGCGAGACGGACCGTCCATGCTTATACGTGTAAACTCTATTGGTTTCATTGGGCGACAGGGCTTGAGATGTCATTTCATCTCAATGTCGGGTAAAAGTCCCAAAAAATTTGAAGCAACGTCTCCAAAATGACCTATACACTCTTTACACTACACTTCCTCATAATCTTATAAAAGAAAAGCTTAATGATTTAATTGAATGGGCTTTTCACAGAGAAGATTCTCTGTATCTTGCATGTAATGTCAGAAATGCATTTTTCACTTCTATAGAGCATAAGAATTATACACTTTGGTCATGTCAGAAAGTTCGTGATGCCCTTACCTTTCTACTTGACAATATTTATATTAGATTCGGTACTAAGTTATTTAAACAAATTGTGGGCATCCCGATGGGTACGAATTGCGCAGTTTTTAGCTCCACTTCTAGATATTTAGATGGTTTATTAAATATTGATAATACCTATTTCGATGGTTTGATCAGTCAGATTTACGCCCCCCCCCCCACCCACCCAGAACTTCAGTTAAATAAAGCAAATTCTTCTGATACCGAGGCCCCGTTTTTGGATTTACATCTATCTATTGTAGATGGTTTTTTTTCGTGCAAAATTTATGATAAACGTGATGACTTTGATTTTGAGATTGTAAATTTTCCTTTTTTGGATGGTGATGTTCGTAGTGCGCCATCCTATGGCGTTTATATTTCGCAATTAATTCGATTTGCTAGAGTGTGTAGTCATGTAACTGACTTCAACACTCATAATAAATTATTATCGGCTAAACTTCTTAATCAGGGTTATCGGTACCATAAACTACGCAAAGCCTTTTCAAAATTTTATAGACGCCATTCTGATTTAATTTCAAAATTCAATATTGGACTTAAATCTCTTATGCAACAAGGTATATCGGAACCCATATTTTATGGTGACTTAGTATATAAATTCAGAAAAATATTTAACCGCAATGACTTTGGCACCCAATTTCGTAAAATCATTCTTCGATATAACAAGATTGGGTACAACATGGATATTATACGACAGACTGCATGCATGGTAGTTAACCCAATCACGGTTGGCAACTTTGCTTCCCTCTTTAATTGCACGCCGGTGGGTCAGGCCTCAGATTCTATGACGGTTCCAACGTAAAGGCTTATTGAGAATTAGAGAGATCTAATTCAAGGTAATGTTGGTTGGTGCCTGATGCTCTGTCTCTGGTCTGGCCCATCGGAGTCTAACTGTTGGTTTTCTTTTGCTCCAGCATTTCAGTGGTTTCTTGCTGTCGAGTCCTCACCGTTGTCTCACCTCTGTGGTTCTTTGATCGTTTGTGTTCACGGAGATATTGCACTGATGAGTTAGGAGGCCTTCATGCGGACTGAACAAATTATTTGTCTAAATCGCGACGGAAGTAAGGGCGAGGAATGTGGCCACGTAAAATCGATTTAAGCCCCCCAGTGGAAATCTTTCCACTGACAGTTCCAAGGCGGTTCTTCTGTGGCGATTTATTTGTATTGTTGTTTGTTACTTACTGTGTGTATCACTTGTGTCTTTTTATTTTGGATGACCATATGGCCATTTTGTGGGAAAGAACTGTCCTTATGGCCTTCCTTTGTTTAGGTTTCTATTATGGTCTGTCGCTTAATGTTTGTGTTTTTTTCCCTTTGGTGTCTTTGGTGGATGGAGTAAGTTAATTGTGTCGATTCCTGATCTTTGTTTTACTTCTACTTTGACTGGGACGTTAAAAATCAAATCAATCAATCAGTAATCAATTATACAAGCGGAGCTTATATGGCGTTGTAGGAGACCTCTGCGCGCCCCTGCCGAGCTCCTGTAGCGTTGTAGGAGACCTTACTGCGCTGCTATGGCAACCGTACGGCGACCTCACTGCGCTCTGATCAGAACGCCGAGCGACGGCGTTTGTTTTGAGCATGCTCAAAATGCGCGCCGTCGCTTAGCGTTCTATGCAATCCCAACGCGCCTACTGGCGATGCCACTGCATTGCTACGGCGATGTTTGCGATCGTACTGCGCGCACCTAGGCGTTCTGCATTTTTCTTGGACGCCGTGAGAACGCAGCCCTGGTGTGACCGGGGTTTTAATGGGAATGAGAACACCGTCGTTCTTCAGAGGGAGACTACTTTTGGGACTTCCTGTTCGCTTTTCTATCAGCCCTGGCACAATGAAAAGTGGGGTCTACTCTTAAAGGACAGAATTTGCTCCTAAGGAGCAAATTCTGTCCTTTAAGAGTTGACCCCAATTGACATGGGAGACAAAAATACTTGTGCAGGAGTTGACTATCCTGAAGGTGTTCCCCTTCCCCGTAACAAATTCATGTTATGAGCACCCCTGTAGACGCCACTTTGTACAGAAAATCAAAGTACTGAAAGTACTGAAGAAAGTTGATTTATGAGGAATAATTATTATGATAACGATGTCAGTCGTAGATCAAGCAGTTTATCAAGATATTTTGTTGAGAAGGTCCCAGAGGGTTAAAAACTTCGACGAAGAAAAAAATGATTCATCGATTGTTTAGAGTGTAACGACAGGTCAACCCTTGTGGATCATTTTCCTCTTCTCCAAGAGAAAGGGAGAAAAGAGATGGTAGAGGAGATGAAAGTGAGGGACAGAGGAGAAAGAGGAAAATGGAGTGTAGAAACAGAAGAAATAACAACCCCCCCCCCCATCTCTACCGTTACTTGCTGCAAGGACAACAGACCTTGCCCAAATGTAAGTCAACATCAGCTGGACTCCCCAGTGACACAAGATACACATCACCTTTGCCTTACCCAACCATCCCCACGAAAAAAGGAAGAAAGGGAGAAAAATAAACGTGTCTGCTCATTTCTTCATGGTAAAACCATAAATTTATAAATTAATTCAGTACATTCTGTGCTTGTATCATCTGCTAATAATCTTACAGAGATCTTCTCCTAGCGGGCACATGACATCTCAACGTCGCGTTGATACGAAGATGCACATATGTTGTGCAGCCGCTCGGAGCTATGTTCCCTCTGGTGTGGGGACTTAAAGAGGAGAATAACTTGACAAAACAAAGATCATTTTAAACCATTTGATTTAGACATTATAACCCTGATCAGACGCCACGTTTAGCGAACTTCAGACTTTCTACCCAAAGCGAATTAAAATACTTTTATTCCAGCCTGTACATTAACCCATACATGCCAATTGTTTCAATACTGGGACATTCGGAAACACAGATCAGAGGCCACAGAATGTAGCGTCTGATCGGTGTCTTCACTATTTGCTAAAAGTACGGAACTTGATTTAAAACTCGCAGCTTAAAGCCTTAAACGACAAAAATTTTGTAATTGGAGCCCTCGAAAGCAGGTGAATAAATGTGTTCGATGTCGGTCAGTAAAGGGTAGATTAGTTAGCCACAGATAAACACAGAGAAGCGAGCTAACCCTTTTAACCCTGTAGACCGGTGCAGACGCCGAGGTAGAAATACACTATCTATACAAACCTTGCAGATCCTGATAAGACGGCACGTAGCTAGCACGTCTCGCCAGAATCTACATGTTTGCCATCATGTCCGTGAACTACTCAGAAATCCCTTTCTATAAGAATATATTTAAAGCCAGAAGAGCCTTGTTCAAAAACCCAGGGACGAAAGAGTAAAATCTCAAACCAGTTGCATAAGCGCGTAGGAAAACAGTCCCAGAGTATTGTTTTCTTTTCAGAAATAGTCTTTCTGTGCCAATTTATATTCAATCCGTATAAAGTCTCGAAAAATGAAATATTTTGAAAGACGTTCCCTGCCTGCAAAATTAATTTTCAAGAGTTCCTTTGGAATATTTTATGCAGCGAACGAACAGCGGAAGTGGAGTAACGCGGTCCAGTACCGGAAGTAGAAATGTGTTGACAGAGAAACTTGATTTTAAAAATCAACTTTCAAAAAACTGGTATTTACAGGGTAATGCATTATTTTTAAACTTATTTCTGCATCAAAACATAGGTTAGGAGTCCTCGTCAGAACCGCCCCAATGAGACGGTTCTAACGAGCATGTTTGGCGTTGCATATCAGCTCACTGAGAAGAATATTTGACCAAAGTTTAATGAAAATCCTTCCAAGGGTAAAGGAGATATGGAACGGACACAAAATTCCAAGTTTCAAACTCGTGACCTTCAACCATGACCTTGACCTTGAGTCGGCATGATTTCTGCAAACCAGTTCAATGAGACGAATAATTGACCAAAGTTTGCTGAAAATCTATCAAAAGGTTCAGGAGATATGGAGCAGACAAGAAGTGTTACGGACAGACAGACGACGGACAGACGGAAGGACGGACGGACATGATTCATTCATGGGCTCTGCATATGAGCTCACTGAGGGGAATAATTGACCAAAGTTTAATGAAAATCCTTTGAGGGGTAAAGGGGATACAGAACGGACAAAAATTCAAAGTTTTAATCTCGTGACCTTCAAATGTGACCTTGACCTTGAGTCGGCATGGTTCATGTATGGGTTCTGCACATCAGCTCACTGAGAAGAATATTTGACCAAAGTTTAAGGAAAATCATTCCAAGGGTAAAGGAGCAATGGAATGGACAAGAATTCCAAGTTTCAAACTCGTAACCTTCAACCGTGACCTTGACCTTGAGTCGGCATGGTTCATTTATGGGTTCTGCACACCAGCTCACAGAGAAGAATAATTGACCAAAGTTTAATGAAAATCTATCAAAGGGTTCAGGAGATATGGAGCGGACAAGAAAGTGTTACGGACAGACGGACAGACGAAGGCCATTCCTATAATCTCCGCTCAGCTTCGCGGCGGGGGATTAATCAGACAAATATTCGTTTTTGGAGTTGGAGATATGACATAATGCACTATGTCATACATATTCGTTATCTAAATGGTGGCGCCTCGTGTATCAATTCGTCTTAAGCACACGTCACGTTTCGATATATCACTTACTGACGTAAGGTCTTTGCGCAAGCTGAACTTTGCGCATTTTTTTCGCATACCAACCCCCCCCCCCCCCCTCCCAGCAATTTATTTCCTAATCAAACGCTTTTAGAAGGCTTGAATGCGCCTTTTAAGCATTTATAACAGCTTCACTTTTTACAGTCAAAACCAAACAATTCATTTCTCAAACTAAAACAAAATGTTTAACGAAGCCTTTTATACGCACATTTTTTTTTTATTATTTTTAGCTGAAACTGAGTGCATTTTAGCTTCACATTTTAAGGCTTCACATTTAACGTCTCCCTGCCCTAGATCAAAGTGTAGTTTATATTTTCTTGTCCTTTGGGATCATTGATTCCATTCTGGAATTTTGAAATTTTTTAGGGTCACTGATGAGGCCTTATTGGCCGAAACTAGCTAGTCTGGCCCAGAAAAATGTACACTTCATATTTCTAGTTCTGTGGTGTATTCCTTGCTTCCAAAGGATAACCCTTTTATAGAACATATTTAACGTCACTGCAGCTGGTGTCTGGGAATGTGTGGCGGCCGTAAAACGTCTCCCTGCCCTACATCATTGTGTAAGTTATATTTTCTTGTCCTTTGGGATCATGGATTCCATTCTGGAATTTTGAAAATTTTTGAGGGTCACTGATGAGGCCCTATTGACCGAAACTAGCTAGTCTGGCCCAGAAAAATGAACACTTCATATTTTCTAGTTCTGTGGTGTATTCCTTGCTTCCAAAGGATAACCCTTTTATAGAACATATTCATAACGATAATAAAAGTCGCGCCAAGGCAAAATGTGTCAAAACATCATGGAAGCATCATGCAGCCCAATCTATTTCTTCAAGATAGGGCTGCATGATGCTGCCACGCAGAGCTGAAACGGACTGCTCATGATTATCGGTAAACCGCTTAGAGGTTCCAAGCCTGCCCACGCAAAGTGGCCAGAGTGGGGCTCTCCATGCATATAAAGCCAATTGGTTTCATTGGGCGGCAGGGCTTGAAAGTAACTGTCCTTTTGGCTTTCCGCTATGTATGTTTCCATTAGGGTCTAGTTATTTTATGTTTGTGCTTCTTTCCCTTTGGTGCCTCTGATGGGAGCCGTGGGTTAATTGTATCGATTCCTGATCACTGCCTTCACTTCTATTTTGAGATGTCATTTTATCTCAATGTCGGGTAAAAGTCCCACAAAATTGGAAGCAGCGTCTCCAAAATGACCTATACTGTGCTGACGGGGACGTAAAACCTCAAATCAAACAATAAGAGATAGTTGGGGAGACGAAAGTGAGGGACCGGAAGAAAGAGGAAAATGAACTGAAGTGTAGAAGCAGGAGAAATAACAACATTTCCCCTCTACACGAGCGTTAAGTTGGTTCTTTATTCCTTGTTCCTTATTCCTTGTTCCTTATTCCTTAATCCAGCAAGCATCAACTGCGAATAAGGAATAAGGAACAAATCTTCCTTATTCCTTCTTCGATTTTGAACTTCATAGTACTTTGCGACGCGGTGTAACGAGTACCCACAAACCATATTTTGAACAATTTTCGTTTGATCGGCGGTAAAGTTTACAATGTATTTGTATAGGCGTGTTTTCGTTATTAGGTATTAATTATTTTCCTTATTTTTGCAACAAAAAAACAACCAAAAAAAACATACACTGTGGCTGCCCTATTGAACCGCTTGATTGAGGAAGTTCTAAGGAGCACACACGCAAACACTGTTTGAGACAGAAATACAAAAAAATTAAACATTTTTATAAGAAAAAAATCATTGGGTCCATTGTTGGTATATCGACCCAAAGTTACAGATCCTCTTCAGTGCTGATGTCGACGTGGTTAAGAAACATTTTTCATGCACACCAGACAAGGAAATCCGTGTTTTTACCCTGGGATAGAAATGTATGTTCTGATCCTGGTGTTCCGACCCGAAATCGAATATAATCGCGTGTTTGATAAATGCACTGGTTGATTACGACCTCGTATGCGCCGTCATTAAGGTTCTTATATGGGTGTGAGGTGTGAATGGAAAAATCCGTCCCGAGGGACACTGTCTGGCATCACGAGGCTTGCCGAGTGATGCCGGACAGTGATCCCGAGGGACGGATTTTTGTATCCACCCCTCACACCCATATTGGATTCTTTTTCTTGCATACCTTCCATTTCTTAAAGCGGATTTTTAATGCTGCAGTCACTTCGGTTACCAACGTCCGCCATATTGTATTGACACTGCAGGAATGTTTAGTGACGTTGTTGTGACGTCAACCTTAACGACGGCGCATACGAGGTCGTAATCAACCAGTGCATTTATCAAACACGCGATTATATTCGTTTTTGGGTCGGGACACCAGGGTCAGAACATAAATTTCTATCCCAGGGTAAAATTACGGATTTGTTTGTCTGGTGTGCAAGAATCTTATATTCCAGCCTACACTCAGCTAAAAAAATCGACACACCATCTGTTAAAAAGGTCGTACAATGAATACCCTGCTTAACCCCACTTTATATAGGAAAAAATGGGTTTACTTCAAGTCTGTCTACTTATGATTTTTCCACCCTTTACACTACACTTCCTCATAATCTTATAAAAGAAAAACTTAATGATTTAATTAAATGGACATTTCACAGGGAAGACTCCCTCTATCTTGCATGTAATGTAAGAAATGATTGTTTCACTTCTGAAGAGCATAAAAATTATACTTTATGGTCATGTCAGAAAGTGTGGGAAGCTCTCACCTTCCTACTTGACAATATTTACAAAAGATTTGGTACTAAGTTATTTAGACAAGTTGTGTGTATTCCGATGGGTACATCGGTCTCCGCCCATCGGGGCTTGAAGAAATAGATGGGCTGCATGATGCTTCCACACAGAGCTGAATCTGACCGCACACGAGTACTGATAAACCGATTAGAGGATCTAAGCCCGCCCAGGCAAAGTGGTGCGAGTCTGACCGTCGATGCTTATAAACCCTATTGGTTTCATTGGGCGACAGGGCTTGAGATGTCATTTCATCTCAATGTTGGGTAAAAGTCCCACAAAATTGGAAGCAACGTCTCCAAAATGACCTATACAGTGTTGACGGGGACGTTAAACCTTAAATCAACCAACCAACCGATGGGTACTAATTGCGCACCCCTTGTGGCTGATCTGTTTTTGTTTTGTTATAAGAGACTTCATGATGTCCCATTCTGCTGCAAACCAGTCTGAAATCATTGAAGCTTTTAGCTCACTTCTAGATATTTGGATGATTTATTAAATATTGGCAATACCTATTTCAATGGTTTACTCACCAGAACTTCGGTTAAATAAAATAAATTCTTCTGATACCGCGGCCCCGTTTTTGGATTTTCATCTATCTATTGTAGATGGGTTTGTTTCTAGCAAAATTTATGATAAACGCGATGATTTTGATTTTGAGGTTGTAAATTTTCCTTTTTCGGATGATGTTCCTGGTGCGCCATCCTATATAATTTCCCTCCCAAAACCCACCCACAAACTCGACTAAAGAGGCGAGGTATTCGGTATTCCAGGAGGATGAGGCAGTCAACAAATCAGAACTGTCAGAAATTTGACAAAACGTCTAGTGTCATAAATTAAAGAATACTTGATCCAATTTCCTGTACCGCGACATTTGCAAACAGTGTAGACCCAGATCAGACGCCACAGAACGCGGCTACACCGTTGAATTAAAGCCAAGGAATTAAAAGGTTAATCAAAACGTTAAGACACAGTTAAAGCTGGTGCACGTTGACATGAGATTAACCTCTATGCAAAGAAAAAACTAGTCCATGCTATCGCCTCGTAGGTCGGTTTTCGTAAACTCCTCGTGAATTTAGAAGCCTTCATGGTGTAGTGGTTACTCTACTCGCCTTGTAAACCAGGGATCGCAGGATCGATCCCAGGCTTCTCCAGACTTTCGGATGAGCGTTTAAACCGAGGTCCCGTCTCCGTATGACCTTAGCTGTTGGTGGGACGTAAAACTAAACACTCACTCACTCTTCTCGTGAATTTCGTCATCTCGTGAATGGCGACCCATTTAACACCCTCTATGTATTGAATACTTCGGAAAATGGCGAAGATAAATATATGCATTCAGTCGGTGTGACATTGTGGTTAATAGAGGTATTAAAGTTTAGTAGGACAATCTGTAATTTTCATTCACCCAATATCCCAGCTAATAAGTTTGGAGTGGTTCATTTTCAATTATAGGGTGCGAGATTTGTTTTGTTAGCGATGAGGTTTGCAAAAAAAATATATGCACTGTTAACCAAACAGTGTAGACCCAGATCAGACGCCGCGGTTTGATCTGGGTCTGCACTGTTTGCCAATGCCCCCCCCCCCCCCAAACGGCCGCTAGACATATATGGGTTAACCAACATTATGCCTGACAATGAAAATTTTAATACGATGAAAAGTGCATTTACTCACCTGTTAATCCAGATTTATTCTATCATAATGCAGATGAATTCTCAAGAATGGGTTCGACGCAGCCAAGGTAAACGGACCGTAAGGGTTCGAGTAATTGAAGTTTCAATCACGTGAACAAACCCGTGAAATGAACACCCCCTAAACCCCAATTTATACATGTATAGAGAAAATGAGGTTTACGGTGGTATGCACTTTATTTCTGCTCCAAAATTGTGTTGTGGGTACGTATTAGAACCGCCTCAATGAGGCAACCCACAACATGACAGATTTTCGCCAGAAAAGTAGCCGTTCTGGAGATGTGACACAATGCAGTGTGTTATCGTAATGCACTGTACATAAACACTGAAGCGTTATTAAAATCAGTTATTTTTATAATGGTCATATTTTAACCACGTGACACTACATGATAAAATACTTACAACCTATTTAAATACGTGTCATAACATGAAGATGCTGGCGTTTCACATTTTGAGATAAGCGGGTAATACATATTTTTGCATTAAGATAACTAGCCGAAGTGATACAGCGTATTCTTTTCTTCAAAGGATAATTTGTGATGACGAATTGTCATTTTTTTCCTATTTCTGTCAAAAAAATAGACTGTCGGAGCTCGTAAGAACCGCCTCACTGAGGCGGTTTTAATGATTACCCACAAGCTATGTTAAGAAGAATAATGTATAACCCTGTAAACCCCAATTCCCCCTTGACTACATAAAGTGGGGGTTAACAGGAGTGTTCATGACACGGACTTGTATGTCAACGCCCCTGTCTTTGTCAAAACAAATACACGTGTACAATATTTCAGGGATTTTTCAGCTACGATGCTGAGAATAATATTTTTCGATATTCGGCCCCACTTGTTTTTTTTTTTTTTTTTGTTTTTTTTTTTTTCATTATAAATTCTGTTCCAAATCATAGTTTGTGGGTACCCGTTAGAACCACCACATTGAGGTGGTTCGAAATAGCACCTACAATCTATTTTTATTATTATCATTATTATTTTTTTTTTGGTCAGAAAAAAATATCAGAAAAACTATATGTATCCGTTTCGGAAATTTGGAAGAACGCCCTATGTCACAGGGGTGTGTTATCCTAATGAAATCTGCATCGAGGATCTTACACGAGTGGTCATTTCATATGAAATTTATGAAACGAGATTTTGGCGAGTTGCATAAATTTCATATGAAATGACCACGAGTGTAAGATTCTATTTATCATTTGACCACTTTTAATTGGATTTTATCGCCTTTAAATTTGACAAATTTTCCACTAAAATGCATGGTTGTCATAGACGTCGTCATGACGTTACTTTATCCAGCCAAAGTGTTATTACACGTGTGGTAATACGATTTTTATTACACGACCTTATCCACTGCTTATCAACGACGTCATGTAACTAATCCGTGTGGTATATAGAGGATCTTACACGAGTGGTCATTTCGTATGAAATTTATGCAATTCTATAGGAAATGTCAACGAGTGCAAGATTTTGTTTATCAGAATTTTTTCGGCTTTGGATTTGACAATTTTTCGACAAAAAATGTATTGTTGACAAGGACATCGTCATAACGTTACTTAATCCCGCCAAAGTGTTATTACACGTGTGGTCATACGATTTTTATTACACGACCTTATCCACTGCTTAATAATGACGTCATATGATAAAGGACATTCTTTCATACCTCCAAAAAGGTCGTTTTTCTGATGAAAATTTGCGATAGTTTTCTTATTTATACTAACATAGGTTGTGAGTGCTCGTTAGGAAACGAGGCGGTTCTGACGAGTACCCACAACCTATCTTTTGAAGCAGAAATAAGAAACACAATATTTTCCCCTGTAAACCCCAGTTTTCTCTTTATAGAGTGGGGTTAGGTGGCCGTTCGTTTCACGGACTTGTTAACATGGGGAGATTGTGGATAAGAACGCTTTAGTGAGTTCTCCTGGGACATTATCTCTTGGGGTAGCAAAGATAATTATCCAGAAAAACAGTTTTCCTACATAATATTTGATATACCAGGACGTTCATTACATGATAGTCGACTTGCAGGAGACAAAAATGTTAGGACAACACGTCGCCCAGGGGCAACGATCGCTCACATGAGACATAGCACAGGTGGTCAGATTCAAGGCAAATTTGAACTCATCTTAGATATTATGCATGTCTTTGTTTACTAAAAGTTTCAAAACGATCCGATCTAAACCAGCTGAGAAAAAGTGGACACCATTTTTCGATCATATTTATACTCAAGGACAGGTAACTCTAAAGCTGTTGGTCCTGCGAGGCCCAAATTCGATCTCGACGTAGACTGTATACCTCTCCTGGTTATCAGCAAGTTCATCACGTGAACTCGTCCGTGAAATGAAGACCCCCTTACACCCCACTATATATAGAGAAAACTGGGGTTTACGGGGGTAATCATTATTTTTCTTATTTTTACTCCAAGACATAGGTTGTGGGTACTCGTTAGAACCGCCTCAATGAGGCGGTTCTAACGAGCACCCGCAACCTATGTTTGCAGTAAAAATAAGAAAAGTATCATCGATTTTCATCAGAAAAGGAGCCATTTTGGAGATGTGCAAAAATCCACTATGTCGCACGGGTGTGTTATCGTAATGTTGATAAAGATCAGGTCAGAAATGGCTGAGAAAAGTTGGAGACGTCGTTTTTCCATTGTAAGCCTATGGTAAAAATTTTCAGGCTCAAGGGACCGTAAATGCGAAACCGGTTGTCAGATTCGAGCCAAATTTGAACTCATCCGAGATATTATGCTTGATGAACTCAACCGAGATATTATTCTAGACCCGAGTTTTCTAACAGTTTCAAAAAGATCCTATCGAAAGCACCTGAGAAAAAGTTGAGAAACCTTTTTTCGCTTATTTTTATGCTAAAGGGCAGGTAACTTCAAAATTCGTGGTCCCGCGAGGCCCAAATTCGAACACGACGTAGTCTGTATGCCTCTTCTGATTATCTGCAAGTTTGATAAAGATCAGATCAGAATTAGCGTAGTACAGTTGGAGACGTGGTTTTTCCATTGTAAGCCTATGGTAAAAATTTTCACGCCCAAGGGAAGTTAACTGCGAAACCGATTGTCAGATTCGAGCCAAATTCGAATTTGTTTGGGATATTATGCTTGTTCTTGTTTACTGAAAACTTCAAAACGATCAGATCAAAAACAGCTGAGAAAAAGTGGAGAGACCAGTTTTCGCTCATATTTATACTCAAGGGCAGTTAACTCCAGTCGTTGGTCCTGCGAGGCTCAAATTCGAACTTGACATAGACTTATGCCTTTCCCGACTATCTGCAAGTTTAATAAAGATCAGATCAGCAATGGCTGAGAAAAGTTGGAGACGTCGTTTTTCCATTGTGATGATGATTTCGTGTTTAACGACGCGTCAACCCTCTTTGTGGGTCATAAGCGTCAAGCGGTTAATGATTAAGCGGCATGAAGAATTATGAGGATATTAAAAGTAAAAAAGTCAGTATGATATGTTTAACAATCCGAAACAGTTAAATCTTTATGAAAAAGTCAAATTTCTTTTAAGGATAAAATAATTTTATCAACATCAACAGGTATATCTTGAAACAATCGTTGCAAAGTGTCAGCTTTGAAATATAAGTTACGTGAGGGTGAAAAGTCAACACAGTCAATTATGTTTTACAGTGAAAGGCTGATCACAGCCTACTACGTGAGGGTGAAAAGTCAACACAGTCAATTATGTTTTACAGTGAAAGGCTGATCACAGCCTACACAGGTACATCGATCATCACCATTAAAAATATAAGAGTGAGTAACTCGAGTATGGCCAATACGCAATCGCGTTAATACTACGTCCTCTTTCCTGGAAAACTGTGGAGGAAAGCATTTTGTTCCAACGCCAGGTTTAATGGCATGGAGTTTGTTATCTATTGCACGACCCCATTCGCCTTGCCATTCCGACAAGATGTATCTGTTGATAAATCGTTTTTCCATTGTAAGCCTATGGTAAAACTTTTCACGCTCAAGGGAACGCAACTGCGAAACCGGTTGCCAGATTCGAGCCAAATTCGAACTTATCTGAGATATTATGCTTGTCCTTGTTTACTCAAAGTTTCAAAAAGATCAAATCAAACACAGCTGAGAAAAAGTGGAGACACTATTCATTTTTCGCTTTATTTATGTTCAATGGCAGGTAACTCAAAAGCCCTTGGTCCTGCGAGGCCCAAATTCGAACTCGACGTAGACTGTATGCCTCTCCTAGTTATCTGCAAGTTTGATAAAACTCAGATCAGAAATGGATGAGAAAAGTTGGAAATGTCGTTTTTCTATTGTAAGCCTATGGTAACATTTTTCACGCCCAAGGGAACGTAAATACGAAACCGTTTATTAGATTCGAGCCAAATTCGAACTCGTCTGAGATATTATGCTTGTCCTTGTTTTCTAAAAGTTTCAAAAAGATCCTATCGAAAACAGCTGAGAAAAAGTGGAGACACCTTTCTTCGCTTATTTTAATGATAACGGGCAGGTACATGTAACTCCAAAGCCCTTGGTCCTGCGAGGCCCAAATTCGAACTCGACGTAGACAGTATGCCTCTCCTAGTTATCTGCAAGTTTGATAAAGATCAGATCAGAAATGCTGAGCAAAGTTGGAGACGTCGTTTTTCCATTGCAAACCTATGGTAAAATTTTTCACGCGCAAGGGAAGGTAACTGCGAAACCGATTGTCAGATTCAAGCCAAATTCGAACTCAACTGAGATATTATGCTTGCCCTTGTTTACTGAAAGTTTCAAAAAGATCAGTTCAAAAACAGCTGAGAAAAAGTGGAGAGACCATTTTTCGCTCATATTTATACTCAGAGGCAGGTAAATCCTAAACCGTTGGTCCTGCGAGGCCCAAATTCGAACTTGACGTAGACTTATGTCTTTCCCGGTTATCTGCAAGTTCGATAAAGATCAGATCAGAAATGGCTGAGAAAAGTTTGAGACGGCGTTTTTTCCATTGTAAGCAAACGCTCAAAGGAATGTAAATGAGAAACCGGTTGTCAGATTCAAGCCAAATTCGAACTTGTCTGAGATATTTCGCTTTTCCTTATTTTCTAAAAGATCAGATCAAAAACAGCTGAGCAAAACGTGGAGACCATTTTTCGCTTATGTTTATGCTCAAGGGCAGGTAACTCCAAAGCCCTTGATCCTGCGAGGCCCAAATTCGAACTCAACGTAGACCGTATGCCTCTTCTGGTTATCTGCAAGTTTGATAAAAACGGCTGAGGAAAGTTGGAGGCGTTGTTTGTCCCATTATAAGTCTATGGCGCATATCTGTTCTCATGGCAACCACAGTTCTGATCAAAGCCGGTCCAAAACCTAATACAATCAATCCCCCAATCTGCACACATTTGATCAAGATTGGCCAGCTAGTTACTGAGAAATTCAAGTTCAAATGTGTGACGACGGACGGACGACGGACGCCGGAACCTGCCTATAATATATGCTCACCTTGTAAGCCTTTGGCTCAGGTGAGCTAAACATGCGTGAAAATAGCTAATTATTGTCCGTAGACTGGCAATAGCCATTTGAACTTTTGGGCAATTTCCAGACGATTAGCATCAAAGGTTTTTTTTTTCTATTTTTTCTTTGGCAGCTGTTAGAATCCCAAGCTATTTTTGTAGGGGTGGGGGGTGGGGGGGGGGGGGGGGTGTCATCTAAGAATTTTGATGGAAATTGGCCCATGGGTACAGGAGGAGCTGACGTTTAATCGTTCTATTTTAGCTCTGGTCACCATCTTGTTCATCGGGGCTGAACGAATTTCGCTATTGTGGTTCCAGCGAAGTTTAAATTTAATTGGCCCAAGAGTTTCGGAGAAGTTTGCATTTAAAGCAAATTGTTGTCATTTCTCTATTTTTCAGCTCTGGCGGCAATTCTGCCCATCAAAGCACAACCATTTTCGCTATTTTAGTGGAGGGTCACCTAAGCAACATTCCTATGAAGTTTGATTGAAATTGGACAAGAGTTTTAGGAGGAATTGTCCTCAAAAGATCTTTCTATTTGTAGCTCTGGTGGCAATCTTGTCCATTGGAAGCAGAACGATTTTACCGATTATGATAGGGAACCACATAGGCAACATACATGTGAAGTTTCAGATTTGCCAAGTGTTTAGGTGGAGTTCACCTTTAAAGCACATTGTTAACATTTTTTCTATTTTGTAAAATCGACGGTCATTTTGCTTATCAGAGCAGACATATTAAAGCTATTTAGGCAGAGGGTCTCCTACACAACATTCCTATAAAGTTTTGATGAAAATAACTAAAGGCAAAGGAGGAGTTGTTGTTTAAGGATTTTTTTCTATTTATAGCTCTGGGGTCCATCTTGTTCATTGGAGCTTCATTGGAACAGAACAATTTTAGCCATTTTGGTAGGGAGTCTCCTTGGCAACATTCCTATAAAGTTAGAATCAAAGTGGCCCAATGCTTTATGAGAAGTTCGCATTTAAGGGGAATGGGAACACCTGGCAGATTTTTCGGCCATTTTTCAAAGGGAGACTTCCTGTTCACCTTTCTGTAAGTCCTGTCCCGCTGAAAACGGGGTCTACTCTTAAAGGAAAGAATTTGCTCCTCAGGAGCTAATTCTTTCCTTTAAGAGTTGACCCCTATTGAGATGGGAGACAAAAATACTTTTGCAGGATTTACCTCCCCTGAAGGTGTATCCATTCCCCTTAAAGCTAATTGTTGACAACGCATGACGGACAACAGACTTTCACCCACCATTAGCAATCTGCTCAGGTGAGCTAATAGCAATCTGCTCAGGTGAGCTAAATACATGTGCAAGCAATCCCCGAATAAAGACATGTCACAGATAAAATTTGGTTAAAATCTGCCTGCAGACTGAAAAGATATTTCAGTTCGAAACTGTGTAAGAACGACGACGACGGACAATGGATGACAACGATTACGGACGATTAAGACTGCCCTCCTATAAGCTCCCCCAAAGCCTTTTGCTCAGGATTGAAGTTGATGAAGCTAAAATATGACCTTTACAGTGTTCATTTTTTTTTTCTATTATTTGACCTAGTGACTTATTTCATGACCCATTATGACCTAGTTTCGTTTTTTCAAGGACATCGCTCACTCTGGGAAAGTTTGATGTTGCTTAGGCTGAAAACGTGGCCTTAAGAGTGTTCACAGGCAATCTTGACAATCAAGGGAACAAAACACTGATAACATTGGTCCCATACCACCCATTTACATATTTAGCCGAGATTTTATCCATGTCATTATTACCTGCAAGTTTCATAAAGATCCATCAAAAAAAGAAGCTACCCGGCTGTCCACAACGTAGATACATGTTGTAATGGCCATTTTGACAACTAAAGGGGTGTAAATCTGCAATTGTTGGTCTAATCTGACCCATTTTCGACCTCGCGATTTCATGTATATTATTGTTATCTGCAAGTTTCACGAACAGCCATAAAAAAATAAGAAACTAGGCTGTTCACATAAGGTAAAACAATGGTCATTTTGTCAATCAAAAGGACCTAACTCTGCTATTGTTTGGTCTAATTTGACCAATTTTCGAACTCGACCGAGTTCTTATCCATGCAATTGTTATCTGCAAGTCTCATGGAGCGCCAACAAAAAGGAAGAAGCTATGCTGTTAACAAGTTCCAAAATGGCTATTTTGACAATCAAGGGAACATAACTCTAATATTGTTGGTCTGATCTGATCCATTTTGTAACTCATCCGAGAGCTAATGCACGTCATTGTAATCTGCAAGTTCCATAAGAGCACACAAAAAATGAAGAAGATTCGCAGTTTACATGTTTTGATAAAAAAGAGGACATAACTCTAATAATGCTGGTCGGATATGATCCATTTTCGAACTCGTCGGAGATCTTATGCATGTTATTGTTACCTGCAAGTTTCATGACATTACACAAACACGCCTATACAAATACATTGCCACCTTAATCGCCGAAAACATGAATATTTTATGATGAAAAATTGTGATATTTTGCTTATTTCTGCTCAAAATATAGATTGTGGGCACTCGTTAGAACCGCCTCATCGAGGCGGTTCTAACGAGTACCCACAATCTATATTTTAGAGCAGAAATAAGAAAAATAAGGTATACCCCCGACAACCCCAGTTTTACTATATAAAAGTGGGGTTCAGGGGGGGGGGTCAAAATTATATAGGCGTTTTCGTGATGAAGAGCCAACAAATATAAAGAAGCTTCGCTGTTCACAATGTCAAAAATGGCCATTTTGACAATCAAGGGGACATAACTCTGATATTGTTGGTCTGATCAGACCCATTTTCGAACTCGTTCAAGCTTTTATTCATGTCGTTGTTAGCTGAAAGTTTCATGAAGATCCAGGGAAAATGGAGAAGCTACGCTGTTCAAAACCATTTACCCATAGTAAATATGTTCTATAAAGCCTGTCCAGGAACCGCGGTGAGAGGCGGACCGTCCATGCTTATAAACCCTATTGTTTTCATTGGGAGACAGGGCTTGAGATGTCATTTCATCTCAATGTCGGGTAAAAGTCCCACAAAATTGGAAGCAACGTCTCCAAAATGACCTTTACAGTGTTGACGGGGACGTTAAACCTCAAATCAAACAAACAAAAATATGTTCTATAAAACGGTTTATCCTTTGGAAGCAAAGAATACACCAGTATAAAGTGTACAGTTTTCTGGGCCAGATTAGCTAGTTTCAGCTGCCAAAGTTCTAGAGCAATTTTCCTAAAATACGTATGCCAGAAATCCCCAACCAAAGATATGCTACAGATAATATTTGGTTTTATCATATGCCGTCGCTTTTGAGAATGTAATAACGCCATGTAATAAATTCGATAATCCACTAGTGGATAAAATATGCAAATTAGTTAGATATGTTTTGTAACGTTACAAGTATGACGTCCTTAACGACATCACGTTTACTAATGGCGGAATATTGACTTTTGTAAAACAGTTGTGAATAAAATGTATTTTAAATGTCATATGATAAATAGAATCTTGCATTCGTGCTCATGTATTATTGAATATTTTAAACTCGTTGAGGAAAAGGCATAAAATGCTCGGCAAAGCCTCGCATTTTATCCCTTTTCCTCAACTCGTTTAATAAATCCAATAATACATGTTTTCATGTAAGATTCTCTATGACAGGTGAGCTAAAAAACTGAAAACTTATTTTCTGGGCCAGATTTGCTACTGTCGGCCAGTTAAGCCGCATCAGTGACCCTCCAATATATTCAAGCCTAATGTGGGGTGGTTTGGTAAGGCGGTGGTGCCACTTATCTTGCATCACTGTGGCGTCCAACTGATATTAGCTTACAGTTGGGCATGGTCTGCTATCCTTCCAGCCGGTAAGAAAAGGTCTGAATGTTCTTGTTTCTTCTGATTATACACTTTCATTCATTTTCCTATTTCTGCCATGTCCTTCTCTTAAATCTCTTCTACTATCTCGTCTATCTGTTTTCACCCTCTGTCTGGTATAGTATTTGCAGATAAGGTTGACTAGGCGGGGCTATCGTTTTTACCTCCATTCGGAATGTTCTCTTAACAGAAAGGTAAACCAAGTAACCCGATTGTGTATATTCAACTGTTACACAAACAAAACTGTAGTGTACAATGTATATGGGTATTTGGTACGCTTGCAGAAAGCATGCGAAAGACACTCTATCGAATCTTCTGGTGGACTCAGCGATGGCTAGTCAATCTTATCTGCGACTACTTTTCACGACACAAAATGATGCACAAGTTAACTCTAACACATTCAATATTCCAAGCCCGACTTAAAGCAATGTATTCTATAATCCTGATGAATTTGTCTAATTATAACTTACAACTGACCGACAAACTATGATTTATTACACAAAACATCACAGACTAGAGCTCTATTTCGATTCTAAGCATAACATGCTGAAAATCAGCAATAATTTTGTAGTTTCCTTCAAATTCTCAGTCTTTCGCCATTATTAGAAGAAATCCCGCAAAAGAATTGACTTTATCATATACTTATTCTTGTATTGCCCTTGAGACAACAGATTTTGCACCCCCTATCTCACTATGCTAGTGACAGACATCTCGCCTTCATCGTCTAACTAGCTGACTCGAGGGCCGGGACAGACTTTAGAGGGCCGGGACAAAAGTCTGTCCCGCCCTTGAGGCAACCTGTCGGCCCTGCAAATAATAATGCATGAGAAATGGCATAAAATGTTCAAATGACAATAATAAATAGCTGGAGAAGACAAAAAACATTGTTTTTCATTCATTTTTGTGTTATTTTTACATACATTTCAGCTAAATTCTTACCTTCTCCGGCTTTCCTAGTTTGAATGATCCGTTGGGATAATTGCGCACTGCTACTGCAGTTGCGCCTGAACCTCGAAAATAATTTCTAAAGCTGAAATTAACTATTTATTTGCAGATGTTCATACAGAATGTAAAGCGCGGAACACTTCCAGTATAGCGGTCCCCAGGAAATGCCTGTAGAATAAGAATCAAGGCGCGCGTAGCGCACGTTGCTATGCTAGGTGCACTCCCTATATATAGAGTCGCGCGATAGCGCGACGATCTCGTTAAATAGGCAACAAAATGAAAAAATAACCCCAAAATCGTGTTTGTCGTGAAATTTTATGTTAATACCTTCGGTATTTTAATACCGAAAGGTATTAATTGATACTGAGGTTAAACTTCAAAAGGATGGCTGATTTGTTTTGATTTAACAGCTGATTGGATTATGTGACATTAGTGACGTAACCGGAAGCACGCGCACATTTTTCAATGTAAATAAAGAGCTGTCAGATTGACGCGAATCTTGTTTACCTACAAAATTACAAAATTGGCTGTTTAAATGCCTCTGAGGCTGCGAGATTTGTTTAAAGTTACAGAAAATATAGATAGACTTATACAAAGGCTATTTCAGTTGGGTCTGGTTCTTGAATTAGGTGGTGTTTCTTGTGAATTCTGTGGAAAAGGACGCTTTGGGCTGCGGAAAGACTTGTCATTTAGCACAGACCAATGTTGCTGGCGTTGCTCAAATAAAGATTGTGGTAAAAAGGTATCGATAAGGCACGGATCCTGGTTTTCCAATAGTAATCTGCCCCTTGCAACTATCGTCCTTCTTACATATTTCTGGGTATACAGAGTTGAACAAACGTTTGTGGAGCATGAGTTAGAAATTTCAAATACAACAATCGTCGACTGGTTTAATTTTTCACGACAAGTCTGCATTTGTATATTGGAAAATTCTAGCAAAAAGATAGGAGGGCCTGGTAAAATAGTGGAAATCGACGAGTCCAAGTTTGGAAAAAGAAAATATCATAAAGGAAGAAGAGTGGATGGAGTCTGGGTTTTCGGGGGCATAGAAAGAGATAGTAAAGAGTGTTTTTTCAAGTGTGTAGCAGACAGAACTGCTGATACATTGATAGGTATAATCAAAGAGTTTATTTTGCCAGGCACTACAGTAATTTCAGACTGCTGGAAAGCGTATAGCTCACTGAATAATGAAGGATTTTCCCACCTAACAGTCAACCACTCTGTAAACTTCGTCGATCCCGAAACAGGTGCACATACTAATACTATAGAGAGTACCTGGAGGGCTTTGAAGAAATCTTTACCTAAACATGGGACTACAAAGAATTTATACGACACATATTTTGCTCAGTACTGTGTGAGGAAACAGTTCTTAACTGAGCAAGAAGATCCCTTCCTTGAATTTCTCAAGCTCGTCAAGACTGTTTACCAGCCCAACTTTGAAGCAACAGAAGAGGACAAAGAGGCATATCGGAAGAGGAAAGCAGCGAAACTTCCCCCAGAAAAGTCAACCAAAGTGGCAAGAGTTCCACTCTGCAACATTGTCAACTTCAATGTGTCATCATCCAGCCTCGACGATTTTCAGATGTAAAACAGGTAAGACCGTTCGATCTGATTTAGTTAGTGTGCTCTTTTCTTTATATTCTGTACATTGCTTGATGGGGGCTGCCGCCCCCACACCCCCGCTACACAACTCACTCGCCATTGGGCTCTTTGATTTAAGTTAAAAACCGTTAATATATGGTTGCTTAACCAGCCCACTTCGCCGGTTAAAAACAAAATGGCGGCCGCCATAATTTGTTTATCAGCGCATAGCAACGTCAAGCATGCGCAGTGAACAATGCGCAGTAGAAGATGCGCAAAGAACTGGGGACCGCTAAAGTGGAATCTACCCGTAAAGCGCTTAGAAACTTTTATTCGAGCGTCCATGTTGTTTCCTACATCTCTGTGGCGCGATGACGTCAGAAACTTTGCACTCGTTGACGTCACGTTAAACTACATGTACGTGTGCGCGCTATAGCACTATGAAATTATCTAAGGCTCACCGATTACATTTTATTATTAAAGACACTAACCATATATTTACTATATCTTAGAATTACTATATCTTAGAATATTTTTACGGAAATAAGTATATGATAAAAAGAACATAACACGGTTATTTTGATATCGGCCCTGGCCTCGGCCCTCGGCCTGTCTCAGCCCTCGCCGTTCCGGCTCGGGCTGAGACAGGCAACTCGGGCCGAGACCAGGGCCGATATCAAAATAACCGTGTAATATTCTATATGTATAGCTTCTGTGATGTTTTTGATGCGAGAAAATAATGTTTCACCGTCTACATGGTCAAATGTCAAGGAATCTACTAGTGACGTCATCAAATGACGGCTTTTAATGACGCCACTCGTAACGCTCTTTAGACGCTTGATTTGTCGCATAATAAAACACAGTTCAATTCCATTGGCTACATAGGCACGCTGTGTTAGAATGGACATTAAAGTTGAAGACTAAATCAAAATGACATCTGTAAAATTAGAAAAACTCTTTGCGAAGTTTTTTTTTGGTTTTGGGTTTATGGTCATTTCAAGATTATTTCATTCACATCGAGCTGGGCGTTAATCAGTGTTGGGCAAAACCAGAATTACCCGAGAAAAAACACCTGACTGAAGAAATTGTGCGTTCTTTAACGTAATGTCAAGTGTTTTTCTCTGGGTATTTCTGGTTTTGCCCCACACTGATTAACGCCCAGCTCGATGTGAGTGAAATAATCTTGAAAGGACCAGAAAACCAATATATATATATATATCTTATTTCGGTGTTTGAAGTCAGTTACATGACTAGACACTCTAGTAAACCAAGAACAGCTGGAATACGTTAATTTCCATATTTATTGCTAACAAAATTCAAAGCGCCTAAGGCACTCAAATGACAGATTCTATGAGAAAATCATAACACTGTGAAAACTTACAGAAAGCCTTTGTAACAAGATCTTTAAATTTAGAAAAGTAGGTCTGCAAATTCCATCATATTAAATGTTTGCAGATGACTATACATCGGTGGTATTATGAAATACCATTCGATGTTTCAAATTTTTGAAAGAAACTATTTACGTTTTCAAAACCAAACATTAAAATTCAAGTTTTAACAATGCTACTGTCCATAAGTAACAGTTTTTGTCTGGTCGGTTGTAGACACCTCTACGCAAAGATACTCTATGGGAAAGAGATCGGAGGAGAAAGGCTGGCTAGTCCAGTACATGAATTCTATTGGCTTGAAGACCTTTTTTAGCAAGAACAGCGCTGTGAGCCCGCTCGTAATCCTGCTGGATAAGTTATCCCGGATTCTGAGCGTAAACAAATAAATGGAACCATGTGAGGCCGAAGCGCTTGATTGATGTAACGTCTCGCTGTTCAATCCACGTCTCAGCTATGATCTTGAATGTTCTTAATGATACTAAGCTGCATTCGCTAACTACACGCAATAGCTCGCCAGACAATTACGCTTATTTCACCCAATATGTCATGCTCTATTACGCACGCGTCGCCTCGGCATACCTTACACCTATACGTCGAAACACCCGGAAACGACAACCAGTGTGATTCACGCTGAAGTGGGATTTGTCACTGAAACGCATATGCCAGTCGCTTAGACGCCAATTTACGTATTTCATGCACTAGCGTAAGTGTTCCGTACTGTCTCGATGCGTTAACTTTGGTCACGACAGGGACGTCTAGCTGTCAAACGTGCATCGCATAAAGGCGACGATCAGGGTCAGTGCTTATTAGTCGGTAGTTAAGACCCCTTGTTTATCTACAGGTACAGTGTAGCAGCTGCCGGCGGAAATCTGTTTCGCATATGCGTCTGACGGTCGAATCGATCTTGACGTACTGACGTCGCTCTTCCGCTACGTCCACGTCAACTAGCGTCTTCTGTATATAGTACGATGTTGCTCCAATAGACGTCTGGCACCCAAAATCAGAGTCAACGTTACCCGCCTTCCGACCAGCTTCTAACTGTCCAGGGGCACACTTACGATCCTTTAATGAAAAATGTTGCAATACGCTCTCACTAGAACAAATTTCAGTTTCTTCTTTTCTAGGCACGACCTTACAGTACACATCAAAAGTTTGATCCTGAACATGTGGTTTCTATCCGCACTGGTGTGAGGGTGGTGCACACGATCAACGTGGCCGGACTGGTAACCAGACGTCACGGTTGATTGATTTAACCTTTTTAGCTTTAGGGCATGGTGCCTAAGCGTGTTGTAATCATGCAATCGTTTGGTTTCAGAATCAAAGCACTGAGAGTGTGGGGTGTAGGTTGGAGTAATAGGCCTTGGCTGAGATTTAAACTATTTCATTTAACTCTGAAATTCCAAACAAATAGTGAAGATTTTGATAAGAAGACGCGTTCAGCAGCATCTGATCTTGGTCTACACTGTTTGTCAAGCTCACCCTATGATTCCAGGATAACCCTCTTCCGTCTTATGGAATACCCCGATCTCACTGCGGCTATTTTCTACAAGACAAATAGTTATTCTGACAAGTCAGTGATAGCCACGTAGACATTAACACTGAAGCGCTTTTCTTATTATCATCTTCGGGTCGAACGCCAAACAATCAACCAAACCATAGCCGCGTCGTTTGTCAGTGTTGGGTACATGCAAGTGGTATCTGTAAAATCTGCACATGAATCAAATGTTGGATCTGGCAAACAATGTAAACTCAGTTCAAAAGCCACACATCACGGTGCTGATCTTGTTCTACACGTTTTTGCATTAGTTACTAACATCTTAAGTTTAAACGAATCAGTCCAAGTTCCCGTTCATGACGAGCCTGCATTTAGAGACAATCGGCATATTAAGTGTTGTCAGTGCTTTTATTTATGCATTGCCTTGGGTTTCTGGAGTGCACTCTTCCATCACTGAAGTTGGGCTCGTCCATTCTGCTAAATATATGGCACCTAGAATTATATCACAGAACCTACACTAAGTATCTGTACCATATTCCAGGGTTGAAAGAGACAGCCTTCATTTTCCAATTCTCCAAGTCAATATACACCTGAGTTGTAACTGACCTAAACTTGACCTCGAAAGTCAGAAAGAAACCCCATTAATATTCGTGTGTACATCTGACCTGGTCCAACAGCAGACTGGTCATTAAGGATTAAATATTGACAGCACTGATAGAAAACAGTGTAAAACTTGAGCAGACTGCTAAGCAGACGCCGCATTGATCTGGGTATACTGTCAGTTCGCCAAACCGTCGCATGATGCAGATGATTCATATGAAATGCTGAATCGTAAAGTCGTCTGCTTCAAAAGTTTGTATTACGCTTACAGGATAACTAATACGCTTGTACAATTTTGATTACTGCGCCAAACCGGACTACATTCTGTGCGGACTCATATTTCTATGGCGGTCAAAGCCGGAAGAAAAAGCATGAATTACTTTAAACGTGCAGCACAGCAAGAATAGACAGATGGAATCTGTCATTAGAAGTACCCTGACGAAGCGATTCTAACAAGACACCGTTATACTTATATCACGCTTACAAGTTTGTGCAATGAATACCACCATACTGCGGATACTCATTAGAACCATTTTAACAAGCACCTTTAATCTAATATCAGGCTAAGCAGTCTGTGCAATGAATTCCAAAATTAACCCAACTTTATATACAGAAAACTGGGATTTCTATGGTTTTCAATATTTTCCTTAATTTTTGCTCAAAGACATAAGTTGTGGGTACTCATTAGAACCACCTTGATAAGGCCGTGCTAACGTGCACTGACTACGTATGTTTGAAGAAAAGTATAGTTGAGAAACAGTTACGACTTCAGTTTTATGGAAGCAGTCACTATGCGCCACAAATGGCGTATCATAATGTTTGGCAAAGAAATCAGAATTGTTACTGTGATACGTCAAATGAGTTCATACACCAGGACCTGTGATGGGAAGTTAGTCCCTAGCTCTAACTAAAGAGGTAAACTTCAGCACCTTCAGCCGTTGAAATAATCGAATTGGGAAGGGCATTCCAAGGGGAAGAATGATTCTTTATAAATGTCAGTTCTTGCAGCATGGGTCTGAAACGCCAATGAATGGTGATTTTTTACAGCGCCTGGCTGGGGAACAAGGTCATCTGTTGGGATGCTGGCAGCACCCTTTAGACCTTTAGAAGAAGGAAAAAACACAACTTTCTGACGGAAAATGATATTTTTGGTGACATGAAATGCCCATGTGGCAAAGAAGTGTTATCTTCATGCTTTGCTGGCATTCATTTAAGAATATTGTAATTTATAAAAAGATATTTCCCTGTTCTTTACAGCCGCCGGCCTTAGGAAGGCAATTTTGGACTTTTTACAGTGTAGCTGCTTAACTCTTATCTTGCTGTTCGCGACAACCCCTATCTTTGGAAACAGTGTAGATCCAGATCAGATGGCTTCTGAAGAAGCCATCTGATCAGGATCTACACTGTTTGGCATTTAGTTTATGAATTTGTAGCAATAAATTACATCAAGTAATTTGATTGGTTGATAGACAGAAATGGGTGTGGCTTAAATGAATATTCAGCAAGATAAGGATTAACAGTAGTTACACTATACTTGTTTAACCCACTGTATGCGGGAAACCCCTGAAGGGGTACCTTGGCAAACAGTGCAGACACCGCAGAATGCGACGTCTGATCGGGGCCTGCACTGTTTGCTAACTTAATTTTTCCGTCAAAAATAGAATAAAAATGAAAAATAGGCCCAACACCCCTCATAAGACAAATAGACTTGTCCAACATATAGCAATGGAAGAGTCCACTAGTATACAATGGGTTAAACTGCTTCCATAGCGCTGTAGGTTATAATCAAAGCACTTACAACACCAAAAGATCGACTGTCTCTGAGTGTAGACTGATAAAATGATCCTGCATTACCAAAAACACGCCTATACAAACACATTGTAACTTTAACTGCCAAAAAAATGAAAATTTTAAGATGAAAAAAAAATGTGATATTTTTCTTATTCTATATTTGAGAGCAGAAATAAGAAAAAATGATGTTAACCCCTGTTAACACCAGTTTTACTATATACATGTAAAAGTGTTTTAGAAGCCTTCGTGGTGCAGTGGTTACGCTACTCGCCTTGTAAACCAGAGATCGCAGGATCGATCCCGGGCTTCTCCAGACTTTCGGATGAGTCTTTAAACCGAGGTCCCGTCTCCGTATGACCTTAGCTGTTGGTGGGACGTAAAACTAAAACTCACTCACTCACTCACATGTAAAAGTGGGGTTCAAGGGGGTCAGTATTATATAGGCGGGTTTTCGTGATGAATGGTGACTGACATAGACTGTTAACATTTCGTTGAACCTTTAAAAGCATGTATTGTAACAAACAGTGTATACCCTGATCAGACGCTTACTCCAACTGAGCTTCCCCTATAAATAAAATTATTATTATTATTATAAGAAAACAGTGTAGAACCTGTTCAGAGGCCGCATTCTGCGGCACCTGATTTGGGTCTACACTGTTTGCCAAGCCCAACCATTACGACAAGATCCCAGAACAGATTCTATAGATAACCTTCATATGCAACATTCTGGCCTCAAGGCAGCTAATTTCAATAAAAATCCGTTCCTTGGATTTGCTACAAATTAGTGATAGTTACGTGGACTTAATAAGCAGTGAAAACCTAATGCCCTTTATAACGCTGGGTGTATTAAGTTTGGTGGATGCAAATTTCTACTTGGTTAAGTGAAACTGGTACTTCTGGGTTCATTTTCGTTTTGGAAAGTCAATATAACCGGGTCCATATCTTTTTGAATTTTTATTTATGTCCAAGTCTTGCTGTGCACTGAACAGAGGACCCATTGGCCCCCGCCCATCCAGGCTTGAAGAAATAAATAGGCTGCATGGTGCTTCCACAGGGCTTGAGATGTCAATTCATCGCAATGTTGGGTAAAAGTCCCACAAAATTGGAAGCAATGTCTCCGAAATGACCTATATAGTGTTGTTGGGGACGTTAAACATCAAATCAAACAAACAAAACAGAGGACCCATGTTATAACGACAGTCAATGTTCCATATTATTATGCCGTTATAATGAATTTGCTGTTATAATGAATCCCAGTTATGAGTATGATAGTTTATAAAAAGGTCTTTTCCACAGCATTACACCAAAAACAAATGTTATTGACATTTGTTAGAATCGCCTCGATGAGGCGATTCTAAAAGAATCTCTATAACATTCGTTTCTTGGAGTATTAAATTACAAGAATCTTTCATGACTATGGATTCGATTTGGGCATTTCTAACCCAAGGGAAGCCCAATCCGCTAAATCTTGAGCTAAGAATTCATTGTCGCCATAACGAGTTTTGTCATTATAACGAATGTCGTTATAAAGTGGATCCTCTGTATGACCATAATATTTTTGTTGGAAAAACTTGTGCTGTTTTATGTCTTCCTAGCAAAGTTTTTTTTATTATTATTATTGTTGTTGTACTGATTTCACATAGAAGCCTCCGTGGTGAAGTGGTTAAGCTACTCGCCTTGTAAACCAGGGATCGCAGGATCGATCCCGGGCTTCTCCAGACTATCGGATGAGTCTTTAAACCGAGGTCCCGTCTCCGTATGACCTTAGCTGTTGGTGGGACGTAAAACTTAAACTCACTCACACTCACTCACTGATTTCACACAAATTGAAAACAATTAATGAGGTTACAACTGTCACTTCTGCTGTGATAAGATATCAGAAACTCATTACGTGCCTCGTGATACTTTATTAAGTATGGTTCTGTGTCTAACCCTTCTTTGGCAGAAAGTACGATCTTGCAATGCTCTAGGTCTGAAGTCCAAACAATAACTTCCGGAACATCAATTCCAGTACTATAACATACATAGAGGTTGCCATTTATATCAGTTGTTATCCCAGATGGCACCTTTGTCAACCTTTGCTTTCGCCTTTTAGTATCGCTAAGAACAGCGCGTGATTTTTCAACTTCACCGGATCGGGCATTGAGTTTTGTGATCGTATCGTTTGCCTCGTCTGATACAATGGCCATTTCTTTACCATTTTCCATGAAACATGTTGGAAATGCAGGAGATCGAAATGTCTGGACAACCTCGTTATCAACATTTGGTTCACCATCTTCACAATCTAAAACTAATGAGTTATAATCCTGACTGTTCGACCAGTATACCATTCCATTTGTATCTATCAATTGAATGCTTGTGGGCTCATTTTCTCCTCCACACCAGCAGCACACAATCAGTTTATCCTTACATGATGCCACACCCCTGAGCCAGTTACAATCAAATTGAATTTTATGTTTGACAAAAAGCTTATCTTTGATGCTAATGACGTATAACGGATACTGGTCCCAACGAACACTGACAATAGCCTCCTCATCATTCAAAGCTGTTATACCATAAAAATGATGGGAATGAGGCAATTTCAGGGAATCAACAAATGTTTTCTTTTTGTTGAAAAGTTTTAGTTTTCTGTTGTGATAATCTACAAAAAGAATCCGGCCATCCGGAGTGACATCTACTCCAGTTATAAAACAGTGATGTTCATCTTTAGGTGTTTTTATACTAAATTCACTTGTTTTTATCAGCTCAACATTCAATAGTTCTCCGGATTCAAGCCGTTTCATCTTTTCTGATTTTGATCCGGTCAGATTTTGATCTCGAGCGTTCCTAGAAAAAATATCATTCAGTTTAGTCATTGGTTAAAACATTTAAGACACCAAATAAAACTGCATCTGAAACTTTTGTCTGTGTATGTCGTCTGCTGAATACTCTTGAAAAACGTTTAAAACGTATTTTTACATACGGGCAAACAGTGTGGACCAAGATCGAGGAGCAGTCTGATCTTGGTTCACACTGTTTACAACAATGACTCTTAAAGTAACCGGCAGACATCGGAGAAGACGACAATTGTTGTGATTGGCATTTTGAGGTTTAACTTTGATGAACCAGCCCTCGAGAAAAGGGCATTAAAGTCAATCCACTTTTAAACACTACATTCGTTTTAACCCATATGGGACAATGGAACATTCCATCTAATGGGTTTTGAGTGGCCCCTTTCCAATTACAGTAGAACTTCGATGGCTCGAACACCGATGGCTCGTTTACCATGGATGAGTCGAACCCATTCTTGAGCCGCTAGCGAAATCCTCTACATAAGAAATAGTGGGGGATAATTAAGGAGATTTTAGTATTTTATCTTGCAAATGCATGCTGTGTGTACTCATTAGAATCGCCTCGATGAGGCGATTCTAATGAGTACACACAGCATACATATTCATTATAGAACACCGAAAAGATGTCAAAAAGTATCTAGTTATGCCTTCTGGCAGTAACCCTCAGTGGCTCGAACTATCCCTGTCTCGAACAGATTTTCGAGGTCCCAAAGGTGTTCGAGCCATTGAAGTTCGACTGTAGAGGTGTGTCGGGTTTGTTTTGTGCACGTGTATAGTATTACAAACACGTACGTATTTTAAGCAAACAGTGAGGAATCGGATCAGACGCCACGCTCTGCGGTGTCTGATCTGAGTCTACACTGTTTGCCAATGTCCCAGAAAGCGCGGCTAGACACATATGGGTTAACATTAAATTTAGTTTAAAAGACAGCTTCAATGGAATCACTGCTAAGCTCCAGGCTTAGCTCCAGGCTTAGCCGATTCCGATGTGCACAAGCACATTTCGGTTTTGAAAAGACCTGGATGGTATTGAACGATTCTGGTAATCTTATACGCCAAGGAACAATCACGACAGATTGTTTTGAAACAATTGCTGTCGTAAAAACGAGGTTCTGTGTACTTATTTTGTATGTATGAATCAATGTTTTACGTCCCCGTCAACGCTATTCAGGTCATTCATTTATTCCAACATTGTTGAACTTTTACCCGATTGATAATTTGGGCTATAGTGACGTTGGCGGTGTGATGATGATGATGATGATGGTGATGATGATGTCAACGACGACGACGATCATGATGATTTGGATGATGATGGTGATGATGATGGCAGTGCTGTTGGTGATGATGGTGTTGGTTGTGGTGATGTGGGCGATGACGACAAAGTAACTGATGATGATGATGACGACGACGATGATGATCATGATGATCATCATCATCATCATCATCATCATCACCATCAAGATCATGATGATGTCAGGTTCTGGTAATAAGACATACTTTAACCACTCACGCATTTGTTGGTCTCGTACGTTTCAAATTCCTCCTTTGTGTAGGTTCCTTGGCAGTTCCCTTAGGAGCAGGATTTGCAGATTTTCTCTTTGCTTTTGGCATTTTTCCGCGAGTACAGGCTTCTGGCTTTTAGTGACCTGATAACGTTCGGGAGAACGTTTCGGTGCTGGCCTGATTTCACTATCACTCGCTCAGGTTACCAAGGCGATTGTACTTTCCCTAAGTCTAAAATACATAAACACAATTTCAACATCAGCTTAAGGGGAATGGGAACACCTGGCAGATTTTCCGACATTTTTAAAGGGAGAATACTTTCGGTACTTCCTATTCGCTGTTCTATAAGCCATGGCAAACTGAAAAAGGGGGTCTTCTCTTAAAGGAAAGAATTTGCAGCAAATTCTTTCCTTCAAAGGTTGACACCTTTTGACATGGGAGACAAAATACTTTTGCAGGAGTTGCCTCACCTGAAGGTGTTCCCATTCCCCTTAACAAATCCCATGTTATGAGCACCCCTGTAGACGCCACTTTGGACAGAAAAAAAAAACTGTTGTTTACAGGGTAATGCATTATTTTTAAACTTATTACCGCATCAGGACATAGGTTATGAGTCCTCGTTAGAACCGCGTCAATGAGACGGTTCTAACGAGCACTCTCAGTCCATGTTTGGCGTGAAAATAAGAAAAATATTGTTGCGAGTTACCTCCCTTGTCTTCTCGTGGCTATCTTTCGTGGCTTGGGATGACGGTGCGGTGCGCTGGCTAGCCAGTTAGCAGAGTTTATTAAGAGTGTATACCCCAAGAATACGCCTTGGGAAAAAAGTGATTGGGAAAATAGTGTGGACTTCAACTAAAGTTTATTTTAAGAAAATAAAAGCTTGTTATAATACAATCGGAAGACAATTACAACATGAAGAGTGACAGAAATTTCAGAATTTAATGGAAAAATAACCGAGAACTAGAAAAAGTGTCCATATGGCACGGATGCCCCCGCCAAATGCCAGTCATGAAAAATATTACAAATGTACTTCAAATCAATCATTGAATATATGCATCAAGGGCAGATAATCCAAAAACCAAAAATGCAAGAGTTGTCTTCCTTGTTCATGACACATCGTCTAAGTGTGATGAATGCACCTGTGAAGTTTCATGAATATATTCCATACGGTTAAGGAGTAATGGCCTAGACACGGTTTACTATATGGTACTAAGTCAAGGGCAGATAATTCAAAAACCAAAAATGCAAGGTTGTCTTCCTTGTTCATGACACGTCGTCTTAGTGTAATGAATGCACCTGTGAAGTTTCATGAATATATTCCAAACAGTCTAGGAGTTATGGCCCGGACACGGTTTACTATATGGTATTAAGTCAAGGGCAGATAATTCAAAAACAAAAAATGCAAGAGTTGTCTTCCTTGTTCACGACACATTGTCTCAGTGTGATGAATGCAACTGTGAAGTTTCATGAATATATTCCATAAGGTTTAGGAGTTATGGCCCGGACACGATGTCATCGGACGAACGAACGAACGAACGGACGGACAGGGGTAAAGCTTAATGCCCTTCCGCTATTCTTCGAATAGGCGGGGGCATAAAAATGCAAGAGTTGTCTTCCTTGTTCATGACACATCGTCTCAGTTTGATGAATGCACCTGTGAAGTTTCATGAATATATTCCATACGGTTTAGGAGTTATGGCCCGGACTCGGACACAGTTAATATATGGTATTAAGTCAAGGGCAGATAATCTAAAAACCAAAAATGCAAGAGTTGTCTTCCTTGTTCATGACACATCGTCTAAGTGTGATGAATGCACCTGTGAAGTTTCATGAATATATTCCATACGGTTTAGGAGTTATGGCCCGGACACGACATGCCATTTGACTATATATGGATGTAAGTTAAGGGCAGATAATTCAAAACTTAACAAGCAGGAGTTGTCTTCCTTGTTCATGATACATCGTCCATGTATGATGGATGCACCTGTGAAGTTTCATGAATATATTCCATATGGTTTAGGAGTTATGGCCCGGACACGGTTTACTTTATTGTACTAAGTCAAGGGCAGATAATTCAAAAACCAAAAAATGCAAGAGTTGTCTTCTTTGTTCATGACACATCGTCTAAGTGTGATGAATGCACCTGTGAAGTTTCATGAATATATTCCATACGGTTTAGGAGTTATGGCCCGGACACGGTTTACTATATGGTACTAAGTAAAGGGCAAATAATTCAAAAACCAAATATGCAAGAGTTGTCTTCCGTGTTCATGACACATCGTCTAAGTGTGATGAATGCAACTATGAAGTTTCATGAATATATTCCATACGGTTTAGGAGTTATGGCCTGGACACGGTTTACTATATGGTACTGGGTCAAGGGCAGATAATTCAAAAACCAAAGATGCAAGAGTTGTCTTCCTTGTTCATGACACATCGTCTTAGTGTGATGAATGCACCTGTGAAGTTTCATGAATATATTCTGTACAGTTTAGGAGTTATGGCCCGGACAAGGTTTACTATATGGTACTAAGTCAAGGGCAGATAATTCAAAAACCAAAAATGCAAGAGTTGTCTTCCTTGTTCATGACACATCGTCTCAGTGTGATGAATGCAACTGTGAAGTTTCCTGAATATATTCCATAAGGTTTAGGAGTTATGGCCAGGACACGACGTCACCGGACGAATGAACGAACGGACGGACAGGGGTAAAACTTAATGCCCTTCCGCTATTCTTCGAATAGGCGGGGGCATAAAAATGCAAGAGTTGTCTTCCTTGTTTATGACACATCGTCTCAGTGTGATGAATGCACCTGTGAAGTTTCATGAATACATTCCATACGGTTTAGGAGTTATGGCCCGGACTCGGACACAGTTAATATATGGTATTAAGTCAAGGGCAGATAATCTAAAAACCAAAAATGCAAGAGTTGTCTTCCTTGATCATGACACATCGTCTAAGTGTGATGAATGCACCTGTGAAGTTTCATGAATATATTCCATACGGTTTAGGAGTTATGGCCCGGACACAGTTTGCTATATGGTACTAAGTCAAGGGCAGTTAATTCAAAAACCAAACATGCAAGTGTTATCTTCTTTGTTCATGACACATCGTATAAGTGTGATGAATGCACCTGTGAAGTTTAATGAATATATTCCGTACGGTTTAGGAGTTATGGCCCGGACACGGTTTACTATATGGTACTGAGTCAAGGGCAGATAATTCAAAAACCAAAAATGCAAGAGTTGTCTTCCTTGTTCATGACACATCGTCTCAGTGTGATGAATGCACCTGTGAAGTTTCATGAATATATTCCTTACGGTTTAGGAGTTATGGCCCGGACACGGTTTACTATATGGTACTAAGTCAAGGGCAGATAATTAAAAAACCAAAAATGCAAGAGTTGTCTTCCTTGTTCATGACACATCGTATAAGTGTGATGAATGCAACTGTGAAGTTTCATGAATATATTCCAAAAGGTTTAGGAGTTATGGCCCGGACACGATGTCACCGGACGAACGAACGGACGGACAGGGGTAAAACTTAATGCCC
The DNA here is from genome assembly GCA_963580285.1 of Lucinisca nassula. Taxonomy (NCBI): domain Eukaryota; kingdom Metazoa; phylum Mollusca; class Bivalvia; order Lucinida; family Lucinidae; genus Lucinisca; species Lucinisca nassula. Next base: position 127,221,206 of record OY757018.1, on the reverse strand, counting down.
TTCCGCTATTCTTCGAATAGGCGGGGGCTTAAAAAAATCATATGTTACATTTACTCCGTTTACCTGCACATGCAAAGCTTTACATCAACGGTTCTGGTATCAGCAAGCAAGACTGAGCCGCAAGCAAAAGTAAAAACCTTACATCCAAGAGAGCAAGCTAACGCCTTACGTTAAAACCCAAGGGTGCGTCATACGTTCACCGTGGGTATTTGAGCTTGGAATGGTAGTGATCACGATAGGAGGAGATCAACAAGTTAAATTATTAAGATAAGGACATTAAAAAATAAAACAATAATCCTCAGTCTCAAATATGACTGAAACACGCATCACGAAAACACGCCTATATAATTTTGACCCCCTTGAACCCCACTTTTATATAGTGAAACTGGGGTCTCCGGGGGTATAACTTATTTTTCTTATTTCTGCTCTAAAATATAGATTGTGGGTACTCGTTAGAACCGCCTCGATGAGGCGGTTCTAACGAGTGCCCACAATCTATATTTGGAGCAAAAATAAAAAAAATATCGCAATTTTTTATCATAAAATTTTCATTTTTCCGGCGATACAGGTGGCAATGTATTTGTATAGGCGTGTTTGCGTAATGTTAGAAAATACCTCCTGTTTGTTACTTGGCTAAGAAAAAGCGGCAGCACAATTTCTGTCTTAATTTCCGAATTAAAATGCAAAAGAAAACAATTTCTAGTGCAAAACATGCATTAAGATAATTGTTTACCCAAAAACGATCGTAGACAGGTGGTTATATCTAGTTGATCTAGGTTGAGATTCAAATGATTCTCAGAAGTTCTGAGACTGCTGGATATAGTTTTCCGATCTAAAAAATGGCCAAAAGTGTGAAGTCCTCGTAGGATTGTGCTGTTTTCTTATATACTCTACGGTCCTACGTCCTACCCTTCTGCAGTCGCAGGATCGCGTCATACACGATCGTCGTGTATATGCGCGTGACCCTACATGCAGGAAAAAATGCAGGAAAACATCGCCGAAGTCCTACAATCTGTAGAATCATCCTACGAAACCATGGGTCACTGCATTAAAACACAGCTTTATCCATCAAAACCAATAAAATTCAGCCCCAATTTACTGTGGGACAATCAAGAAATGAATTTATTAAATGATAGTTACAATGGTTATAAGAGTAGAACTGATTCTAGCCGTAATTTCTCTTTGAAAGTTGAATTCTCGAATTTGACAGCTACGGTGAATCGAATCGTTTGTTTACGTTCCGTACGCTCACAAATCCCACAATGCAGCTATGACGTCACTTTCCCATCAAAGTGAAAGTACATCGACATGCTGTGAAAATGAAAACGTTGTATCAACAGTAAAGATTGCAATATGAGGAAATAATTCACAACAAGACTAGGAGTAAGGTAAGAACTATCGTCCAGGACAGCCTCCCTGAATGTTGACAGTTTACAGACGAATTCATATCATCAGTTACCCCCTGTATATAGTGCATTGCAACACATTGACCTGATAAAGATGTGCTATCTCAGGTCAAGTGAGCTTTATCAGGTCAACGTGACATTGCACTTTTTGAATGAACCGGACAACGGGAAAAATGGCCATAATGTTATTTTTACTAGTAAAATCGAAAAAAAAAATTACATTGAAAATTATCAAAAGATAAATAACGGTCAGATGATAGTAAATATACTGATCGATTAAATTCCAAACCGGAATGTTGGGACGCACTGAGGGCAATCGGTAAGTGATCGAAAATTGCCAATTTAAAGAGTTTACAAGGGGATAAACTGGTAAATAGAATACCAGATTCGTGTCATTTGGAATAATGTTTATCTGGCTCGGCTTCGAAAACGCAGCGTTCCCGAAGCCTTGCCTGGTAAACTTGATATCAAAAGACACGAACCTGGTATTGTCTATATGAGAGGCTAACAGGTTATTTGATCGATGCAATAAACATGCATATAATAAGTTCGGACAAGTGCAGATCACATCAATATCGTAAAATTAAATCAGACAAATATTCGTTTTGGAGATAAGAAAATAGAGAATACCAGGTTCGTGTCTTTTGATATCAAGTTTATCAGGTAAGGCTTCGAGAACGCTTGTAGAATCGCGAGGCTTGCAGAGCGATTCTACATGCGTTCTCGAAGCCGAGCCTGATACACTTGATATCAAATGACACGAATCTGGTATTACATGTATATTATCAGTTAATCCCAGTGTACACTTACATTTTTGCTATTTTTTCCTGCAGTCCAGTTCAGAGAAGAGCAATGTCACGTTGACCTGATAAAGCTCACTTGCCATGAGATAGTATATGTTTATCAGGTCAAGCTGCTACAATGCAATTATTATGGGGGTAACATAATAATGCATTATGTCACACATATTAGTTACCTAAATGGTGGCGTCTGGTGTTACCGTTGCCTTCAACACAACGTCGCTTTCCGTAATATCACTTTTACTGACGCATGGTCTTAAAGGCGCACTTTGCGCAATTATTTCGCATATACACCCAAACAGTTTATTTCCCAAACAGACATTTTAGAAGGCTTGAAGGTGCGTTTTTAACATTTACAGCACTTTCAAACTTTTTACTGTCAAAAGCAAGCAATTCATTTCTCAAAGAAAAACAAAATGCTTCCCGAATCCTTTTATACGCACATCTTTTTTATTTTTATTTTTAGCTGAAACTGGCGCATTTCAGTTTCACATTTTAGAGCTTCATTACGATTATAAAAGTCGCCCCAAGGCAAAATGTGTCAAAACATTATTGAAGCACCATGCGTCCGAATCTATTTCTTCAAGATAGGGCTGCATGATGCTGCCACGCCGAGCTGAAACAGATCGCATATGATAAAAAATATGCCGTAAACCGCTTAGAGGTTCCAAGCCTGCCCAGGAAAAGTGGTCCGAGTGACGCTCCACATGCATATAAATCCTATAAATTCCCAAATGGTTAGATCCCTTAGATGCAAAGAATATACCAGATAAACGAAAATAGCAGACTCGGTTTTATTGACTATGTTCATGACCAGTACTGAAATGTGCAACACCGGCCACGCCTGCTAGCACAGGACCAGTAAACCTAATCCGCGCGATGATGATTTACGGGGAGACGTTTTACGGTCGCCAAACGGCACAACACCAGCTGCAGTAAAAAAAAATAGCCATCGGAAGAGATGGCAAATCCCTCGACCAAAAGCCAATATGGCCTTCAGAAGATTGTTCACCAATAGAAAGTGCACCAGAATTAAACCAGCAATATATCACAAAAGTATTGCAGTTATGGCCATCACAAGATTGTAGTGTCAGGGGAGATAACTAAACAAGAGGCCGATGGGCCACGATGCTCACCAGAGCTCAGGCAGGCACTGCCCACTGGCAGCCATGTATGGTTTTAATTTATTGATTATAAAGTCTCCCAAATGAACCCCCATTCCATGAGGATTCTGTGAGTGAGTGAGTGATTGTTTCAGTTTTACGTCCCACCAACAGCTAAGGTCATAGGGAGACGGGACCTCAGTTTAAAGACTCATCCGAAAGTCTGGAGAAGCCCGGGGCCATACCTTCGACCCCTGGTTAACAAGGCGAGTAGCGTAACCACTGCACCACGGGGGCTTCTAAATGAGGATTATGTATCTGAAATATTAGGCCTTTTATGAAGTGGAGGGGTGGGAGATGACCCAACAGAGCCCAATTTGATATCATTGAATGCATATCATAAGGAACAAGAAAATATATGGTTTATGGCTGGGGGCGGGGATCTTAACGGTTTCTGAGACATTGGGCCTTTTATGAAGTGGAGGGGATGGGGAATGGCCTGCGCACATCCCAAGAGACCCCCAGGTTGGTGTCTCTGAATGAGTTTTATCATAAAAAACAAGAATGTATATATGGTTAAGGGGTGGGAATCTGATAGGTTTCTGAGATTTATCGCCTTTTATGAAGTGCAGGGTGGAGCATGGCCCCAGCACACCCCTGAAGACCCCTAGGTTGGACTCATTGAATGCATCTTATCATAAAGAACAAGAATATATAGGGATAAGGGGTGAGGATCTGAACGGTTTCTGAGAATTTGGGGCCTTTTATGGAGTGGAGGGGGTTGGACATGGCCCGGGCACATCCCAGAGGACCCCCAGGTTGGTGTAACTGAATGCGTCTTATCATAAGAAACAAGAACATATATGGTTTTCGGGTGGGGATCTGAAAGGTTGCAGAGATATATTGCCTTTTATGAAGTGGAGGGTTGGGGCAATGGTTCATCCTGGGCGGACCCCCAGGTTGGTATCACTGAATGCGTCTTATCATAAGAAACAAGAATATATATGGTTTTGGGTTGGGGATCTGAATGTTTTCTCAGATATATGGTTTTATGAAGTGGAGGGGTGGGGCAGGGCCTTGACCCATCCCAGGGGGCCTCCAGGTTGGTGTCATTGAATGTGTCTTATCAAAAGGAACAATAATATATATGGTTTAGGGGTGGGGACCTGTAAGGTTTCCGAGGTATTGGGCCTTTTATGAAGTCGAGGGGGTGGGGCAAGGCCCGGGCGCATCCCGGGGGCCCATAGGTTGGTGTCAATGAATGCATCTTATCATAAAGAACAAGAATATATGTGGTTATGGGGTGGGGGTCTAAACAGTTTCTGATGTATATGGCCTTTTATGTAGTGGAGGGGGTGGGGCATGGCCCCGGCGCATCCCGGGGGCCCCCAGGTTAGTGTAACTGAATGTGCCTTATCATAAGGAACAAGAATATATATGGTTTAGGGGTGGGGATCTGTAAGGTTTCCAAGCTATTGGGCCTTTAATGAAGTGGAGGGGGTGGGGCAAGGCCCAGGCGCAACCGGGGGCCCCCAGGTTGGTGTCAATGAATGTGTCTTATTATAAGGAACAATAATATATATGGTTTAGGGGATGGGATCTGTAAGGTTTTGGAGTTAAGGCCAACACAAGGTTATAGTGTCAGGGGAGATAACTCAAAAACCATGGCACCCAGAGTTGTGGTTCTTGTGCATGACACACCGTCTCGGCCTTGTGAACAACTGTGCCAGGTATCATCAACATACCTCAAAGGGTATTGGAGTTACGGCCATCACAAGGTAGTCACTCAATTTTATTGGAAGGGAATATAACTCAAAAACCATGACAACCAGAGTTATGGTTCTTGTGCATGACACGCCGTCCCAGCCTTGTGAACAACTGTGCCAGGTACCATCAACATACCTCAAAGGGTATTGGAGTTATGGCCATCACAAAGTAGTCATTCTATTTTATTAAAAGGGGAGATAACTCAAAAAGTATGCAATCCAGAGTTCTGGTTCTTGCGCATGACACGCCGTCTCAGCCTTGTGAACAATTGTGCCAAGAACCATCAATGAATCTCAAAGGGTATAGGAGTTAGGGCCATCACAAGGTTGCGTCTACGGACGGACGGACGGACAGACGGACGGACGCCAGGCTGATCGCTATATCCCCCGAACCTATTCGGTCGGGGGATAATAAATAAGTTTTGAATGGTTAGATCCTTTAGAAGCAAAAAATACACCAAATAAACGAAAATAGCAGACGAGGTTTTATTGAGTTTGTTCATGACCAGTACTGAAATGTGCAACACCGGCCACGCCATCTAGCGCCGGTTCAAGCAGGACTCTATTTTCAAAACGATTAAAAATGAACGCAATGATCCCAAAGGACCAGAAAATATAATCTGCACTATGATAATGTACGGGGTTACGTTTTACGGCCGCAACACAGAACAACACCAGCTGCAGTGAAGAGAAATACGTTAAGGATGGTTACATCCTTTAGAAGCAAAGAATGCACCATATTAAGTGTAAATAGCAGACTCTGTTTTATTGAATCTGTTCATGACCAGTACTGAAATGTGCAACACCGGCCACGCCCTCTAGCGCCGGTTATATAAATATTTGAGGGTCACTGATGAGGCCTAAATGGCCGAAACTAGCTAGTCTGGCCCAGAAAACATGTACACTCAATATTTCTAGTTATGTGGTGTATTCCTTGCTCCCAAAGGATAACTCTTTCTAGAGCATAGTTTTCTTCACTACAGCAGGTGTCTTGGAATGTGTGGCGGCCGTAAAAGGTCTCCCTGTCCTACACCATAGTGTAGTTTTTATTATCTTTTCCTTTGGGAGCTTTGATTCCATTGTGGAATTTTGGAAATAGCTCAGGGTCACTGATGAGGACTAAATGGTCGAAATTACCTTGTATGGACCAGAAAACATGTACAATCCATATTTTCCTGTTCTGTGGTGTATTCCTTGCTTCAAAAAGATAACCCTTTCTGGAACATATTATAAGATGGTAGGCCTATGTCGTCCGTCCTTCCGTCGTACGTACCATTTTCTTCTACTCTGAAACCACTCGGCAAGTTTCAATTAAAGTTCATATGCAGCCTTCTGCAAATTATTTGTCTTAATCGCGACGGAAGTAAGGGTGAGGATTGTGGCCACGTAAAATCGATTTAAGCCCCCCAGTGGAATTCGTTTCCGCTGACTGTTCCAATTTTTTAAGGCGGTTTTTGTCGTGGTTTATTTTTGTTATGATTTTTCTTTAGGTGTTTGTGTCGCTGATATTATTTTATTTTGGATAGCCTATTGGCCATTTTGTGGGAAAGTAACTGTCCTTTTGGCTTTCCGCTATTGATGTTTCCATTGTCTGTTGTTTCATGTTTGTGTTTCTTTCCCTTTGGTGTCTCTGATGGGAGCTGTGGATTAATTGTATCGATTCCTGATCATTGCCTCCACTTCTACTCTGACAAAAGAAAAAAAAGAAATTTTGCACGGATGGCCCAGGTCACATGCTCAAGATGGCCGATATGCCCAAATATGGTTAAAAACTTTAAAAACCTGTTTTTCTCCATAACCACTGGGTCGATTGACTTGAAATTTGGAATGAAGGATCAGGTGATTGAGCACAACAAATATAGAAGTGAAGGAAATGATCAGGAATCGATACAATTAACCCAAAGCTCCCATCAGAGACACCAAAGGGAAATAAATACAAACATGAAACAACAGACCCTAATGGAAACATCAATACGTTTACAAAAATGATGACGCTGGTTTGACCTCCACCTCCTTAACGCCGAGGTCAAATTAAGTTAGGCTTTCCAATGGGGAAAAAGGTAAGGCATTGCATTTTTTAAAATATATTGTGGTCTGTGACATGGAAATTGGTACAAAATGAGGTTATTCGGTGACCTTGGTCCAAGGTTAAATGCACCGCAGGTCCATTGACTTTTTAAAATATATTATCTCTGAAACCACTGGGCAATTTTTATTTAAATTTTATATACAGCCTTAGAACAGTGAAGGAAAATCTGCCCGAATGGTCCAAGTCACATGACCAGGATGGCCGCCATGCCCAACTTATCTTAAACACCTTATTCTCCAGAGCCACCGATTGTCTTGTTAAATGGTATGTACCATCGAGTCCTGAGTAAAAATAATGACCCTAGGTTGACCCTGTCCTAAATTACGTCAAGGTCAAATTTGGTTCCTCGGGCTTTGCAGAGGGGAAAAAAGCACTTTCTAAAAATATTGTGGTCCATGAAATTAAAGAGTTTATATATATAATGAATGTCTACGAATGTCAAAGGAAAAGATCATTTGGTGACCTTGTTCCAAGGTCAATTGGATTGCAGATCCATTGACATTTTAAAATACATTTTCCCTGAAACCACCATTTCAATTTCACTTAAATTTTATATGCGACCTTAGAACAGTGAGGAAGGGCAAATTTGTTCAAATGTTCCAGGACACTTGATCAAGATGGTCGCCATGCGTAAATATGCAAAAAAAAATCTATCTTCTTCTCCAGAACCACTGGGTCGATTGTTTTGAAACCTGGTATTTAGCATTGGGCTACTGAGTATTACCAAGTTCATAAAAAAATGACCCACGATCTAATTAAGCAATGGTCAAATTTGGTTCCTGAGGCTTTACAATGGGAAAAATGTAAAATAATGCATTAAAAAATACTGTCGTCTATGGCATGAGAGTATGTGCAATATGAATGTCTAATAATGCAAAAGGTCAGTGTCATTCGATGATATTTGACCCAGGTCACTTGGACTGCAGGTGCACTGAAATTTAAAACATTTTCTCTGAAACGGCGGAGCCAATTTCAGTTTTATATGCAGATTACTGACAATGGTAGAATGAAAAGTTATTACAATGGTTCAGGTCACATGACAGAGATGGCCGGCATATCTTAATATGTTCAAACCCCGGATTGTCTTTATGCCAGATTGCCTTGAAAATTAGTGAGTAGCTTTAGGTGACGAGTATAACATTGATGACCCAAGGTTGACCTTAACCTATCTTTGGACAATTTTGGATGGGAATGAGGTTTAAAATGTATTTTTCGAAAACTATTGTGATTATGAAATGAGAGGGGTACTGTATAGTTCCAGTCACGTGGCTGCTAGACCTTTGTTAATTTTGACAGTTTGACCTTGTCAGCAAAATATCTCAAAATCCACTGGAGCTAGACTTTGATATTTGGTGACTAGATTGTTAATGATGAGACAATGGCCTGTGGGTTATGAGCCTTTGTAAATTGGGGCAGGTCTGCTGTGTCAGAAATAACATCTCAAAACCATTGGAGCTAGAACCTTGATATTTAGTGATTAGATTGCAATTGATGAGTAGATGTACTGATTTACTTTTGAATAATAGTTACGAAAACATATCCGTGGGACATGGTGCATTCTTTCATATCTCAAAAACGGTTAATTTTCTGAATTATTTTTTTTCTTATTCATACTCTAAACATAGGTTGTGGGTGCTCGTTAGAACCGCCTCGATGACGCGGTTCTAACGAGTACCCACAACCTATGTCTTGGAGCAGAAATAAGAAAAATCTTCTTGATTTATGGCCCTTTGAAATTGTCAGCATTTTCACTGCGTAAGCAAGATATCTCAAAAACTATTAGGGGCGAGCAATGTTAGGTTCATGAAGTTGGGCCAAAGTGTTTCATAAACACCGGCTTTGGTTATTTGGTTGACTAGAAAGCAGCAAGCCCTTGCTTTGGAAACTTTTTAAAGAAGCCAACTTGTTTATTATTGATGGCCATCGCAATCAAGCGAGGGTAATATAATTTTGCTCACGAGATATATGGAAAATAATAACTATTGCCCTTGCGCTGTCCAATCAAAAGCCTGCAAATTTCTTTGCAGTATACTAGTACTAATATTCCATGCGGCCCTCTTTTTCCGAGGTAGAAAGCAGTACTAATCAATGTGGATAAAGTCTCTTACTCGGGGAAGCAACACTATATGTTTGTGATGATCGCACCCGGTACCTCCCTATCGCGAGTCCGATGCTTTATCACTGCACTGCACTCCACTATTAGTTGTTTGTGCAGCGTCGGCTGAACCCAGTCGGCCGTTTATGCGCTAAGTGCAGTTTTCATGAGCTGGCCTACTAAATCTCTCAGATATAAGAATTTCGATTTTGTATCAAAACGGATGGAGGCACGAAACCTAATTAAGCTCTTGAATGTCAAGAATTTAATATAAAACGCATAAACTGAAACGTGATTAAAACTACCTGATTTATATGCATATCACTTTAAGCCGCCCCACTCAAAGCTGGCATCTAAAATTTAAAAGTTAGCAGTTGCGGAAATTAAAACAAGACGACAAAAATAGAAGCATCACTTTTATTATCATAACTGGCACGATCTCATGCATACCGATTTACTAAAAGTGCACCATTCCCGAAAAATGGCAGATGTCAGTTTCTAGAGAGCATATTTATAAGCCTGTCCAAGAAAAGTTTGCTAAAGTACATGTACATTGACTGGTTCGATATGATCTAAATCGTGTTGACTAGGTCGTTAAACTCCAAACAAGCAAACAAATTAACAATAGCAGCCTTTGCCTACTGCTGCGTCAAGGGGCGTCTATACAGCACGTCGATAGAGTGATAGAACGCGACGTGAAGAGCCGCTTTTTTATGACGTCATTCATTGTTACATTGTAAACGGATGGGATACAGTCAGTTACATTGGCGGATTCCTTAAACAATGGCAGAAAATAGGGAGAATCTGAAGGAAACAAAAGCATTTTCGTCGACTTTTAATGTGTTAGAATCGGAAAAGATCAGCTCTGGTACCGTGATTTATTGAGCGAAATATCACTGTTTGTCGGTCAGTTGTAATCAAGCGCTCGTGATTTGATATGCATTACAACTGACCTTCAAATAGTGATATATCACTCAAAAATTACTGCCAGAGCTTTGTTTGATTTGTTTGTTTGATTTGAGGTTTAACGTTCCCGTCAACACTGTAAAGGTCATTTTGGAGACGTTGCTTCCAATTTTGAGGGTCTTTTACCCGACGTTGAGATGAAATGACATCTCAAGCCCTGCCGCCCAATGAAACCAATATGGTTAATAAGCATGGACGGGCCGACTCGCACCGCTTTGCCTGGGCAGACCTAGATCCTCTAAGCGGTTTACCTGTACTCGTGTGCGGGTCGGTTTCAGCTCTACATAGAAACATCATGCAGTCAATATATTTCTTCAAGCCCCGATGGGCGGGGGCCTAAACACACAAGAGCTGATCTATTTCTTAAATAACACATGGCAATTGGCTACATGTTAATTCTGGGTCTTTTATTGAAATTATTTTGAACTTTGTGAACATTAAAGGGAATGGGTACACTTTCAGGGGAGGCAACTCCTGCAAAAGTATTTTTGTCTCCCATGGCAATAGGGGTCAACTCTTCAAGGAAAGAATTTGCTCCTGAGTTTTACGGTCGGAAATGTCGTTTTACGGCGACGCGTCAGTGGAGCCGTAAAACGTAATTTGCGACCGTAAAACCGGGATAACTGTCGAAAATTGTCATTTGGGGAGCTAAATCGGATGTGTTACGGTCGTAAATTTCGCTTTACTGCGACGCGTCAGCGGAGCCGTAAAACGCAATTTGCGACCGTAAAACCGACGATTTACCTGCCCAAATTACAATTTTCAATACAGTTATCCACATTCTAATGCACTTATTCGGTTGTTTTGTTAAAAATTGAACTATTTTGCACAAAGCGGCAAGCGCTTTTAGCTGCGTAAAACCAAATATCGGCCAATGGAAAGAGACGTTACATGGTGACGTGGGGTTTCCGACAGTATATCGTCACCTTAGTGCAAAAAGTCAATAATTCCTATATAAAATGTATTGGAGTTATTGACTTTTTGCGCTAAGGTGACGATATCGCAGAATATACTGTCGCAAATTGTTGACGTTATCCAATCAAACGTCGCATTACACGCGCAAGTGCATTAGAATGCTTTTTTTCACATCTCCAAAATGGCTACTTTTCTCACGAAAATCCATGATCTTTTTCTTATTCATAATGCAAACACTGGTTGCGGGTGATTGTTAGAACCGCCTATTTGATGTGGTTCTAACGAGTACCCACAATCTATATCTCGGAAAAATAATGTACCCCCCCCCCACACCCACCCAAAAAGAATCCCGGTTTACTCTAAATAAAGTGGGATTTAGGGGTGTCCATTCCACGGACTTGTCCACGGATGTGGGTGAACCTTCAAGAAACACAACTCTACACTTTAGTCGAGTGGGTGAACTTTCCAGAAAGACAAGTTTACACTTGGGAGGATCGGGAGACGATTCTTCACTTAAGTTGATTCGACTTTAATCAACCAGACGAACTTTCGAGGAAGAAAATATACGCCCAAGTAGTTTGGATGAAATTTCATGAGAGACTACTCTACACTGAAGTCGACTGGCCGATCTTTCAAGAGAGACAGTTCCACACTTAAGTGGATTGGATAAACTTTCAAGTGAGTCAACTCTTTACCTTTAAGGAAATACATACTTTCGTCGCTCGGGAGAACTTTAAAGAAATACGAGGGCTGATTGATATCTTGTGCGCCTCATATGGAAGGATTTGAAATTTGTCTGACATATTGTATTATTTTTCAACATAATCCCCTTCAGTATCTACTATCTATACACTTTTGCCAGCGGTGTTTAAGGGCCTCAATGCCATCGGGTACTGGTATTTACCAAAACGAAACCAAAATACCGGAACGGACTATAAACAAGAGGGCCATGATGGCCCTGGATCGCTCACCAGATCCATAGAGTAACAAGTGGGCCCCGGGGAGGGCCATTATTGACCCCAGGGCACTTATGTGTGAGGGAGGTCTAAAAAGGTGAAGCTTCATAACAAATATCAACAAAGGCTATAATTTGAACAATCTTGGCAAAAGTCCACTAGATGAAGCTACACACAAAATATCAAAGACCTGGGCTTTGTCGTTTCAGAGAAGATTTTTATAAGGATATTCCCTACATAAGCCTATGTGAAACCAAATGGCCCCGGGGCTATAATTTATACCGTCTTTATAGAGGTCCATTAGATGAAGCTTCACACCAAATATCAAAGACCTGGGTCTTGCTGTTTCAGAGAAGAAGATTTTCAAAAATTATCTATATAAGTCTATGTAAGACCAAGTGGCCCAGGGCAAGGACATTTGCGGCCCGAGGGCTTTAATTTGAACAATGTTGGTAGAGGTTCACTAGATGAAGCTCCATACCAAATACCATCAGGCCTTCGGGAAATAGATGGGTTGCATGTCCATCCGTCCATCCATCAATCCATCTATCATTCCATCAGTCCTTCCTTTAAAGTTGTTAAAGTTGTGATCAAACAGCTTATCCACGTGGCGGAATGTGGCATTTAAGACTCTATCTTACCTGTCATCATATCAATAATGGGTTAATTGCAATTGGTTTAAAATTAAGTAGCAACCAAGGACCTGTTAGTGCTTAAACTGCTTTAAACCTTTTTTATAAGACATTTATTTATTTCAGCCCCCGCCCATAGGGGCTTGAAGAAATATATGGGCTGCATGATGCTTCAACGCAGACCGCACACTAGTACTGGTTAACCGCTTAGAGGATCTAAGCCTGTCCAGGAACCGTGGTGCGAGGCGGACCGTCCATGCTAATAAACCCTATTGGTTTCATTGGGTGACAGGGCTTGATCTATCTATCTTCTTATTCTGAGTCGGTCATATCTGGCCATAACCTCAGTTGCTTGGGCGGCTAAATTTAGAATTTAGCTGAAAAAAAGAGAGGCACTGGATGCGTCCTTAAAACTTTTTACAATCTGCATAACAGAGGTATCCTAAAACGCATACCTCTGAGTCCCAATCTTACACTGTGCGGGCTTTGAACTCTTCTGCGGACTTGGCATTCACCGCAGAGGAGGGAAGACTATTCCATTGGGGAATAGTTCTAGGAAAGAACGAGTTCTTCAGGGCATCACTATAGGACTGGTATCTACGATATTGTGATTTCATCTCAATGTCGGGTAAAAGTCCCACAAAATTGGAAGCAACGTCTCTAAAATGACCTTTACAGTGTTGACGGGGACGTTAAACCTCAAATCAAACAAACAAACATTTATTTATTTTAATTGAACCTGCGCATGACATTACTTACTATAAAATTAGCGCAACCAGCTAAGACTCAGATCAACCTGTGCATACAGTCAGTCTGACCAGTCTTCGCTCGTTGCTCTCTGTGTAACCCGGAGGCCTTAGAAGGCTCGGGCAAACAGAAAAGACACTGATCAGACTGTGCGGATGGTGGCCGCACAGTTCGCAGGTTTTGCCATGCGCAGGTTCATTTATTTATTCTACACATATGACAAGAAAGAATCATTTGCGACCAAATATGGTTAAGGGCATATGCTACGAAAAACTTCCTACACTGAAAACTGTTTATAAGAGTCTGTATATGTTCAGTATCATATACTGGCTGTCACCGTGCTGAATCTTAAGTAATCTGAACAAGAAGGAAACCACCCCAAACTGTTTTCCCAGAAATATCAGAAAACTACCATGTTAGTAAATAGCAAGTCAAAAATGACTTTTGCCTAGCTTTTAAACATTTATTTCAGTCAGAATGATATATTAAAAGATACTGCTGCCTAAATTTAGCCAATTTTCAGAAAATTTATTTGCAAAACAAATTTTGTCATCAACCAAAATATCTTTAAAAATTATTCATTGTCTGCATTATTTTGGACCACACAGAAAAATGCTACATTGAAATTTTCATAAAACAAGTTTTTTTTCTCTAGGGGATGTTATCAGAGAGTAGGAAATTAAAAGAAAAGTAGGGGTCACCGTGCTAATTTCTGTTTTATTAAACAAACCGTTCCCCTACCCCCAGATGAAATACATGGTAAAAATATATATAAATTCTACGAAAAGATGGTGAATCACTGACAGATAACTTGGATTTTACTTGTAAATAGTAGCTGGCCATAATATGCATTACAGCAAATCGTTTAAGTTAGTCTGTAACCATTTAGGTTGATCTGATCTTGGGTAAATGCCGAAAAATTAAAATTTCCAAAAGTTGCAATGTTACTGTTTTCGTGAAGTTTATAGCCAAGCTGAACATGTCAGATAATGAAATGAACCCAAAACAATATCTGTTCCACAAATTTCAACCATTTCCTTACCCAAGAACGGTAAAATGTTGGCTCTGGCATAACTTTCATTTTTGATGATCATACAAAAATTGCGAATTCGTAGCATTTGTCTTTAATTCTCACACAATTTTTACTCTGCTTGTCGTTTCCTTTTATATGAGATTTGACACATTAAAATGAAATAAATATACTTTTACAGTATCTTTTATTTCATTTACCTTGATTACATAGAATTAAGGGTTTTAAAGGACACTATTGTTTCTTATTAAATTCCTTCTTGGTGCCAATTTTATATGTATATATGATTACCGTATTCGCCCTAATTACCGCACATGCTCCTATAAGCGCACACCAAATCTACTTTTGAAAAGGAAATGCATAAGCGCACACTTTATAGTAACCTCCCCCTGGAAGCTCTCACAGTAAATCTATAACAAACTAACGTTATATCTTCAACAGTGAAGACATTGCTTTAGTATCCTTTTCCATCGCATTAAATATCAATATGCATCATCTCGGAAGCTATTGTTTTTGCATGAATTGTGCGCTACTTAGATAGGTTTTTCACAGTGATTTTTGACACGATTTTTGTTTCTTATTAAATTCCTTCTTGGTGCCAATTTTATATGTATATATGATTACCGTATTCGCCCTAATTACCGCACATGCTCCTATAAGCGCACACCAAATCTACTTTTGAAAAGGAAATGCATAAGCGCACACTTTATAGTAACCTCCCCCTGGAAGCTCTCACAGTAAATCTATAACAAACTAACGTTATATCTTCAACAGTGAAGACATTGCTTTAGTATCCTTTTCCATCGCATTAAATATCAATATGCATCATCTCGGAAGCTATTGTTTTTGCATGAATTGTGCGCTACTTAGATAGGTTTTTCACAGTGATTTTTGACACGATTTTGAAAAAACTAAGTGCACGGTGCGTTAATTAGGGCGAATACGTTATAATATTTTTATGCATGAACATAAATCATTAAAATCCAAAGCATTACGAATCACCACATACATTTCCCCTATATTTTTAATAGTCCGTTCCGGTATTTCGGCTTCGTTCCGGTATTTTGGTTACGTTTTGGTAATTACCAGTACCGACTGGGAGTTGCAAGTTAAATTCATGACACATCAACTAATGCTTAGGTGCGTCAAAACCAATGAGTCTAGGCTAAATACGGTTTAAAACGTTAAACGGCGCCCATACAAAAGCAGATGAAGAGCTCGCTTCAGTCCAACTGATTTGAGGGGTTCCGGGTCATTTCGGCCCATAACAAAATCGGCCCATGGCAAAATCGGCCCATAGCAATTTCGGCCCGTAAATAATTTCAAGGCTGTTATAAGGGTCAATTATCAGCTATCTATTAATAGATGATGGTCTTAGTCTAATCATGAACGAAAACTGTGGCAAATGAGTATAATGGATGGCAAAATCGATTGATAGCCTTTCGTACAGCAGACTCATTATCTGGAGGAAGAAGAGAGCAGTTAGAGCCTGACTTGGGACCAACGGCGATAGATCAGGACACATCCATAAAAGACAAGTTGCATGTCATTTGTAAACATTGTCAGTTGAAGAAGTGCTTCTTTGACACGCTTCTTGTGTACCCTTAAGGCAGCTAATTTGATTTGGATCTGTTCATGGACAACCAGATTGAGACAGATGTTCGTACGACCCTGCAGAGCCCAGCACATGACTGGTAGATGTAGATGACTTGGTGAACAGACAAATTTACTGTCCATGGGACCTGAACTCATTCATCATGCCAGAAAGTATTTGCAATTCAGATAAAGAGAAAAGATGGGAAAATGGGGATAATATTTTTGATTATTTGAAAAAGATGTTATGGATACCCATGAAATGCTATGTTGTGACTGTTCAAACAAGTACCCACAACATTCCTTTTTATCTCACCTGTCGAGTAGTGACAAGGTGAGCTTTTGTGATCACTTTTCATCCGTCGTCCATGCGTGCGTCCGTAAACAAATCTTCAAACGACATCTCCTCCATCTCATCACTGATCGGATTTCGACCAAACTTAACAGGAATGATCCTTAGACCGGAACCATTTGAACAACTTTGAAAGGGGTCCACGCTTTCAAAGTTGTTCAAATGGGTCCGGTCCATTGCACATCTAGGTCACAGGAGCCAAAAGTAGATTTTTTTCACTGAAAACTTGAAAAATCTTCTTTTCTGAAACCACAAGGCCCAGGTCTTTGATATTTTGGCCCTTTGGTTTTTTCATAGGCTAACATGTATACATGTATAGGGAAAATATTTAAAAATCTTTTTCTCTGAAACCACAAGGTCCAGGTCTTTGATATTTGGTATGAAGCTTCATCTAGTGCACCTCTACCAAGATTGTTTAAATTATAGCCCTGGGGCCAAAAATGCCCCTCCCAGGGGCCTTTGGTTTTACATAGGCTTATATAGGGAATTTTTTTAAAATCTTCTTCTCTGAAACCGAATGCCCAGTTCTTTGACATTTGGTGCGAAGCTTCATAAAGTGAACCTCTATCAAAAGTTTCACAATATAGGCATAGTGCAATAAATGGCTCCACCCTGGGGGCATTCGGTTTTACATAGGCTTATATAGGGAATCTTCTTCTCTAAAACCGACTAGCCCAAGTCTTTGATATTTGGTATGATAATGAAGCTTCATCTAGTGGACTGCTACCAAGATTTTCAAATTATAGTCCTGGGACCAAAAATGCCCCCGTTTCGGGGGCTTTTGGTTTTACATAGGCAAATATATGGAAAATCTTTAAAAATCTTCTTCTCTGAAATGGCAAGGCCCAGGTCTTTTCGTATTTCGCTTGAATCTTCATCTAGTCAACCTCTAGCAAAATTGTTCAAATTATGGCCCTAGGGCCAAAAATGCCGCCACCCCAGGGCCCTTTGGTTTTACATAGACTTATATAGGGAAAATCTTTAAAAATCATCTTCTTATTAACATTGGATTATACAGGATACAGGGAATTTTTTTTAAAATCTTCTTCTCCGTAACTGTATGACCCAGGTCTTTGATATTTGGTGTGGACCTCTACCAAGATTGTTCAAATCATAGCCCTTGGGCCAAAAATGCCTCCGCCCCGGGGCCTTTCGGTTTTACATTGACTTATATAGGGTAATTAAAAAAAAATCTTCTACTCTGAAACCGCAAGGCCCAGGTCTTTGATATTTGGTGTGAAGCTTCATCTAGTGGACCTCTATCAAAATTATTCAAATTTTAGCCCTAGGAAATAGAAGTCAAGGCAATGAAAACACTTGAAATATTCTTGTCTGAAAGCAGAAGACCAAAGTCTTTGATAATTGACATGAAGCTTCGTCTTGTGGATTTCTATCACGATTATTCAAATTCGATATACATATTTATTTCACAATTTCTGTAACATGCAATACATATATACATACAATAATAATTCATAGGAACGAAAGCTTACAGTGTTGATGGGGACATTAATTCATTGTATGCTAGTAGACTCTTCAACTGCCATATATTGGACAAGTCCATTTGTCATATAAGGTGGTCAGGCCTATTTTGTTTTGTTTTTATTAGCTCACCTGTCATGTAATCACGAGGTGAGCTTTTGGGACCAGTTTTCATCTTTCGTGCGCCTGTCCATATGTAAACAATTTCTTCAAACCACATCTCCTAACCAATGATCGGATTTTGACCAAACTTCATAGGAATGATTCTTATGCGGTTCCCTCTCAGAAGTGTTCAAATGGTTCCAGTCAGCAGATCAAGGTGACGGGAGCCAACAACAGACGTTTTTAATGAAAACTTAAAAAAAAGTCTCCTCTGAAACCAGGCCTTCGATAGTTGGTGTGTAGCTTCATCAAGTGGACCTCTGCCAAGATTGTTCAAATTATAGTCCTGGGGCCAAAAAAATGCCCCTGCCCCGGGGCCCTTTGTTTTTACATAGTCTTACGTAGGGAAAAGCTTTAAAAATCTTCTTGTCTGAAACCAGAAGGCTCAGGTGTTTGATCAGAAGCCTCCCTGGTGTAGTGGTTATGCTACCCGCCTTGTAAACCAGGGATCGCAGGATAGATCCCGGGCTTCTTCAGACTTTCGGATGAGTCTTTAAACCACCGTCTCCATATGACCTTCTCTGTTGGTAGGATGTAAAACTCAAACACTCACTCACTCAGGTGTTTAATATTTGGTATGAAGCTTCATCTTGTGGACCGCTATCAAGATTGTTCAAATTATAGCTCTGGGGCCAAAAATGCCCCACCCTGGGGTCGCTTTGTTTTACACTGACTTATATAGGAAAAATCTAAAATAAAAATCTTCTCCAGACCTCTGAAACTGCAAGGCCCAGGTCTTTGAAATTTGGTGTGTAGCTTCATCTATTGTACCTCTACCAAGATTGTTCAAAGTATGGCCCTGGGGCCAAAAATGCCACCGCCACATTGAACTTCATCTGCCAATCGGCCTCCCACTCTGCAAGTTGATCCAGGTCATATTGTAAAATAAGACAGTCAGATGGAGAATATATACAGGACACATCATCAGCAAACAAACTGACTGATGACCTGATATTATCAGTCAAATCATTGATGAAAACCAAGAAGACCAGTCCAAGGACTGAACCTTGGGGGACTCCGGATAAAACAGGGACTGGATCAGATGCTTGGCCATCAAGCACAACTTGTTGTGAGCACCCAGAGAGCCATGAGCTTATCCACATATGTTTGGATCCACTTATCCCATAGTAGTCAAGTTTATATAATAGCCCTCTGTGAGGTACCTTCAACCTTGTCAAAGGCCTTGGCGAAGTCCATGATGATCGAGTCAATCTGTTTGTGGCCACGATTTATGAATTTTATGGCCCCATCCAGATTGCCCACAATGTCATGGTAAAATTGAACTACTTGCATTTCGCAAGACCTTTGACTTCGGAAACCATGTTTTAATCAGACTGGTGAAGGATTGTCTATGGACGTGTCACCAGTAAACATTTCTAATTCTGGTAGTCAGCAAGAATGCTCACAAAGGTTATACAGTCAGCAAGAATGCTCTCAGGTAAAGCTATACAGAACCAAAATGCTGTCTGTTTCAACAAGGGACGCAAGTTAAAGCTTATCCGTATCTGTATATTGGTAAAATGGTTTGTTGTCTCCAATTATTCACTTCCCCTCTAGTGTTCAGACTTCAGGTGATCTTTGCTTTTAAACATTAATTAACTGACCGGTAATGCTGATGTCCGTATCTAGGCTGTGCCTAAGTTCATATTATATTTATAAGTACATGTAATTACCAAACGGTAATATTGATATTTCTCATAAGTTTCTATATTCTACTTTTCCTTTCTTAATGTCATTACGACTTGGAGGTACTAAACATTTGATCCAAGCGTCGCGAAAAACAACTAATGCCGTACAAATCATAAAAAATTAGGAACTTGATGACTTGCAGGTATTTTCCTAAGAGTTTAACAAATTTGTTTCACGATCCAGTAAAAATAGTCCATATGGAATGGCAAACAGTGTAGATCCTGCTTCAGGAGCAGTCTGATCTGGGACTGCATTGTTTGCTGAAGCCTATATCGCCCAATACATAAGAACATTACGGTAATTGCTCTACTCATTTTGTTTAGGAAACATTGGAAGAATCATTGCCTTTATGTGTACCCTGCTAACAAGATAATTACCCCAATTAATATTTCTTAATAACATTTAAACAATAATAATAATAACAACTGTCACAGTACCCGGACAAAGCTTTCAGTACAATAATCTATTGGATCAAGGTCAGTTACAGTTACCTCCTTTACTGAAATTTATTGAGAAAATTGCAACAACAGGTGATATGTTACAGTTAGAGTAAATTAGAAATATTTCTATTAAATCATAAAGTGGGTAATACCATTTGGAATGCATACCCTTTATAAAATAAGAGTCTTAAATTTACTACCGGACGACTAGCCATTCCTACATGGGTTGGCTAGCCCTCCGGTACCGGACTAGCGACTCGTTGGCTGGTCGTCTGGTACCGGACGGGCAGACTTGTTGGCTGGTCATCCGGTACCGGACGGCTAGCCACTGCCTATTTTGAATGGCCATATGACCATATTGTGGGAAAGTAACTGTCCTTATGGCCTTCCTTTGTTTAGGTTTACACTATGGTCTGGTCGCTTAATTTTTGTGTTTCTTTCCCCTTTGGTGTCTTTGATGGGTGGAGTAAGTTAATTGTATTGATTTCTGATCTTTGTTTTACTTCTACTTTTCAAATTGTGGATCGAAATTGCTATGGGCCGATTTTGTATGGGCCGATTTTGACACGGGCAGATTTTGTTATGGGCCGAGTTGTCCAGGGACCGGCGGTAAAATTGGTGGTAAGAAGGGGTGAGTCGAAAAACCCAAATCTACCCAAATCCACTGTATTTACCCAAATCCACCTGATAATTACCCATATCCACCTATAGCTGGCCTATTTAAAGTCATTTAAGTTGTTTTTAATGTTTATATGATAGAATATATCACTTAGGACAAATAAATAATCAAATTTAGTAACGTTGATATTTGTATGGATGATAATTACACAATAACTATTTACCGCAAATACCTCTCACACCCCTCACTCATATGAATCAATTTTCTGTTGCTGATATGGAAAGGGTTTGAACTCAATGTGTCCTAACAGGTCCTAAACATTACAAATTCAATTTGATATTCTATTGACGATTAAATTAATAAAATATCATTTATCCGTGTTATCTTTATTAATAGACACTGAATCAGAGTGTATCTAGGCAGGTGTAGTGCGACAAAACATCTTCAAGTCAGAATACACAGATTGCCTTAGGCTGTCCTATGATCATAGCACGCACAGCGATCACCATTACCTGTCTATTTATTTCTTTATTTAGATTATAACCAAGCAAATAGGAAAGAAAGAAAGAAAGAAAGAAAGAAAGAAAGAAAGAAAGAAAGAAAGAAAGAAAGAAAGAAAGAAAGAAACAGAAAGAAAGTAAACCTGCCTCATTCTTTTAGTTCCGCATCCTCGTCAACAATATTGTATGATGGTAGAAAGAAAGAAAGAAAGAAAGAAAGAAAGAAAGAAAGAAAGAAAGAAAGAAAGAAAGAAAGAAAGAAAGAAGATTATCGAAAGCATCACGGAAACATGGCTATGTAATTTTGTCCGCTAGGGCCCCACTATGATAAAGTAAAATTGGGGTTCACAAGAACACAGATTATATTTTTAGTTCTGATCAAAAACATTGATTGTGACTCACCAAAGAACTGCCTCGCCGAGTCGGTTCTAATGAGTACCCACAATCTACGTTTTAGCTGTTATACGAGAGAAAGACAGGAAGAATAGAAAGATTGAAAAAAGAAATAGTATTTACTCGCTTCTGTGCATTTTGGTTTTCCATCCAAGTCAACAAAATTTGTCACTTGAACAATAAGGTCAATAGCTAAGACATAAAACTAAGATACTTCTATAGTCAAGAAAAAATATATTATAAATATTATTATTATTGGTAGTAGCAGAAGTAGTATTGGAAAACATTATCGTTTTATTTATTTATTTATTTATATTAATTTATTTATTTATCTTTTTTTATAAAAAGCCTGTTTATTCAGACAAAAACCTTTAGAAAGCTTTAAGTCACGCCCAGTTGTCAAGCGCTGTGTTTATTCGAACAAAAATCCTCGCCAATCAGAACGCTTCATATCCAAAGCAAATGTGTCAAGTCACGCCCCGCTGGCACTGCAGGGGCCAAGAGACTAACAGTTTAAAGACACATTTTTCGATTACATAACATCCTAATGACGGTTTATTATAGAATCCAGCATTGAGATAAAATACACTTGGGGTATTCAGGCTGTCATACAGGTAGGGGACCAAGAGAGGGATATGACTTCGACAAATGACATCTATTCATTTACACCAAAGTCCTAATTTTGATTTGCATGGAAGAATCAACAGCACTTTTTTCCAAATTTATATTTAGTAGCAATTATTTATAATCATTACAGAAAATGCCAATTCAAATATATTGGTAAATTTTTTCCACCAAAAATGATTATTTTTTAGATAAAATCCTGATAACTTTATTATTTCAGCTGTAAACATATATTGTGGGTACTCATTAGAACCACCTCGGCGAAGCGGTTCAGATGAGTACCCACAATTTGTTTTTACAGTGTGACTGCTCGTTAGAACTGCTTCCATGGGGCGGTTCTGACGAGGACACACAACATATTTTTTGAGGAAAAAGGAACATCCCCTAAACCCCACTTTCTATAGAGTAAATGGGGGTTTAAGGGGGTATACATTATTTTCCTTATTTCTGCTCCAAGTCATAGGTTGCGGGTGCTCGTTAGAATTGTCTCATTGAGTCATAGGTTGTGGGTACTCGTTTGAACCGCCTCAATGAGAAAAATAAATTTAATTGTGTTTGTTATTTTAGTTTTAAACTTGAAAAGGTGAAAAATTAAATCTTAAAAAAAAAAAAAAAAAATCTTTTTTTTTTCTCCCTTTTCTGATATGATTGTGTCTAAAACAAAGAATATTTTATCGTTCCATCTTGATTGAAACTATAAAATGCTCATGTTTTAGACATTACATGATTTGTGTATCACATATTTTCAACCAAAATAAAATAAATAAATAAATAAAAAAAAAAAAAAAAAGTAAATATAAATAAATAAAGGTAAATTGATTGATTAAATTTTGAGGTTAATCAATTCATTTACCTTGTTTGTTTACTGCTGCACTTTTGAGTAAAGGAAACAATGGATATCCGTGTTTTTCTTTATTTTAAAATAAAAAAGTTGTTTAAACAATATGTTGTTGGAAACAATCTCAGTAAATTATACTATCACTCAAGTACCCTTATTGAGCCCCCTATTAAACAAGAAATTTGCTCATAATCACCTCATAATCACTTAGATAAAATAAGCCTTTGATGTGCACTATGGTCCGAAGGAAATGTTTATTGCAGATCATTAGACAGGCCACCCCTTTTATATAAGGAAAAAAATGTGTCTTTAAGTGAATGTGAATTACCCGTCCCTCTTAATTTAATATTTTATTAATAATTTTTGATAGCATCTGAGATATCCCTCACCCACTCAGCAGCAGCAGCAGTTCATATAACCCGAGCATAGGCAATAAAAGAGAAATCCTGAGCCCAAAATTACTTACTCGGGCGTGTTTGGACCAGTGACGGATGTGCGGAGGCGTTACGCTGTTTTTGCGGCTCATGGGCTTTGCACTAAGAGGCGTCATGCCGTCGCGAGACAAGCGCCATTATGATAACTTATCCGTGCGACATAAGTACATTTTTCATATCTCCAAAATGGCTACTTGTCTGATGAAATCCGTGATATTTTTCTTAAACATGCTCAAAACAAGGTTGTGGATGCTCGTTAGAACCGCCTCATTGAGGCGGTTCTAACGGGTACCGGCAACCTGTCTTGACGCAGAAATAAGAAAAATAATGTGTACCCCCGGAAACCCCCGTTTTTTCATATGGAGTGGGTTTTGGGGGTCATTTCACGGACTTTTTCACGTGATGGCGACTGCATTACGAAATCATGCCTATATAAACGCAAAATAAATAAATAAAATAATAATGATAAAAAATAAAAAAAATAAAATACAAAACAAAAAAGAAAAAGCGAAACTTATATGCTGAAAAATTGGGAAAGATCTCCTATTTCTGCTCTAAAATATACATGTAGATTGTGGGTACACGTTAGGGTCGCCTATGCCAGTTGGTTCTATAACGAACACCCATATTCTACATTTTGGTAAAGATCTAAGAAAAGTAATGTTAACTACTGTAAAACTCGAATTTAGTGTATAAAAAGGGTACTCAATGGGAGTGGAATTCGATAGGGTGTGTGTTTTTATCACGGTAATACACCCGTATAATTTTGCACCCCCATCCACGCAAAAAGTATGAAAAACACCGTATTTTTATCGTATTTTTCCCCCTTTCTTTGTTATTGTTGCAGTATCCTCAATATAACTGAATTTGAACAGGCGTGATTTTGTGATGCGCTATTGTTTTATTGGACTGAACACCGAGGCCCAGGTTTTGTTTGTTTGACTCGCGGTTTAACGTCCCCGTCAACACTTTAGAGGTCATTTTAAAGGCGAGGCTTCCTTTTAGTGGGACTTTGCCTCGGCAATGGGGTTAAATTACATCCCAAACCATGCCATCCAATTAAACCAATATGGCTGATATGCATGCACCACGCTTCCTGGGCAGTTTTAGAACCTTTAAGCGGTTTTCCAGTATTCCTGTGCGGTTGGTTTCAGCTCTGTGTGGAAGCATTATGCACATCACGATAACATGTCCGTGAAACTAAGACCCCTCTAAACCCCACTTTATATAGAGGAAAATGGGGTTTACGGGGGTATACATTATCTGCCTTTTGTTCAAAAACATAGATTGTGGGTAATAGTTAGAACCGCCTCATTGAGGCGATTCTAACGAGCACCCACATTCTATGTTGAAAGCAAAATATATAAAGATATTACAATTTTAACTTATTATTTGTACTATCTGGCACCATGTTAGACGCCATGTGTGTGTGTGTGTGTGTGTGTGTGTGTGTGTGTGTGTGTTTTTAAAATCAATTAAAATCTTTGCCAAGTGATAGCGCATTCAACGCACTCAGAATCTGAGTTTTCACATGTGGCCTGCAAAACGTTCAGTCATTTTCCATAAGTGAATAGTGAAGGCCCTGACCAGACTGCGCAGACACGCAGCTTGAACAAAGCATTCGCTAAGCGCAGGTCTCTTTACGAAAACACAGTATGTATAGTTAATTTTAGGAAATTGTGTAATATGTCGCTCATTTATGCTAGCAATACGGGTTGTAGGCGCGTGTTAGAACAGTCCTCAAAGATTTGTGTTTCACCATTCTGCTGAAGACTGTGAAATGAGGCGTGTACCGTTTCCTAATATTGGAAAGCCCTTTTGGGTAGGGGCGATAAGTTTCACAGTCTTCTACACTATGGTCGAAATTATCCATACTGGAGAGGAACCATTTTTTTTTTCAATGTAGCCCAGTCGACCGTTGATGAACAGACTTCAATTCAATGTCATGACGTTGGATGAATGTGGTTTTAATGTTTTTCCGACGTTGTATGCCCACTGGAAAAGTACATCCGTCAATATCAATTACCGGTATGTCAAAATAAACGATCATGGGTTTGTTTGTTAGATTCGAGGTTTAATGTCCCCGTTAACACTGTTAATGCCATTTTGGAGACGTTGCTTCCAATTTTGTTGGACATTTACCCGACATTGGGATTAAATGACAACTCAAGCCCTTCCACCCAATGAAATGGCCCCCGCCCACAGGGCTTGAAGAAATATATGGGCTGCACGATGCTTCCACGCAGAGCTGAATCCAGCCCGCACACTAGTACTGGTAAACCGCTTAGAGGATCTAAGCCTGTCCAGGAACCGCGGTGCGAGGCGGACCGTCTATGCTAATTTCATAGGGCGACAGGGCTTGAGATGTCATTTCATCTCAATGTCGGGTAAAAGTCCCACAAAATTGGAAGCAACGTCTCCACAATTACCTTTACAGTGTTGACGGGGACCGTCGGACGTTAAACCTCAACTCAAACAAACAAATCCACCCAATGAAAGCAATAGGGTTTATATGCATGGACGGTCCGACTCGCACCACTTTGCCTGGGCTGCTTTTATCTTAAAAAAAAACAAACAAAAAAAAAAACAGACGGCCTCCGCCCATCGGGGCTTGAAGAAATAAAACGACTGCATGATGCTTCCGCACAGAGCTGAATCCGACACGCACACGAGTACTGGTAAACCGCTGAGATGATCTAAGCCTACCCAGGCAAAGCGGTGTGAGTTGGTCCGTCCATGCTTATAAACCCAATTGGTTTCATTAGACGACAGGGCTTGAGATGTCATTTCATCTCAATGTCGGGTAAAAGTCCCACAAAATTGGAAGCAACGTCTCAAAAAATACCTTAACGGTGTTGACGGGGCCGTTAAACCTCAAATCAAACAAACAAAAAAAAAAAAAAAATTAAATATCCTCTGTTTATGTATACCCCTTCTCTATATGAAGTGGGGTTTATGGAATGTTAATTTTACGGACTTGTTCACATGAGTAAATGAATGAATGGGTGATTTCCGACTCCGTTAATATCCATTTTGTTATGAACATAAATTAGATTGTGAAGAGCAGAATGTGCTTGACCGGTGCTTCAACATACATTTTAAAAGTTTTTTTGTTTTTTTTTTGCGTATACCCTTGGCCTCCGTGACCTTGTGGGTAAGAGCGCTGACTCTAATCACTTGGTCTCCCACCGCTGTGTTTCGAGCATACTTCTGGGCTACGACCACTTGCATTGTCCCTATTCTAATTCTTCGTCATATATTAATGTCATGATCTCCGGTCAGGTGATTTTTATTTATTTATTCATAATTTTCATTTTCAAATTTCATTTTTCATACCATTTTCTCAAAAATTAATTTGTTTGCATTTTTATTAATATGTTCGAGTTTATCAAATTCTTTTCGGAAGTAATAAATACTGTACGACACATGTGCAAAGAGTGTCGGATCAATGTCGGGCCGATAGCAATAGATGGCAACGTCGTATCTCTGTCGGCCCGACGTTGGCCCGCTGTTCAGGTCTGGCTTTGACGATATTGCTATTATTATTAAATATTATAAGATGAAAAATGGACACGTGATGATGGTTCTTTTTGTTTGAATGTTGTACTTGATTGAATTTGTGAATTATTATTATTATTATTATTATTATCAATAATTTTTTAAATTTGTAAGCCTGACTCACGTGCGGCTCCTCTCTGGGGTGGCTTCCAAGCGACAACAGCTGGACATCAACAAGATTTTTTTCAGTAAGGCTTGCATTACGAAAATACGCCTATTCAAATAAATTGTAAATGTACCAACAAAAATGAAACTTCTCTGATAAAATGTATATTTTTCATATTTCTGCTCGAAACATGGATTGTTGGAACTCGTTAGAACAGCCTCGGCGTGGCCGTTCTAAAGAGTACCCACAATGTGTATTTACCGGAAATAGGAAAAATGATCATTATCCATGTAAACACCAGTTTTAATGTATAAAGAGGTGTTTATGGGGGTTAAAATTATATAGGCATGTTGCGTGTTTTCGCAATGCCAAGTCGATGACTGACTAACAGTAGCAGTTATGCAGACTCCCCAAGATTTTATACGTTTAGACAGAAATGTTATAATACGTTTCCAAAAAGTTTCACACATAAAACACATTTGCGTGCATTACATTTACTCAGCCTGCATATAACTGCTACTGTCTATGGCACCAGCAGGTAAGTTCCTTTCCATTTTTTTCTGAGTCAGGCAAGAATTATTCTGGTGGTTCTGACAAAGTACTCATTCTTCATCACAAATAATGTTGATGATAAATATATATGACGCTTATCAATTGTGTCTGCCCCCCCCCCCCCTCCCCCCCCACCCCCCCGGCGCCCATCAGGTCTTGAAAAATAGATAGCGCCACATGATGCTTCCACGCAGAGCTGAAACCGACCGCTTAGAGGCTATAAGCCTACCCAAGAAAAGTGGTGCGAGTCGGACCGTCCATGCACATAAATCCAATTGGTTTAATTGGGCGGCAGGGCTTGAGATGTCATTTCATTTCAATGTGTCGGGTAAAAGTCCCACAGAATTGGAAGCAATGACTCCAATATTATGGTTGATTTGTTTTTTTTTTTTTTTTTTGTTTTTTTTTGCTAACGGGGTTTTGAGAAGAAAAATTAAAATATCGGATTTTTTTTTTCTGGAAATTTTCATTTTGGTGGATACAATTTCCAGTATATTTAATAGGTGTGTTTTCGTAATGGGTTGGTTAGTTGGTTGGTTGGTCCTTTCTTTCTTTCTTTCTTTCTTTCCTTCCATCTTTCTTTCGAAAACACACATATTGAAACTTATGGGCTGAAATATATTCATCTCAATGAAATTTTTTATTAAAAATTATTTTTATTATTATTATTATTTTTTTTTTTCATATCATTTTTGCAGCTCGTTAGAACCGCCTCACCGCCTCGATGAGGTAGTTCTAAATTAGAGTGTTTGTTTGCTTGAATGGAGGTTTAACGCGGGTTCCGTTTCAGCTCAGCGTGGAAGCATTTCAGAGGTGCAGCCCAGTCAGTTTCTTTCAGCACGGATTGTGGGAGAGGGGAGGGGGGGGGTCCAAAAAATACCCACAGTCTATGTCTACGAGATATGTTTTTTTTTTTTTAGCAGAACTAATAAAAATAATATGTTCCCCTGTAAACCAAAGCCTTGCTTTATAAAAAGTTGTGTTTTTTAGCAGAACTAATGAAAATAATATGTTCCCCTGTAAACCAAAGCCTTACTTTATAAAAAGTTGTGTTTAATAAGGTCGAATATTCTGCGGTATTTTCTGCATGTTTTTGTGTTTGTTTTTTTTTTCACTCAACCGTCAAACATTCACTTGTCTATTTATTTTCCTTTCCTTTCTTCCTTCCTTTCTTAATAAATAAATATTTTTTGAGGTTTACAATTATCTAACATTATTTATAATAGACGTGTGTGAACTATGATTATTACAGTGGTTACCCTAGGCAACCAACTGAAAGATGTTTCGTTACACTACACGCGATGTATAGTGCGTGTTAAATTGTTAAAAGTTACAAAATTTGATTATTTATTTGTCCAAAGTGATATATTCTATCATGTAAACATTAAAAACAACTTATATGACTTTAAATGGGCCAGCTATAGGTGGATATTGGTAATCATCAGGTGGATTTGGGTGGATTTGGGTAAATACAGTGGATTTGGGTAGATTTGGGTTTTTCGACTCACCGGTAAGAAGTGTGCAAAAGGTCACATGCTGGGTAAGAGAGTTAGGATAACCAACCATACAAAAGCTTTCACCCTGGCAACGCTCAAAACATTAGAATGATAGGTAAGACCGTTACATCTTACCTTCGGATCGGGACGTTAACTGGAGGCCCCCTGTGCAGGGAGAACCATCCCCTGTGCAGGTTAAAGATCCCTACCGTAATTACATGATTACTGTGTAGGCTTTCATCCTGCAAAACTGGAGTGTATGTAATATACACCTGCGGTAATGGTCAAATGTGACCGACGCAGTATCAGAAGATAGATAGATAGATAGATACATCTTTCCGTCGTCGAATGGTTTGCTGCAAGGTCAAGGACATAAAAGCTAGGCTAGTAATCTTACTGCCGTGCGTCTGACCCCTAAAAACCGCACCGAACTGATAAACTACATCTATGACAATCAGAAACAAAAATACCTTTTTAGAAGACTGGAAGATTGCACTATATCACACGAGTGGGTTATCGTAATGAATAAAATATATATTAAAAAATCATCTATAAATGCTCTTTCTAGAGATAAGAAAGAAACCATTTTAGCATACGGATGTATTAACCCATACGACGCCAAGCACGACAGTTGTCGTCTGCTTTGTCATCTGCCGGTTAATTCAAAACTCATTTTTGCAAACAATGTGGACCAGATCAGACTACTCCTCTAGGAGAAGTCTGATCTGGGTCCACACCGTTTTCCTGTGTGCAAAATATTTTTTAACCGTTTACGTAAAGATTCAGCAGACAACATTTTCAGATGTAGTTTTTCTCGGAGTCTTTAGGGTTAATTATCGTAAACAAGTCCCTGAAATGAACAAACCCCTAAACCCCACTTTATATAGAGAAAACTGGGGTTTACGGGTATACATATTATTTTTCTTATTTCTGCTCCAAGGCATAGGTTGTGGGTACTCGTTAGAACCGCCTCAATGAGGCGGTTCTAACGAGCTCCTACAACCTATATTTGGAGTACAAAGAAGAAACAAATCACGGATTTTCATCAGAAAAGTAACCACTTTGGGGATGTGAAAACTGCACGGGTGTGTTATCGTAATGTTTGTCAGTATACTATAAGACAACCAACAATGTTACCGTTTATTTGTATGTTGTATGGTAATTTTTCTCAAATTTCAGAAAAGGAAATCAGATGATACTGTGAACTTCATAATTTATACAGTGCATAATGTGTTAATAAAATCTTTACGTGCTATAAAGTAATTAAAAAATAATGGTGTTCCCGCTAAATGCAAAGATTCATTACATATATTTTGTTTGATATTATGTTTAGCGTCCCCGTCAACAGTGTATAGGTCATTTTGCAGTCGTTGCTTTCAAGTTTGTGGGACTTTTACCCGACATTGAGATGAAATGGCTTCTCAAGCCCTGTCGCCCAGTGAAACCAATAGGTTTATAAGCATGGACGCACCGCTTTGCCTGGGCAGGCTTAAATCCTCTAAGCGGTTTACCAGTAATCGTGTGCGGTCTGTTTCAGCTCTGCGTGGAAGCATCATGCAGCCCATTATTCAAGCCCCGGTGGGTGGGGGCTGATCACTACGAAAAACATACATCTATGAAACAAAAGAAACAACTAATTACAATGCATCAGCTGATCAGTCGATTTGCTTTCTGCAGGGTATGAGCTTTTTTCTAGGGCCCCGCAAATTTTTGCGGGTGCCCTATAGTAATCATCCTGTCTGTCCGTCCGTCCGTCCGTCCGTCCGTCCGCATTGTTCGTGTTTTTTTTTGTTTTTTTTTTTCGTGATAACTTACAAACCGTCACACACATCAACTTCAAACTTTCAATATCAGGTCACAATTTCACAATTAAACAATTTCATGGCAAGTTACATAACTCTAGCTACACTACTCGCACAGTTATGGCCCTTCGAAAAACTTAAAAATTCAGCTTTTTTTTTTTTTTTTTTTTTCCTTTTTTTTTCATCTTTATTTCAAAACCGCTATAGATATTCAAATGAAACTTCCTGTAGTTATTGACAGTTGACTTATAGTAATACCCTGTCTGTCCATCAGTCCGTTTGCCTGTCTATCTGTCTGTCTTTCCATCAACCTTTTTCATTTTCTTTTTTTTTTTTTTTGTTAAAAACTCACACGACCCTTCAAACGCATCAACTTCAATCCACAACGACATAACACAATATCACGGCAAGTTACGTAACTCGTAACTCTAGCTGCAATAATCTGAAGTTTTTTTTTTTTTTTGTCTTTTGTCTTCATCTTAATTTCAAAGCCAATATAGATATTCAAATGAAACTTGCTGTTGTTATTGACAGTTACCCTATAGTATTACCCTTTCATGGCATGTTACGCAACTCTAGCTACAATACTCTCAGAGTTATTGCCCTTTGAAAAACTTAAAAGTTCTGCTTTTTATCTTTTTTTTTTTTTCATCAAAGTTTGGCTTTATCGAGTTAAAAACTGGGCAACAACTCTAGCTTTAATAAATTTTGACTTATGCCCCTTTATCGACTTAAACCATTTACATCGGCCATTGTTCTAAAACCATGCAATCAATATTTAAAATAACTAGCAAGAAACAGAATACTAGCTGAAACTACTGACAGGGCAACCCCATTGTATGTCTAAAATTTTCTACCAATCCCACCCCCTTATTCACACACTAACACCACTCACATAACATTCCCCAAGCACCCCTTCATACATGCTGTTGCGGGGCCCTGATCACGACTGTGATGGTTCTAGTTTGTTTTTTGTTTTATTAAATTTCAGAATTGAAAATAAGAAGATACTTTGCACTTCATCACTTATACAATTCTGTTACATGTGGGTTTACGGCGTCCCGCAAACCCCCATGCTGACAAGACAACCGAGGGTGATCTCTGACAGGTGAACGGGAAGCTCTGGGGTAAGGCACAAGAAAGATATTATATGGATGACATAAATTATTAACAGTAACTATTTACAAAACAATACGAACACTAAACATTACATTTATTCGCCTCTATAACCCTTTTACGGCGCACGCCCAGAAAGCAAAACTACGTTTTAGTGCTCGAGACGGCGACGTGAAAATTATAGAAGCAAATAACAAAATAAACGAACAACTAAAAATAAAAAAACGCGACTGGCCAGATATAAGTCCACTTAGGGTGAACTTGCGTCGACGCGCTAGTGTATTGTGAATTTAACTCATGTCGATTATAACTGTCGACTTGACCACACTATCAGTTTGATTTCACTGTCAATTGACTTCACATCACGGTCAATTTGACTTCATTGTCAATTGGGCCCCGTCAAGCGATTTTGGTACTTATCGCCTATGCGAGCAGCGAAGGTTTAGGCGAGCCTGCGCATCCGCGCAGTCTTGCCAGAACCTTCGCTGCTCGCTCATACAAGCAGTGAATCAAGAGGAACCTTCAGACAGAAAGCCATATCCCTGGCTCCTCTGAATGGCTTGGCATGCGCAGTTAAAATTTGTCATGACGGAATGCTCGAAGACACAAATTCGGTTGGCGGGGCTCAATTGATTTCACTGACAATTTGAATTCTCACTCAACTTGTCGTTATGGCCTCGACGGTCTGTTTAACTGGTCCTGCCCGCCTCTGCAGGGCATCTGAACCGTTACGTCGTACCAGTACCTACTCCTATTCACCTTATTTGCATTATCTGCTGGTTCCTAGTCTGAATGTTAGCAGTGTTGAAAAAAAAAAGGTAACCAGACCCCCCTGACCTTGAAAGGTCAGGGGGGTCTGGTTTCCTGTTTTTCCAATATTGACAATGTGCAAGCTGGTAGGCAGCAAATAATGCAAATATGGTGAATTGGACAGGGAGCAGCAAATCACCACACGTCATTGTGCAGTCCAAGGTTCTTTCTGGTTGGCGACTTGTTAGGCAAACTATATAGAAATCAGCCTTATAGCGGCCAACTGTATGGTAAATAATTTCCCCCACAAACCACTCATGCATACATCGAATGATATGTGCACGATTTGTGCGTGGAGCGGCATATTTTGCCCACCGTATATCACCTAAAATATTTCAGTCGCGCTGCCTTGCCATATACCTGCTAAAATACTTTAGATGTGCATATACCTGTGGACACAAAAGCGTTCAAACTTTGATGAGCTTCATGTCATTCTGATTTGAAACACCATTCAATATATCCTCACATCATATCAGTCAACTGCCTGACAGAAATAAATTCAAAACACAAGGTCGTGTACATTTCATTGCTGACTCCTGCACTGTCCAATCAAATTACATCTCAAATGTCAATCAGAAAGTGTTTTCCAAAATGAGACCAATCAATTGCTTGATCTAGTTTTAGAATTCTTTGATGAATGACATTTGCTTGTCAAACTAACTTGATGCAAATAGATTCATTGAAAGTTATTTCATAGGAGTTTGAACACTTTTGTGTCCACGGGTGTAAGCACCAGAAAGGTTTCCTATTCCATCTCGTGACAAATGCGAAATTTATTTATGTAATTAATGGAAACTTTTCGTTCTGTAAATTAATCAACATGAAATAGAGTTCCATTCGCTGATATATAACACCAAAATGAAACCATTAATTAGCATTTGAAACAAACAAATCTGATTTATAATATAATCTGTATAGTACTTAGTCTCGGATTTCAGAATTGAAAGTCAGAAGTGCTTTAAACTTCATACTTATACAGGACATAATGTGTTGATGAAATCTTTTCATGCTATAAATAAATAAACAAAAATAAATCTTCCACTCAGTGATATTAATGGATATATAACACCCAATTTAATCATTAATTAGCATCTGAAACAACAAAATTTCCGACTCAGTAATATTTACTAGGCCTGCTCGGAAAATTGTTAAGAGGAATCACCTTCAGGGGAGGCAACTCCTGCAAAAGTATTTTGTCTCCCATGACAATAGAGTGAGGTTTAGAGTTGACCCCTTTTTCCATGGGACTGAGCCTATAGAAAAGCGAACAGGAAGTCCAGAAAGTTATCTTCGTTTGAAAAATGGCGGAAAAATGTGCTAGGATTTCCCATTCCCCTTAAATCGACTGAGAATTTGCAAATCAAATTGTGAATTCCCATTTACCAAATGATTCTTCGAGAAAATAGGGCATAATATTTAAATTTTTATTCATTTTTAATTTTTATTTTTATTTATTTGATCAAGATTTTAACACCTCATCATAATAACACGTCCGTGAAATGAACACCCCCTTAAACCCCACTTTATATAGAGTAAAATAGGGTTTACGGGGTAATAAATTATTTTCTTATTTCTGCTCCAAGACATAGGTTGTGGGTACTCGTTAGAACCGCCTCAATGAGGCAGTTCTAACGAGCACCAATAACATATGTTTGCAGTATGAACAAGAAAAATATCACGGATTTTCACCAGAAAAGTAGCAGTTTTGGCGATAAGAAAAATGCACTATGTCGCACGGGTGCGTTATCGTAATGTCAACATAATAACATGTCCGTGAAATGAACACACCTCTAAATCCCAGTTTATATAGAGAAAACTGTGGTTTACAGAGGTATACCTTATTTTGCTTATTTCTGCTCCTCGACATTGGCTGTGGGCACTCGTAAGAACCGCCTCATTGTAAGAACCGCCTCAATGAGGCGGTTTTAACGAGCACCAACAATCTGTGTTGTCCTCGACATAGGCTGTGGGCACTCGTAAGAACCGCCTCAATGAGGCGGTTTTAACTAGCACCAACAATCTGTGTTTCTAAGACAATGGATATTAAATGTTCATTCACTGACAAAATATATATATGATATGTTTATATTTAGAAAAAAAAACAGTAATCAGATCAACAAGCCCAAGCAATGAATATCCCTTTTAACCCCACTTTACACTGACAAAATCGGGGCTTTATGGGGGTATTATAATGATACCCTATTGATACGTTTTTCTTATTTTTGTTCTAAAACATAGATTGTGGATACTTATTAGAACAACTTCTTACTAGCACCCACGATCTGTATTTTGACTAGAAATAAGAGAAAAATATTAAACATTATTAAAGCCAATTCTGTGACTTTTCTTCCGTGACTTTTCTTCCGTGACTTTTTTCCCTACCAAAAATTGTGACTTTTTTCCGTGACTTTTTTTTTTCCTGTGACTTTTCCCTACATTCGTTTGGAGTACCATGCGGTTCTAACGAGCACCCACAACCTATGTTTGAAGTATCGATAAGAAAAATATCTCATACTTTCATCGGAAAAGTAGCAATTTTGGAGAATGCACTATCACTGTAAAAGTTAAAGGAAACATTACACCAAAACTGATGGCAGCTGAACTGCAACCGATTTTGCTCTTAGTTATTTCCATTGTACATGTATGCTCGGTAACCGTTTTTACCGAATTGCCGACTATTAATCCAGATATTTAGTGTAATTGAGCACCGGAATATCGAAGGAAAGTTTACACCATAGGGAAACTGATCTTCATTACTCGTGTAAATGTACCATCATTTTTTGAAGGAAAAGTTTCCGTTGCGTTACGAAAACGCATCGATGTGATATTGTACATTTTTCAAACCTCAAAAAAGATAACTTTTCTTATGAAAATTTGTGATACGACTCGTATTTTTCTTATTTATACTCCAAACATAGGTTTTGGGTGCTCGTTAGAACCGCCTCATTGATGCGGTTCTAACGAGTACCCACAACCTATGTCTTGGAGCAGAAATAATGAAAATAATTATTAACCCCGTCAACCCCAGTTATCTCTATATAAAGTGGGATTTCGGGGGTCGGGGTCTTATTAACGTTATGGCGAGGTTTGTGTAATGGGTCCTTCCTTAAATCGGTTTAAGATTACACGAATAATTAAGACTGGCTACACCACAGTTGACATTTACACTTTATAGTATAATAATTTGTTTATTTTTTCCCCATTGCATGAACTTATCATACTCTGATACCCCTTTTAGAAGGTACCTTTGTTACCTGTCTTAAAGACATTTTTTTCTCTTTATATAAGGGGTAGCACGCCACATTTATGCCGTTCGAGCAAGTGCAGTGGTATCGCATGCACAGTGATCATTTCGGGAGCCCTCATTATTCCAAAAATTCAAAAAGAAAATATGAATTTGTGAAATCACAAACTTGATTGAGTGATATCACAAATTCAGTATTTCGTGTTATCAGAAAATTGAATTAGTGATATCACAAAATAGATTGTGTGATATCACTAAATAAAAATGAATTTGCGAAAGCACTAAATCGAATAAGTGATATCACAAAATCGATTAAGTGATATCACTAAATAGAATTAGTGATATCACTAAACAGAATTAGTGATATCACTAAATAGAATTAGTGATATAACAAAATGATGCCAATTTTGTGATATAACACATCGAGTTTGTGATATCACAAATTCGATTTAGTGATATCTTATTTTTTGATAATATCACAAAATCGACTTAGTGATATCAAAAATGGATTTTGTGATATCACAAAATAATAAGTGATATCACATAATAATTAGTGATATCACAAAATCGATTTTGTGACATCAAAAATAGGGGTTTTATAGTAAAATGGTAACTCGTACTAACAGAGGTTTTGTCCTTGTAACGTTGGGCCGATTGATAAATCGACCCCAAAACAGTTTTTAGCAATAGACGTAGCTCAAACGATGAACCCTTATCATGCTGAATATTCAATTTAGCCACACCCATTTCGGAATTTGAACCAATCAGATTACTTGATGTAATTTATTCCTACAAATTCACAAACTGAATGTCAAACAGTGTAGATCCTGATCAGATGGCTTCTTCAGAAGCCATCTGATCTGGATCAACACTGTTTGCAAAGGTTGGGGTTGTCGTGAACAGCGGGAGAAGGGATAACAGTTTGTACTTTTATAGTGCAAGATCCTACATTTTGCAAGCAACGTTCAACTTTTCTCATTTACCTACTTTAAAACTTAAAACGTCTACATTTAATCCAATTTGAAAATCTTTTTTCACCGTGACCGAAAACATCTTTTTCTTTTACGACTGAGGGATGGCAAATGACATAAACTGCGCTAATTTTTCTCGCTCAGCGACGACTCGGTACAGTCTGCGCATTCGCACAGTTTTACCAGTATCTTTGCGCGAGCCTTCTGTCCAAAGGGTAATAATCGAAAACCCAGGCCAGAACGGATTGATGTGCTCGTACATGCTGTTCTTTTTCCTGTTTTCTGGTGGGTTATGTCGTGTCCAGGCCCATTTCTAGGCCCCTTTTCTTTAATGGGTTTAAAAGTTTAAGTCTGCTTGGAGTGCCATACCGGTTTATATCATATTACCGCTTTTAACCCGAAATTACCATATTTTTCAAGGAAATGTAAAATTTCTGTACATTAATGTGTTCTTTTTACGACCAGATGGCAGATATTAACGCACCATTAGTTTTTTATTATTATTAGTTTTATTTTTATTTATTTATTTTTTTTTTCTAAACGTAAAAGTACACCGATAATGGAATCAGGGCGTGGCAAAATCTGCAAGAACATCCTGCATGAAAAAACTAAGATTCAGATCAGCCTGTGCTTCAATCCTTTCTAGTAACACTCTTCTCCTGTGCCTCTTTGAATTGTCTGTGCGCAATGGGAGTCTCGTAAGATCGGCGGAGACCATCAAGAAAACACGCCTATTTAATTTTGACCCCCTCACATTACGATAACACCCCATTAGTTACATGTAATATGCAAGACCTCGTGTGATTGGACGGTTTTTCAAAGTCAAGAGGTCCAATAAAGTCACATGGCACAAAGTAGAGATTTCATTGGAAGCGGCACCAGCGTCGACGTTATGAAAGAATAGAGAGATTCCATTGGAAGCGGCCTCAAGTTTGACGTTATGACACAATGGAGAGATTTCATTGGAAGCGGCACCGGCGTCGACGTTATGACAGAATGGAGATATTTCATTGGAAGCGGCACCAGCGTCGACGTTATGACACAATGGAGAGATTTCATTGGAAAACGGCACCAGCGTCGACGTTATGACACAATGGAGAGATTTCATTGGAGGCGGCACCAGCGTCGACGCTATGACACAATGGAGAGATTTCATTGGAAGCGGCACCAGCGTCGCCGTTATGACAGAATGGAGAGATTTCATTGAAAGCGGCACCAGCATCGACGTTATGAGAGAATGGAGAGATTTCATTGGAAGCGGCACCAGCGTCGACGTTATGATACAATGGAGAGATTTCATTGGAAGCGACACCAGCTTCTACGTTAGTTACTCTTGGCGGTAACTTCAAGCTTTTAAGCTTTATGCCCACCGCTTCGTTGTGGGATGGGTTGGGGAAAGGGGATTTTGACAGTACCCACAAACACTAATGTAGAACAGAAATGATGAAATGGAAAAAGTTTTTCCCTCGTGTATTGTGGAATGCTATGGTTTTCAGCAGATGGGTATACACGATTCTAATGAGTACACACAACATTATTTTATAGAAGATCAAAACTAAAGTAAAATTCCTATATAAAGACCACCTTAGGGACTGTTAAAAAGTGGTCTTTAAGACCACTTTTGAATAGTCCCAAAGGTGGTCTCTGCCCAGAGGACAGTGGGCAGAAAACACAAAGAAAGATTAAGCGCAGCCTTTAAAATAAGCTTTTAAAAGCAGAATTAGTCTTAATTTTAGGTGATCTATCTACTATCTATCTATCTATCTATCTATCTATCTATCTATCTATCTATCTATCTATCTATCTATATCTATCTATCTATCTATCTATCTATCTATCTATCTATCTATCTATCTATTATCTATCTATCTATCTATCTATCTATCTATCTATATCTGTCCATCTTTCTTTCTATCTCTATCTATCTATCTATCTATCTATCTATCTATCTATCTATCTATCTATCTATCTATCTATCTATCTATCTATCTATCTATCTATCTAGCCATCTATCTATCTATCTTATCTATCTATCTATCTATCTATCTATCTATCTATCTATCTATCTATCTATCTATCTATCTATCTATCTATCTATCTATCTATCTATCTATCTTTTTACTATCTTCATATACTGAGTCGGTCATGCAAGTACTTGGCCATTGCCTAAATCAGGTGGTGCGCTAAATTTAGAATTTAGCCAAAAAAAAAAAGGAAAGAAATCACTGGAGAAGTTCTTAAAACTGGTTACAATCTGCTTTCAGAGGCGTACTCAAACGCATACCTCTGAGTCCTAATCTATACCATGCGGGCTTTGAACTCCTCTGAAGTGCAGTTTTGACATTTACCACAGAGGAGAGAAGACTATTCCACTGGTATGCTTTAAGACATCTTCACTATGACAGAATTGCCTAACTCTATGATTAACCCTTGGTAGTTCGTAGTACCGCAACCTCGAACAAATTATCATGATCCTAAAAGTATTCGAGCTATTGAAATTGGACTGTTCGAGAGACTTCAGATGCTTAAACATCGATGGCTCGTTTACCATGGCTGATTCGAATAAATTCTTGGGTTTCCAGGAACTTCTTTCTGTAGGTCCTGATAAGTCATAGTTATATGTAGATATAATTTAGAAATATTTTTCATTACGAAACGGTATGTTGTGTGTGCTCATTATAATCGCCTCGATGGGGCGATTCTTATTTGTACTAGCAGCATACACCCCCGCCCTCGGGGCTTGAAGAAATAGATGAGCTGCATGATGCTTCCACGCAGAGCTGAATCCGACCGCACACGAGTACTGGTAAACCGCTTTGAGAATCTAAGCCTGCCTACACAAAGCGGTTGTGTTTGTTTGATTTGAGGTTTAACGTCCCCGTCAACACTGTAAAGGTCATTTTGGAGACGTTGCTTCCAATTTTGTGGGAATTTTACCCGACATTTAGATGACATGACATCTCAAGCCCTGTCGCCCAATGAAACCAATAGGGTTTATAAGCATGAACGGTCCGACTCGCACCGCTTTACCTGGGCAGGCTTAGATCCCCTAAGTGGTTTACCAGTACTCGTATGCGGGTCGGATATAGCTCTGCGTGGAAGCATCATGCAGCCCATATATTTCTTCAAGCCCCTATGGGCGGGGGCCGTACACAAAGCGGTACGAGTCGGACCGTCCATGCTTATAAACCCTATTGATTTCATTGGGTGGCAGGGCTTGGGATGTCATTTCAACTCAGTGTCGGATAAAAGTCCCACAAACTGGAAGCAACGTCACCAAAATGACCTAAATAGTGTTGACGAGGATGTATAACCTGATATCAAACAACAAAAACAAATATTTTAGCCATCTTCACTATGACAGAATTGCCTGTCGCTATGATCAACCCTCGAACAATTATCATGATCCTAAAAGCATTCGAGCTATTGAAGTTCTACTGTTGGACTGTTCGACAGTGAAATTTCAGTGGCTTGAAAACCGATGGCTCGTTTACCATGGCTGATTCGAATTATGTCTTGAATCTCTAGGATTTTATTTCTGTAGATCCTGATCAGTCATAGTTACATATAGGTATATTTTAGAAAAAGTTTTCATTAGGAAAAGGTATGTTATGTATACTCATTAGAATCGCCTCGATGAGGCTATTCTAATGGGTACCCCATCATACCGGCCCCCGCCCATCGGGGCTTGAAGAAATAGATGAGCTGCATGATGCTTTCACACAGAACTGAAACCAACCGCGCATGAGTAGTGGAAAACCTCTTGGAAGTTTTAAGCCTGCCCAGTCAAATTTGTGTGAGTCGGACCATCCATGCATATAAAACCCTATTGGTTTCATTGGGCGACAGGGCTTGAGTAAAGTAAGTAAGTAAGTAACGACTTTATCTAAAGAGGGTAACTCATTTCATCTCAATGCCGGCTAAAAGTCCCACAGAACTGGAAGTAACGTATCCAAAATGACCTAAACAGTGTTGACGGGTAAGTTTAAACCTCAAATCAATCATTAAGAAAATATATGCTTGGTGTACTCATTAGGTGTACTCATTGGATTCTAATGAGTACATGCAACATATGACGGGCCTCCGTGGCCTAGTGGATAAGAGCGCTGACTCTTAGTCATTAGGTCTCTCACCGCCGTAGGTTCGAGCCTCGCTCGGGCCACGTGTGAGATGCCAAGTTCTGCAACGGAAGGTCAGGTGGTTTTTCTCCGGGTACTCCGGTTTTCGCCCACCTCTGATTAACGATCGGCTCGATATGAGTGAAAAAATCTTGAAAGGGCCGTAAAACCCAACAAAACAAAAAAAAAAAAAAAAAAACATGCAACATACCTTCATTTTATACACCCATTAAGCCTCCTGGCAAGATACTATGAATAAAACTCAGTAAGACGAACAACCCATAGCCCGAATAAATTCATGGTTCCAAATGTATTTGAGGCATTGCTATGTGTGTGTTTCAGTTTTACGTCCCATCAACAGCTAAGGTCATACGGAGACGGTACCTCGGTTTAAAGACTCATCCGCAAGTCTAGAGATTCCGGGATTGAACCCACGACCCCTGTTTTATGAGGCCGAGGTATTGATGTTCGACTGTATATTTATATTCCCCTTAATGTTATATCTGGCATAAATTCTGACATTTTTACTTGAACTTCAATAACTCAAACACTCTTGAGGCAATAAAATTTGTTCCAGACTGGAGTAGTTCGAGACACTGAGGTTTATAAATAGCGCCAGAACAGGGGGCATAGTGAGAACAATTTAAGGATATCTTTTCGCCTTTCTATAAAATTTAGGTATGTTGTGTGTACTCATTAGAATCGCCTCATCGAGGCGATTCTAATGAGTACATACAACATACTCTTCCTTGACAAAATTATCCCTAAATATTTGTTGTTCAGAGCTATCCGACGAAGTCAATAGGGACTAAATAAAGGGCTCGACTCGCCCATGGTAAACGATCCATTCGTATTCAATCCACTTGGCAAGGCTTCTGCTCTTGTGGTAGGTACGGGTAGAGTGGAAGATGTTTTTATCTCTCTCTCTCTCTCTCTCTCTCTCTCTCTCTCTCTCTCTCTCTCTCTCTCTCTCTCTCTCTCTCTCTCTCTCTACTTGTATCTCTTCTGTCTCGCTGTCTCGTGGGGGTGGGGTCGGGTGGGGGCACAAAAAGAGACCACATCGAGCCCAAACATGTCCAATCAATCAGTCGAGCCCAGTAATTCTAGTATCTAGTTCCTAAGATATACAATACTTGACGACCTCTGAAACAGTTCAAAAATGGTCTTTAAGACCATTTTAAAGACCATTTTTGGACAGTCCCAAACGTGGTCTCTTATTAAGAGACACGTGGTGTATAAAAGAATAAGAAATAGTAAGTAAAAGCTTCTCAATAAGCTTTTAAAAGCAGATTAATTTTAAGTGGTCTTAATAGCGGAGGTTTATAACCATCTCTCTACACGGAAAATGAACGTCACTGACGGCAACTTCATAAAGATACGCCTTAGTTACATGTAGCGTGCAAGCCCTAATGTGATTGGACAGCTTTTCAAAGTCAAGAGGTCAAATAGTCACATGACAGAATGGAGAGATTTCATTGGAAGCGGCACCAGCGTCGACGTTATGACAGAATGGAGAGATTTCATTGGAAGCGGCACCAGCGTCGACGTTATGGTAGAATGGAGAGATCTCATTGGACGCGGCACGAGCGTCGACGTTAGTTACTCTTGACGACAACTTCAAGCTTTTCAAGCACGAAAAAGTCAGAAAGAATAAATCGGAAAAGAAAATATTTTCCAAGCCGAAACAGTCGGTAAGTTTGGAATTATATTAATTTCGTACTCTAACATTTCTTAATGATATGTTTTTGATTGATTTCTGGAAAATCTTTGAAAGATTTTTGCGTTTCTTACGGCTCTGTTGGAACCGCAGCATATTTATATGCTATTTTGGAAGCCAATGGGGTTGGATTAGACAATATTTATTTGATAATTGCCAAGATGTTACAAACTTTTCTGGATTTATTTATATCTTGTTTATTTATTTATTTATTTCGGCTCAATGAGGGGCCTTGTGGTGCAGCGAAATCGAGAGTCTGAACCGCGAGCACAGAGTGTTGTGACTTAGAGCTCGCATTGCTTAGTACTGGACTTGGTTTCTACCAAGGAAGACATGCCTAGAATATCCGCCGGAATGTATGGCACATTAAAGAAAGAAAGAAAGAGAGCGCGATTGTGCTGATGATTCAGCCCTTGCACTATATTGAAAGGTGAAGTTGAAAATAAAGAAAGAAGGTAAGAAAGAAAGAAAGAAAGAACAAGAATAAAAGGAACCAATCGAAAAGAAAACGAAAAAAAAAAAAAGAAAGAAAACAAATGAACGAAAGAAAGAAATGGAAAAGAATAATAAAATAAATTTTACGAACAGAAAAAGAAAGAAGTATGACAAAAGAAAGAAAGAAATAAAAGGAAAAGAATAAAAGAAAAACAATCGAAAAAAGGAAAAAAGAGCAATGAAAGTAAGAAAGAAAGAAAGAAAGAAAGAAGAAAGAAAGAAAGAAAGAAAGAAAGAAAAGAAAGAAAGAAAAGGAAAAGAATAAAAGAAAAACATTCGAAAAAGAAAGAAAACAAAACAAAAAAGAAAGAAAGAAAGAAAGAAAGAAAGAAATACATTCTATCTATCTTCCAATACGTCTTAACCCCCGACATGGGAGGGGTTCCGGTGAACCAAGTTTTGAAGGGGGTTAGTTGAAATTAAAGTAAAGATAAAGTTGGTGGAATGAGCTTGTACAGTGCGAAAGGAGTTGTCAATAAAGTTAAAAGAAAAAAAAAAAAACAGATTTGGAACATGTTATAATCTGTTCTTGTGAAGACCTGTATATATGCAGAAGGGTACGGAACCCGG
The DNA here is from genome assembly GCA_963580285.1 of Lucinisca nassula. NCBI lineage: Eukaryota > Metazoa > Mollusca > Bivalvia > Lucinida > Lucinidae > Lucinisca > Lucinisca nassula. Next base: position 127,177,020 of record OY757018.1, on the reverse strand, counting down.
GAAGGGACATACTTTTTTTTTAATATGTTGTTCGCACAAGATAATATCTTGTGCAGACAAGATATTATCTTGTTCGAACAACATATTACCTTGTGCACACAAGATAATATCTCTTGTGCGGACAAGGTATTATCTTGTTCGGACAACATATTATATTGTGCGCACAAGATATTATCTTGTGCGGACAACATAATATCTTATTCGCACAACATATTAACTTAAGATCTTGTGCGGACAAGATATTATCTTGTTCGGACAACATATTACCTTGTGTGCATAAGATAATATCTTGTGCGGTCAAGGTATCATCTTGTTCGGACAACATATTATCTTGTGCGCACAAGATATTATCTTGTGCGGACAACATAATATCTTATTCGCACAACATATTATATTGTGAGCACAAGATATTAAGTTGTGCGAACAGGATTACAAGATATTATCTTGTGCGAACAAGATATTATCTTGTTCGCCTAACTTAAGATCTTGTGCGGACAAGATAATATCTTGTCCACACAAGATAATATCTCGTGAGAACAAGATAATATCTTGTTCGCACAACTTCCTAAGATCTAGGTTGTGCAAACAAGATAATATGTTGTGCGGACAAGATATTATCTTGTGCGCACAAGATATTAAGTCGTGCGAACAAGATATTTTCTCGTGCGCACAAGATAATATGTTGTCCGCACAAAATAAATAATGTTGTCCGCACAAGATAATATCAGCAATAAGTTGAAAAACATTACAGATATTCATCCAAATAGTTATTTCTAGAACCAGATAGTACGGGCCTCCGTGGCCTAATGGATAAGAGCGCTGACTCTTAGTCATTAGGTCTCTCACCGCCGTAGGTTCGAGCCTCGCTCGGGCCACGTGTGAGACGCCAAGTTCTGCAACGGAAGGTCAGGTGGTTTTTCTCCGGGTACTCCGGTTTTCGCCCACCTCTGATTAACGATCGGCTCGATATGAGTGAAATAATCTTGAAAGGGCCGTAAAACCCAAACCAAAAAAAAAAAAAAAAAAAAAAAAAAAGAACCAGATAGTATGGCACTCTAATGCATATAGATATATATGTATCACTGTATCACTATGATCAAATCTGTATCACTATGATACTTATGTTTAAGTTTCATAATATTGCACAAGGAAATCAAAGGACTTTCAAAAATGGTATTCATTAAATGATCACCTCAATATGCAGGTAAAAAAAAGTATTAATAAAAATGCATAAAATAGGGACAAAATGGGTCCGTTCCGGTAATTATGTCCGTTCCGGTAAATTTACGTACCGCTAAATTCCTATAAAAATCACACCTTTGGGACTGTTCAAAAGACCACATTTGAACAGTCCCAAAAGTGGTCTCCTACTAGAGGACTCCGTATGGAGAAAACATGACAGAATATCTGAGCTTCAAACAGGAAAGGTTTCGCCTCATCTTTCTAACAAGTGTCCACAACATACGTTTTGAAGCAAAAACACAAATTTTTGTATACCCAGGATAGCCTCATTTTTTTGTATAAAGTGGGACCTACACGGATACTCATTGCACGAACTGCATCAGGTTAACACGTCCGTGAAATAAACACCCCTCTACATCCCACTTTATATAATATAGATAAAATTGAACTTTACAAGGGTATGAGTGAGTGATTGTTTGAGTTTTACGTTTCACCAGCAGCTAAGGTCATACGGAGACGGGACCTCGGTTTAACGATTCATCCGAAAGTCTGATTTACAGGGGTATACATTCTTTATTTTTGTTCTAAAACTTAGACTGTAGGTACTCGTTAGAACCTCTAACGAGCGCCCACAGTCTATGTTAGGACATAGATTATGGGCACCCGTTAGAACCGCCTCATTGAGGCGGTTCTAACGAGCGCCCACATCCGATGTTAGGCACAGAGATTAAGAAAATATCAATATTTTTTGACTGGAAATGCCTGTTCAAGAGGTATGAATGGCGCCATTGTAGGACAACGAATGTGTTTACGTAATGTAATGTGGTGTCATGTGAGTACTCTACAGAAGGTCTCAACCGTTTTTTCTACGGGTATTCCGGATTTGGAATAAATCCGAATAACGAACGACTTTTAGCTGAAGTATTTTTGAAGGAGTCATGACCGTCAGTCTTAAATGGAAAGAAAAGTGTGATAGCTCAGTGGTAAGTGCACTTACCTCTGATGCTAGAGGCCCCCGGTTGTTGTTGTTGTTGGATTTGAGGTTTAACGTCCCCCTCAACATTGTATAGGTCATTTTGGAGATGTTGCTGTCAATTTTATGGGACTTTTACCCGACATTGAGATGAAATGACATCTCAATCCCTGCCACCGAATGAAACCAAAAGGGTTTAAATGCATGGACAGTCCAACTCCCACCACTTTTCCTTGTCTTGCATGCTTAGAACCTCTATGCGATTTACCAGTACTCAAGTGCGAATGATTTCAGATCTGCGTGGAAGCATCATGCAGCCCATCTGTTTCTTCAAGCCTCAATGGGCGGGGGCGGCGAGGCCCCCGGTTCGATCGCCGACAGCGGTGGAGCACTCCACTGGCATCATTTGTAGGGAAGAATGTCATAAAGTGCACCGTTCTTCGGATCGGGACTTTAACTGGAGACCCGCCTGTGCAGGAAGATCCCCCCCCCACCCTGTGCTGGTTAAAGATAGCATCACGAAAACATGCCTATATAATTTTGACCCCCTTGAACCCTACTTTTATATAGTAAAACTGGGATTTACAGGGGTAAACCTTATTTTTCTTATTTCTGCTCTAAAATATAGATTGTGGATACCCGTTAGAACCGCCTCGATGAGGCGGTTCTAACGAGTGCCCACACTCTATATTTTGAGCAGAAATAAGACAAATATTACAATTTTTCATCTTAAAATTTTCTTTTTTTTCGGCGATTAAGGTAACAATGTATTTAATTTATATAGGCGTGTTTTCGTAATGGGATTTCACCCTGCAAATCTGGAGTGTATGAAATTGAACACCGTCTGTGTCACCTGGTGTTAATGCGAAAAGAAAGAAAGAAAGAAAGAAAGAAAGAAATGAAAGAAAGAAACGGAAAGTCAAATGTGTCCATTCATTTAACGGGGGGGGGGGGGGGGGCAGTTGTTCAAAACTCGTTGGTTAACATATCGTTACAACTTTGATCATTAACCCATTAAGTACCAGAAACCCCATAACGGGTACCCTGGCAAACAGTGCAGGCCCAGATCAGACGCCGCAGAACACGGCGTCTGATCAGGGCCTCCACTGTTTGCTAAAAGTTCAGTAATTTTCCAAATAAATTTTGATGAAAACACAACCTGTCAACCCTAAATTTTGAAATGGACTCCTGCTATATATAAGGAGGAAGATACCATTTGGTACAAAAAGGGTTAACTATGGCAAATAAACTAATATTTTGCAGAAAAAAAATTCCAGCAAACATACCAGGGTAATACATATTGTACTTGCCAAAACAGTTAACGATATGACCATTAACGGGCTTGATAAGCTAACGGTGCTTTGAACAACTCGACCCTCATTTTTAATACCATTTAACTGGTCATCAATGTCGGCAATGGTAGCACGTGATTGTTCATTGGTAAATTGCTTAAGAACCCGGGTTCGATTACCGGCAGTGGTGATGGTGTTAAAACATGCTCCACTGGTCATCCATCGTATCGGTGCATTAATTGGGGCCCCCGCCTCCCCTTCCCGTGCAAGGAGAATCAGAGAGGTAGGTATCGTGTCGTGTCAGTTTTCGTTTTTATTCTATTTTTGGCGGCAAATCCGGTTTGTAAACAGTGTGGACTCAGATCAGACGCTCCTCGTCTATCTCCATTTTACAGGTTTTCAGGTAAGAATGGTTAGAACAAGACCCTCCTGAAGGGAGGTCCACACGCAAAGGAAAGAACTTTACTCCCATGGAGCAAACCCGTTCCTTTACGAATAGACCCCTATAGGTAACGGGAGACAGAGTTTCATCTAAATGTGTTTCCTGTCCTCTTGAGTTGTTTTGTTTGTTTGAATTGTGTTTAATGGTGCATTCAACACTATTTTGGTAATTTTGAGCCGGTCAGTTTACCTATCCTCACTTTTCCTGGACAGGCTTATACGAAAGCGGTTAACCAATAAAGTGCACATTCTTTCGCCAGAAACTGACATCTGCCCTCCTTGAATCAGCGGAAGGGAGAGAATGACCGTAGAAAAGATGTCATGATCAATCTCCACGAAAGAATGTTGCGGACCCGTGCAGGTATCGAACTCGCGTCCTCCTGATCACCAGTCAGACGCGCAGCTGACTGAGCTACCGAGGTCGCCCCCCCCCCCCCCCCCCCTTCTTGAGCGGTACATGTATATCAATAGGATAGATGACTGAAACGTCTGTTTGTTTGTTTGATTTGAGATTTAACGTCCCCGTCAAAACTGTATACGTCATTTTGGAGACGTTGAATACAATTTTGTGGGATTTTTACCTGACATTGAGATGAAATGACATCTCAAGCCCTGTCGCCCAATGAAACCAATATGGTTTAAAAAGCATGGATGGGCCGACTCGAAACTTTGCCTGGGCAGGCTTAGATGCTCTAAGCGGTTTACCAGTCCTCGTGTACGGCGGGTTTCGGCTCTGCGTGGAAGCATCATGCAGCCCATCTATTTCTTCAAGCCCCGGGGGCCGGATGGAAACATCTGTTTACAGGTCAAAAATAAGGAGCTGATGCACAACAAAACCTTAAATGAGCTCTTCGCGACCAGTGAATACTCTGATCAAACTGCGCATGCGCGCAGTCTGATCAGAGTCTTCGCTGATCGCATGAGACTTCAACAGCTTCATGGCTGTCCAAAGAGGGAACAGTAAACAAGGATGCTTTCCATATTAGGCTGATGTGCAAACCGATCTGAGTCTTAGTTGGTCATACAAGGATGCAATTGTAGGTTTTGTCATACTCTGGCTAAACTTGTTGTTCTCTCGACATGTTCTTGTTTGTTTGAAAAGAGGTTTAACGTACCCGTCAACACTATTTAGGTCCTTTTGGAGGCGTTGCCTCCAATTTTGTGGGACTTCTTCCCGACACTGAGATGGAATGTCATCTCAAGCCCTGCCACCCATTGAAAGCAGAGTGCATATTACCTTTACATACATGTGTGTGGGGTTTAGTTCAAGATGTCATTTGAATAAAGCATTATGCTATGTGTGGTGTTATGTTTGTTGTGTTGTCTTTTCGTGTCTTGTGTCGTGCCATGTTGTGTCGTGTCGTTGCGGGGAGCTTACCACTAAATATTTTCCATAGGCGGCAATAGTAACCTTTTACATGCTCCCACAAAAACTACACATACAAAACTTTTCAAACCATACTCATTTATAGAGCCATCCTAGCTCAACAAGTTGATGAGAAAAAATTCACATGTTGCACGTCTCCTTCTCAAGTTATGGTCCGCCATGTTTGTTTACATGCAGATTCGCATTGAATACAAGCCGGCTTTTTAAAGGAGAGGTGACAATATAAAATCAGCAACAATTTCTTTGAGCTTGCAGATATAATTATAAAACACACATCATTTTATTTTCTTATAACTATCCCTTTCTCACATTCAATGAAACATGGGATATTTATCCAATGGAAGCCTGCCTGGTATTTAGACTGCAACTAAAAGCTCTGTCCCAAAGTGATAAAATCCAGTACCTCCCGTATTTAGTGCAAAGCTACCTGCGCTGCGCTACTTTGTGTTTGCTTGTGTTGGAGTTTAACGGCCCAGTCAACACTATTTAAAGTCATTTTTAGCTGGTCATTTTATATATCCACACTTTTCCTGTGCAGGCTTATACGTAAGCGGCACATTCTTTCGCCAGAAATTCTGCGTTGCGTTGCATTGTGTTGCGTTGTGTTGTATAATTGTGTTTTATTCTGTTCTTTTATGCATCGCCATGAATGTGATCTGCTGCCTTTCTAAAATTAAAAAGACCAGGGTCAGATGTTCAAATCGTTGTTAAGGTTAACGAGCTCTTTAGTGATTAAATTGTTAACTTTCTAGCAAGTACAAAATCTGCGCCGTCGCCCATCGGGACTAGGAGAAATAGATTGGGCTGCAAGGTGCTACCCCACAGAGATGAAACCGACCGCACATTAGTACTGATAAACCGCTTAGAGTGTCTAAACCTGTCCAGGCAAAGTGGTGCGAGTCCATGCATATAAGCCCTAACGGTTGTTTCGGTAGCAGGGCTTGAGATGTCATTTCATCTCAATGTCGGGTACAAGTCCCAGAAAATTGGAAGCAACGTCTCCAAAATGATCTAAATAGTGTTGACGGGGGTGTTAAACTTCAATTTAAACAAAAAAATATCGGTGAACATAAAAGTGCCGATGCGCAGGCGAATCGCAAATGGCAAAAATAGGCTTCATCATGAAGTTGCTAAAAAAAAAAAATGTTGTAAGTTTTGATGTAGATACGAGACTCGACCTGATGTTGTCAGAAAAATATTGCCTAGCAGAGTGAGTGCGTTATACCTTTACATTCAATGAAACTTGGTTGGCTCGAACACCGATATCTCGTTTACCATAGCTGATTCGAACACATTCTTGAGTCCCTAGGAAATACTTTCCATAGGGTCTGATAAAACATAGTTATAGGTATAACTTAGAAAAAACGTCATTGTAAAAAGGTATGTTGTGTGTACTCGTTAGAATCGCCTCAATGAGGAATAATATCTTCACATTCAATGAAACTTCGATGACTCGAACACTAATGTCTCGTTTACCATGGCTGATACGAGCACGTTCTTGAGTCCCTAGGAAATACTTTCCATAGGGCCTGACAAAACATAGTTAGGTATAACTAAAAAAAACGTCATTGTAAAAAGGTATGTTGTGTGTACTCATTAGAATCGCCTCATTGGGGCGATTCTAATGAGTACACACAGCAAACCTTTATTTCATATAAGCGTTATGCCTCCTGACATAACCCTATGAATAGCCCTTAGTGGCTCGAACTATCCCTGTCTCGAACAAATTTTGATGGTCCCAAAGATGTTCGAGACATCGGCGTTTCACTGTATGTGAGATTAAATTCATGATGTCATTTGAATTAAGCATTATGTTTTTTGTGCTGTATTATGTCATGCTGTGCTGTCATTTCGTGTTGTTCGGAACTGTCGCCCTGTGTCATTGACACGCATGCCTTGTACAGTTGCTTGAACATATTGTTTGCTCAAATAATCATGGCTCGTTTGGATTAACACCAACTTTTGTCAGACAGGGAACATGCTTTTAGAAAAAGGCACAGTTGAACACGCTTATTAATGATTTGATAAAAAATCTTGGACAAGCACGACAGGTTTATTCTGGATTTCGAAAAGGCTTTTAATACACCTCAAGGATTACTTGAAAGCAAATTATTTTGTTATGAAATTGGCGGGCAGACCCTCTAATGGATATATTCCTTTATTTTTTTTATTTTTTCTTTACAGAAAACAGCGAGTTGTTGTTAACGGTGAAACCTCTGGGTGGGTGTCAGTTTTGACTGTGGTCCCAGAAGGGACCATTCTTGGTTCATTGTTGTTCTCTTTGTACATTCGTGGTATTTCAACTGATATTGACTCCGAGATAAGATTGTTCACAGATATCTGTCTTTGCTATCGTGAAATTAGATAGCCTAATAACTCATTGAAACTCTATAGATATATAGATACATTATTTGTTTGTGTTGAGGTTCATTTGGGTCATTTTTGAGACGTTGCTCCCGATTTATAGAACTTTTATCCGACATTAAGAAGAAAAGTCATCTCAAGCCCTACCACCCAAAGAAACCGCTTCAGTTTAAGGAACGGTCCGACTCGCACCACTTTTGCTGGGCAGGCATCACGAAAACATGCCTATATAATTTTGACCCCCTTGAATCCCATTTTTATATAGTAAAACTGGGGTTTATAGAGGTAAACCTTATTTCTGCTCTAAAACATAGATTGTGGGTACTCGTTAGAACCGCCTAATCATCGAGGCGGTTCCAATGTGTGCCCACGATCCATGTTTTGAGCAGAAATAAGAAAAATATCAAAATTTTTCAGCTGAAAATTTTAATTTTTTTGGTGGTAAAATGTACAATGTATTTGTATAGGCGTATTTTCGTGATGCTTAGACCTTCTTAGCGGTTTACCAATGCTCAAAAAGTTTGGTCGGTTTCGGCTCTGTGCGGAAACACCATGCAGACCAATCTATTTTTCAGGCACCGATGGGCAGGTGCTATAGATGGGCAAGAAAACAGAGTATGATGTTTCAGCCTGTTAAATGCAATATTATACAGGTAACTAGGAAAAGAGAACAAACAATATCGACGCGCGGAATGTGGAGTCCATTAAATATCTTGGTGCGACCATCACATATGACTTCAGATGGAATAATCGTATTAGCATCATGTGTTCAAAGGCTAATAGAACACTTGGCCTCTTGAGGCGAAATCTTTATTATCGCCCTCAGGATGTAAAAGAAACAGCATATAAAGGACTTGTTCGCCCGATCTTGGAAAATGGTAGCTGGGTCTGGGTCCCACAGGGAGTTGTTCTTCAGGAAGAAACTGAAAAAAGTTCAAAATATGGCAGCTGGATTTGTAGCTAGTACTGACACTTGCTTT